>OU452253.1:26275000-26942500 GCA_911728495.1 Furcula furcula
TTCCGTTATACCTACTCTAACGAATATGAACCGATTTCAAAGAGTTTCTTTATTTGTGAGGCTAATCTACTACAATGGTATCATACCAAGTTCATCACGACGATTTATGAATGAAAAAAATTCTAATAAATTATTTAAAAAAATTAACCCGACCGATTGTAACCGATGGATGCAAATAGCCAATTGTCGTTCATTGTGGCGTTCTAAGGGGGAGGCCTATATTCAGCAGTGGACGTCTTACGGCTGATGATGATGATGAACCCGACCAGTATACAGCTCACTAAAAAATATAAAATTATTTGGTGCTAAAGTTATACAGTAGGTATGTACGCTCGCGGTCACGAACGGTGTACCACCTTTAGGACGAGAATCGCTTGCACGAGCCGGCCCGAAATACGTGCGGACGAGATAATCACGCGTAATGTTTGTCAAACGATTTTGATTGAATACTGGTACACCGTCCGCGATTGTACGTACAACTAAACACCAACTTTAATCATATTTAAAATACTTTATACTTTTTAGTGTGCTGTCTATTGAAGTGCTGTTTTTGATTTTTTTTTATTGTTTTTTTAATGTTCTATTCAAAGGCTAATTGAAACCCCCGACCAAAAACGAGGGGAGTTATAACTTTGACGCCTATGTCTGGCTGGAAGTGTCTGTCTCTCTGTATGGCTGGCTGTGGCATCGTAGAGCTCCAACCAGTGGATGGATTTGAATGCGGTTTTTTAAAGCTAGTTTAAGCGAGATGGTTCTTAACTATGTTTCATGAAAATCGGTCCAGCTGTTAGAAGACCATCAGCTCTTTTCCAAGTCGAGGTAGGGAAATTTCGTATATAGACATCTTTCTTTATTTCTATAATTCCAAATGATCTGAAATTTAGTAGAATATAAATCCGATAATAGTAAATAAAATGGTAACCTTCACCAGGGTCTGATGATGATCATCAAGAAGGTGGAAATAGGATCTAGGCCCCAATAAACGAAGACTCATCCAGTTTGGGCTCGTGGGATAGTTCTCAACGAGTAGTTGCTAGAAGAATGGAATTCAGGGTCTGATTATGGAGCAGGAAGGTGGTCACAGGATCTCTGCACCAATAAACGTAGACATACTGAGTTTAGGTTCGCTGGGCTAGTCTCGATGAGTAGTTGCTAGAAAATGATGATCAGGGTCTGATGATGGACCGGGAAGATGGCCAAAGGATCTCTGCACAAATAAACGTAGACCCACCGAATTTGGGCTCGTCAGATATGTCTCGACGAGTAGCTGCTAGAAAAATGGTGATCAGGGTCTGACGATGGAGCAAGAATGTGGTCACGGGATCTCTGCACGAATAAACGTAGACCCACCGAATTTGGGTTCCTTGGGTAGGTATCACGAGTAGTTGCTAGAAAATGGTGATCTTTAGATGGGGGTCTGATGATAGAGCAGGAAGGTTGTCAAAGTATGAGGTGACGGGCCCGTTGGTCTAGTGGTTAGACTCCCTGGCTGCTACTCGATGAGTTGTGGGTTCGATTCCCCCACGAAGTGTCTGGGTGTTATTTATCTATTTAAGTATGTATTTACAAAAAAAAGTATTAATATCAGTTGTCTGGTTTCCATAGTACAGGCTCTGCCTAGTTTGGTATCGGATAACTGTGTGTGAATTGTCCCAAGATATTATTGATATTATTATTAACGATCTCTGCACCAAAAAACGTATACCTACCGAGTTTGGGCTCGTTAGATATGTCTCGACGAGTAGTTGCTAGAAAAATGGTGACGAGGGTCTGATGATGAAGCAGGAAGGTAGTCACGGGATCTCTGCACCAATAAACGCAGACTCATTGGATAGGTTGCTATGAGTAGTAGGTAGAAAAATAATGATAAGAGTCTGGGGATGGGAGCAAGCAGGACGGTAGTAACAGAAACTCTGCTCCATAAAATGTAGGACCCATCGAATTGTAAATCGATAGTTAAATCTTGCCGAGTAATTACTAGACAGACACTGATCAGGGTAATGGCGCAGGAAAGTCATTTTAAGAGTTCGTTCACCCATGTCGGGGTTTATTAAAAAAAAAAATTATACTTTAGCCTGAATTAAGTAAGTATACACATACATACTACAAAGTCTAGTTAGGTACTTAACAATAACAATAAATATAAAAATATGAAACATTAAAGTAATGAATTTTATCTATACTCATATCGTAATATTTAAATTATGAATACAAAACTAGTAAGTACTATAATGACACACTTTATTATTTATACACATGCAACTCCGTTCTAAAACCTTTTTATTTTTTTATACACAAAAAAATGGGCTGCTGGGGGGCAAGACCGAAAAAAGTGTAACACTGAACTGTGTAACAATGAAAAACGACACCAAAACTGTTAGGTATTTAAAAAGCTGCCTAATGTTTATACAGATTCAAACGGACTTGAACTGTATGTCAACGTATTAAAGTCTTAATTTTCTTATAAATATAGACATGGCTGGTTTGATTATTGCATTACAGCTCTCGACTTGCTCTCCTAATAGTATATTTGTTTCTGGCGACGGTACTATATTATGTATAATTGGCTCAGTGGTATATGAGCTTAACTAAGGTAATAACGTGATGTTAGACGTGGGTATAAATCCTAGCAATTAATTTGCTTTAATGTCTTTTTTATCATCCAGCAGCCGAAACGTCCACTGCTGAACATATGCCTCTACCTTAGAAGGGAGGGGTTGCCATTATCATCACGCTTGGCAGGCGGCTTGGGGATCACAGTATAGGTGGCAGGTAATCCAATAAAAAGACTGCTGCCTGTCTTCTAGTTTTTCCTTAGTCGCCTTTTAGGAACACCCAACGGGAGGAGATGGGTAGGTGCTATTCTTACCCGGACACCTCACGGGGGTGTTTTTTATATTTTACTATTCTCATTATTTATTTCATAAAATTTTACTAAAGGAACATTTTAAGCATCTTTATTTTATAATTTTAATGTTTAAATACCCTTTATCTACACTCATATCGTAATATTCAAATTATGAACTCAAAACTAGTACTATAATGACACATTTTATACATAATGCCTCTTTACAAAAATCAAAAAGTTTTTTACGGTACACGTGTATCGTAAAAAAAACGTTTGATCAAAACGATGCCGTAAAATCTGCTTAAAAATATATTGTAATAGAGAAACTTTTCTATATCAATATATTTTTAAGCCAATCTAGTAGGCCGCAATGTCATCTATTAGTCCGCGATCTAATCCAGCAGGCCACGATACATTCATCGGGAGGGTGGGACCCAGTTGTACGCATGAGCTATGGAGTTATTTGAATGAATTGAGCGCCATAATATTATAGACTGGAATAGAATTTTATTCCACACAGATTACATACTATTTGGTACAGCAAATTTAACTATAGTATAGAAAGCACGTCGTCTATGTGAAACAGAGCTCCCTCTGTCTGTATTATATGTTTTGTAATGTAGTTTGGCGGTATAAAATTGTATTTCATGAGTTTAGATAAAGTTGTGTTTGAAACTGCACATAATTAAGTATTAAACACACAACACAAACACTCGTGTTTTAATAACTCCTATTGTGCAGCAGTTTCATATACTTACTATTAACCAATAATAATAAATAATCATGTCTGATTATTATACATGCAAGTATGTATAATCAAGCAGAGAATAAAAGAAGTCGGTTAATAATCACAAATTGACTTTTATCATAGACTTTGGAAGTTGTATATCGCAGATATCTTCAAATTATAAAATGTCAAATTATTCAAAAATGGTTGATATTTGCAAATGATCTCTCCTACAAACCCTTAACGGATTGCTGTGATATTCACCAGTAACCCTGTATATACAGAATTCTAGATTATATGAATAGAACATTAAATATGGAACACAAAAATATTATGAACAAAAGATATATTATATACTAGCTGACTCGCGCAGCGCCTGCCGAGCTCTTTTACGTTAGCTAATTTTTAATAGCATACATTTGCGTTGAATACATAACCTCCTTTTTTTACTTGCCCTCCGAAGCACGGAGACGCTTACTTCAAGTGGCATTAAACGGTCACCCATCTATGTAATGACCTTGCCTAACGTTGCTTAACCTGATCGATTGCCAAACATTGATAACGACTGTCTATGATGGGCTTCTAATTTTTTTATAGTATTAGATACATTTCTGTTGTATACATAACCTACTTTTTTAAAGTCGGTTAAAAGCTGGGACCCACTTTTTACTTGCCCTCCGAAGCACGGAGACGCTTACTTCAAATGGCATTAAACGGTCACCCATCTATGTAATGACCTTGTCTAACGTTGCTCAACCTGATCAATTGCCAAACATTGATAACAGTTGTCTATGACGGGCTTCTCATTTTTTTATAGTATTAGATACATTTGTGTTGAATACATAACCTACTTTTTTAAAGTCGGTTAAAAACTGGGACCCACTTTTTACTGCCTTCCGAAGCACTGAGACGCTTACTTCAAATGGCATTAAACGGTCACCCATCTATGTAATGACCTTGCCTAACGTTGCTTAACCTGATCGATTGCCACACATTGATAACAACTGTCTATGAGTGGCTCCTTATTTTTAATAGTATTAGATACATTCGCGTCGAATACATAACCTTCTTTTTTAAAGTCGGTTAAAAACTGGTACCCACTTTTTACTTGCCCTCCGAAGCACTGAGACGCTTACTTCAAATGGCATTAAACGGTCACCCATCTATGTAATGACCTTGCCTAACGTTGCTTAACCTGAACGATTGCCAAACATTGATAACAACTGTCTATGACGGGCTTCTCATTTTTTTATAGTATTAAATACATTTGTGTTAAATACATAACCTCCTTTTTTAAAGTCGGTTAATAACTGAGACTCACTTTTTACTTGCCCTCCGAATCACGGAGACGCTTAATTCAAATGGCATTAAACGGTCACCCATCTATGGAATGACCTTGCCTAACGTTGCTTAACCTGATCGATTGCCACATATTGGATTACAACTGTCTATGAGTTTCACTTTATTTTTAATAGTACCTATTAAATACATTCGCGTCGAATACATAACCTCCTTTTTTAAAGTCGGTTAAAAAACTGGGGCCCTCTCCCAAGGGAACCGTGATGAATTACGGTATTTATGACCGTTCCGAATTCACAAACGTTCCGAGTCACCCACCGCCGGCCCCAATGCATTGGCATAGTTTTCTTAGTCTTTGCGTACTTAAAAAGTTAATTTATTTCCAAAAAAATATTTACCGTTACTAATGTATAGATATTAACTAAACTAAGTACTACTATTAATTTCAATATTTACAAATGCGCATAAACTCTTTAAAAAATTAAATGAGTTTAACAATATTGCTCCAACACCGACGTGCAGTCCTCCTTCGACAACGCCGCGAAGCGGACTGAATCAGAGCTCGGAGCAGGCATACTTGCGCAGATGTATTAAATTTTGGGAAAAATAGATATTTCTCTAGTAAAATACGGAATAAAAATAAATCTTTCAAGTAAAGACATTCGTATTTTCAAGACCTTTTTTCCTGTGTAAACGCCAACACCATAGCTTGAGCGGTTTTAGAGAACATTTGCAAATTATGACATAGGTCCTTTTTAATTTTTTTTTTCCTAAAAAGTGGTTATCAAAAATAATTTTTTATTCAAGTAAACGTATTTATCGAAACTTTAACTAACGTTTTATATTTTTTCTATACAGATTAAATTAACAGTTTTTGTGAACATTTAACTTAAAATAACAAGAATTCAGGCATTTCACCGTTATTAGCGCCTTAATCATTAAGTATAACTGCGTCGTTGCTTTCCTCGGCAAAACAGTCCTAACCGGCTTAGAACATGTTATCTGAGTGACGAATGTATCGGCCGAACGAAGTCCCTTATTCATAGATCGATCCTCACCTCAACTTTAAACGTATAACGAAACACTAAATAATAGTAGTTTATGCACCAAGGAGATAGAGCAGTGTCTTATGGTCACGGGCGTGAAAGTGAATCGCAAGCATAACGAAGGATTTTAGTAACTCCCGAGCGCAGCGAAGGAGTATAGAGTTAGAGGAGTACCAACTCCCGAGCGAAGCGAGGGATTCAAGCTCGCCCAAAACCTCACTACTACACTACTTTTCACACCTACTGCGAGTTAATGAAATACAAATACTAGGACGGGATTGCTTAGGTTATCTGGAAGAAGTTGCTTTTTAGCGATAAGGCCACCTTTTTACATCATGAACGTATTGTTCAATTTACATGTAACTTTTGGTGTACATTGAAGTGTATTTATTATTATTATTAAATACTTACTGCTAGAAATAAAATAATAACAACACAGTGATTTCCAGCGTTCGCGCCCACACCTACTGCGAGGCGAGACAATACAAGTAATAAGTTTTAAAAACTAAAACCCGTCTACGGATTAAATCGCAGTCTAATAATGTGATAGACCACTACGTATACCTAGGACAAACTATCCAGGTAGGTCGGTTCAACTTCGACAAAGAGGTCACCCGAAGAATCCAACTCGGATGGGCAGCGTTCGGGAAACTACGCGAAATCTTCTCGTCCAAAATACCGCAGTGCCTGAAGACGAAGGTTTTTTTTGGTATCCAGACAAGCCCGATTTAGGGTTTTTGAGATACTTTTTGTAATAAACTGATATGTACCCTTTTTAATATAAATAAATAAAAAAAAACCAGTGTGTGTTGCCAGTGATGACATATGGTACTGAGACGTGGTCCCTAACTGTTGGCCTTTTGGATAAGCTCAGTCACACAACGAGCTATGGTGAGAGCTATGATCGGAGTTTCTTTGCGCGACAGGATCCGGAATGAGGAGATTCGCCGAAGAACCAAGGTCACCGACATAGCTCTTAACATCTGCAAGTTGAAGTGGCAATGGGCAGGCCACATCGCTCGGCGAACCGATAACCACTGGGGAAGAAAGGTTCTCAAGTGGCGACCACGAACCGGAAGACGCAGCGTAGGTAGGCCTCCTACTAGGTGGACAGACGGCATTGTGCGCGTCACAGGTAACCGGTGGATACAAATAGCCAATTGTCGGTCCTTGTGGCGTTCGAAAGGGGAGGCCTATGTTCAGCAGTGGACGTCTTCCGGCTGGTGATGATGATGATGATGATACTTATTTCTACAGATGGGTGAAGTTAACTGGAAATGAAGACTTGTTGTATTTATCCATAATGTACAAAGATATGGCACAACGTGTCATCAGCATTACAGAGGGCCTAGACAAGATGCAATCGCTTCATAGCGAATCTATTTCTTCATTCGCTAACGGTGTCAATTCCCTACAATTTGTCACGTGATTTTTCGATGACATATGTCATTCTCATACATTTTTATACTTTCTATTAGCGATAGCGATTGTAGAATGTTACATTGTCTAGGGGGCCAGATAACTAATATAGCGTATAAACATATCTAATATGACAACTCCATTCTGAATCGAATTTTGAGATTGATGGTGAAGCAAGGGTGCTGCTAATTCAAAAATTATAACTAATCCGTAAAAATAGTTTTACTTCAGTTTGGAAACATAGTTATTGTCAAAGAGGATATGTTATTGTACATAGTGTTAGGGTTTGTAAAGGAGTTGTTCCAGAAATGTATGGAACCTGGGCCAACACCAAGTACACTATATGTATATATAACTATTCAATATAGTAACTGTTTTGTAATGTTATCTTTTTTAATATTGCTTCGTTTTATTGTACATTTAAGATATCTTGGTCAAGGAGAGCAACACCAAAGAGAATATAATACTACTGTAGCAACACCCCACAATAATATGATGGATCGGAAATACGCAACTAAAATGACATTTTGACAACTGACTATATACCTGCGATTGAACTTGTTGCGGATTCCAATCCAAATCACAGGCGATAATCAATACAGTAAAGCCCCGAGTCAAAAAAGAAACAGTCAATGAATGTCCGCAAACATAAATAATCACTAAAAACTCCGAAATACATTATGTACTCCACGCGTAAACAATCTATTACGAAACGTCACCTCTGTCAAGTAGTTAACCAACGTCAAACGCAACTGTCATGGCTGCCCAAAAAACAGGGTGGACATACTAAATAACTGCAAAAGTAATCATTTTTGTACAATTGTACTCTGCTTCAAATTAATATATAAGTATTTTTATGAAACTCTCCTATGTTTTTCCTATTTTTCCATATAGTGTACATAGTGTTGGCCCAAAATGGAACATCTCCTTTGTAGATTTATCGCTAAATTATTTAATTATTTATTTTTAATTGTTTAATATTTTAATACACTGGCAACGACTTTTCACGTACTGACAGAAGCGGAAGTTAGTTATAGACTCTACAATTGATTCGTAGCGCCGCCCAGTCACTGGGCCGCATTAAAGAGAAAGGATGCGGACTGTGATTGGTCATTGCGAGACGTTTCGGGGTTTTGTGCTTTGGTGGGGATTTAACCGATAAAAGCATGGTTGGGAGCACAATACGGGGATTCGAGTGTCAACCGCGAGACTGTTAAGAGTTGGAACTATCCGTTTATTGTGAATTTAATTAATTTAATTAATATATTAGTCAGTGTATATTATATTCAGTGTATTAGTGTTGAAACAATTTGTGTGTTAATAAAAGTGATTTATATTCTGTGATATCTTCTATTCTTCTCTTCGTAGCAAGGTCGTCCTTATAATAAATAACTTTTGCGTATGAATTAAACTTAATATTAAACACATCCGTATATTGTTCTTTCATTTTCATCGATATCGATAGACAAACATACTAAGGGGGCAAGCCCTAGTGGTATTCAGCCGTCAACAAAAAAAAAATAGATGGTAGGTTGGCCAACTGGTAGCCATCATATTTTATGTTTGTTATGTTCGAAAAAGTGCCTTCCTAATTCGATTCAGGGGCTTGTATGGGAGTGCCGACTCTTATAAACGTAGTGTTAAATCCTCTTTGAGGTATATAATGAGCTACTTTAGGTTAAGTTTATATGACGCATAATGCAACAATAACGAGCAGGTGCTGTGAAAAAGTTTTTCATGAGCTCGCTTAAGTTTACTTGTTCTAAATTCGATTTATGAATTAGGTCGTGCTACAATTTCATGTAAGAATCGTAACACGATACCGGTCTGCTGAAGAAAGCTTTACGCTTTACTTTACGTCTCTTCACAGCAGAGAATAAGGTAAACCAACATTCCTCGCCTCGACTACTATTGCTCCCACAGAGTCGAGGTTAAAACGATGCCTAAATAAGTATAAAACCCAATCATAGCGTCGATAATATAAGAAGACCCAAGATTACAAAGCAACGGACACCTCGCAGATACCGAATGAGTGGAGTGAACAGTTTTTGTAATCCCGGGATGCCACACGCCGTCAAACCGGGATCCCGATATTTTTATAGTCTTAGCGAATTTTGGCAGACTAGTAGATTTTTTTCAACCTCCCTTGTTTTTGTCCCACTATTGGGCATGGACCTCCCCTCAAGATGACGTGGCTTAGGCCATAATTCACCACACTGTCCATGTGCGGGTTGGCGGACTTCACACGTCATTCGAAAGCTAGTTATGCTTTCTCAGAATACAGGTTTCCTCACCATGTTTTCCTTTACCGAAATTGAGTAAATATTTATTAAAAAGTTTTTGTAGTTAATGCGTATGCATTGCGTTCTCTAACAACACTGCTACCAACCACTAAACTAAGTTCTCCAATATGGCCTGAACTAGATGGTTTAGAATTAGCCGATGAGGGCTTTGCAATTCCAGAAAAAATAATCTAAGAGGTTCACTCACGAATAAAACCTGGAACAATCATAAATATCTATCTACGGTTCCAAACCTTTGTTGAACATAAACACTGTTTTCATATACATAGATGCATCATCGGCTGCATGCATATACTGGTTGGTATTTAAACGTTAACCGTCTTTATATTTTTTATTAATTATTATTAGGATTATGATAGTTTTATATTTCGTATAATGCGGCATTGAGGGCTCAGTGATCTTGATATGACAAATTGTGGTGCTGTGTGGGTGCGACTGGTGCGAGGTTTACATGAGGGCGATACCATTCAGATTCATATAGCGGGGCTACATCTGCGCGCTTCGGCGAAGATTCGCTTTGTCGCGACAAGTGTGGCCAAACAGTTCGTGCTAGCGCGATGTATTCGGGCGAACACGAATGCCTTCGCGGTGTTGTCGGTAAATTGATACGCATCAAAGGATTTTGTCGCGACAAACTTCGCCGGACTGGCTACACTTCGCCTTGCAGTTGCAGCAGCGTTGCCATATATACAGATTTCTTATTCCGTAGTAAATTATAATAATCTTAAATGTGGACAACATTTAATTTTAATTTTACCCTGTTGTTTCCTTTGGTCACGGCAACATGCCTGATCGGCTAGACCAATTTCGCTAATTCTTTTTTTGTTTGTGTTTGTTATTGTCAAAAGAAGGTTCTTATGAAAGAAATATTAGACAATTACGAGGGCAGAGCTGCGCGGGACATCTAGTGGTTAATACAAACGTCGTTATTATTTTTTATCCTCAACTATCAATTTTCCAGTTTAGTTTACTTGGTATGAGGTATTAGACGAATAGTAAAATAAATATACGTCCAATCAAAGGTGTGCCCTGGAACCCTGGGTGCACGAGTCCAACTTGCAGTTGACTGTTTTTTTTTATTTAATCCTACCTAACCAATTCACTTGTTTTGGCTAAAGAGCCATACTTATTTTATACAGGTTTTATGATAAAAGGCATAGGTACATATTTAAATACAGATTATGAAACGCTCAATGCATCTGGCAACACTGATTCTGACGAATATTCGCCCGAATACCACGTGCATTTGCTAGGACGATAATGTAGCCAGCGACTTCGCCGTTAGGCGAACACGAAGTTTTATCGCGACAGGGCGACACGAATATTCGCGCGCATATGTAGCCAAGGCAATAGAGTACTTCGTATTTAATTTAATAATTTTGTTATGAAGAAGAACGAATAGTTTGGGCTATCATTGGGAGTGTTGTTTTATTCATGTTATTGTAACTTATATACTTACTTACTTACTGTGATGCGATGTACTTAGCAATAACATATATTGTAATTTAGTAATATATTATGCCATTTATTAAAAAGGAATAAAAATATAAAGTGTTTCTCTGTAGAAATAATAAAAAGGTAGTGAGCAATAAAAATATAACACCACCTCTCGTGTACTGTACAACAATATTTTTTATTGTTTCTTATTCATATAATTGGGTTTCATCATACCGGGAGTTGCGATGAAAAATTATCGCGTGATTATAAACGTCTATTATTTCATAAGAATAAAGCCGACGCGCGACGTAGCCTTGTGCAGCGAGCATGGCGTGGCATGGCGTTGCGTGAGCGAGTAAATTATTTCTCACGAATATTAACATAACTAATAGGTAAGTTTAATTGCGATATAATTATATTAAAAGTACTTAACTTTACCATGTCATTTGTCAACTACAATTTATTTGCACAGCCCTGGTCATAAAACGTAAAGTTATGGAGTAGTAGTATTTCGTTATTAAATTATAGGAATATATTTCGAACATTGTGTCGGTACATAAAGCTTAGATATAGGTAACTAAACTCAGTCTTATATAAATTTGCTGTCTGATATTTACATAATTAAACCTATCTACCAACTAGATTTATTGGCCTTAGCCTGATCTTATTGAGCTAGAGTTAGAGCTAACCGTGTCTATCTATCAAACAACACCACCCCCATTTGTAACATATTTTTTCTGAAAGACTGTCTCGGTAGAGCCTGCACGGATACCTACCCAGACAACTTACAGAGACATTATGCAATTCAGACAGAAATATACTATACTTTCAAATAATAAACTAATATCAATAATTAAAATAAATGGCGATATAATCCGTAAGAATAGATTAATTACAATAGGTAATAGATTTGTTTTATATTTTGTACTAAATGTTTGTATCGTAATATGGACACCGGTGTAGCGCGGCTTGCGAGTCTTGATAGCAGTGGTCTCAGTGGTGAAACACATATACTCTTTTATTTATAAACTAGTTGACCTGCGCAGCTCCACTCCACCGCGCTTCTCTTTGTTCGTTGTAAGTAACCCAATTTATTTCCTCTAACCTACTCCTGGATTGGAACAAAACAAAACATAAATTATTCAAATCAGTCAAGCCGTTTCAGAGTTTTAGCAAGACCAACGTACAAATATTACTTAGTTATTATATTTAAAAATGTATAGATAGATCGATGCGTTTCTTTTTTCAATGTTTTTTCAATACTTCTTAATGAGACGGTGCAGTGATGTCATTGTCAACACCGATCTGTCATCTTGCATCCCGCGCTAAGCTAAGCCTGCCGCTGGCACAGCACAAGATTAGGAGATCAACAAACATTGCGAACAGAGTCAGCGGTCACCTTGGCTCACGTAGAAACGTGTCTTAAAATTATACAGTTTATACCTATTACCTAATACAAAAGTTAATTATACTATACAATGATATGTAAAAACGTATTCTAATCAATCAATATTATAGAGCGTCGGCGGGCGGCGGGGGGTCATGACCCCGGGTCGTGTTTGAGCAGGCGCAGCTCGGAGGGGGCGGGGGCGGGCGCGGGCGCGGGCGCGGTGGGTCGCAGGCGCGAGTAGACCACCCGCAGCACGAGCAGCGCGGCCAGCGTGAGCGCCGCCGTGCTGCTGAAAGTGGCGAGGGGCCCCCGGCGCGCGTACACCGCCGACACGAACACGGGGCCCAGCGCGCGGGACAGGCACCCCGCACCAGTCAGCACGCCCATCCACACGCCCTGCGAAACGGGCAATGACCACGCTACCACCAGCGGTACCACCGACCACGGACTACATTGCACAAGACATGCACCCTCTGTTTTATGGTAGGTACGCTAATACTTTCCATAAGAACCTTTATGAGTAGTAAACTCATACCGCATCCGCAGTATATCTTGGAGGTAGATAAAAATCTAATTTATGAAGTCTCTTCACGTGTAACGTTATGCGAACAGTCTGACCATGGTATTGGAGTGAACGGTTACGGAATGAACACCGCACTCGCCTTGTACCGACCGACTAGGACTCCACGTGAACGCGTCGTCGGACTCGACGTCAAAAATAACCGGCCAACAGAATAAACTGAGCACGGAAAGTGAAAGCAAGGAATGTCTGAACGATCGAGGCGATCCACGCCGCAGATGATGAGTGTGCCGGCCAACCACAGAACAGTACAGAGTAGTCAACTCTGCGTAATGTGAATGTGAATCAATTTATATCAACGTGAACGTCGACCAGATGATCGACACTTTGTCAGCAGTTCGCCCCCATCCACGAAGTGACACCGGTGCCGGTCATAAGATGGTGATGGTGATGAGACTGCCGTAATTTCGCACTGTTTCAACCATGTTCGTTGATGCTGACTTATAAATTTGATGTCATCTGACTCACCCAGAATCACAACTAAGTATTAATAATTAATGTTGTCTTTTATTTACGCGAATACTATACATTTTAATTCATTTACTCCGCCGCGCTAGTAATTTATTTGCTTTTTTTTTTAGTCTGTCCGTGACCATGAGTGCTGCAAAGCATTCGAAATGTCGGGAAAGTAAAACTTGAAATAAACTGCGATATATTCTGTAAGAGTTAATTAATAAGTATTAATTACATAAATTTACTAACAGAATGGATCTTTTGATGAAAAACAATACTTTTTGTTTTTATGTTCACAGGTTTTGCCTTTGGTCTTCTTAGAGGCTTGAGCGGGGACGGGTATAATACGTAGTCCCTTAATGAAAATTATTTTTAACTAGCTGACCCACGCAGCTCCGCATGCGCTATTTTTACGTTATCTAAACTTTTAATAACAGACATTCGCATCGAATACATAACCTCCTTTTTTATAGTCGGTTAAAAACTGGGACCCACTTTTTACTTGCTCTCCAAAGCACGGACCCGTTTAGTTCAATGGCGTTAAACGGTCACCCATCTATTTAATGACCTTACCTAACGTTGCTTAACCCGATCAATTACAAAACCTTGATAACAACTCTCTATGAGTGTTCCCTTATTAATATTTATTATAATTATGAAGAAAAATTGATAAAATCGGACAAAGCGTATAACCAAGTACCCATTTTGACTTTAATCCCCTCTCCCAAAAGAACCGTGCTAGATTACGGGATAAAAAGTATCCTATATCCTACCTCGTAGTAAGATCTCAAATCATACCAAGTTTCATTTGAATCCATTCAGTAGTTTCGGCGTGATGCGCAGCCGTGATACAGACAGACAGACAGACAGACAGACAGACCGACAGACAGACAAACAGACAGACAGACAAAAATTTAAAAAATTTACATTTTCGGCCTCGGTATCGGTTATAGAATATAATTTTCAAAATATCTTTAATGTACAGAATTGGACCCGTTACAGTTTTATTATAAGTATATAGATAAGTATATACTATATATTATATAGATATTATTAGTTTAGTAAGAAATTTAGTACTACCCCTGAATATACATATGTATAATAAATAATAGGTATGTAGGTAGTAGGTAGGTACGTAAATATAGGTATGAAACATTGGTTCCTACCTCATTCATCAACACCAAGCGTTTTATTGCTAAAACCCAAGTATTAGTCGCGATAGTTCATCTCACCTGCGGCCTCGGGCCCAGCACCTTGGAGAAGATAGTCTGTATGAGCGTGACTCCGAGCGAGTAGCCCACGGAGATGCAGGCGTAGCCGGCCAGGAACTGCGGCAGCGTGAGCGCGCGCGACGTGGCGCACCACGGCTGCTGCTCCTGCGGGCACCCTCCCCCCGCGTCCCCCGGACCCCCCGCCTGCATCAGCGGCGGGGGCCCCGGCCCCCACGGTATGCACAGCAGTGACGCCAGCCCCGTCAACAGGAACCCGCCCCACAACAGCAGCGCCCTGGACGATACAACGTTCTTCTCGATGCTGCCTTTTTTTTGGGTGCATCCGGAGGCATCGACCATTCGTGCATACTATACGCGTTAAAAATAGTAAATTAGGAATGAATACGCATCTTGCTTCGCGAGCATTCTTGCTATTATTACATACATGTATAGGTACCTACTTGTATAGTTAAGAATGTCCCGGATTAAGGCTAGTTTGATGAAAATCACAGGTGTGATCATCTCGCCTCGTTGGCTATACTTACCGTTCCTCAAATATCTTGGTCAACGGTGAGATCATAGCGAAGGTGATGCAGGCGACGACGGCGCCGGCGCTCATCAGCGCGCCCATGTACTCCAGCGCCTGGCGCTTGCTCCAGCCGAACTGGTCCATGGTGAGCGACGTGGCCAACGTCTCCAGCAGCACGAAGTTGAACACCAGCACGAAGAACGCGCCCACCAGCGTCCAGCTGCTGATCAGGTCCGGCTTCGACGCCTTTAACGCCTCCTTCTCTGAAATTTTGGCAATACTTTCACTTTCACGAATATCAAAACAAATGGAACTGAAAAAATAATATTTGGAGTCCGGGAGTCGGTTTCAAAAACTGCATTTACGCTAGCTGAATAAGAAAGAAGGAAGTACAGTGAAATTTACCTGAGTCCATTCCGCGAGCGAGCATGGCCTCGCGGGGCGCGATCTTCCTCTCCTTGAAGCAGCACGGCAGGAACAGGAGGAAGTTGAGCAGGCCGAGCAGCGCGTTGATCCAGCCGGCGGCGGTGTACATGTCGAGCCGGAGCGCGGACGAGGGCGCGGTCGAGGGCGAGGGCGAGGCGCCCAGCGGCGTGGCGGCCGCCTGCAGCGCGGGCCCCACGATGAAGCCCAGCACCTGCGCCAGCGACACGACGGCCACGGCGCGCGTGCGCTCGCTCACCAGCGTGGCCGCCGACAGGTACGAGCGCGCCACCGCGATGCTCGCTGCACACACACACAGCTGTGTACTGTACTGTCAGCTGACTACGTGTGTAGTCAACAATAGTGGATGACTGCTCATCATTATTATACGAGTTCTTGGAAAATTAAATAAGTGACGTAAAAAAATAAGTACCTACTGGTATGTCTGATTTTCGACTTCAAATGTATCTACAAGTTATTTAATTACATACCTACTTGTTTTTTATGCTGCTTAGAGATAGGTACGGAAATGATAAATAATCACTGCCGCGAATGGCGCAATGTCATTCGACCGACGTTTATATGGTTTTTGTATTTAAATAGGTATATTAAATATAATTATGAGTACCGGAACTGACTCCGATGAGGAACCGTGCGAGCACCATCCAGTACTTGGCGTAGGGGCGCGTGAGGTGCAGCTCGGCGTACAGCACGCTGGCCAGCACGAACAGCAGCAGCGAGGCGAGCAGCGGCGCCCGCGCCGAGCCCGCGCGGTTGGCCCACAGCCCCAGCAGCGGCGAGAACACCAGCTGGCCCAGCGGGTTGGCGCCCACCACCAGGCCCAACACCTCCTTGTGCGCGCCCGGCTCCAACTGTAACAGCCCCGCATTATACTCACTCGTAGTACTCTTACGATTGGAGGATCATCAGTCAACCTCTATTCAGTCTCTGACCAAATTGATCAACTCACAATTAACCATCAGTACAATACAATACAACCACTGATGGTCGTACAGTACACGCCGCGGCGCGTGTCTAAGAATAAGGGTACAGTCATAGAACCTTCGAGGACTGCGGCGGGGTTGCGACCACCGTCCCTGACTGCTCTCCCGTGTCAGGTTTCCGGGAAGCTATAATGCGCCCCCTCGGCGACGCGACAAACTCAGGTGACGATGCGACAGCCGCAAGGGTATTGATGGGTAAGAATCCCGCATACCCCGGTTAACCCGCACAGGTCCCAGGGTCAAAAGGTCATAGGACCATGACCGAGAGGATATTGAAAATCGAAACTGACTTTCGTCATGTCTCGTTTAAAAATTCTTTAATAAGTTACGAATGGTAGAGCTCGCCCCGCCCTCGCGCCCTCGCGCCCTCGCGCTGTCTGGCCGTGCAGTAAATCCTTGTTCCTCACTATTTAATTCTAAAGTTTGAATGATGGATAGTTTGTATGATTCATACTCCTATGGTAAGTAACGTAGCTCTATGCCGTACTGGCACCTCCATTAGGTAGAGACACCCGTATCATCATAATTACTGGCAGCGTACTGGTTTTATGGCTTTAATCAACTAACGCGCTTTACAATTCACGTTCGCATCACACCTCACCATCAGAAGGATTGATATCTATTTTATTTTCTTTCTTCAAGTTTAGGAGAAGAAGAAGAAGAACTACATTTATTCGGCAGATAACGACACACACAAAAATATACAAAATAAAAACTTGCAAACTTACTATTTAAAAAGTAAAAACTTAAACATTAGGAGCATTTTCTTTAGTTTTATATTTGGCTTGCGAAGATCAAATCGTCCCGTCATGAATTACGTTAATATAAATAGTCATATTGAGCATAACAGGAACATTATAAGCATTAGTGAAACACCACCCTGTGCAAGTAGCTACCTACCTACATGTTGCACAGACGTGTGCTGCGGCGCGAGCGGCCAGTTTTCTTACAATATAACACGTGCATTATCTCTGAGCAAGCGCGTTAACCCGGTTGCAAGCGCGTGACTAGTAATAGTTGTAATTGTAGTATCAATGCTGCCCTATAACCTGTAACCCACAAACTAAATAATCATGTACCTACTTAATTATAGTCGTATGTATGTACTTTCTGCATTATTAGGAAATTGATAATAGCGGTTTGTATTGTCAAAGAAACCTTTTCTTTAGGTATAATAATGCGTTCACTGTTTCCAAATACACAATTTCCTATCGACTTACTTTATTTTGGAAAAGAATAACTAGCTCTGCAACAAGATGGCGAGCGCCAGCCGAGCGACGAGCTCAAGAGCACCTCAGGGAGGCACGACCTCGGCTTGGGATGTCGCTTAGAGAGAACTGTCTCGGCTTGGGATGCCGCTTAGAGAGAACTGCCTCGGCTTGGGCTGTCGCTTACCGAGAACTGCCTAGACTTGTGATATCGCTTAGAGAGAACTGCCTCGGCTTGGGCTATCACTTATAGAGGACTGCCCCGGCTTGGGATGTCGCTTAGAGAGAACTGCCTTGGCTTGGGATGTCGCTTAGAGAGAGCTGCCTCGGCTTGGCTGTCGCTTACAGAGAACTGCCTCGGTTTGGGCTGTCGCGTAGAGAGAACTGCCTCGGCTTAGGCTGTTGCTTAGAGAGAACTGGCTCTACCACCGGATTACAACGCGCCCCTACTGACTGTTGTGGCGTTCCAAGGGGAAGACCTATGCTCATCAGTGGACGTTTTTTGGATGTGCCTATCCACTCCAAGTACGAGTTTGCTAAGTAACGTTACCGTCCTGCGTAACTGCGAGTTCTTATAATTTCCTGCCACACTAGCGCGAGTAGCGCCGCTAGAAATTGGAGTAACGCAATCTATACGATACTACTTAGTTAGTGCGACTCCTTTTTTGTATCAAAACCAGTAAGGTGAAGCCGCACTAGATATACTTACCTGTATTGCATCAAGGCAGGCAGTCTATCATACACAGAAATCCAAAACACCTCTAAAGTAATCGCGGGCGCATGAGTTACAAGAATGAATTATCTTGAAATAGACCTTCCGCAGATCTTAACTTTAAACTTGAAGTTAGTGAGCATCGAGCTTGATGCAGTGTGGACTGACCATGTCGAGGTAGGGCCACACGCCCGTCAGCACGATGCTGAACCCCAGCGACATCTGGAACATGGTGAAGTAGATGATGTAGACGCTGCGCCAGCGCTCGCGCCGCTCCTGCGCCGTCTCTAGCTGCGGAGCCGACTCCGTCCCGCCCGCCTCCGGCTGCTCGTCGGCCGCGGGCTCCCTCCGCACGCGACCCACCAGCCCTTTCCAGCACTCCATATTACGCACACTATGCCACCAAACGCTCACACTAAGTTGATAATATCACGTACATCCACTACCGTCACATAGCCATCCATTTCGCAGCCTGCACGAGGCAATGCGCCTGTGGACGGTGGTACTACTGGTACAAGAATGACTTTCACAGTAAACAAAGGATCGCCGCATTGGCCAGTGCAATGTGTATTGGTTGCGCAAGCGCACGCGTCACCCGCGACCCGCTGCCCGCGACTGGCAACTAGTCGGCCTCAGCTCGCCACTTGGCACCGATCCCTCCATATAATCTGACAAACTACGTCACCTCACTGATAGCGGTATTTACCTAACATCATGTATTGTCTTGCCCACTTTATTATTATATATGCATACTTAGCCTTAGAATACGAGCAAATTCTTATATGGTGTAATAATAAGTGTAAATAATATAATAGACCTTGCTGATTCAGGAATCTTTCCAATACAACATGAATAACTTTGACCTTATAGTTTATATGACAAAACAAAGAAAAATAACAAATTGGGATCTATAAGATGGGCGGGTTTGGGACTAGAAACCAATTTTTAGTCTCTGGTTTAACTATATTAGTTGTATTAGACAGGCTCATAGTAAGGATATTGGTGAACTGGCACAAGTTGCAGCGAGAACAAAACTGTAGGTCTATTAAAAGTTTTGCGAACCTGGTTACTAAATCTCTACCTAAGTAGAGACCCTACCAAATCTACACCCGTAACTCAGCCAAATTATGTAGGCATCGTTTTTTAATGATGTTTTATTCGAATAGGCACCATAAATGAAATTGATATCATTATGAAACCAGGACTCCTTGAAGAAATCTTGAACAATGATTGTCCTCCTTTGTGTGAAAGCCGTAAATGTTAATTTAAATCGTTACTAAGACAAAGTGCTGTACCTACCGAAGTATGACTTTTTATCCGTCTACAATAATTTAGGTAATCATGGATATTAACAGCATGTACAGCTCCATGTGTACTTCAAATGCCTAGAATAGTGTCATTGATAATTTATAAACAGAGACACGATAAATACTTTAGAAAAATATACAATTTGGCTCTGCAAAAATCGAACGATAAAAAGTTTTAAAAATATATGGTAGATGTTACACAATGACGGCAGTTAAAGAATTATGGAGTAGGTAGAAACTGTAAAAATATATCTATAAAACTAGAATATATTGGCAGGCAATGGCAGGCGCTTTAACAAATTGAGCTATAGTCACGCTAGCATTTCTGAAGTTCTAAAGTTAACCAAGGAGGTCGCTCGTACTCTCGAGAACCATAATGGCCGCGATAATAATAATAGCCGTTGGTGTGTAACGACACCACGGACCCGAGTGCTCCAGAGAGCCGGTCAGGGCCTCCACCTCGGCATGTCTTCGTCAGCCGAGCGGAAACCGAAGGAGCCGCAGGACTCTCAGCTCTGGCTTGCCTTAATTTGCCGTCCAGAGAGGAGTTGTTAAAGCTATATGCTCCAGGGGTGGAAGTTGAAGAGCTTGATAAAGCGCAGCACACTCACCTCTCGACGTCCATGAGCCACTCACATTTGTGTTTCGCTCGGTCGTTTTCTGACGGCCATATGTCTCCATATCCCATCTAGTGGGTGGTGGCGATTCACCATTTGCCAAAATATAATTAGTATACTAATTAAGCAAGCAACAATTTGGCAAGTTACCCCGGCCTTTTACAATAGTCCGGTGTTCAGTCCACCAAATGCCTTCTCAAAAAATCTAGAAATATTTTACATACTTACAATAAAGTAAATAAAGTTTGATAATGGAACGCGAAAGTCTAAAAGTAAAAGTATGTACGGGGTGTAAGAGACATCGTACCGAATATCGATACCAGGGATCCAGTACATGATTCTGAACATACTAGTGTTGAAATTTTTGTCAACGGCTTTTTCATGACTTTCCAAAAGAAAAATGCCGCTTTTTTTAATAAAATTAGGATAACATAATTAATGGTACAATAATAAAGCCTAACTTCAATTTAAAAACAATAAAATACTTATTTACCACTGCTGAACAAAGGCCTCTCCCTTAGAAGGGAGGGGTTTCCATAATCTCCACGCTTGGCAGGCGGTTCGATTGAAATTAGCAATGTAATTTGAAAAATAAATATTCTTCCGTACGTATTAATTATATGCTTAAAAATTAACAAGTTAGTCATTTGTCATTCTCCATATAAATGGTTTCTGTAATGTTGTAACGGACAAAATGAGAAATCTTATTTATAAGTTTTCTGTACGTAGTCCCTTACAATAGTCCCTAGTCCCTACACCCGCCAGAGAAAATTGCTGTTTATATCTTAATTCCAGCAGTTGATCGTGTCTGGTGTGTTCCATGTCATTAAATCCTTCCCTCTACGTGTTGGAATCGTCCCCACGCAAGCCGGTGTTTAAAAGTCAAGGTGTGAAAGTCCGGGAAAATAAAAATAAAACGAAAATAATAGGTACTTAATAATATTCTAGGATCATGCTAAACCAAAGTAAGCAGAGCCTGTACTATGGAAACCAGACAACTAATCATCAGCAGCCGAAACGCCACTGCTGAACAAAGGCCTCTCGCTTAGAATAAGAACAGGGATCGCAGTTTAGGTGGCAGGTAATCCAATAAAAAGGCGCTGCTGCCCGTCTTCTTGGTGTCCCTTAGTCGCCTTTTACGGACACCCAACGATAGGAGATGGGTGGGGGATTCTTACCCGGACACCCCACGGGAGAGACAGCTTATACTAATACTTAAATATATACTTGTAAATATATAAGTACGTTTATCTTGTATTTGTTCCAAATACCATTGATTTTATTACTTGTATTGAATAAATATAAGTAAGTATATATTTTGCGAAATAACCCAGAATTTAGAATAAAACTTTTATTTACCCGTTTAGTAGTGGCAAACACAATTATCGATAGATTTGTCGCATTGGACGCACTAATCGCACACTATGCATCCTTAAATTCTAATATTTGTAAAGTAAGCCTTAAATTTTGACAGTGGGCGCGAACGTTACTTAAGAAATTTAACTACAATTAACTAATTGTGATTAACGCTTAATATAAGTACTTAGGTACCTAATGTATGTAGGTTTGGACGTAAATGTCATAAGATTTTTTTTTTAACTAAATTTGGAGTGAATAGGCGGGAACGCAGTTTGGACATTCATTCATTTCCTTCCATGTTACGTAAATATCTGTTTTTTTTTAAATAATGGTGTTTAATTGTCGCACTCCCGAACGCTAATTAAAGTTAATTATCACTAATGCAGTTCATGAAAATGATTTTTACGACACTCGAAGTAAATTAATATCCGAGGGTCGAAATAATCCATCGAATAAATATCAATATCCGCAAGGACAACGGCTTACAGTGTTAGAATTTTTTTTTCCCAAAGTACCTATACTGAAAAATACTGACTTCCAGCAAAATACCTCTTCGAAAACGACGTTAAAAAATACTGAAAAAGTATTACAATACTATTAGGAATTATAGCTGTCATCAAATAAGTTGTGGGTAGGAAGGATAGCCGAACGCGTATATAAGTCGCCGCTCTGGCGGTGCCGCGGACATTCGTTTCCCAGATCTCATACAGTGCGGAAACCCTCCTGACCCCATGACGGTCCTATTGGACCGGGATGCGCCGACCCCTCCCCGACAACCGTATGCTACACTAGCTATCAGACACCGGTCTCGCCGGCGAGGCCGAAGGGTCGTACGTATGCGACCGCAACGACGTGCATCACCCCACTGAGTTTCTTGCCGGTTCTTCTCAGTGGGGGCGCGTTGTGAACCGGTGGTAAACTCAGCCCTCTCTTAAGCGACAGCCCAAGCCGAGGCCGTGCCTCCCTGAGGTGCCCTTGTGCTCGTCGCTACTTCTGCCGTAAAGGCTAGAGCGCTTCAAGCGCTCGCCTCCTATTGTCCGGTGAAGCTGCAATAGCCATCTGCGGTTAACGCGGAAGTCTTAGTGAAGTAGCTGCGTCATAGTGATTACAATGTATTTTCCTGCTACAGGAGTGTGGTAATAATACTTCATGTTCAGTTCTTGTTATACTAAGGTGGTCCAGAGACAATGGTTTCTGGACAGCTTTTTTTTTTTAAGTAATCCTACGTAGGATTGCTAATATCCGAAGTGGGATTGGATTCTGCCCTATCCTCTTCGTTTTCTGATGCATTTTGTTATATTCGTTTCGATTATTTTCATTTGTTTTTCACGAAAAAAAAAATACATATGCGGGTAGTTTGTTTTGAAAAAAATATTAATGATGCCCACGGTACGATTCATGTTACGTTGAACACGAATAGGTTAATGATTATTACAATCGATCGCTAGATCAATCCATCAAATGTAATAGTTCAGCTTACAGTTCTAATAGTACTGTTGTTAGTCCAGTAGTACAGTAGACACACACGATGGTTGAACGATCGAGCCAGTGAATCTATTTAGGTCTATTGTGAGTTCGTTCGTAGAAGTACCAAAGGACAGGCAAAGTCTAGTGTTACGGCTAGATTAGTACAAATGAACTAGATTGATTTATTTCGTTGGTTCGTATTATTTTAAGCAGTGGGTTGATTTGAGTTCTGACTGCTAGTTATAATAAAGTGCGATTACTAATAAATCTGGCAGTAAAATTGTATTTCGTTAAGATGTTTTGTGGTTAATCTTGATGAGTCATTGCAATTTGTAAAGTGTTGTTTTGGCTTATTGTTTATTTTCTCGGTCGATGGACTAATAATCGTATTTGAATTCTGGTTCGATCTGGATACGTTTTTTGAAGGAAGGCCGAGCGGTTACTGTCCGGTCGGTCGTACGGGCCTAATATCACAGATTAGATACTAGTAGTAGCTACCTAATATATTGACGAGTGCTGATTGTGTCTATGTACTTGTTGATTTAACTATGTACCTACCTGATTTTTACATAAAATTTTTAATTCGGTTTCTGTAGTTATGTTCACAGAATGTGTAAGTGCGAGTCGCCATGCGCAAGGGCGATTGTGGCGTTACTGGCTGCATTGTGGCGCTGGCCGCTGCTGCATGAGTGGCTTTATGCGCCATACAGTGGCGTTGCCACCCAAACGGTGGCATGGCCGCCCAGATGGTGGTGTGGCAGCCCAGATGGTGGTTTGGCCGCCCTAACGGTGCAGTGGCCGCCCTAACGGTGCAGTGGCCGCCCTAACGGTGGCGTGGCCGCCCTAACGGTGGCGTGGCCGCCCTAACGGTGGCGTGGCCGCCCTAACGGTGGCGTGGCCGCCCTAACGGTGGCGTGGCCGCCTATACAATGCGCTGTGCCGTGGCGTTGGTCGGTACGCCGTGGTCGTGGCCGGACATCGAAACAAGGAAACAGCTACTGATTTAATTGTGTGGTTATAACAGCCGCAGTGGCGTGAGTTTTACACATTTTGTTGTGCTTTTCATCAGTAGTTGACTGTATGAGTTTATAAATCTAGTATGGTGGTTGTATCTGTAGTGATAATAATTATCCCGAATTCAAATTTATGAATCTTAGTGACAAAAGCAAAGCTTGCCTATAGTGTTAGGTAGATTAATAATAACTGGTGGTGGGTAGGTAAGCTTGACTTTTGTGACAGTCCGGATTATACGCTGGCCACAAACAGACGCGCGCCTTTTATTATATCTAAACCCTAAACATTACATTGCCCACCGATAGTGGTCTCTTAGTGTATCGTTGTAAAAAAGCTAGATCCTTATAACTACTTTCGTGGTCCTGGAGCTTGTAGTACACGCAGGGTTATGCCACAGGTTGGCCACTGACTAGCCGTGGTGTATCCGACGTATTATTGATAGTTCGGGTTGAAATATGCTTTTATCTGGAACCGATTCACACACGCTAAGTTATGTCTCACGTAGATCTCTAGAGTCGTGAGGTGGCACTCCCCGAAGGGACCTGCCCCGGGTGGTCGGTACAGTTATCAGTTTATTTTATACCCTTGTGCTTAGGGTGAGTTAGGTGAGCTTAGCTTTCATATCTGTCCGAGATTAGGTGGCATTGAGCTTC
The DNA here is from genome assembly GCA_911728495.1 of Furcula furcula. Classification (NCBI taxonomy): domain Eukaryota; kingdom Metazoa; phylum Arthropoda; class Insecta; order Lepidoptera; family Notodontidae; genus Furcula; species Furcula furcula. Next base: position 26,300,007 of record OU452253.1, read on the forward strand.
GGTTCTGCCTGGACATGCAAACTTGGCGCCTCTGTCCGTGATAGGGGGGGCATTGAGCTTCGGTTCTGCCTTCCTCACTATCCATGCCATCTACCTATGTCATCTACCTATGCCATCTACCTATGCCATCTACCTATGCCATCTACCTATGCCATCTACCTATGCCATCTACCTATGCCATCTACCTATGCCATCTACCTATGCCATCTACCTATGCCATCTACCTATGCCATCTACCTATGCCATCTACCTATGCCATCTACCTATGCCATCTACCTATGCCATCTACGTAAGCCATCTACGTATGCCATCTACGTATGCCATCTACGTATGCCATCTACCTATGCCATCTACCTATGCCATCTACCTATGCCATCTACCTATGCCATCTACGTATGCCATCTACCTATGCCATCTACCTATGCCATCTACCTATGCCATCTACCTATGCCATCTACCTATGCCATCTACCTATGCCATCTACCTATGCCATCTACCTATGCCATCTACCTATGCCATCTACCTATGCCATCTACCTATGCCATCTACCTATGCCATCTACCTATGCCATCTACCTATGCCATCTACCTATGCCATCTACCTATGCCATCTACCTATGCCATCTACCTATGCCATCTACCTATGCCATCTACCTATGCCATCTACCTATGCCATCTACCTATGCCATCTACCTATGCCATCTACCTATGCCATCTACCTATGCCATCTACCTATGCCATCTACCTATGCCATCTACCTATGCCATCTACCTATGCCATCTACCTATGCCATCTACCTATGCCATCTACCTATGCCATCTACCTATGCCATCTACCTATGCCATCTACCTATGCCATCTACCTATGCCATCTACGTATGCCATCTACGTATGCCATCTACGTATGCCATCTACGTATGCCATCTACCTATGCCATCTACGTATGCCATCTACGTATGCCATCTACGTATGCCATCTACGTATGCCATCTACGTATGCCATCTACCTATGCCATCTACGTATGCCATCTACGTATGCCATCTACGTATGCCATCTACCTATGCCATCTACCTATGCCATCTACCTATGCCATCTAGCTATGCCATCTACCTATGCCATCTACCTATGCCATCTACCTATGCCATCTACCTATGCCATCTACCTATGCCATCTACCTATGCCATCTACCTATGCCATCTACCTATGCCATCTACCTATGCCATCTACCTATGCCATCTACCTATGCCATCTACCTATGCCATCTACCTATGCCATCTACCTATGCCATCTACCTATGCCATCTACCTATGCCATCTACCTATGCCATCTATCTATGCCATCTACCTACGTTTTTGTTGTCAGTCGATGGAAGACGCCCATGTAAAGCCATGCAAACATGGTTTTGGAATGACCATGACATGTAAGAATAACGGGTTGCGTCAGCGGGGCCCACGCTGACTAGACATGCGTAAAGACCGTACATTTCGTAGGTTTCGGGGTAACCTGTTAGAGACCGATGTAAAGCTTAATTGCATACAAAGTATCGGTTGCGCAGGAAGAGACCTGATTAAAGCCTATGCTATGACTGTTTGTTTTCTGTAATTATTACTACTTCATAACTTGACTGTGTTTATGTGAGCGCTTATTGCTCGCTGCCTATTCTGTTTTTCTTAGCCGCGTGCCATGCCATGCAGACATGCTGCAGGGCGTGTCGTGGCATGACCTGTTCAACAGCGAAGATCTGCGCACCGGGTATGACTGCTTAAGTGGCGCCATGCAGTGGGCGCAGTCAAATAAGCACAAGGATATGAGTAACAGCACTAACTTTTTATTCTTATTTTTACTTTCCTATTTTTTAAAGATTTGTTTTTGAGAAAGTCTAAAATCTTTGTATAGCAAGCCGCCCCTTACTACTACTGTGCAGTAAAAGCAAGTAGTGCATAACTATACGCCTTATTTGTAATTCAGAGTTGGACATTCTAACATTCGAATTGAGTTAGACATTCTTACGTTCGAATCGAGGGACATTTTTACGTTTGAATTGAGTTGCATTCTTAAAACTTAATGTTATGTGCACACTTTGTTTGGGTGTTGTTTTGTGCAGGACTTACAAACGCTCCTGGGCGGTGCTTGTCGCAGCCTAGACTCCCTTCGTGTTGCTCTCGGGAAACAGTGAGCCCGAGGACGTGCTCATGTCAGGAGAGGCCGTATTAGGAATTATAGCTGTCATCAAATAAGTTGTGGGTAGGAAGGATAGCCGAACGCGTATATAAGTCGCCGCTCTGGCGGTGCCGCGGTCATTCGTTTCCCAGATCTCATACAGTGCGGGGAAGTCTTAGTGAAGTAGCTGCGTCATAGTGATTACAATGTATTCCTGCTACAGGAGTGTGGTAATAAAACTTCATGTTCAGTTCTTGTTATACTAAGGTGGTCCAGAGACAATGGTTTCTGGACAGCTTTTCTTTTTTTTTAAGTAATCCTACGTAGGATTGCTAATAATACTGAATCTCTGAATGAGTGCTCGGGCCAGTAAGGATGTTATCCAGTCTGAAAGAGTAGCCATGGTGGAGCGCGCGAATCTCACACTTCAGGCAGTCTCCGAATGGGGTGATGCCAATCTTGTAAGATTCAATGCCACCAAAACTCAAGCGTGTCTATTCACCGCGAAAAGGAGTCCGTTCACCTTGGCTCCTACTTTTCAGAATGTATCCTTGGAATACACGGACCACCTTCAGTTGTTAGGAGTTGAAATTTCCTCAAACCTCAACTTTGGCCGGTTCATTGAGTCCAAAGCCAAGGGCTGCAAGGAAGCTAGGTGTCCTTTCAAAGGTCCGCCGGTACTTCACACCGGGGCAGCTTTTGATGCTATATAAAGCACATATGGGCTGGTGCTGCTAAATGTCATCTTGCAGCTTTGTACTCAGTGGAGAGGCGTGCTAAGAGGCTTATTGGTGACGCAGAGTTAGTAGCGGCCAATTTACAAAGTCTAGAGCACAGGCGCAGAGTAGCCAGCAGCATCTCTGTATTCTACGGGATGCATTTTGGAGAGTGTGCACAGGATTTGTATGACTTGATACCACCCTTTCATCATCGGATGACGAGACGCACGGCACGTACACACCCTTATGTGGTGAAAGTGCCTTCAGTCCGGACTAAGCGGTTTCCTTCTTCATTTATAATAACGACAGCTAAGGACTGGAACAGTTTGCCTGAGTCGGTTTTCCCGCCCGATTATAATATGGGTGTCTGTACTAGAGTGAATAGGCTTTTAATAAGCTAGTGTGTTTTGCCATCCTCGATTGCGTCGCCGCTTTCCATCAGGTGGGACTGCAGTCAAGCACAAGCTTAAAAGGGGTAAAAAAAAAACTCGTCACACTGAGGCCGCCCTAACGCACTAAACGCTATTACACTGCCCGGTAGCAAGGGTCGGTAGACCGTAGACCGGGCCGCTCCGGTCGGTCGCCCTAATTAGGGAGCCTAACTCCCTAACTCTTATTACATCACCCTAAATCAGGGCCTTACCATTCCCTGAATACCGTATAGTGTAATAAGTGCTTTAACTTCGTATTGACATTTTGACACTAAATACAGCTTAGAGGAGATACCACTGGAGAGAGCATGATGCGCTAACCCCCTCTGCCAAATTTTTGGTCATATGGTCAGGTCATTCTTTATTTGTGTGCGTGTATTTTTGAATGTGTTGCGAGTTTATTATAGTGTGGGTATGCGTGAAAGTGTATCTGTGTGTGTTTACTTCGCCTCCCGCACCCCGCAAAAGTGCCACGAAAAATTTGTTCGGGGAATCGACGCGATACTAACTCCTTTGGTACTTTCTCTGAGAAATACAGTGATACCAGAAGTTAAAATTTTATGTGTGTGTGACTTAGAGGAGGGTGTGTGAGGATTGATGAGCACTGAGCACCCTCTGAAAAAAAAATTGCATTGTAAAAAAACATTAATATCTTTAAGTTTGTAAGCGTTTTACTAAATCCTAGTATTCAAATATTTTATGTAAACATAATACATTTGGAGATATGAGCGAGTGGTCGTCTGTGAGAACTGAGTGAACATACATTATTGGATATATCTTTTGTTTCCTTATTTCTACATATTGCGAGATTAGTTTTACAAATTGATTTAGAACTTTTACTAAATGATTAGCATTTTATGAAAATATTTCACACACACATTGTTTTTCGTTTTTCTTTTTCCGAGTTGGCTGTTTCTTGACATTTTTGCCAACCAAACTGTTGGATTCAAACTTATAGCAAACACCGCTTCTTTTGTTTTGGGCGTTACAAAGGTAAATTATTTAATATATCGGGATCCGATACTAAAAAATCTGGGTACTGATGTTTTTCAATCTGCTTTTTCAATTCAAATTCACGTGCATACAGTGGCAACACTGTCTGTTTCCTTCCTTTGCGACGAGGAATTATTGTTTTAGCACTATAAAATTACTTTTGAATTAAATTCCGGATCGTTTAACTTTGTTAATTAATTTACTATTAAAAATGTTTGTTTCACGACCCATTGTTTCCAGACTTTTCCAACAAAGTGGTATGTACTAAATGATATTATTTTCAGTGGTTAGCTAAAAATCGATATGCGTACCTAAAGCATTTGTTTTTCATAGAATTAGATCTTTGTTCTTATTTCAAATTATATTATTTTCTTATTTTGCTGTCAATTGTTTCCCAGTTAATTTGGAATGTCGAGGACATGCATTTTTTTTATTCTTCAGCATTACATAACATTGAAAAAGATAACCTTAATCGTTCAGCTATGAATACAGAGTCCCTAGTACAGTAGTACTTACTTAGCTCACCTGAAATGCTGAACTTTCTAGTTCATCTGTTTATTACCAACAAGGGCAAGACAAAGTAAAATTGTTCTAATAAACTGAATACTGTGAAACATTAAAAAATTTGCACTTTGAGTGGAATATGGTGCATCCAGAGAGACAGATGACTGCAGCCAAGTGACTTAACTGCAGCGTTGCGTTCTTGCAGTGGAGTAAGCTGCTAAAGAATCATGCACTAGTAGTTGAGATATCCTCACTTTTAGTCACTAAAAATTCTGCAATTCTCTAGGCAATGGCCAGGTTCCTTCATTTGTAAGGTAATATACTTAACATCCACATTTTAATCGCTGAATACAACAGAAAAAATATCCTACATCCACATGTTAATGTAATAATGCGAAACCTCAGACACTCCAACTTGTATGCGCTTACTGGAGGTCATACTCGACTGACTGACTGACTCGGTTGACAGGCCCGTTGGTCTAGTGGTTAGACACCCTGGCTGCTAACTGATGGGTCGTGGGTTTGATTCCCACCAAGTGTCTAGGTGTTATTTATCTATTTAAGTATGTATTTACAAAAAAAAAGTATATAAATATCAGTTGTCTGGTTTCCATACAGGCTCTGCCTAGTTTGGGATTGGATGACCATGTGTGTAGATTGTCCCAAGATATTATTATAATCTCTTACCTATGTATTGACAAGGCTGCTTAAACTTTTACTCAATATGGTTTTTTTTATAATATTTATCATGCGATTAGTCTTTACGAGCAGATGTGTTCGAATTAGGCGACTTGTAGAGCTAATTCTCCGTTAAGAATCACACTTTACTATGTTAGCTGACCAAGGCTAGCTGTTCAAAGTTTGGTAGCCTGCGCCTATTGAGGCGTTGTACATACGCTCAAGACACACTGTAGACTCAATGTGTGATAAATAAATATGAATAATATAGTACATATGAATTAACTTAATATTAAAAAATACTGAACAAACTAGTTCCATGTTTTGTGTTAATTCGTTAACATATTGTTTAAGAAATGAAAACTATAGTCAGGCAAAGCTGCATGCAGCGGGTCGCTCCCAAGCTGTTCAGATAAAAAAAGTAGTAAACTTAATATTCGCCTTGGAATACAATAATAGTTGTTGATTTATAAAGAGAGCAAGTAATAATAATATGGTCGTGTGAATGGGCGCAGTGCGGCGGTACCACAACGAGCACTTCAAGCCGCCGAGCATGGACGAGCTGCCCGTGCCGCGCGGCTCGTGGCAGGCGCAGTACGACGCCAACCAGCGCCGCTACAACGCCGCGCTGCTCTTCGGCATCGCCTTCGCCACCGGCACGCTCATAGTGGTATGCTTCCCTGGTGCCTCATCATGCTACACTGTTCACTTCTATTTACCGATTGATCGGTTCTACCCTCACTTACTGCCGCACTCACAGACATCAATTAACTTTAATCGCAATTAAGTAATTTTTTGTAATCTATTTATTTCGACTCTCCGAGTCTCTTATGATTATGATCGTTTAGTATTATTTACGAGATTATTGAATTATCTACTCGCTATCTGCGTATTAAGTATTATTTGGCTTCGAAAGTCGAAATAATCCATTTACAAAATATGACATAATCACAATTAACTATAATTGACGTTTGTAGGTGCGGCGGTTAGACTTGTTTTGTATGTCATTACCCTTACTTCTCTGTAGTCGGGTACAAATTAAACTTGTTTGTTTTAGCAATGTACAGTTAGACCAAAGTATAACAATTACTAAAAATAAGACACACTCAAACAATATTGGTAGAATCTAGAGTAATTATTAGATAATGGGTTTTAATTAACCATTCTTGTACCATCATTTACAATACACAGTTCCTAGTATGTGAGATGCAGGTACTCCATTAAGAATCACTGGAGTGGCAGCTGCGGGAACATATCCATAGCAAATATCATTGATCCATAGACACTAGCATTGTTCAGAGCAGTCTCTTTTTCAATAGGAATGATAAACAAAATACAATTTTGTTGCAGGCCAAGACATCGGGACTCATCTACCTGAACTATGCTCCTCCCAAGTCTATCGACTAAACGATATAAAAGATGTATTTAATAATGATAAATCACCTACTTTTATAAAATAATGCAGAGATTAGAGAAAATGTGCACAGCGCAATGATAATAATATATAGATAATAATTTTGCATTGTTTTATAAAGTCATACGGAATAATTTAAATTTAGAATAAAATATTCATAAAGATCAAAACAAACAAAATTTTCGTTTTATTCACTTGGATAGTTTAGAAGGATAACCAGTGTTGTTCCGGTGGTTGAGGCTCCAGAGACTAAGTTCGTCACTCACAATTCTGTGGCGTGCAGTCTCCATCAGCACTGCTGCCTTCAGTATCTGACCCTCGATCCAACCGTCTAACATAAGCCAGTTTATGACTGACTAGAACTAGTGGCGGTCCGAGAGGGGGCGGTCGTAGGGGTCATGACGCCGGCTGATCGCTTACGCACTTGAAACTCAAACGCAAGGAGGGAATCGAACCCACGACCTATTGGCTAGCGGCCAAGGCACTAGACTAATGGGCCCGTCAGCTATGACCCCCCCAAATCGTTGGCTCTGGCCGCACCTGACTAGAACTAACTTCAATGATTATTTTACATTTAACACTTTCGCTGCTGAAAACTATAGCGGTGAGTCGAAGAAAATATCACGCGTGTGCGCAATTACTCACCTGTCTAGTCCAACGAAATGTCGGAACACGAGTGCGCATCGACTATCGCCGTGAGTCCGTGAAATTGTAACTGCTGTGCGCGCCGACTTGCCTGTATAGTTCGGCGCTAAAGCAATACGCCAGTGCGCTCAACTAACGCGGTGCGTCCGCCAAGTTTAACGGCTGTGCGCAATAACTAGACAAGTGAGTTTCGCCGTGGCAAGACGGATATGCGGCTGACAGTGACCAGATGAGTCGAACGCGTGGCAAAACGGGTGTGCGAATTAACTATAGAGGTGCGTCCGTCGAACTAAAACAGCAGTGCGCATTGACTCACATGGCTAGTTTATAGGTACAATAGTGTTTTCAGAAGGTTCTAGTTTCAGAATAAAGTAAATATTTACTCATTAAAGTTTTATTTATTCAATAAATGGACGAGACAAGCAAGTCGTTCACCTGGTGGTAAGCGACACACCTGCCTATGTCTGGTAATTTCGAAAGTAAACTACTGTGCCCTTCATACCGGAACGCAGCAATGTTTACACACTGTTACTTGGTGTCAGAATGTGTCACACTACCTACCTGGATGGTTTCTTGCAAAAGATATCTCATTCATTAGTCATTAACAGCCCAAAGGCATCCACTGCTACCCACAGGCCTCCCTCTTAGAAGTGAAGGGTTGCCATAATTAATCCCCACGCTTGGCAGGCAACTAGCTGACCAGCGCAGTTGCGCCTGCGCTTATGTTGTAAGTACCGTGATAAAAAATTTGATACATTATTATGAAATACTTCAAGCGAGACCATAATCTGCATTCTCAGTTTATTAAATCTACTAATAAATAAGTAATCTATTGAGCCGACTCTATATTTTAATATACCATATCGCGATTTAGAAATGGTATAGCGCCATCTAGTGGGATAAATGGTTTAGAGTGGCTAAGAATAGTTAGAAAGCCTTTTACTATATAAATTTACGGATCCAGAAGGATGTAAGTAGGTACCGTGATAAGATTTTTGTAATTTATACGAAATACATTAAGCGGAACCATATCGTACATGTCACCTACTGAGTGAAATGGTAGGCACTGACTAAAGACGTTGTTAGCTCCAGCTTGATTGCAAAACTGAAGACGACATAAATAACCTTACATAAAGTTTGTACATATTGTGTAGAGAATGGAGTATGTTAAATTTTATATTTATAAGTGGTCAATTAGTTCTTATACATTTTTGTATACTTAGTTTACCTACCTATCTTTTGAATTTTAAGATTTACTTCAATAATTTTGATATATTAAATAATGATAATATATCACATCAACATAGCAGGTACAGAAGTTTCAAAGAAGAAGATTTAATGGAACCATTATATTTTTTTACACTATGACGCCATCAATAAATTGAAACCACCACAAAAAAACAACTATTTAAAAATATAATTTATAAAATATAAAAACAAAAAAATATAAAAGAGTCGGATTCGAACCTGGGACCTACTGCGCTGGTAAGATGCTTCAGTAACCACTTGGCCACAATTCGCATGCGATATATTGCGAAATACCTTATATTATGAAAACTAAATGTCTGCTTATTCCCTATTGTATATAGCGTAATAATACATATCTTAATAATTAAATGATCAGTTTTATAAATTATAAAGTGACCTATTCACATACAAAAGAAATTACGTGGTAATATGTGCAAGTAATGTTTCACTGCTTAGCCCCTATGATACATAGCGTGATATACTAGTTTATGCCCAGACTTCTACTCAACACATCAGTGAAAGTCCTATTAAAATCCACCCACGGGTTTTCAAATGATACCTGGATACCCAAACAGAGAGACCGACAGACACAGACAATAAATGCAAAAAAACTCTATGTCGATAGTATAGTGTCAAGTATAGTGTGTACAGACAAAGTGCTTTTTGAGTTTTGTTATAGTATATAGATAGAAGATAGATTACACTCTTATATAGGTAAATCTTATCTAGGTGTTAATAGACATACTTAATAAGACAAACAGACACAAATGTTTGTCCTGGGTGGGACGAACATTAGTGTATGTGTTTTTCGAACCCACGACCTATAGGATAGGATAACCACGAGGGTGTCTACTTGACTAACAGGCCAGCCAAATGTTGCCTGGTCACCATGGTTTAGGCTCTGTCTTGTTCGGGATCAAATAACCGTGTGTGTAAGTTTCATGTTGGTTGCACATACAATAAAGAATTAACTATCTACTTACTATGTTGTTTGCTACCGATGGTACCTAAATAAACTACGTCAGTAACATATTGATATGATGATCCGGTACTCTTAAATAACATATTTAGATTTTTTTCTTACCATAAAACCAACAATAAGACTATAATTAGGTAGGTAGCTATTTGAGTGTTGTTCAAACATTATTAAATATTTCACAAGTTTTGTTTCAAGTAATAATTGGAATCCTTCTAATGTATGCAGGTATTGTTAACTGTTTTTTCTATGACCAACAACTATACTATTGCGTGAATATATAAACACAAAAGACCAAGTTATTTAAGTACTTATAAGTACTTTTTTTTTGTAAATTTGCAAGTAAACCAATGTTGTAGTTTTGGAAGTTACGACGTATAAATAGCTATGCTCTATTGTTCGATGTGTACACAATTATTGCCGGCTCTTTCACCCTAATTCGTTAGTAAAAAATACCGCCATTTGTTTATGGTGCTCATTAGTGCTTCTGTTTTGTTATTTAAACAGTGGCGTTTTACTACTACTACTGGAGGCTATACATACTGGTACTAAAATGTACATACTTACGCGAGAAAACGTTTTCTTTTAACAATCAAATAGAATAGAAGTAAACTATTGATTACAAAAGTCGTAACGGGGTTTGCAAATATTTTATTAGTTATCAACAGGTTTATGGCTCAAGAGAAGTGGTATTATTTTCCTATTCGAGTTTGGAAACGCTCGGGAATACAGCCATAAACAAAAATGTTTCTAACGCATCATATTGCTCAATTCGAAAACCCATGATTCATTTACTAGCACCAACAAGAAACTCAGTGGGGCAACGAGAACATGTCGAGGTTGCATGCCTTAGCCCTACATCATGCGGATGAACCTTCTGCCAAACCCGCGGGACTAGTGTATAGTATTGGTCGTTATATTCAATAACATTTAATTTATGCATTATTCTTAATATTAATATTCTTTATTTTATTACTAAATAATTATCATTATTAAAAATAACAGACATATCGATCTGCCAATAGTAGTCGCCGACATTACAATAACCCAATCAAAAAATCAAGTTTATTGTCAAATTGACCTTAATGTCTTAAGGCTACAATAACGTATACACGTACGATTATATAATATATAATATAATGTTTACTAAAATAGAAGGAAAAAGGGGAAGAGGAAGACCCAGACGAAGTTTTATGAAGCAGGTAGCAGAAAAAGTGGGTAGAATGTCGTATCAGGAGGTCAAAATGAAGGTATATAATAGAGCAGAGTGGAAATTGCTTCACCGACAAGAACCCAGCTCTTAAGTTGGAGAGAGATAATGTTTACGTGTACATACGTACGATTATGGTCAATCAAAATACAGCAATACAGTTTTTTTTTTCAAATTCAATTTTACACCTTAGTTTAAGCGTTATCGTTAAATTATAGCTCCTTTACTTCACAGTGTACTCGTATAATTATGATATTTTACTACATGGACATAAAATTCCGTTTCGTTTAGAAACTCAAACTCAAAAATAGTTTATTTCAAATAGGCTTAACGCTAGCACTTATGAGAGGTCATGTTCTTTAAAAAAAAAAAGACCTACCACCGGATCACAACGCGGTCTCAACTGAGAAGATCCGGGAAGAAAACGAACATAACATCCAGGGCATTTGTTATAATTTAGCTCTGATGAGTCTAGCTACTTGCTCTGCGTTGCATACGACTGTATAAAGTTTTCAACACACTTGCTCGTAAAGTGAGCCTTATTACATCGATTTTAGGGTCATAAACATAGCTTTAAGACACGCGTGCGTAATGACATTACCGCACTAATGTATAATAGAATTATTCCTACAAAGTTAAATTAGTACCTTACTGCAAATTGTACGCAAGTAAATAGAGCATTCTTAATTTAACCGGGTAATAGTTTTTTTTTTTAGTAAAAACAAACAGGTTTTGCGGGTGGAGTGCCACTGAAAATACATTATTTTTTTGGAATAAAGAAATGTGTACGCCCTTAATTAAATCAAAAACACATTTACTATTATCAGATTATTTATAAATAACAATAATGTGTTATAAACTGTTAAAATATTTGCATTTTATCACTTAAGATTATAATTTTGAAGTAGGCTGTATGTTCACTCACATTGCATTGAGACTGTGAAAAAAAACGCGCGCCATTTTCCTTATTTGTCATATTTAGTTTTTATTGTGTTTGTCGCTGTGTTAATTTTTATTTGTTTTTTTTTCCTCACAAGTGTGTTGAAAAACATCGTATAAAACTCGTGAGCTCTGCTCATGATGACACACTCTGCTAAATTACGCCCTCGCCTACGGCTCAGGCTGCAAACCACAGCCTCATGAGTAATGAGCAAAGGCTCACTTGTATCATAATATACAATTATCTACACTCATATCGTAATCAGGAGTGTTCGCAAAGGCTATATATTGAAAACGCGTTATAACGATACGCTACTTATAAAACGCCTATTATTTTTTATGTTATAATATATTACTTCGCTCGATTATGTCCGCGCTGTTTACAACGAAGGATGGCGCCAGTCTTGTCCAAACACAAAAAGATTGGCATTTGCCTAGCATTGGCAATTAATATAGTAGTTTATTTTTAATTTTTGAACAATAAAATAGATCCATTTGCGACGAATACATAACCTCATTTTTTGTAGTCGGTTAAATACTAAAACCCACTTTTGCATGTCCTCCTAAGTACGGAGACGCTTAATTCAAATAGAATTAAATGGTCACCCATCTTGTAATGACCTTGCCTACCGTTGCTTAACCTGATCGATAGCCAAAATTTTATAACAACTGTCTATGAGTATCTCCTTATTTTAATTGTATCGACGAAATATAACCTCCTTTTTTTGAAATCGGTTAAACACTAGAACCCACACTTTTACATGTCCTCCAAAGCACGGAGACGCTTGATTCAAATGGCATTAAACAATCACCCTTCTTTGTAATGACCTTGCCTACCGTTGCTTAACCTGCGATTGCCAAAATTTGATAACAACGTCCTCACGCGCGGAGAGCCACGCAGCGACTGAGTTGAAATTCAGTGACTAAATGCGATTACACCTTCCTAAATGCGTTTCTAATTAGGATTCTAAGTGATTTAGTCAGTTAGAAACCATCCTTGCCTCTGAATTTAGAATCCTAACTTCCTAAATGCGATTACACTTCATTGAATTCAGTGACTAACTCATTTAGCTTCCTATATAACGGACGGTGTAATAAGCCTTTAATATATTCGTTAGTAACATCGCCGCGTCGTGGCAGGCGGCTGTGGTGGTCGTACAATATCTATGTAATTTAAATAACGGATAAAAAATAACGCTTGCCTAAGTTAATAAATAATAAGCGATTTCATTATATATAAATAGTTCAGATGCAGGCCGATGAAAAGATCATTCCCTTGAACCACTTGACCAGACTTCTATACAACCGTCACCTTCTGATTGATATAAATAAATATGATATAATTATATAACGTAGTTTACAATAACAATTCGAAAACTGAATATAAAGTACATTGATGCTTAAATATTTACTTTATTTTGAAAACTAGCACCTACCGAAAGCACTATTGTTTAGACTAGCCAGGTGAGGCAATGCGCACTGCTGTTTTAGTTTGTCGGACGCACCTCTATAGTTAATTCGCACGTTATGCTACGCGTTCGACTTCCCTGTCCCCCTAGACAATGTAACATTCTACAAGCGCTATCGCTAATAGAAAGTTTAAAATTGTATGAGAATGACATAAGTCATCGAAAAATCACGTGACATATTGTAGGGAATTGACACCATTAGCGAATGAAGAAATAGATTCGCTATGAAGCGATTGCGATTGTCTAGGCCCTCTGGTCACTACCAGTCGCATAGCCGTCGTGTCTTGGCGGAACTCGCTTGTCTAGTCGAAGCCGCATACACGTAATGCCACCGGCCGACTAGCCTAGTGAGTCGATGCGCATAGCCGTCGCGGCACGCCCGTCTCGACCGTGTTAGTCGGTTAGCACACGCGTTGATTGAACAAACGGCTGTGCGCAAGACTCACCTTGCCTATATTGAGCCGTATACGTCGTGCGCATACGATATTTGCTTAGCAGCGAAAGTGTTACATTCGACTAAAACAAGACAGTATAGATCCATTCTATACTTTGTGATCTAGTTGGGCATAAACTAGTTTAGTCTTTTCGTTTACGATAACCGATCGGTGGATCAACGAATTTTATTTACAAATTGAATTAAATAAATCGTGTCTTTTTGCAAGTCTACATATGTAAATCATCATCACCATTCATCATCATCATCATTCACATCTTCGTCACCATTCATTATCTTTAACACTATTCATCATCATCACAATACACATCTTTAACACCATCATCAAAATTCATCATCATCATTATTCACACCTTCATCACATCAACACCACACATCACCATTCATCATGATCATCATCAGTCACATCTTCATCACCATCATCACACATCATCACTAGCCATCATCATCATCTTTGACATCTTCATCACCATCATAACACATCATCACCATTCATCATCATCATCATTCACATCTTAATCACCATTCATCATCTTCATCATCATTTACATCTTCGTCACCATTAATCATCTTTAACACTAATCATCATCACCATACACATCTTTAACACCATCATCAAAATTCATCATCATCATTATTCACATCTTCATCACCATTCATCATGATCATCATCAGTCACATCTTCATCACACATCATCACTATCCATCATCATCATCTTTGACATCTTCATCACCATCATAACACATCATCACCATTCATCATCATCATCATTCACATCTTCATCACCATTCATCATCTTCATCATCATTTACATCTTCGTCACCATTTATCATCTTTAACACTATTCATCATCATCACCATACACATCTTTAACACCATCATCAAAATTCATCATCATCATCCACATCTTCATCACCATCATCATCACACATCACCTTTCATCATGATCATCATCATTCACACCTTCATCACCATCATCACACATCATCACTATCCATCATCATCATCTTTCACATCTTCATCATCATCATAACACATCATCACCATTCATCATCACCACCATTCATCATCATCATCTTTCACATCTTCATCACCATCATCATTTGAAATTCGAAATAACCCCCCACACATTTCCTTTATACGGGGTGTAAGGGACATCGTACCGAAAACCGATACCAGGGATCCAGTACATGATTCTGAACATTCTAGTGTTGAAATTTTTCATCGGCTTTTTCATAAATTTCCAAAAAAGAATCCACTTTTTAGCGGCCGCGTTGTGATCCTGTGGTATTTCAAAAAAACTTGACAATAATGTATAAGTGCCATCGATATATAGTATATCGATTAGTGCTCTCGTAAGGGCTATGCGAAATGATAAAGTAATTTTGAATTTGAATTAAAACTGAATAGGTACACAAATACATTGATTCGTAAATATTCGAACTGAAAGCACTAAACTATAAACTAGCCACGTGAGGCAATGCGCACTGCTGTTTTAGTTGGACAGACTCCCCTCGATAGTTAATTCGCACACCCGTTTGTGCTATGCGTTCGACTTCCCTGGCCACTACCAGTCGCATAGCCGTCGTGTCTCGGCGGAACTCGCTTGTCTAGTCGAAGCCGCATACACGAAATGCCACCGGCCGACTAGACTAGTGAGTCGATGCGCATAGCCATCGCGACACGCCCGACTCGAACGTGTTAGACGGTTAGCACACGCGTTGATTGAGCAAACGGCTGTGCGCAAAACTCACTTTGTCTATATTGAACAGCATACGCCGAGCGCCCGATTTTTGCTTAGCAGCGGAAGTGTTAAGGTGGTGTATTAGTCTTTTTTAAAATGTTTTATATTATCTTCATCGATATACTATTAGATAGTATACTTATCTATCGATGCTTGAATTTGAGCAATAATATAAATATATTCCAGGACAGGGTGGCCAACCTATTTATATCAAGGTGCCATTTATTAAAAAGAAAAATGGCCACAGACGTGCTGTCTATTATTATTTTTTGCTAAAGAAATCGGTTAAAATTATTTATCTTATTACTGTTTCAAAAATATACTTTCTTGTTTGGGAAAACTTTCTTATTATAATTTTTACAAAAAAAAGAACCGCCTTCAAAATGCAACTAAAAAGCCTGAAATAATTTCTAAGAATTAGTGGTTTTTACATCTACATTGTTGGACTTGGACTACAACATATTATAAATACATATTACTATCAAAGACGGCGCCAAACTGGAAAACAGTTAGGTACCTACTGCCCTTGTAAGTATTTGCTAGACGTTAGGCGCCGACTTCGATAGTAATATGTATTTTTAATATGTTGTAGTCCAAGTCCAACAATGTAGATGTAAAAACCACTAATTCTTAGAAATTATTTCAGGCTTTTTAGTTGCATTTTGAAGGCGGTTCTTTTTTTTGTAAAAATTATTTTTATTTTATTATTTTTAGTGGTTGCCTTGGTGTATTATTAGGTTAACTTTTAACAACTTATATTTAATTCTGACAAACAGCCAGTTTAATATTTATTTTAAAAACACCCACTACATAACACAACGATGGACCATCACTAAAATATAAGCTTTTGCAAAATTTAAAAGAAATGTAGATGTGACAATATCTTAATAAAACTAACCAATTGCCATAAACCGAAGATATCTAGGTGTTATACTCGTAGTTATCGAGAACCATGGACTGCAAGCTCGGTGGGTCTACATTTATTTGTACCGAGAACCCGTGCCCACCTTCTTGCTCCATCGTCAGACCCTGATCACCATTTTTCTAGCAACTGCTCATCGAGAGCTACCCAACGAGCCCAAACTCGGCGGATCTACGTTTATTGGGGCAGTGATCCCGTGACGACCTTCCTGCTCCATCATCAGACCCTGATCTCCATTTTTCTAGCAGCTACTCGTCGAGACCTATCCAACGAGTCCAAATTCGGTAGGTCTACGTTTGTTGGTGCCGAGATACCGTGACGACCTTCCTACTCCATTATCAGACCTTGATCACCATTGTTCTAGCAACTACTCGTCGAGAGCTACCCAACGAACCCAAACTCGGTGGGTCTATGTTTATTGGTGCCGAGATCCCGTGACGACCTTCCTGCTCCATCATCAGACCCTGATCTCCATTTTTCTAGCAACTACTCGTCGAGACCTATCAAACGAGTCCAAATTCGGTAGGTCTACGTTTGTTGGTACCGAGATACCGTGATGACCTTCCTGCTCCATTATCAGACCTTGATCACCATTGTTCTAGCAACTACTCGTCGAGAGCTACCCAACGAACCCAAACTCGGTGGATCTACGTTTATTGGTGCAGAGATCCCGTGACAACCTTCCTGCTCCATCATCAGACCCTGATCTCCATTTTTCTAGCAACTACTCGTCGAGACCTATCAAACGAGTCCAAATTCGGTAGGTCTACGTTTGTTGGTGCCGAGATACCGTGATGACCTTCCTGCTCCATTATCAGACCTTGATCACCATTGTTCTCATCAACTACTCGTCGAGAACTATCCATTGAGTCCAAATTCGATAGTTCTACGTTTAGTAGGCACGGCTAGGATAGGATGGATTGTTAATTTTATTACAGAGTTCCGGTGGCCATCTATGGCCTTCTTCATCAGATCCACTTCACCAAATGATACTTTCTGAATGAAAATGCTTGACTAGTTTCTAAAAATACCAAAAACGTTATATGTATGCCTATAATATTTAAGGAGTTCCCTCAGTTACTCATGGTTCCCATCATCAAAACTTGATTTTGAAAAAAATGGGACCAATCTGGAAGCATATACTTTCAATTAAAAAAATAATTTTCCAAATCGGTTCGTAAACGACAGAGTTCTGAGGTAACAAACATAAAAAAAAAAAAAAATAATAAAAAAAAAAACATACAACCGAATTGATAACCTCCTCCTTTTTTTTGAAGTCGGTTAAAAATACCCAGACACTTAGTCGGAATCGAACCCAGGACCTTTTGGGTAGCGGCTATAACCACTACTAGACTAACAGGCCCGTCAGCAACACAGTTGTATATAATATCATTGAACACAGAACACTAAATATCACAACCACACACACACCACACCACACCACAGGTCACCAATGTTAAAATATCACTATCAGTAAGTTTTTCTTCAATATAAACAAGTGTTTCACTGCAATCCCATCTGTAGGAAAGCGGCGACTCAAGCGCAGGTGATAAAGCACACTAGGTTATTAAAAGCCTTTTAACTTAGCCTTGAACCCACATTGTAATCGGACGGGAAAATGAACGCCACGGTGACAAAAGTGGAGAGACCACAACATGGTGTTTAGTTCGGGTTTTGATGACCAAACTGATTGTTTTCTCCATTTTCACACAAGCGCCGCTAGGAGTAGGTATCAAAAACTAGTAAAATGTAGGTCCCGGAGAAAACTGTCCCTCAGCGAGCGCTGCTGTCACCTCCACTGCGCATCAGCTGATCGTTCATATGTAGAAGGAGGAAGATGGTTGCGGAAGAGAACGTTCTGTTGCCGATCAGACTAGAGGATATAACGTACGCTAGAAGCTTACTTAACAGGCTAGCATGCCAGACTCTATCGAAGGCTGCGATATATCCAGGCCCTGGATTCCAGGGTAACAGCATTAGATGGAATCGCATGCTTACTGGATGGAACTTACACCATTGATGATTGCGTTAGTTAAATGATGGATTCATAGAAAAGAAAAACTTTTGATTATCATTATTTTACTAAAAATATTGTGTATTTTATACAGATTAATATTTATACAGATTATTATATGTATACTTTTGCGTTCCGTTATCTAACTTTATTTCGATCGGGAAATCGCGTTATTTCCCGATTAAAATAAAGTTTGATATAGATTATTATATTTGCAAACGATTAAAAACATCTCGCTATTTATAGAAGCTTTGGACGGGACACAGGCCTCGCCTAGTGTTGTCTTTTATGTACGCGAATACTACACATTGATGAAAATACTTTAAGGCCTCTGCTACTACAATACACTAATCATACAATAAATTGATCCCTACTTACAAAAGCAAGGTAGACAATTTAGCCTAGTTCGTTCGAACAGTTGCGATAGACTTTTAAGCAACTTAAATTAGTAGGGACACAATCATTATTTAACTTTTATAGGTAAGTATACTTGTTTAAACCGAGGTGTGTACACAACGTGTTAACGAATAAACGGAATATCTGAATATAGTTTGTGCGGTATGGAGTGCACAATTTTAATTATCTACATTACTTTTAAATATTTACAAGGTTCATTTTTACTATATCTTTTATTAATTATGCAGAAAATTTCGGCGGTCTGATCAAAATGCGGGCAGTATGAGGTTAGCGAGCGACATGATAGATAATAGTGGGTATGAATCAACAGATTAAACATGATACACAAAAGACACATCTATCATCGATAGTAAATAATTATACTAATTTAATATTGGCCCGTGGTGTCCGAGTAACAATAGCAACCTCTGCGACTGAGCGAACATCAGAAGACAGCGTGCAGTGTCTTCGGTTTAATATTCATCTCCACGTACCTATACTGCGATCTGCAAGGCGCCTGGCGCCTGCCAAGCGTGGGGGTGATTATGGGAACCAACCCCCACCTCTCTAGGGGGAGGCCTACGGTCAGCAGTGACGGGATGAATTGAATATACAAAAATAAAAGTATGTTGGGATGCCAGGGGTTTTGCGGTAAAAAACATTAACACGTCGTATACTTATCTAATAATATAAAATCGTACTCTTTTAATAATATGGAATTCTTTCCAAAAACGATTATATTACTAAAATATACCAAAAAATGGAACTACGATTTGGTTAAAAATTTAACCAATTTGGACTAATTATTCACTTGGCTTGTGATAATTCTCGTATATAAGATTTTGTGTAACCACAGACGCGACTGCGATTCGAGGATTATAGGTACAATAGTACTGGAGCACGGAGCACGACGTGTGACGACGTGTCGCCTGTCATTGTACACATCGCTGTGTGGCGATCATCGAGCGCAGCCGGCCGAGCACGGAGCACGACGTGTGACGACGTGTCGCCTGTCATTGTACACATCGCTGTGGAGCGATCATCGAGCGCGGAGCACGACGTGTGACGACGTGTCGCCTGTCATTGTACACATCGCTGTGTGGCGATCATCGAGCGCAGCCAGCCGAGCACGCGACTCTGCGTTGGTATGAGATGAACATCGACGCATTGAAATGGCTCCCATACGGTCTCATTGCTATAATCTCTTCGTCCGTGACGGTCGCAGTCGCTGCAAAACTTGTCTCCTGAAACAAAATATTATTATGAACTTTAGAAAGAGCACTGCATGTACTATCGCGGATACGAACGGTGTACCAGTTGAAATCAAACTACTTTTACGGATTTTATCGCAGTTCTAAAATAAACCGTGATAAATTCCGTAAAAGTAGTTTTATTTCAATGTGTAATATTCGCGTAAGTAAAAGAACATTAAGTGTACCAGTTTTCAATCAAAATCATTCGAAAAACATTACATGAGCTCACCCCGCCCGCGCGTGTTTCGGGTCGGCCAGTGCAATCGATTATCGTCCTAAAGGTACACCGTTCGTGACCGCGAGAGTGCACGCGTGTCCGAAGCCGGTCGATTACCCACGTGTTGTGTCGCGTCGTGTCGTGTCGTGTCGTGTCAGGCGGTCACCGGTCAGTGCTCGCGCGCGATGTCCGAGAACGCGTCCAGGATGTGCTGCGTGGTCAGCGGCAGCGCCAGCCCCGCCGCCGGGTAGCACGCCGCGATGCGAGCCTGCCGTCACACGTCACACGTCACGTGACGTCACACCGCCGGTGACGTCACGTGACGCACGTACCTCCAGCGCCACGTGCTGCGCGATGAACTCCTCCTGCATGGCGCGCCACACGACCTGCAGCAGGCCGCCCTCCGAGCTCAGGTGCTTCTCCACCGTGCGGTACAGCCGGTGCAGCGACTTGCGGACTGCGCACACAGACACCACCACGTGCGCCACGACACGCGGTACTTGCGCTCCGGCCGTGGCGGACGACCGCGTCGGCCACGGCGTTTGACATTGTGTTTATCATGGATGATGAATATTTTAACGAGTGATATTGTCATGTATCGGTACGGTATCGTGAAGCCAATGCGGTGCGGTTTTTATTGATTTATCTTAGTTTACAAGGAAAATAAATGATTTTCATTGAATGCGAGATGCTCGCGTTTTCCATTTGCGGGACGGACGAATCGGACGACACGTCGGCGAGGCGCGATATCGAGTCGTCTTTCAAAGCTCTCACTTTGCATCCGGACGGGCCCCGTCGGGATACGGCGAGAAAATACTCTCTTCGCATTTGATTTTACGCATCGAATATTCCAATAAATTATTAGTGAATCGGAACGAACGGCGACGATGCGCGACACTCACCCTCGTCCGCGGGGTACATGGCGAGCACGCGGCGCAGCTCGTGCTTGCTGAAGGCGGCGCGGTAGCACACCTCGTCCTCGCGCACGCCCTGCGCCACCGCCTCGGACACGCCCTGCGCACATCACCGGCGTCACCGACGTCGCGACGCCGGCGTCGCGTCGCGTCCGGCGTCGGTCCACCCACCTCGAAGAACAGCGTGAGCTTCTCGAGCGGGCGTCCGAAGTACTGCGTGACGTAGGCGCGCAGCGCGTCCGCGTACCGCTTGCGCAGGTCGCGGCGCAGCGGGTCGAGCGCGGGCGCGCGCAACGCGGCCACGGCGGCGTGCAGCGCGTGGTAGTTCTCGAGGCGCAGCACGGCGCGCGGCGTGCGCGGGTGCTCGGCGCGCGCCACGCACGCCAGCATGGCGCCCGCCAGCGCCACGTACCAGCGCTCGAGGTCGGCGCGGCGGCCGCTGCCCGCGAAGATGCGCTCGCACGCCGCGCCCAGCGCCTCCAGCTCCGGCACGAAGCTCAGCACGCCGCACTTGGGCTTGCGCGCCGCCTGCCGCCCGCACGCACGCACACACACACACACGCACGTCAACCACGCGCGTCCACGAGGAGATCGAGAGTCCGCTCACTGCCCGCGACGATCACGCTCACGACCGCAGGTTTTCCCGTTCCGCTTGCCCGTGTGCGTTGATGTCGTAAACTCAAGTGGATTACAGAGCGTTTTGAGTGTGGAGGTAAACAATACAAACGGCGAGTAAATAAAAAGAAAGCAAAAAAAAAAGATTTAAGAGATTAGGTTATGATCTGTAAACCTTGAAAATAAACTTATTACCGCTAATTTTCTCAACGATCACTACCTTTTTAAATAGGTCGTCGTGAGCTTCGCGTGAGCGTAAGTCATGACGTTATGAGTGACGTTTTCGCCGCGACCACGACGACCGCAGTCGTTATGTGGAACGACTAAAGGAGCGTTTTGATCGTTGTGGGCGCCGAGTGGAACGCACCCCGTGTGCTCTTTGTGGGGATGTTGGAAATGCCAAAAAATATCGATATATCGGGAACTAACTTGTATCCGACAGACCGAATGAAAAAAAAACGCTTCAAGAGTGGCAATGCCTTACAGCCGCCTATGGGAAGGCGTGTCGCTACTATCAGATCAGAAATAAAGTCCAAAAAACACCTCAATTTCATCTTAAACTTAATTATTTACTAATTAAACCATTTAAACTCATCATATATATAAATATAACAAACAATGTATCCATGCATACAACCGAAGAGACTACTGACTGAGTTACCAATAGGTACCAGTCAACGAGCGAACGAACAAAATTGTAGGGTCCTTGATTAACTTCTACAACTCTTATCGTGATTGATTTTGATATATAATTTATACTGGAGTAATATAATAATTGATTCCTTAATAGTTTAATGATTTATGATAATGGCTGATAGTGTGAGAACACGCGCGATTGCCTTGCTGCTGCCGAACGTGAACTGGTTATGAAATTGCTAAAATCGCACGCCTGGCGTATATTGCCGACGCAGCAAGATGTACGAATTGCCTCGTACAAGCGAACGAACAAAATAAATACGAATTATTTTTGTTGTAAAAGAGAATTTAACACAAAAGGTCTATCTATAGCAAAAAGCTTATATCCCACAAGCTTCTTGGTCTGTAGTATGGGCTTATTACATTTTAAGAAACGATCGTGCACGGCCATCGTTGATGATCTCACGATTTCTGTTCAAAATAATATGTTGTACTTAAGTAAGTACTTATGTGTTTCCTAAATAAATAAAAAATACCAAATTCCTATGCAAAAGGAAGGTCACGAACGAACGGCGATGAAATTTTTAAAACGGGGGCCGAAACTCGCCAGCGAACGCCAAAAACAATAGAACCTTCGTGACGAAAGAAAAATATACTGTGTGTATACCTGCTTAACCGCGTCGGGCAGCGCGGCCAGCCGCTCGGCCACGAAGCGGTCGGCGCCGCGCTTGGCGGCCACCGCCACGCCGGCCAGCGCCGCGCGCGCCCACCGCGCCTCGCCCGCGCCCCCGCCCTCCTCCGCGCCCAGCACGCGCCGCCCCACGCACGCCAGCGCGCGCATGGCGCCGCTGCGGACCACGGACGAGAGGTCAGCGGGCGCCACTCGCTAGTGGATGGTCGGACGCGCCGGTGAATACCACTCACTAGGTGTCGGAGCGCTCGACGTGCGCCACGAGCGCCACCAGCTCGGCCTCGAGCGCGGGGAACAGCTCGCCCATGAAGCGGCGCGCCTCGGGCCCGCTGCGGCGCGCGCCCTCGGCCCGCTCGCCCTCGCCGCCGTCCGCCTCGCCCTGCCGACCGGCCGCGCCGTCAGTACCGCCGGGACGATCGAGCGAGCTCGTCGCTTCGACGACTCGACCTGTCTCACCTTCACGTCCACGTCGAGGAAGAAGAACCGGGCGCAGAAGTCTTGCTCGGCGTTGCAGAGGTTCTCGACGAGGGTCAGCACCTGCACCGATGGCTCGGTTGCTGAGCACGGCGGCGCGCGCCAGCATATCACATGTGATGTGGTATAGTATGACTAATATGTACGTAAGTTAGTAACAAACATACTATCTACTAAACGAGACATGTTTATATGACTCCCTCGGCCACCGGTAGCATCTAGACTAGACTAGACTATACGTGGAATGATGTACCATTTACCGTAAACCTTCTGTAACATTTTCAGTGACTCCGAACACGAAATTTCATTGGCGATGCTAAATTTAAGACAAACACTTCGTTCGATGTATTTGTCCATTATGAAATTCGCAATACACATTAGATATGACATAAGTAAAACAGCACTGTATTTATTTTTTATTTTAATTTTTTTAAAGAAAGCTTACAGGCAAATATCCAATTGGATTGCAGATTAGATAAATATGTTGCTAATTACAAGCTTCCACAAATAGGTACTTAAATCATTTGCACATGTATACAGTATAAACTATTGCTATGTATCCCATATGATAAGTGTAAATAACTACATTTTTAAGTTATATGATACGTACAAAATTTTCTAATAATCTTAGACTGCAGTTTGCTTGCTACTGGCTACGGTCATTTAAAAAGAATTCATCATTAATTCTTTTTTTGATTACACTGGGACTTGTACAAAACAGATCTAAATCAAGTGTTGATGATAAACTATTGAAGGTAGTAAGTAGCACTACGCACTAAAAATGCGTTTTTCCTATATCTAAATGTCGTCAGTGGTACAGTCAATAATGGTCGTTGTCTGAGGCCCAATTGGTTCGTGCGGAATTTAACATTAGCAAGTAGTTCAGGACTATCAATAGTGCCATTTGCTATCTTTACTATGTAACAAACATCATTTGTTTTGCGTCTGATTTCTAATGGTAGGAAATGGTACCGTAGACATCGATCCTCGTAATCAGCTGAAAATTGTCGTGCTTTAAAATCTAGATAACGTAGAAATTACTTTTGTATGCCTTCAATGCGAGAAATGTAAACCTGATATTGGGGATTCCATACTTGGGACGCGTACTCCAGGAGGCTGCGCACTTAAGAACAATAGAGGATTTTAATAGTTTTAAGAGATCTAAAACATGTGGCAGTTCTGATTATAAAACCTAGTGCTTTAGAAGCTTTGTTTATTATGTAATCGATGTGTTTGTCAAATAAGAGCTGACTATCATGAACAACACCTAAATCCTTAATGTTATTTACTTTATTCATCGTTTCATTATTAAATGTGTACCCAAGACCAACAGTTGACTTTTTCCTCGTATAACTTATGTAAGAACATTTTGAAATATTTAATTTAAGTTTATTACGGTCACAATAGCCAACAAATCTATCCAAATCACTATGAATTAGCTCTGTATCTGACAAACTATGTATTGTTTTTAGTATTTTCATGTCATCTGCGTATAAAAGTATGCTAGAGTTAATAAAACAGGTTTTAATGTCAGCAATAAATATAGTGAACAATAGAGGTCCCAGAAGTGCGCCTTGAGGTACTCCTGAAGGTACAGAATACCAGCCAGATTTATAACCATGCAGTGCTACTGCCTGTTGGCGATTGTTTATATAAGAACAAAACCACCGATAGAGGTCACCGTGTATTCCAGCCGCCAAAATCTTATGTAAAAGTATTTTGTGATCAATCCGGTCAAAACATTTACTATAATCAGTATATACTACGTCTACCTGCGCTCGATCCGCCATTCCTTTTGAGATAAACTCATTGGCAAGAACAAGGTTTGATGTAGTTGATCTGTTACGAAGAAAGCCATGTTGTTCCTCTCCTATAATATTTTTTACTGCTAAGTAAACCGCGTTATAAACAACTCGCTCTAGAATTTTTGAAAATAGACATCGTTTTGAAATAGGGCGATAATTTTCGACGTCAGACTTATCACCTTTTTTGAAAACCGGAGTGATAAAGGCAGATTTCCAGATTTCTGGTACTACGCCTTCAGTCAATGATCGGCTAAATAATATACAGATGGGTACAACTAAACTTTCGGCACTGTTTACTATAAATATTGGAGGTAACAGATCTGGACCACCAGACTTGGACAGGTCCAGCGAATTGAGTAACTTTAAAATCATTTGTTCTGATATTTGAATTGAGCTAATGCAATTTGGACCAATATTGTTATGAATATCACTCAAATCACCGTCTTCCACATCCGGATCCTGGAAAGTTGAACGAAAATATTCAGCAAATAAATTACTGACATCAGCCAGCACCTGTGCTTGCGCATGTGTTTTGATAATGTAGTATATTCGGAAATGCACTAGAGACTTTTTTACTTTTTATAAATGACCAAAAACTCTTGGGGTTGGAGGCGATTGATACTTCAATTTTTTTGATATAGTCATCAAAGCAACTTTGTTCAAACTGAACTATCCTACTGCGTAATACAGAAAAAGAATGATAGTCAGATATGTTTCCATATCGTTTATATTTACAACTAGCTGACCCGCGCAGCTCCGCCCGCGCTTTAATTACATTTTGCTCCCCCTTTCTCCCTACTCCCTTGATTTAACTCTCTCCATCTCTCTCTCTTATAATAAAAATCTAATTCTATGCTATTTCTCTCCCCTCCCGCTTCGGTCCCCGTCACACTTCCCCTCTTCCTCTGCCCGTTGTCCTCTCTGAACCCTCTCCCTCCTCTCTCTTCTCCCAACTTGCTCCACCTAACTCCTCCGATCACTCACTCCATCACCCTCCCCTCTCCCTCTCTTGCACCCTCCTCTCGTTCTATATATCCTCGTCAATCATGGTATCAGCGGCATAAAATATACTTTATAACCTATTCTCAGACCTACCCGCAAAATTTCTTACATATCGGTTCACCCGACTCTCGTGCACGTAACTCAGAGGTTCTCAGATTTTGTTGTGCAAGGCGTTGCGAACGTTCCACACTCGACTCTCGTGCGCGTACCTGAGTTTCTCTGATTTTGTTGAGCAAGGCTTTGTGAACGTTCAGGTGAAGATTCTCCCATAAGGCGTATTCTTGCTGCCCGTGCTTGAGAACTATGTTTAGAAAGTTGAGACCTGGCTCTCTTAGGGATTTTCAAATGTTTAAGAAAATGCTAACAGCGTGTAATATTCTAGCTTTGAAAAGAACTGTTGTTTAGCCCTGAAAAGAACTGTTGTTAGCCCTGAAAAGAACTGTTGGTTAGCCCTGAAAAGAACTGTTGATTACCCCTGAAAAAATCTGTTGGTTAGCACTGAAAAGAACTGTTGATTAGCTCTGAGAAGAACTTTTGCGTAGGTGTAGTTTTAAGAAATAAATCTAAAAAAAATCGAGAGGGAGCCGACCTCGCGTCTGAGCCGCGCGGGTTAACCTTAATCTAAACCTAACCTAACCTTAATCATAGATCTAAACTCCCGCATGCGCACCCCCGCCTTGGTGACGCTCAATTCGCAACGGGCCGTGCAGCAGAAATCGTAATATTTTAATTTCGCCATAACTTCAAAACCAAATGTCCAATTTTAATTATTCAAAGACCAAATATTATCTACATAAACTGTACTTAATGATGAAATAATTTATTTTGATAAGGATTAATAGCATGAGTAAAATAAATGCGTTTAAATGTAGTCCAAACAAAATTCAAGATTTTTAAATAAAAAAATGGTTGTCGGGCCTCACTGTAGATAGTGTGCCGCGGACTTTTTTGTAGATATTTATAAGATCTACAATTAATTAGAACATTTTATGGTTCTATCTTTTATAGTTTAGGCAGCGTACGCAAAATAAGTAACTTTTCTGGTTGATTTTTTACACCTTGTGTCCGAAAAAACCCAAATATCTTACGGAACCCTATTTATTTCCAAAATAAAATTTAGCTTATGTTACTCGTAGATAATGTAGCTTTCGAATAGTGAAAGAATTTTTAAAAACGGTCCAGTAGTTTTTAAGCCTATTCATTACAACCAAACAAACAAAGTTTTCCTCTTTATAATATTAGTGTAGATACATATTAAAGTTCTATAGTGATTGTATGTTCAATTTCACCGATAGATGGCTCTGTTCATAATGTAAATCACGCTAACATCGTAAATTACTGTCTAATGATATTCTATAATGAAAGTTTTTCGCATCTTTTATTGTTGTGACTGTAATACAATACCTATACACTACCTGCACTTGGGGAGTTTCATTAAAATTTCATGAAAACAACCGCTGGCTTTTAAATGAAATGAGATTGTATTTTCCCCTTGCCTATTTCTTTCCTAATCTAGTTTGGACTCGCTCGGGATTTACAGATTTTAACTTTTCAAAGATATAATGTCATATTGCTATCAGCAAAGTACTTAGAACAATACAGAAATCTAACCGCCTTACCCCTTACAAAAATTGACCCTTCGCCACTGCCATATCTTATGCAAACTAAATATCTGCTCAGTCCCTATTGTATATAGCGTAATAATACATATCGTAATGATTAACTGATCAGTCTATAATTACCCTATTCACATACAAAGGAAATTACGTGGTAATATGTGCAAGTAATGTTTCACTGCTTAGCCCCTATGAAACATAGCGTGATGTTTTATATACCAATTTATACCCTGACTTCTACACAACACATCAGTGAAAGTCCTATCAAAATCCACCCATGATACCTGGACAAACAGAACGACAGACAGACAGACAGACAATAATTCCAAAAAAAATTGTTTTGGCTTCTATGTCGATAGTATAGTATCCCCACATAGAAATTTTGGAAAAATATTCAATGTACAGAAAAAGTGCTCTTTGAGTTTTATTATAGTACTAGCAGTCCCCCGCGACTTCGTTCGCGCAAAGGTACTTAATGAAGAAATACCGACCACATTCCTAACTTTTTTTTTTTTTTTATCCAATATAAGCCAGTGCTTGACCACAGTCCCACCTGATGGAAAGCGGTGACGCAGTCGAGGATGGTAAAGCACACTAGCTTATTAATAGCCTATTCACTCTATTCTTGAAGACATCTATATTATAATCGGGCGGGAAAACCGACGCAGGCAAACTATTCCAGTCCTTAGCTGTCCTTATTATAAACGAAGAAGCAAATCGCTTAGTCCGGACTGAAGGCACGTTTACCACATATGGGTGCGTATGCGCTGTGCGTCTCGTCGTCCGATGATAGAAGGGTGATGGTGGGATCAATTCATGTAATTCCTGCGCACACTCTCCAAAATGCAGCCTGTAGAATACCGAGAGGCTGGCTACTCTGCGCCTGTGCTCTAGGCTTTGCAGATTGGCCTCCACTAACCTAGTGTCGCCAATTAGCCTTTTAGCACGCTTCTCCACCGAGTCCAAAGCTGCTAGATGGCATTTTGCAGCACCAGCCCATATATGACTACAGTACTCCACACACGACCTGACTTGCGCTTTATATAACATCAGAAGCTGTCCCGGTGTGAAGTGCCGCCGGACCTTTGCAAGGACACCGAGCTTCCTTGCGGCTACTTTGGCTTTGGACTCAGTGAACCGCCCAAAGTTTAGGTCTGAGGAAATATCAACTCCCAACAACTGAAGGCGGTCGGTGTATTCCAAGGATACATTCTGGAAAGTAGGAGCCAAGGTGAACGGACTCCTTTTAGCGGTGAACAGACACGCTTGTGTTTTGGCTGCGTTGAATTTCACAAGATTGGCATCACCCCATTCAGAGACTGCCTGAAGTGTGAGACTTACACGCTCTACCATGGCCTCTCTTTCACACTGGATAACATCTTTACTGGCCCGAGAATTCGGCAGATATCTCTCCACAACAGTGCTGTCATCTGCATACCCATAGATACCGGGCTTGAGCAGGTCATTTATGTGAAGCAAGAAGAGGGTTGCAGAGAGAACGGACCCCTGAGGAACTCCGGCATTAGTTGTCATTGGCTCCGATGAACAACCGTCGACAACAACTCGGAGAGACCGATCACTCAGGAAGTCCTTTACCCAGCCAATCAGGCCAGGGGATATGCCGTACGCTGAAAGCTTGCTCATGAGGCTAGCATGCCAGACCCTATCGAAGGCCTTCGAGACATCTAAGGAAACAGCCAGTGCTTCCCCATTTCTCTCGAGGACCTCGCCCCATAAGTGAGTGGCATACACTAGAAGGTCCCCAGTCGACCGATTTCGGCGAAACCCGTACTGTCGGTCGCTGAGGAGATCATTATGTTCTAGATATGCCATGAGGCGCGAGTTCAATATACGCTCCATAATCTTACAGAGTATGGAGGTTATTGAAATCGGTCGATAGTTGGCTGGATCGGCTCGGCTGCCTTTTTTGGGCACAGGCTGCACGTTAGCAAGCTTCCAAGATTTGGGCACTATTCCAGTGCTAAACGAGAGGCGGTACAATCGTGTCAATACCGGAGACAACTCGGGTGCACATGCCTTTAATACTATCGCCGGAATACCGTCTGGTCCACTAGCTTTATTCACATCTAGACGACGCAGTGCTTTGAGTACCTCTTTATTTGAGATTCGGACTTCAGTCATTGACGAGCCGTAATGAGGCAGTTGTGGTGGTATAGCACTGCCAGTGTCTAGACGAGAATTATGCGCAAAGAGAGATGCAAATAAACTTGCTTTCTCTCTTGCCGTATGAGCCAAAGGTCCATCAGGTTTTACCAGCGGAGGCAGCGAAGGCCGACAGAAGTTCGTTCGTTTATACCGACTTGACTAATACCTACTGATAATGTCCTGACAAAAGAAACTCAAACCGATAACATTTCGCACGACTTGGGAATCAAAATCAGGTCCAAGCGAGCAATGGTCGTACTCGCACCCATCGTCACCGAGGCAGTCCAAATAAAAATGTAAAAGGTATACATACTTATAAAATTACTTGTCCTGACTGACAGACTGATTAATTAACGCACAGGCCTAACCGCTGGACCTAGAAAGCTGAAATTTGGACAGTAGGATCTTCTTAAGATGTAAGCATCCACTAAGAAAGGGTTTTTGAAAATTCCACTCCTAAAGGGTTAAATGGGGAAGTAAAATAATAGGGGGCGTATCCGCAGGGAATTGCTAGTTAAATATAAAATATTTTCCCATAAACTTTTAAATGACAATAAACTTGGGAGGAAACTTGAGGTCAAACAGTGAAATTTGTTAATAGAACTTCAACTTAGGGGTCATATTTTACCTTTATGACCCTCATCATTTCTAAACCTCACTTCATCCTATTAATACACTTTCATGTTGTGTCGAGAAACAATGAGAATTGCTAAAAAAATAATAAAAAAAAATATTGGGTTAAGCACGCCATTGTACATATGTTTTTTTTTTTTTTTTTTTATTCTATTGTAAAACTCTCTATGTCTCTATTGTGTACAGAATAAATAAATAAAAATAAATAAATAAAATAAAATAATATTTTCAGCAGGTTTGTGGTCGTGTATCTTCTTTTATATAATTTTTTTTTAATTGCTAAAACACGTATCTCTTTATTTTCTTTAAGTAATCTACGTGTACAATTTCAAGGTTCTAGTACCACCCGTTTTTGTAAACCATAAAACTCCCTTTTTGGACCCCGTCCGATGCGAATTTTGAAAATTCCGTTCTTAGTGTGCGGTTACGTGTTGTGATGAATCCACTCTCCAAATTTCAAGTCTCTAGGGTTAGTGGTTTAGGTTGTGCGTTGTCTGTCAATCAGTCAGTCAGACAAGTTTGTGGTCCTGTATCTTCTTCTATATAGAATTTTTTGAAAAATGCTTAAATACGTAACTCTTTATTTTCTTTAAGGAATCTACGTGTACAATTTCAAGGTTCTGGTACCACCCGTTTTTATAAACCATAAAACTCCCTTTTTGGACCCCTACCGATGCGAATTTTGAAAATTCCGTTCTTAGTGTGCGGTTACGTATTGTGAAGAATCCACTCTCCAAATTTCAAGTCTCTAGGGCAAGTGGTTTAGGCTGTGCGTTGTCTGTCAATCAGTCAGTCAGGACTTATCCTTTTATATATATAGATAGAAGATAGATGATATTTGATTTAGATGCACTCACAACGCAGCATAGAATATTAGTTTCAGTCTACAAACTTCCAAAACCAATTAAAATAAATCGCAATCTGACACCAAAAATTAGATGGGCATCTCTTAGAGAACGAGAGGGAAAAATCTTCATAATGGAACTCGCTGAAAAACTGAGTTCCATGGATACCACGAACATGACACCCAATGAAATGTGGGATAACTTTGAAAAAGTTTGTATAAGTAAAGCGGAAGAGCACTTAGGGCGAACGAGAGGGAAAAAGGGACCCAACAAAGAAACAAAATGGTGGAATAAAGAAGTAAAGGAGGCGGTAGCAGTCAAGAAGAACGCTTTTAAGTTATGGCAGTCGACCAAAGAAGATTTAGATTTTGAAAACTACAAGGAAACTAAGAAAATAGCCAAAAGACAGGTTGCTATATCAATGGCAAAAACAAACTCAGAGTTTTATAATAAATTGGAATCAGCGAGTTCAGAACTAGATATATATAAGATTGCAAAAATACGTCATAACAATACTAAAGATATAACAAATGTTAAATATATACATGATTGCAATGGTAAATTACTGACAGAAGACAAAGACATTAAAAACCGATGGATAGAGTACTATCAGCACCTACTGAACGTGTCCCATCACAGAAAACATGATTACTGCAGACCTGAGATAGTGCAGGGGCCACCTCTGCATATAACCCCAGAAGAAGTTATAATAGCCATTGTAGCCTTGTCGGCGAGCACAAGAAATAAAACACTAAGAGAGGGCTACACAAATTTATTAAAAATACGTAAAATAAGAAGAAAGTTACGATACAGGGGGAGGTCGATTACTAGTTAGCTTGTTCGCACGTATAACAAAAATAGCTGTAACTTAACTAGGGGTCGTTAGGGAACGCAACGGCGATTCCCGCGGTCTTCGGCGTCCTCCTTCTCCTTGGAGTGGCCAGGCACGCCACAGATGCGGAGTCTGGTCTAGACCCGGTCGTCAGCAACACAGCCACGGACTTGTGGCCGGAAAAAATGCGAAGCTTTTCGCCCGAAGGGGAACCCTCTTGCCCGAAAGGTAGAAAACTCTTCGCCCGAAAGTAGAAACTTCGCCCGAAGGAAGAACCCAGTAAATACTGGGTTCACTTCGAATTTATATATATTCTAACTTAATAGACTGTTACTATAGTTGCACTATATAACAAAACCGTTGACAGAAAATACAATACAATTGAAGTGGTGATCGGCGCTCAGCTCAGATGGCAATGGCTGGCTCAACTGCTGAGTCAAAAACGAAACCTATCGAGTGGAGATGGCGTCGAACCGTCTAGAAAAGCCAGTACCTAACTCGGTGGCCGCCTCTTATTGGACGTCACTTTTAGTTATCGGGTACCGAGCATTTATCGCATCGTCTCGCCCTCGGTAGACTCCGCCTATTTTAAATCAAATACCCCCTATTAAAAAGTGATTCTTACCTAGGTATCTAAATATTACCTATGGTTCTATCAATGAAAATAATAGGAATGCCTGATGCAGCTTTCATCGCCTATTATCAGAAATAACTAAAATAAGAGCATAGTATTCCCCAATCAATATAAACAGGTCGTATATTAATATAAACGCCTAGTCAAAAATTATTAGTAATAAGTAAGATTACTATGCGTTGCTATTACTACCATTATAGGCGTAATTCAACGTCCTGTTAAAACAGCTGTCTTTTACCTATTTATTTACTGAAATGAGTTTAAAACAATGTAGCTATGCTACACCATACAGCAAATGAAAAATAACAAGGCACCAGGACCCGATGAAATTCCAGCAGAAGTCTGGAAGCACTTGGAAATCCATGGGATAAATTGGCTGCTCAGACTATTTTCAAAATTACTCCAGGGCTACTCAATACCTAACTCGTGGCGCAATAGCATTCTAATACCAATTTATAAGGGAAAAGGGGACGTTAGGGAATGTAGTAATTATAGGGCTATAAAACTCATGTCGCACACACTTAAAATCTGGGAACGAATTTTGAATAACAGATTGAGACAATGTATAACAATATCACAGAATCAATGTGGCTTTGTGGCCGAGAGGAGCTCCTCAGATGCTATTCAGACGGTTCGAATAATGATGGAAAAGGCCAAAGCTAACAAGACCAACCTTCATATGGTTTTTATAGACTTGGAAAAGGCTTTCGATCATATCCCACGGGACCTTATCTGGGAAGCACTCAGACAACAATTAATTCCAGAGTATTACATCAACCTTATAAAAGACATGTACGAAGATGTCACCACCCAAGTCTTAAGCCCTGCAGGCAGAGGGGAAAAGTTTGAAATTAGAGTCGGGGTGCATCAAGGCTCTACGCTTAGCCCATTACTTTTTAATACTACTGTGGACCATTTAACAAAACAGTGCCAAAAGCCATTACCATGGAACATTCTATACGCTGATGATGTTGTCTTGATCTCGGATAGCGTGGACGAACTCCAAGTTAACTTAGATTCTTGGGTGGAAGCACTTGAAACAAATGGACTAAAAATTAGTAGAAAGAAAACAGAACATATGTCATGCATTTTTGATAGTGTCAGTAACCCTAATAATATTAGCATCTCAATACAAAATACACGTATCCCTACAGTGACACAATTTAAGTACCTAGGCTCTATACTTAGCAACGATGGTAAAATTGATAAGGATGTCACTCATAGAATAACAACGGGATGGATGAAGTGGAGACAACTCACAGGCGTCATGTGTGATCGAAAAATGCCTCTTAGAATTAAAGGGCAGCTGTACAAGACAGCCGTTAGACCTGCCTATCTGTATAGTTCAGAATGCTGGGCAATCAACAAACAGCAGTTAAATAAACTACACACTACAGAAATGCGCATGCTACGCTGGTCAGCGGGAGTCACACTACTTGACAAAATTCGTAATGAGTACATACGAGGAAGAAGAAGAAGAAGAAGAAGAAGAAGAAATACATTTATTTGACCACACAACTTAATTAAAAACAAAACTAAGAATATCTAAGCTAATAGCTTACACAAAACTGTGTGGGGCCAAAAAGGGCTCTGTCTCAGCATTTTGCTGCGCCATAAAAACTATGAGGCAGCGCTGTTATTCTGACAGCACCTAAAAAAGAGGAAATTTCAAAGTTGCCCCGATCATCGACAAGGTCAAAGAAAAACGTTTGCGGTGGTATGGCCACATCCAAAGACGGCCGGAGGACCATATGGTGAAACTTGCCCTAAACATGCCAACAGCGAAGCGCTCGCGAGGAAGACCACCCACTACTTGGTTGACGACGGTTGAAAAAGACCTGAAAGCAGAAGATTTGAACAAAGACATAGCACAAAACCGTGCCAAATGGAAACTGCGGACAAGGAAGGCCGACCCCACGTAAATGGGACCAGGTCTAGCAGGATATATATAGAAGATAGATGATATTTATGTTTCTCTTTTTAACCGACTTCAAAAAAAGGAGGAGGTTATCAATTCGGTTGTATGTTTTTTTTTTATGTTTGTTACCTCAGAACTCTGTCGTTTACGAACCGATTTGGAAAATTATTTTTTTAATTAAAATGATATGCTTCCAGATTGGTCCCATTTTTTTCAAAATCAAGTTCTGATGATGGGAACCATGAGTAACTGAGGGAACTCCTTAAATATTATAGGCATACATATAGCGTTTTTGGTATTTTTAGAAACTAGTCAAGCATTTTCATTCAGAAAGTACCATTTGGTGAAGTGGATCTGATGAAGAAGGCCATAGATGGCCACCGGAACTCTGTAATAAAATTAACAATCCATCCTATCCTAGCCGTGCCTACTAAGCGTAGAACTACCGAATTTGGATTCGATGGATAGTTCTCGACGAGTAGTTGCTAGGAAAATGGAGATCAGGGTCTGATGTTGGAGCAGGAAGGTTGTCACGGGATCTGTGCACCAATAAACGTAGATCCGCCCAGTTTGGGCTCGTTGGGTAGCTCTCGATGAGTAGTTGCTAGAAAAATGGTGATCAGCGTCTGATGATGGAGCAAGAAGGTTGTCACGGGATCTCGGCACCAATAAACATAGACCCACCGAGCTTGCAGTCCATGGTTCTCGAGAACTACGAGTATAACACCTAGATATCTTCGGTTTATGGCAATTGGTTAGTTTTATTAAGATATTGTCACATCTACATTTTTAAATTTTTTTGCTTAAGCTTATATTTTTGTGATGGTCCATAGTTGTGTTATGTAGTGGGTGTTTTTAAAATAAATATTAAACTGGCTGTTTGTCAGAATAAAATATAAGTTGTTAAAAGTTAACCTAATAATACACCAAGGGAACCACTAAAAAAAATAAAATAAAAATATTTTTTACAAAAAAAAGAACCGCCTTCAAAATGCAACTAAAAAGCCTGAAATAATTTCTAAGAATTAGTGGTTTTTACATCTACATTGTTGCCTACTAAAAAGCCTGAAATAATTTCTAAGAATTAGTGGTTTTTACATCTACATTGTTGGACTTGGACTACAACATATTATAAATACATATTACTATCGAAGTCGGCGCCTAACGTCTAGCAAATACTTACAAGGGCAGTAGGTACCTAACTGTTTTCCAGTTTGGCGCCGTCTTTGATAATAATATGTATTTATAATTGTTGTAGTCCAAGTCCAACAATGTAGATGTAAAAACCACTAATTCTTAGAAATTATTTCAGGCTTTTTAGTAGGCAACAATGTAGATGTAAAAACCACTAATTATTAGAAATTATTTCAGGCTTTTTAGTTGCATTTTGAAGGCGGTTCTTTTTTTTGTAAAAATTATTTTTGTAACATCTATACTTATAATAAAACTGTAACAGATCCAATTCTGTACATTGAAGATATTTTGAAAATTATATTTGGAGGGCATTCTATAACCGATACTGAGGCCGAAAATGTATTTTTTTTATTTTTGTCTGTCTGTCTGTCTGTCTGTCTGTATCACGGCTGCGCATCACGCCGAAACTACTGAATGGATTCAAATGAAACTTGGCATGATTTGAGATCTTACTACGAGGTAGGACATAGGATACTTTTTATCCCGTAATCTAACACGGTTCTTTTGGGAGAGGGGATTAAAGTAAAAATGGGTACTTGGTTATACGCTTGGTCCGATTTTATCAATTTTTCTTCATAATTATAATAAATATTAGTAAGGGAACACTCATAGAGAGTTGTTATCAAGGTTTTGTAATCGATCGGGTTAAGCAACGTTAGGTAAGGTCATTAAATAGATGGGTGACCGTTTAACGCCATTTGGACTAAACTGGTCTGTGTTTCGGAGAGCAAGTAAAAAGTGAGTCCCAGTTTTTAACCGTCTATAAAAAAGGAGGTTATGTATTCGATACGAATGTCTGTTATTAAAAATTTAGTTAACGTAAAAATAGCGCATGCGGAGCTGCGTGGGTCAGCTAGTCTTTAATAAAGCCGCATTATACCAGGGAGGGTGTGACGTATGCCGAATAGACTTAACCGGAACATATTTATCTCGAAGATAGACAACTTATTATCGAACAGGGTAACCGCTTCTTCTAACGACCCCACATTAGGAAAAGTATTCCAATCAATAGCATCTAGTTCTGACCGAATGGCGTTATAGTTGCCTTTATAAAAAAGATGTTTAGTAGTCAGGTTACGTTGTAACCCGTGTATTTCAATAAATTCTGACTTAATAATCAAAGGTTTGTGGTGCAAGTCTATTGGTACTGCTAATGGCTCATCACACTCCCTAACTGACAGTTTGTTATTAGAAAAAACTAAGTCCAATATTCTATTATTTTCATTCCGTACATCATTATTTTGGTATAGACTACAGGTCGAGATAGTATCAAAAAATTCTATAAGATAATTATTCGAAAAATTTATGGGTATGAGATCCGCATTATTACCAACCGTCCAATCCACTTGGTTTCCAAAGTTAAAATCTCCCAGTATGATAAATTTGTCGAGTCTATGTGACAACACTCGATCTTTAAGTGAAGAAGTAAAGTTTTGCAACTGAACGTTGTATGAGTCACCTGAATGTTCCTTACATAAATACACGGCACAGATGTGTATATTGTAACTAACTGACGGTCTAGACTCTAGACCTTCTCAATACAACAGATATCCAAATATCCTCAGCGGACCTGCGCCAATCGTGCCGCTCGACGACAGTCAGATCATTTCTCACGGCAATCAGAACGCCACATCCTCGTGTCTGTGATAAACGGCTGTAATCACGGTCTCGCCTCCATACTAAGTACCGACCGTCGAATAACTCACTATCACTAATACTGTCCTCTAACCAAGTCTCCGTAAAAACTATAATGTCATAAGAATGCATACTAATGTTCCTAAACAAATTTTGCGTTTTTGTGCGCAAGCCACACACACACATTTTGATAGTAAATATTAAGTGTAATCATTTCTAGGCCTTATAATATCAAATTTACTTTTCAAAGCATAAAAATGCAAGAATAATAAGCTATATTGTAGAAAGTAACAACAAATTAAATATTTTACATTTAACTTACGGGGACATCGTAATAATCTACTTGCAAGTAGATAGTATGCGGATATATAGAACACAATAACTGTGTGGGTTATTTATTAATAAACCTCACACAGTAGTTATTTTGTCAATATGTCATGTCAATGAAGAACGCGTGCAGCTTGGTTGAATACTTTATTAGTACTAAAAATATATTCACACGAAAGAAGCGTGTGAACGCAAAAATGCATACATTGCAGAAAAAAGACAATGTACGAAGCTTACTCGTACATACTGCCACTGTCAAAAGTTAAAGAATAGGCTTAACAATAATGTATATAAACAACTAAGAAATATATGTCAAGTAAACAGTTTGAATTGTGTTATGCTCCGGTGTAACAGGCGGACCGTAAATGCATTTCGGGTATTATGCTCCGGTGTAATAGGCGGCCGCAAATGCATTTCGGAAGATTACCGGAATCCAAACGCCGAGTCAGTGGGAATTGATTGTGACATGCCACCGTCACCGGCCACCCGGCAGGGCCTGCCACCTGTATTCTTGCCACAAGCATCGGGCAATTATCACTCGTTTTTAGTTAGATTTAAATAATATTAAATTAATGTATTTTTTTTATTAATTAAATAGTTATTAATAAATCTGGTTTTTTATGTCAATCCGGCTGTGGAAACCTTAAGTGGCGCAGTCACGGTAGCATTCTCGAAGCAGTGCGCGGCGCGTAAAAAGGACTCTAGCATCGATCCTGTCGGCTCCGCATAGCCGCTGCGTGTGCTTTCTAGCCTTCATCGAGAATCCCGAACCAGATCTATCTACAGCCCGGAGCATCCAGACATTGATGCCGACATAAACATACCAGCATGCTGTAAGTCCTTGAATCGTTCAAGTATTTGCTAATCCCTTATTCTATTAGTCAGCCTATCCTTTAAGAATCCCCTATATACGTATACGTATATATATTATATACGTATATATATTATAGATTGTAGTATTATATTTTAAACAAGATTTTAATACTTATGCATTGTCTTTGATGCCAGGCTCTAAATTATTTCATCCACGCGAATCTAGAAGAACAAGTGATACTAGAAGTACTAGCAGATCCGCGAGTATAGACGAGTATAGGAATTTCGGATTCACAATGAGTAGCGAGGATGTTGATACCATTTATAAATCCCTTAGGTTATTACCAGAGTTTGATGGAAATCCGTACATATTAACGCGATTTCTAAATTTATGTGATCACTTAGTAGCTAAGTACCTTATTGCGACACCTGGTCATGAGTTAACAAATTCAGCATTAATTAATGGTATATTAAATAAGGTGACAGGACCCGCCGCTAGATTAATTAACTCCAGCGGTATTCCAGAAAACTGGACCGGTATACGAAGTGCTCTCATAAATAATTTCGCGGACCACCGCGATGAGACCGCTTTGTATAATGACCTCTCGCTACAGACACAAGGCTCTAGCAGTCCTCAAGAATTTTATGAGCGCTGTCAAAATCTTTTTAGTACTATAATGACATATATAAATTTACATGAATCTGTTCAGACCACTATAGAAGCTAAGCGATCCTTGTATAAGAAATTAACTTTGCAATGTTATTTACGTGGCCTTAAAGATCCGTTAGGCTCTAGAATACGTTGCATGCGTCCTGAAAGCATGGAAAAGGCGTTAGAGTTTGTACAGGAGGAGCTTAATACAATATATATGCAGCAGCGCAACGAGGGCGGTTCAACAAAGAGAGATTGGCAACCTGTAAGTAATTTTAATTTGCCTTTAAATAATTTTACTATGCCGAAAGCCGTCGGTAACCAAAATTTTTATGTACCAAGACAACCGGTTAATATATCGAATATACCCGGTATGTCGAGACAGTTCCCATCTCAACAACCACCGCATCAGGGTTGGAGACCTAATCAGATACACCAGTTTCGTGGACCTAGCCGGACTCAGCAGATGTTCCGTGCACCGCCACCGAATTATAGGCCGCATGCGAACGCGTTTCAGATACCAGCTAAACCTCAACAGCCGTCCAATTTTAATAACTTACCGCGTCCCATGAGTGGCGTTAGTCATTTCGCCACCAAACCGTTACCACCAACCGGACACGATTGGCGTAGATTCGGCAATCCACCACCTAGCAACTATTTCAAGACCCGCGAAGTTAATTTTAATGAATTTGATCATGGATACGATGTCTATGATAATGAATATACTTATCCAGATGACTATTATGTGACTGACTACTATGACTGTGAACCTCAGCCCGAACATTTATATTCTAATATTAATGAAAGTTCTACAGTCGAGGAATTAAACCCAGACACGTCGTCTAACAGTGATGAAAATTTTCAGAAGCGTTCGAAATCCGAAAAGCCAATATAGAAGTAAATTTACAGTCACAACGGCAACTCGTGTACGTTCAGATTAAAAGACCCCCGATTAAATTTCTTATTGATACTGGTGCCAACCAATCTTTCATAAGTCCAACTGTCGTAGAAAAATATTTCCGTCACTTACCCTTAAATTACGATCCTTTCGAGGTGACTAACGTTCACGCGACAAGTAAAAATGATTATTCAATAACTTTACCATGCTTTCCGGAGTTTAAAGAAAAAGGTGACATTACGTTATTCGTCTATAAATTCCACGAATATTTCGATGGATTAATTGGATTGGATTTACTTAATAAATGGGAGTCTAACATCGATTTAAAAAATAAAATTATTTGTACTAGAAACGCCATAATTCCGATAACAATGTATGATTCACGTAATGTCAACCTCTACGAAGAGATCATTCCAGCTATGTCTTCGAAATTAGTTAGATTGCCAATCAACATGGAAAACGGAGATGTTTTAGTTTATAATCAAACTGTTTGTAACTGCTTAGTTTCAGATTGCTTAACGGAAGTAAAAAATAACCACGGCTGGGTAGAAATTACTAACCCTACACCTAACGATATAATTTTTTCCATGGATCGTCCGGTATCAGCAGAAATGTTTAATGTCGATTGCGAGCGTACCCAATATACTAATATTTCAGAAAGAGCTAGACATGTTTTATCCCGACTCCGCACTGAACATTTAAATCAGGAAGAACTTGCGAATTTAAGGTCATTATGCGCACAATATTCTGACGTGTTTTACCTGGAAGGTGAATCTCTGACATTCACTAACAAGATAAAACATAGCATTAAAACCACAGATGAATCTCCTGTCTATACCAAAAGCTATAGATATCCATACGTTCATAAACAAGAGGTCAAAGACCAGATTGCGAAAATGTTAGAGCAGAACATTATAAGACCATCGGATTCTGCCTGGAGCTCACCTATTTGGGTTGTGCCCAAAAAGGCTGACGCTTCTGGTAAAGCGAAGTGGCGTCTCGTCATTGACTTCCGTAAAGTGAACGAGAAAACGATTGACGATAAATACCCCATACCTAATATTACCGACGTATTAGACAAACTTGGTAAGTGCCAATATTTTACGACCCTAGATTTGGCAAGTGGTTTTTATCAGGTGGAAATGAATCCTCAAGATATACATAAAACAGCATTTAACGTAGAGAACGGCCATTACGAATTCCTAAGAATGCCCATGGGTTTGAAAAATTCTCCATCAACTTTTCAAAGGGTAATGGACAATGTCCTTAAAGACCTTCAGAATGACGTATGTCTAGTATATCTTGATGATATCATCGTATATAGTACATCCCTTCAGGAGCATATAGTAAACTTAGAAAAAGTCTTTAAAAAGCTGCGCGAGTCTAACTTCAAAATTCAGCTCGATAAATCCGAATTTTTGAAGCTAGAAACCGATTTTCTTGGTCATGTTATAAGTGCGGACGGTGTAAAACCTAATCCACAAAAAATAGAAGCAATCGGGAAATATCCCCTGCCAAAAACCACCACAGAAATCAAGCGTTTTCTCGGTTTACTTGGATATTACAGGAAATTCATCCCTGATTTTGCACGTATAACAAAACCGTTAACCCAGTGTCTGAAGAAGGGTAGTAAAATCACTTTAGATGCAAATTATGTTGCCTGTTTCGAACACTGTAAAACCTTATTAACCAATGACCCAATTCTTCAGTACCCTGATTTTAATAAAGAATTTTTGCTAACGACTGACGCCTCAAACGTCGCAATTGGTGCCATTTTATCTCAAGGCAACATTGGCTCCGACAAGCCAATTGCATACGCGTCCAGAACGCTGAATTCT
Organism: Furcula furcula; assembly: GCA_911728495.1. Taxonomy (NCBI): domain Eukaryota; kingdom Metazoa; phylum Arthropoda; class Insecta; order Lepidoptera; family Notodontidae; genus Furcula; species Furcula furcula. Next base: position 26,342,530 of record OU452253.1, read on the forward strand.
AGTGAACTTAATTACAGTACCATTGAAAAGGAGCTTCTAGCCATTGTTTGGGCTACGAAGTACTTTAGACCATACCTATTCGGACGTAAATTCAAAATTATTACTGACCACAAACCCTTACAGTGGGTCATGAATTTAAAAGAACCAAATTCGAGACTTACAAGATGGCGCTTGAAACTCAGTGAATACGATTTTACTGTAATTTATAAGCAGGGAAAACGAAACACAAACGCAGATGCATTGTCTCGTATAGAGATTAATAATGAGATGTCAAGTTCAATTGCGGTTAACCTTTCTGAACAAGATCCTTCTGACGGTTCTAGAACCATAACAGCATCAGAAGGTGCTGACGATTCTGAAACCGTCACGGCTCATACAGATGAGGAGAGCCCTATCTTGGAAGTTCCGATCACAGACGATCCTTTAAATAAGTTCACTAGACAAATCGTACTAACTGTAGTCGGGGATATTAAAGGAAAACCAGTCATTACCAAACCATTTGATACACATAGTAGATTCGCTATTCAAGTCTCGGAGTCTAACCTTCAGGACGATATTGTTAGTGCTATTCGAGAATATGTTAACCCTAAAATTAAAACGGGATTGTTAATTAATCCTCCCACGGCTATGTATTCAATAATACCTATTATACAGAAAAGTTTTAAAAATTCGGCGATGAATCTTGTATTAACTAAAACCGAGACAGAAAATATAAGAGAATACCTGCGACAGCAGGAAATAATCAGTAAATATCACGACGGCAAGACAAACCATCGTGGTATCAACGAATGCTATCTAGCGCTGTCTCACAAGTATTACTGGCCTAAAATGAGGGAGCATATAACGAAATTTATTAATGATTGTACTATTTGTGGGCAGGCAAAATATGACCGGAACCCTGTGAAACAGCAGTTTCGCGTAGTCCCACCTGCCAGTAAACCTTTCGAATTAGTTCACATAGATTTGCTAACTATCCAAGGTGAAAAATTTATAACCCTGGTTGATGCTTTTTCCAAATATGCTCAGGCCTATTATTTGCGAGATGGCACAGCGGTTAGCGTTGTTCAGGCATTACTTAAATTTTTTACACATCACGGTATACCTATAACCATTGTTTCAGATAATGGGACCGAATTCACAAATCAATTAATGTCTGAATTTGTAAAGTTGCATAAGATTCAACACCATAGGGTTGCACCACATACACCTAACGAAAACGGAATCGTTGAACGTTTCCACTCTACGATACTAGAACATCTCCGCATACTTAAACTAGAGAGTAAAAATGAAACAGTAATCAACCTAATGCCATATGCTCTTCTAGCATATAACTATACGATTCACAGTTTTACAAAATGCAAACCGGTAGATGTTATCACAGGCCACTTTGATCCACGAGATCCATTTGATATTGACATTTCGGCTCATTTATTACAACAGTACATTACTGATCATAAAAGTAAAATGACCATAGCCTATAATTTAATACACGACGCAGGTGTTTCATCTCGTGCTAACTTAACTAATAGACGAAATGAAACCCGCGAGGCAGAAATTGAATATTCCCCTGAGCAGCAAATTTTTGTTAGGAACCCGATAGCTTCTCGACAGAAATTAGCTCCTCGCTTTACCCATGATAAGGTTATGGCAGACTTACCTATACATATTTACACCCGTAAGAAATGTGGGCTCACAGCCAAATCTAGATTGAAAAGAGTACCCAGAAGTGCAAATTTGTTACAGGATCCTCCTGATGATCCACCTGGTGGCGCGCACAGCTCTTACGCAGGAAATAAAACTTGAAAGTCTCGAAGATGGCCCTGGTATACTTCCTTTTAAATTAGGTCCCTCTAAAATAGTTTCCCATTATCATTCGTTTGTTCAAGAAATAAGTCTTCAAGACTTACAGGATAAAATCGATTCAGTTAATAATCAACTAGGTGATATTAGTCCAGATCTTAATAACAGAACGTCTTCGTTATTTGAACCCCATATTAACTATTTAAGACAAAAACTTCATAGTGTGTCTGATCAGTTAAAATCATTTGAACCAAATCGCTTTAAAAGAGGTCTTATTGACGGTCTTGGCTCTGTAATTAAGAGCATAACCGGGAATCTAGATTATACTGATGCTTTGCATTTCAATGATGCTATAAAAGCACTACAAGATAACGACAGCAAGCTTGCTACCGAATATAACAGTCATGTCAGTCTGACTAGGGACTGGATGATCCATTATTCGAAGATAATGGATAACGTAGTTGATAATCAGAATAAAATAGGAGAATTAATAGGTAAGATAAACCAGACTGAGGCTACTAGGGAGTACGATTTAGTTAAGTATGCCCATCTGGCTCAGATATTTCTTATTTTAGGAGATAATGTAGATTACATTTCACTGGAATTGTCTAGATTACAGAACGTTTTAGCTTTTATTAGAGCCCATACTTTGCACCATTCGATTTTAAATCTAAATTCGTTGCAGAATTTAATCATGAAATTGCAGAAGTTATACGGTAACGATAAAATATTAGATATAGATCATAGGGAGTATTATAATATAATTAAAGTAGGTTCTTATTACTATAATGATAAAATAATCATAGTATATAAATTTCCCATTGTCCTTCCCGAAGTATATGTTTTTTATAAATTATCTATAGTACCTAATAATAAGTTTGAGATCCTTACACCCCCTTTCCCATTCCTGGCAATATACGAAGGGCGATTCAGGTACATAGAGGCAGAATGCCCAAAGGTTCATAAATGGTATCTCTGCGATGAAAACCATGGGATCCAGAACCAGTCGTCGCAAGATTGCATTCAACAACTCATCGTCACCCAGCAGAGAACAGAAGTCTGCCGTTCAGTCAAGATTTCGTCCCAGCGGCCAGCGTTTGAGAAATTGGACGATAGGCATTTCACCGTTAGTTTCCCAAATGCAGTCAAAATTCATTTATTCTGCGGCCAAGATCTCTACAAAATTGTGCATGGAAGTTACCTGGCTATTATTCCGCACGGATGCTACCTCGAAACCTCAGACTTCACAATATCAAATATTAAAAATCAATTGAAAGGACAGGTGCTGAAAATCATGGACATGCCCGAGAAACAAACAAGTGAAATGCAGAGTATTCCAACATTCAAACTAAACTCCATCAATCTCAAAGAGCTACATTCGGTCAATTCAAAAATATCATTGCAACAGCCTATGGACTTCAAGGAGAACGCTAATCATGGGCTATACCACACTACAATTCCTTTCTACGTTATTATATTCTGCGCAGGTGCACTGGTTATTGGACTACTGTATCGCAAATATCGTTTGAAGAAGTCGCCAATAGTTACTGTTAGCGGCATCGCCAATGGTCCTGAAGAACAAAGGATTTATACTGTCTCGAGCAGCGCGGGAATCAATTCAGAACAACATTCAGCTCCATTTTCGACGACAGTCTTCAATAGTCGCTGATCTGAAGGGGGAGGTGTTATGCTCCGGTGTAACAGGCGGACCGTAAATGCATTTCGGGTATTATGCTCCGGTGTAATAGGCGGCCGCAAATGCATTTCGGAAGATTACCGGAATCCAAACGCCGAGTCAGTGGGAATTGATTGTGACATGCCACCGTCACCGGCCACCCGGCAGGGCCTGCCACCTGTATTCTTGCCACAAGCATCGGGCAATTATCACTCGTTTTTAGTTAGATTTAAATAATATTAAATTAATGTATTTTTTTTATTAATTAAATAGTTATTAATAAATCTGGTTTTTTATGTCAATCCGGCTGTGGAAACCTTAAGTATTGCATAAACATTGTCATAAAAAATATAAATTGCAAATATAAAATCGTAAAAGTAAAAAAGGTAAATTAAAAATAATGTAAAGCAAAAAGACTTCTAAAATGTAAAAAGTAACAATAAAATATAAAGATTAGCACTGCACTGCACTGCACTAAGGTTCAGGTAAGTTCTCAAAGTGTACTCTAGTAAACGTTGGTGACGTAGCCCTATCTACACTCAGCGTTGAACCCATCTCGGCGGCTGTTGCACACGCCGCTGCGCTGTCATTGGGTGTGGCGTGCATCTGTGCACGACACCGATTGCCGCTGAACCTCTGTCTCCACGCCTTGTAGGTGCCGTAGCCTGCCAAAGCTACTAGGATCATTGCTAGCAGAATATACATTGCCATCTTGTGCGAGCTTGAGTCTTTAATTTGTTCCAAATCTTGCGACTTCAGCACGGCAACTTGTTGTGCTATGTCATCGTAGACTTTCTCATGATTCTCAATGTTGTTTATAATTATGTCTGATACCGACGTGTTTATTATGTCATTCAAAGGCGATTTTGACTGCGTAATGTATGGTGTATCTAAGTTTTGGTGTAAATACAATTTATTCTCGTAGTCATACTGTGCATGAATTGTAAACTTATCTCCTTTCACGATGCATCCGTTTGCTATAGTGATAACTCCGTTCCCAGTTAATTGCTTGGTGACAAAACCAGGTGTACATAAAATGCGCATGGTGCATTCCTGGCAACACGAGTATAGCCACGCGCCGTGATGCTGTAATTTGATCCAAGTGTCGACACACGGTTTTATCTCGGACTTGCAGTAACTTTGTTTATACTTGTTTGTAGTTTTTGTCAATTGAATGTTGCAAATAGACTTCTCGATGTTTATGTTATAAATAGGGTGGTTTTCATAACATAATATCTTATCATGCTTAACCTTCAGGCACGTTTGCATGTCAGTTTCAGTCATAGGCATAACAATGTCTCTTTTCATATTAAAAGCGATGTAGTTCGCTGCTGGAATGCTGTAAAGAGCTTTATCTCCGTTAATCCATGGTAGAGGTATGATTTTGTCAAGTTCAAATATGTCCCGATACAACAAAGGTATTTTGACCTCCATGATCAGGTATTTGTTTGTTATTCTTGCATGAATTTTGAGAAGTTGATATAGGTCTCTGACGTCATCAAACTGGAATTGTCAATTCTTCATGAATTTGGCTTGATATTAAGCTTAGCTGATCTTGAAGTTGATTTGGCGATAATAAGTGAATGTCAACCTTTCCATGGTATATGTCAGTTATAGTGTCAATTAATGTTTCTTGGATTCGTCTTATGTTTGAGAGAATAATGTTAGCCGATAATGAGGTAGTCACAATGTCAAATGAATTAATTATTTTATTTAAAGTGCCGATCTGAGAAGACATATTTTTAAAACGTTCGTTGATAAACGTAAATTGTTTTGTCATAATTGCTTCGTTTCTTCTGAGAATATTATTTTCTGCCTCTATTATGGACGTCTGGTTTTTTAACATTGTAAACATATGATTTTCGTTCCTTTTCACTGTTTCTATATCGCTTTCGTATCTCTCCGCAAATCTGTCATCTAGAATTCCGAATAAGTAATTCCCGGCGTAGCCAATGCCATTTATTAGTCCACGTTTTGATCTTCTTAATTGGTTGTTTGTCATAGTCATAATACTGTTGTAATGTTTAAGTTCTGTCAATTCGTGCTCCAACTGTGAAACAATCGGTTTGTAGTTTTCCTCCTGTTTACACATTTCTGTCAGGTGTTTTAAATAAAGTTCGATGTTGCTCACGCTTTCCCAGTAGGTTGTCATATTGTAGAATAATACCATTTTCCATTGGTCTTGAATAATACGAAGGTCAGCGATTTTGTCAAAATAAAGTGTGTTATTTTTTGGTATGCTTGTCACGTTTGTTTGCTGATATGAAGGCGTTATGAAGGCCATCAATAGCAACAGCATTGTAAATAGACAATTAGGTTTTCTTCTCTGAACTCTCCTAGTCCTTGTCTGGGTGTCATTGGTACTGTCAATAGATGTCATAGGTTTAGAGTCTTCCTTTAGTAAAGGAGTCAATTTAATGATAGGTCGTTTTGTGAAGCCGTTTAGAGTTTTTAGTGTAACGACTCGTACATGACCATCTCTTCCAGGATGCAGTTCATGGACCTTTGCCATAGCCCATTTTGATGGTGGTAAGTGGTCTTCCTTCACAAGTACTATGTCATTAACTTCGAGATTTTTTGTTGGATGATTCCACTTATATCTGGCATGCAATTGCTGTAAGTAATCTGTAGACCATTTTCTCCAAAATGATTTTTGCATTCTTTCAATCATTTGCCATCGTTTTGTCAATGACATATTTTGATCGGTGCCCGTCAAAGGTGCTGATGTCAAGGGTGCACCAATCAAAAAATGTCCGGGTGTCAGGTAACCGTCTTCTATATTTTCTGTCAGTCTGTACAGTGGCCTTGAATTCAAACATCCTTCTATATACGTTAATAAGCTATAGAATTCTTCAAATGTCAGTTTTTGCTCTCCAATAATTCGCTTTAAGTGGTGTTTAACACTCTTAACTGCTGCTTCCCATAAGCCACCAGCGCTTGGCCAGAGAGGCGCGTTAAAATGCCACGTTACACCCATATTGCTAATGTCATCCAAAAATTCCTTGTTAACCATTGTCATTCCCGTTTGATATTCTTTCCTTAATATTCTTGAAGCTCCAACGAAGTTAGTACCATTGTCTGAATACACATGTTTAGGTACACCTCTTCTCGAACACATGCGTTTAAACGCTGCTAAAAATGATGGTGTGGATAGGTCAGACACCAATTCTAAGTGAATGGCCTTGGTGCTAAAGCACACGAAAACTGCAATATAGCCTTTTGTCACTTTTATTCCTCTTCCTTTGTTCGCTTTAATGTCAACATATCCAGTGAAGTCTACGCCTGTATGGGTGAATGGCCTTGACGGTGTTACTCTGGATTCTGGTAAATTTGCCATTTGCTGGAATTGATTATTTGCACTAAATCTCCGACATATAGCACATTGGCGTATTTGTTTCTTAATAACTGTCATTCCTCCAATAATCCAATATTTATCTCGTAAGTATGTCAATGTCAATGATGGTCCACCATGCAACGTTGCTTTATGTGCTTCATTTATAAGAAGGTGTGTCAAATGTGAATCACGTGGAGTTAATATAGGATGCTTCGAGTCATATGTCAAGTTTGAATGATGTAATCTCCCTCCAACTCTTAATATGCCATATTTGTCAATAAAAGGGTTCAATTTCAAAATGTTGCTTTTTGTACTAATTTTCTTATCTTTTGTCAATCTTGAAATATCCTCATCAAAATATTCCAACTGTATTGTTTTTATGATAGACACTCGAGCCCTTTCCATTTCTGCAGTAGTTAAATAATTGCACTTGATAGCTTGGTCTTTATCGCGTACGTTTGTTATGAAACGCGATACCCAACATAATACTCTCAAGGCACGTGTCATCATCGTACTGTGTTTATCTAATAGTCCAGTAATTAATTGTGGTCTATTTAACTGAACGACGTTCGATTCCTTTTGTTTTTTACACTCGATTTTCGGTGTTTCAATTTTTGGGTTTTGGATGTCAAGGTTGTCTTTCTTCAACCAGTGAGGGCCTTCCCACCAAATAGAGTGATTCTGAAGCTGTTCAAAGGTCATTCCTCTTGTTGCACAGTCTGCAGCGTTATCCTCGGATTTTGTATGATTCCAAGACGAAGCAGGTATAATGTCAGTAATAGCCTTCACGCGGTTAGCTACAAATGATTTCCAACGGTTTATATCTCCGCGGATCCATCCAAGTGTTATCATTGAGTCTGTCCACCCGTATATTTGAATGTTGTCGTGAGGTAACGAGCTCTTAATTTTCTTAATTAATTTTGTCAATAAAACAGCTGCACATAACTCTAATCTGGGTAATGTCACAATCTTATTACCGGGTGCCAATTTGGTTTTTGCTGCAATTAATTTAGATGTCGTGATTCCTTGCGCGTTTTTAGTCTTTAGATAAACTGCACACGCATATACTTTTTCCGAAGAATCTGCAAATCCATGAATCTCAATCGAGTTTTGCGTGCAACCTAACCATCTAGGTATTGTCAACATGTCAATGTTTTTCAAGTCATTTAATAATTCGACTAACTCTCCTTGCAATTGACGTGATATCTTATCATCCCATTGTATGCCAGTCGACCACACACGTTGAAATTGCAGTTTGGCTCTTATTGTCATCGGTGAAAGCCAACCTAAAGGGTCGTATATTTTTGATATTTGGGATAACATCTCTCGTTTGGTGAGTGCTGATGTTATGTCAAAATCTACTTTGTTCTGGAATTGAAAGTCATCGGTTTCGGCATTCCACCGCAGTCCCAATGTTTTTGTAGAGTTTGCATATTTAAAATCTATAAAGGTTGAATCCACTTGATCCTTGTTGAGTTCTTGCAACAGTTGTGGTGAATTACTGCACCATTTTCTTAAATTAAATCCTCCCGTTTTCAACATGCTAATTAATTCCTTCTGTACTTGTTTTGCTTCTTCAATCGTATAATTTCCTGCTAGTAAATCGTCAACGTAGAAATTATTTTCTAAAAATTTCGCTGCTAGGGGAAAGTTTGCTGCCTCATCACGAGCTAACTGCTGCATAGTTCTCATTGCCAGATAAGGAGCTGCCTTCATTCCGTAAGTGAGCGTGCATAATTGGTACTCACGAATCATGTCACTGCAGTTTTCCCTCCATACGATCTTTTGTAAATTCTGATCATCGCAATGCAATAAAATCATTCTGTACATTTTCTCACAATCTGCTGAGTAAACATATTTGAAAGACCGCCATTGTATTAATAGCTCTAGTATGTCTTTTTGCAGTTTTGGGCCAGCTTCCATTAAATCGTTAAGGCTGTAACCAGTAGATGTTTTTGACGAGGCATTAAATACTATTCTCAATTTTGTTGTCGTTGATTCTTGCTTGTGAACTCCATGATGGGGTAAATAACAGCTGATTTGCTTCGAATTCTTGTCACATTCCTTCATATGCCCTAATTCAATGTATTCTCGCATAAAGTTGCTATATTCTTGATGTAGCTGCTTATTTTTGTCAAACTTTTGCTCTAACGACTTAAATTGTGCAACTGCTTTGCCTTTCGATTTTCCGAGATATTGCTCAAAGTGTGGTTTCATCGGCAGGGATACCTCGTATTTTCCATTAGGTAGTCTTCTTGTTGTGGAGGCATAGTAGTCCTCACAGAACTGCTCATCCTTTGTCAACTCACTGTCATTATTTTCATTGATGTCCTCCATGTCCCAAAACCTACTAATGTCATCCTGGTTGTTGATAACCACATGGCAGTTAAATGTTTTTGTCACGCTTCCTGACAATATCCATCCTAATTTCGTTTGCTGTGCAATTGGTTGGTCTGGAAGTCCTCTCAGTAGACCATCCATCAATATGTCAGAGTAGACCTTTGCATCGAATAAAATGTCAATTTTATTTTTTATATTATAGTTTGGGTCGGCTAATTGGATATTTTGTAAATGCACGTAGTTTTTCTTTTGGAATGTTTGACTCGGAAAACTGTTAACAACTTTTGGCATTATCAAGGCGTCAGTGGTAAATTCGTAGTTGTCATAACTTGATTTGCATGTCAGTTCGACCTTGCCCTTGCTTCTGTTCGATAGAGTGCCAACTCCTGAAATGGAAGCATTAAAATGCTGGCGTTGCAATCCTAAGCGCTGTACTGCAACTTCTGTTATAAGAGTAGATTGGGAACCTTGGTCCAAAAGTCCTCTCATTGTCAAAAATGTACCATCTCTTGCACGTACTTGCAGTATAACAGTCGTCAATAATATTTCGTCGTCATCACTTTGCACGTGGGTGACGCTTTTCTGTACCGGGTATTGTTGCCGAGGCGATGATGTACTCGAATTCAATATGTCATGTAACAAAGTATTATGTGTTTGGTTACACTTTTTGCAACGTTTAGTGGAATTGCAAACGTTACGCTCATGCACGTAGAGACAATTATTGCATATGTTGTATTTTAACAGGGCACTTTGTTTCTCACGGGAACTCATATTCTCAAATTTCTTGCACTGGAATAGAGCGTGATTTATACTGCAGAGTGGGCATTTTGTGCCTGAGAAACTTGTATGATATGCACGATTATAAGTCGGTTTAGAATAATTATAATTGTATGTTTTATAATTTTCTTTTCTTGCAGGTGATTGATTAGATGTACTTGTATGCTTTTTAGTGAATGATGCCTCAGATTTCCTGCTAATAGGCTCCAGCGCCGTGAATTTTGTCTCCAAAAATGTCATAAGCTCCTGAAATGTCGGTAATTCTCTCGGAGATATTCTCGCCTGCTGATAGTCACATAAGGTGTCAGGATCTAATTTCTTGCTGATCAGATGCACAAGTAGAGGTCCCCATGAAGAGGTATCAACTCCTAAGTTTTGCACTGCATTAATAGATTCCGTACTAATGTCATGTAGTCTTTTCAACTCAAAAGATGATTGCTTTTGAAGATTAGGCTGATTAAGAAAAACTTCGATTTGTTTTGTGAATAATAATTGGTGGTTATTATAGCGTTGGTTGATGCTCTTCCAGGCGGTGTCATAATTTTCAGACGAAATATGCAAGTGCTGAATAAGCTTTTCAGGCTCCCCTCGTATCTTGCCTTTAAGATGCTGCATTTTCTGAGACTTGGATAAGTTATTGTTATTATGGATAGTTTCTCTAAACAAGTCAAGGAATGTGGGCCATAGTGTATAATTGCCCGAAAAAGTAGGTATCTCTATTTGAGGAGTAGACTGCTGCATGTGTGCTGTAGACAAAAGCTTTTTATTTAAAGCCTTCTTTATGTCTTCGAGCATATTTTCATGCTGGTTATATTCGTCTTCGTAAGTATCATCAGAACCTTCCAAGACATTGTCAATTTGCCAGTGTAAGCTGTCAATATTATTCCAACGAGACTGTATATTTCGTAATTTATCCTCAATCTCCCATTTGTCAGAAATGTCATCAATCTTACACTTTTGTATAATTCTCTGTAATGCACGAAAATTCGTTTTCTGCTGATGTATAAGCTCTAATACTTTTTGATCAGGCTGTGTACCACGAGCTTGTCTGCTACTTGACTCTCCCGTGTTAGGGTACAATGCTATCAAACCCCTTGTACTGTCATAATAATCTTTCAATTGCTCGTACATATTTTTTACAAAATATTCATGAGATTTGTCAGTATAAGTTTGCAATTGTTCGTGATTGAATTGAAAGTCGCTGAATAACTTATCAAGCAGTTCTAATTTTTTGCTAATATAATCCGAAGTCTTGCGACTAACAGGATCTTTCTTAAAATTGATGTTAATTTGTTCGATTGCTTTGATAATTTCCTTCTGACGAATTATGATAGCTTCCATTGTCAGTAATAAATTGAAACGATCTTACTTGTCAACTGTAGCTGGTCTCGTGACAGAAACCTTACGCTGCAAAATCTACGAAGTGTGTCCAGTCAGATTCCTCCAGGAATCCTTCCCGAATGTCAGAAGAATAAAACACTTCACTGTCACTCACTAAATGCAATGTCAAAAAATTAAATGCAATTTGTCAAAAATTATATGCAAAAGTACCTCGCGATGTCATAAATTGTCATAAAAAATATAATGTCACTGATATGCAAAAATTAATCACTATCGATCAAAAATGTCACTTTAATTTCTCTGCAAAATATCACTTTTTAATTAAGCTGCAATATGTCAAAATGTCATAAAAAATGCAAGAAACTGTCAAAAAATGTCACGAAAAATGTATAAAAACTGTCAATATTTTTTGCAAAGAATGTCAATGTCACTGTAAACTGTTATCCACGTTCGCACGAGGTCCATAGGCGAAGGACCAAACACTGTGTGGGTTATTTATTAATAAACCTCACACAGTAGTTATTTTGTCAATATGTCATGTCAATGAAGAACGCGTGCAGCTTGGTTGAATACTTTATTAGTACTAAAAATATATTCACACGAAAGAAGCGTGTGAACGCAAAAAATGCATACATTGCAGAAAAAAGACAATGTACGAAGCTTACTCGTACAATAACAAAAAACGTACGACTTCGAAATATTCAACACAAATGACTTATCAATGTAAACAAATGACGAGCAGTTTGGCTTTCGAACCAGACACTCTTGCGTCCACCAGGTGCACCGCCTCACGGAGCACATCCTGACCGGGCTCAACCAGCCCAAGCCCGTCTACACAGGCGCCCTATTCTTCGATGTTGCCAAGGCCTTCGACAAGGTCTGGCACAACGGCTTGATATACAAGCTCTTCCAGTTAGGAGTCCCCGATAGGCTCGTACTCATCATACGAGACTTTCTCTCGAATCGTACCTTTCCATACCGGGTCGAAGGTACGTTTTCTTCGCCCCATCCTATACAGGCCGGAGTCCCTCAGGGCTCCGTGCTCTCTCCCCTCTTGTTCAGCCTGTTCACGAACGACATTCCTCGTTCGAGCAGAGTCCAACTCGCCCTTTACGCGGATGACACCGCTCTCTATTATTCCCATAGGAACATGTCCTATTTAACGCGTGCTCTTCAAGCCGCAGTCGACGCCCTGGGTCAATGGTTCCGTACGTGGCGCATAGAGGTGAACCCGGAGAAGAGTGCCGCGGTGGTCTTCTCCCGGGGACCCGCCAATATGTTCTCCGCGCGGAGCCTTCGGCCCAACAGACGACTAGCCCCAATATCCCTATTCAATCGCCCTATCCCCTGGACTAAGAAGGTTAAGTACCTCGGAGTCACCTTGGACTCCGCCATGACTTTCGGCCCGCACATTTGGTCCGTCCGCAATCGAGCGGCTTTCGTATTAGGTCGCCTGTATCCCCTTCTCTGCAAGCGGAGTAAAATGTCGCTTAGAAATAAGTTGACATTATACAAAGCTTGCATTCGCCCTATCATGACTTACGCGAGTGTAGTTTTCGCGCACGCCGCCCGCACCCATATCGATAGCCTCCAGGTTATCCAGAATCGTTTCCTCCGTCGCGCCGTCGGTGCCCCGTGGTACATGCGGAACGTAGATCTGCATTCCGATTTCAAATTAGATCCCCTTCGTAAGTTCCTCAAAGAAGCGTCGAAACGCTACTTTGAATCCACGTCCCGTCACGCGAACAGTTTAATCCGCGCCGCCGCCGATTACGCCGCTAGTCCTTCTAACTCGCGCCGCAGACCACGGCACGTACTGCTCGACCCTCCTGACCCCATGACGGTCCTATTGGACCGGGATGCGCCGAACCCTCCCCGACAACCGTATGCTACACTAGCTATCAGACACCGGTCTCGCCGGCGAGTCGTACGTATGCGACCTCAACGACGTGCATCACCCCACTGAGTTTCTTGCCGGTTCTTCTCAGTGGGGGCGCGTTGTGAACCGGTGGTAAACTCAGCCCTCTCTTAAGCGACAGCCCAAGCCGAGGCCGTTCCTCCCTGAGGTGCCCCTGAGCTCGTCGCTACTTCTGCCGTAAAGGCTAGACCGCTTCAAGCGCTCGCCTCCTATTGTACGGTGAAGCTGTAATGGCCATCTGCGGCCAACAGCGTCTATCATTCCCAAAAAAAATAAAAGCAGCGTTCACGCAAGAATAATTCATGTAGAAAGAGCACAATAGCCAGCGCAACGTAAACCAAAATAAGTACTAACCTATATGTAATACAGTTTAGTTTCGCTCGGCGAGGATTGATAGCATAAGAATTAATTTGTATAGGTTTGTTAGAGTGTACTGCGCAAAGACACAGTAATAGATGAAATACGCGAGTAGCACAACACAACCAATGGCTCTCAAACTGCAGTAGCCTAACAATATACATAGTAGCCTAACAACAAACTATGACTTATAATTAATGAAAAAAACAATACATTTGACTTTAAACTATTTTCATGAGGTTGTCCGTATTCACAACTATTACATGTGAATTGTCCGTCTTTCTTGCGTGTATCTTGGCATGCTTGACCCAGACATAACAAAAATTCATCTCCTTCGCTGCTTTCTTCGTTTTGGATAACAGTAGTTTATTTTGTGTGGTTAGATGATCGTTGATAAAAATTCTCTCACTTCCTGATAATCCAATATGACCCGTCAAGAGTGGGGAGGTTTTCGCTGCAAGTATTGCCGCTGCTATGAAGTCCTCTTTAACGTAACGATTTCAGAAGGATACTATGATTGGTTTTACATGCTCTTTGTCACGAGTTGGTACCCTTGTAATAAAATTGATTTGAGCCTTAATTACTGAATATTGTATGCATGATCCAATTTTGCCAAGTATTTCAAACAGATTTTCACTACTTACTCCGCTGTGGTACTCCTTTTATTTCTACGTTGTTTATTCTAGCCCACTGTTCACCTACGTTTGATTGCTGCTCTAATTTTTCAACACGAGCCTGTACAAGGTCAACCTGGGTTTGCACTTTCTCAACACGTGTTAAACGTTGTTCAACGTCTATGATCTTATCACCAAACCTTTTAAGTTGTTTATTTGCATCATCGAATGAAGATTTCAAACTTGCAAATTCATTTCTCAATGAGATTACTTCATTCTTCAGGTTTTCTAATGGTGCTAGTTTATCCGAAAGAGCTTTAATCTCTTTGAGTATTAACGATTCCGAATCAATCCTCGGTGAGATCGGCTGGTTTGGTTGTTTACATTTGGAGCATCGCCACGTAAGCTTCTTGTCTCCCAATTTACGGTAGCGGGATTCAGTTACACCACTACACTGGAAGTGCACGACTTCCTTACACACTGTGCAGTGAGCACCGTCAGTAAACGAATCACCGCATGTTCCACAGGTTGATGAATCCATTGTAAGATATTAAATGATAATTTATTACACGCAATAAAAAGGTTGGGATACGCTGGTTTAACTAGTTATAGTAAAAAAGAAACCACGACCGCGAGGCACGGATGCTACGGTCTGACTGACTGATTTAATTTAATTAACAGATGCAATTCGAATCCCGCGGCAAAATTAGGCCAAAACGCAAAACAGTCGTGCCAATCTAACAACAAAAAACAATTTAATTTGGAACCATAAATAAATTATCCTTATTGATACTTTTTTGACCGCATGTAGTCATACAAACCTGGTCGAGCGGTTCTTCGGCGCGCTGCGGCGCGGCGGCCAGCGCGGCGCGCGCCGCCTCGCACGCCGCGCGCACCTCGCGCTCGTACACGCGCGCCCACGTGCCCACGTACACCTGCACACCGGACACGCGAGCTGCATTACCGGGGGGCGCCCGGGCGGTGCGCGCACGGCGCGGGCGGGCCGCGGCGTACCTTGGCGAGCGCGTCGAACGCCTTCTCGTCCATCTCCTTGAGCCAGCGCATGAACGGCGCGTACGGCAGCAGGTCCGCGTGGTGGCGCGGCGGCGCGGCCGCGTCGTGCGCCGCCTCGTTGCCGAGGTGGATCAGCACGTTGTTGAGGTGTCGCGCGAGCGCCGCCGCCAGCTGGTCGCGCGCGCGCGCCAGCCGCCGCAGCCGGTCGCGCACCGCCGCCAGCCGCAGCCGCGCCGGCGCCGCGCCCGCCTCGCCGCGCAGCGTCGCCCGCAGCGCCGCGGCGGCGGCCAGCGCGCGCGCGCGACCCTCGGCGCTCGCGAGCGTCGCGTCCGCGGCGTCGAGGCTCGACGCCGGCGCGTCCAGCCAGCGGAACAGGTCGAGCAGCTCGGCGAGCAGGCGGCGCGCGTTGTCGTCGGCGTGCGGCGCGGCGGGCGCGGCGGGCGCGGCGCCGGCGCGCGCCGGCTCCTCGTAGCGGCGCAGGCGGCGCGCGAGCGCGGCGCCCGCGGCGGCGCCGGCCGCGAGCCGCTCGGCAAGCGCGGCGCCGGCGCCGCCGCTCTCGGTGGCGGCGGCCAGCATGCCGGCCACGTTGAGCGCGTCGAGCCGCGCGAGCCGCGAGCCGAGCCGCCGCTCGCGCCGCTCGGCGTCGGGCGGCGCGTCGTCGTCAGCGTCCTCGAGCAGCGCACCGAGCGCCGCGTCCGAGGGCGTCTCCTCGCCGCCGCTCTGCGATCGTTATTGATGCATTACACCAGGGAGAAAATAGCTCCTAGAGAGAATTGAGTTAAACGAATAATTAGAGCATAATGTGCTGTGAATGTGAGCGGAATAAAAAAGGACATGACCCGGTTAATAGATATTTGCGTATACCAAATTTGTGTTATATTATATAGTTATATATTTTTTTGGCAACACTGGCGTCAAATAGAGAAGACGTGTTTTAAGAACGCTCCAAATAAAGTGATAACATCTATTGTCGCATGCGAATTATTCAACTCAATCAGTGCTAAATTCATACAAGGTGCAAGGCGTGCAGGAATACAGTGAACCAAAATAAATAACTAAAGATTGGTGAAAGTGGAAAAATCTAATATCGCACAATTTATCAGTAGGAAGGTCGGGGAAAAGTGATAGATAATACCCTACCTACCCTACCACTTCCAGACCAGACCCAGATTAATCCCATAGCGAAATCAGTAGTACCAACCGCAGCGCAGTAACACAAAACTGGATACGAGGCTTTTGAGAAAAATGCGTTCAAAAACCTAAAAAGTAAAAATTCCGCAAAAACACACCTCTGGAGAGAGCTCCAGAGATGTCATTACTACTTACAAAAATGAAACAAGAACTAGATAAACAAACAAACGAAATAACAGAAAAAATTACGGAAACTGTCATAATAAGATTAGATCAAACCAATAATAGAAGAAAATGAAATACTGAAATTTGAAGTTCAAATTCTAAATAAACGAAAACACAAATTCTAAAAATTCGAATTAAAAATCTTAAAATAAATACAAAGAAAAATAATCTGATAGTACATGGAGTCCCAGAGCTACAAGAAGAAACATTAGATGTACGGTGCAGCGCTATTCGAAAATCGTACATTAGAAAAGCTGACTGATTTACATAATTATTTATGATATTTACGCGAATAGTATACATTGAAATGAAACTAATTTTACGGAATTAAAATCATAAATAAACCGCGATATAATCCGTACAATTAGTTTCATTTCAATTTGACTGATTTAGTAAAGGTAACAATCAATAAATTAGAAGTTGACTTGAACAAGTATAAATTAATTTTTTTATAAAACCCCCGACATAGGTAAACGAACTCTTAAAATGACTTTCCGGAGACCTACCTAATGAGCCCAAACTCGGTGGGTCTACGTTTATTGGGGCCGAGATCCTGTTACCACTTTCTTGCTGATCATCATCAGACCCTGGTGAAGGTTACCATTTTATTTAGTATCATCGGATTTACATAATTATTATGTTCTAAATTTCAGATCTTTCTGACAAATAAAAGTAATGAAAAATGTCTATTGTATACAAAATATCCCCTACCTCGACTAGGAAAAGAGCTGATGGTCTTCAAACGGCAAGACCGATTTTCATGAAACATAGCTAAGAACCATCTCGCTTAACCTAGCGTTCAAATAAAAAAAAAACACATTCAAATCCGTACACTGGTTGAACCGCTACGATGCCACAGACAGACATACATACACACGGGACCAGATAGTATAAACCAATAATATCTATAATAATTATTTAACGAAGTAGTTCCCAAATCAATGGACCGAATCAACAATTACACTTATACATAAAAAAGGAGATAATTATATACGATATTAACAACTATAGGCCCATTAGTTTAATGTCCAATATATATACTAAGGTATTCGCCAAAGTCCTGCTTGGCAGAATAACGAAGGTTCTAGAAGAAAACCAGCCTATAGAACAAGCTGGGTTTAGAAAAGGTGATTTTGCTATCGATCATATACACATGGTTAAACTATACTTAAAAAGTTCTGCAAGAGTACAGCTGGATAATAAAGGTATCAAACGAGGAGTACGCCAGGGCGATCCGCTTTCACCGAAACTGTTTTCTGCCGTATTGGAAAATGTGTTTAGGGAGTTTGAAACGGTTTCATGATAAGGGGATTATAGTAAATGGAGCTCGACTTACACATCTTAGATTTGCTGACAATGTAGTCATCTTCGCAGAAACTCATAATGACCTTATAATTATGTTGGAAGTTAATACATAAGCGAAAATGAAAAGGTAGGACTCGCTATGAACAGCGATAAAAGTAAAATTCTTACAAATAGCTACAAAGAAGAAATCTCAGTAAAGACTAAGGTTATTGAATACCAAGATGATTACATATATTTAGGGCAAGTAATCTCAAGCACAAATCAAAATGGAAAAGAAATAGACCGTCGAATAGCAAACTCGTGGAATAGATATTGGTCTCTGAAAGAAGTAATGAAAAATCCGGATTTTAGCTCCAGTTTAAAGGGGAAACTGTTTAACTCATGTGTGCTACCTGTACTGACGTACGGGACAGACATGGAACCTTACAAAGGGACAAGCAAATAAAATAGTTGTTTGCCAACGAGCTATGGATAGAAGCATGTTGGGATTAAAAAGAAAAGACCGGAAAAGGAATACGACATACGGCAATAAACAAGGGCAACCGACGTGATAGCAAAAACAAGGAAATTAAAATGGAAATGGACTGGACACACACTACGGGGAATCGAAAATTCGAGTAAAGTAATCACAGTTTGGTATCCGAGAAGATAAGATAAGATGGAGTGAAGAAATTGAAAAATTAGTTGGGAAACAGCAGGACTAGATTAGCTTGTGATAGACGACAATGGAAAGAATTGGAGGAGACCTTTGCCAATAGACACGCAGACCAATAACGAGTGTCAAAAAAGAAACATTCATCTCATATATTTTCATTATTTTAGCTTTAAGGATTGCATGCAAAACACAAATGTAAAAGGTCTGAATAAAGGGCTATTATCATTATTAATTTTTTTCGTTTTATTTTATTTTCTCGGGCTTTTACACACAGACTTTTAAAAGGCTTGCGTGGGGACGAATCCGACACGTAGAGGCCTGTTGGAATGAATTAATTACATGGAACATACCAGCCGGGATCAACTGCAAGAAATGTATGAAAGATATAAACAGCAGTTGACTCTGGCAGGTGTAGGTAGGGACTATTGTAAGGTTGTGGAAAGATTACTAGATTTTTTGAGTAAGCATTTGGTGGACTGAACACTGGAATATTACAAAAGGCCGTCACTTGCCATAATTAGTATACTAATAATATTTCGGCAAGTGGTGACTTGCCACCCACTAGATGGGCTCTCCATATGGCCGTCAGAAGACGGGTCTTTTAAAAGGCTTGCGTGGGGACGAATCCAACACGTAGAGGCCTGTTGGAAGGAATTAATGACATGGAACACACCTGTCAGGATCAACTGCTGGAAATAAGATATAAACAGCAGTTGAATCTGGCAGGTGTAGGGACTATTGTAAGATAGATAGATAATACTTTATTATTCCACCATTATTAAAAAACACAAAAATACAAGAAAACAAAACAGTAAAATAGAATGAAACAATGGGCGGCCTTATCACTAAAAGTGATCTCTACCAGGCAACCTTTGGATGGAGAGGAACTATGAACTGCAAGGCGGGGTTGTTTATACAAACCAATTATAAAAGAAAAAAAATACATAACTATAAACAATAAAATACGTAACAGCAAAATAATATATATATACATATTAGTATAATACATAAATATTATATTTGATAGAATCAAATATAAATAACCAACAATAATAAATAAATAAATGCAGCCGGCTAATATCAATATAAAATTCATAGGGACAAATAAAATGCTTTCAAACGATCTTTAAAGATAGGCAGAGATGGTGCATGTCTAACAGTGACCGGTAAGGTATTCCACAGACGAACAGCTTCTACTGTGAATGACTTACCTTAAAAAGAAACTATTATGAGAAGGGAACATAAGAGTGAGATTTTCTGATGACCTCAAACAGTGGGAATCATTGCCGAGAAAAACAAAACGTTCCTTTAGGTAACGCGGAGAAAAAGAATTAAATAGTATTTTATAAAGAAGAGACAGGATGTGCGTATTCCGACGAAGACGAATAGGAAGCCACTTGAGCTTAGAACGAAATTGAGAAACATGATCATATTTGCGCAAACCAAATATAAATCGTATACAAAAATTTTGAAGACGCTCAAGTTTATTAAGCTGGACCTCTGTAAGATCTAAATAGCAGATGTCAGCATAATCAAGAATAGTAGTATAGTATAGTAGAAGTAATAGGGATTGAGCTAGAACAATTTTATTGGCAGTGGGAAGAAAGTTACGGAGTCTTTTTAACGAGGCTGCAGCAGCAAACAACTTCTGGCTAGTAACTTGGAGTTGAGGAACCCAACTCAAGGAGCGATCAATTAAGATTCCTAAATTTTTACACGATTCACTATAAGGTATTAATTCCCCATCTAAATATTTTTTATCAGTGGGTGCCATTAAAGGATTGAATGCAGAACCACCTGGTCGACCTGTAATCTCCCAAATAAATAATACAATGTATCTAAGCCCAGTATATTTCGTAGGAGTACGCAGAATAATTAAGGAGCTAAAAAACAAAACTAGCTACGGTTTTGATGAATTTCCGCCAATACTTATTAAGCACTGTTGTGAAGAGCTAGTGATGCCTTTAACATATCTCTTAAATCAATCGTTTCTAGAAGCCACTTTTCCTACACTACTAAAAAAATCAATAATAAAACCTCTACCAAAAATAAAATCAACAAATGATGTAAAACAGTTTCGGCCCGTTTCACTGTTATCGACTTTTGCAAAAATATTTGAATCAACTATGTGCAAACAATTAAATAGTTTCTGCGAAAAATATAACATTTACGATAATAGTCAACACGGTTTTAGAAAAAAGCGGTCAACAATCACAGCTTTGTTTGAGTACACACGTGAAATACTAAATATTATCGATAAACATAAGTACGCAATAGGCATTATGCTCGATATGAGTAAGGCATATGATAGAGTTTCCCATAAATTACTTTAAAAAAGCTATACGGTATAGGAGTACGAGGTCAGGCATATGAATGGTTTATATCTTATTTACAAAAACGCCAGCAATGTGTGGAAATTGAACATTTTGATAGTAATACAAACACTTTAAATATAATTAGATCACAAGAACAAATATCTGAAAATTCCATACCACAAGGAAGTGTCCTAGGCTGTATCCTATTCTTAATTTATATCAATGATTTGCCTAAGATAATGGATTACAAAAAAATTCTCTATGCTGACGATATTACATTAGTTATCCCATGTAGAAATTCTGACGATTTAAGTGATCAAGTAAATAACACACTTAACTCAACAGGAAAATGGTTAGAAGACCATAACCTAATGTTGAATTTAGCTAAAACTAAAATGATGCAGTATAAACCTCGTCAAAAATCACCGCTGACGGCAAACATTTCTTTTAAAAATGGAATCCTAAAATTTGTAGATAGCAATACACTGTTAGGTATCGAGTTCGACAGTAATATGTCCTGGAAACAACATATAGATAAAGTAGCTGGCAAGCTGTCTAGGTTTACATACGCTTTATATGAATTAAAGAAATCTACAGATTTAAAAACCTCTATTAGTGCCTATTATGCGTACGCCCATGCGTGGTTGAGTTACGGCTTAATATTATGGGGAAATGGAACAGATGCTCAGAAACTTTTTATACTTCAAAAAAGATGTATAAGAATATTAGTAAATATAAAAGATATTGAAAGCTGCAGAGTACATTTGAAAAATTTAAAAATTTTAACATTTACCTCAATATATATACTAGAAATATGTAAATTTGTAAAACAAAATAAGAACTTGTAATCTACGAAATAAAGACAAGCTAGCTCTCCCGTTTACTAGGTTAAACATGGTAAGTTCAGGTGCTTACCATGAATCAATAAAAATTTATAATAAACTTCCGCCTTCAATCGCAAATATAGAAAAACTATCAGAATTTAGAAATGTTTTAAAAGACTTTTTAATTAATAATTGTTTTTACACTATAAAAGAATATTTTCAGCATTGTTAAAGTAATATAACGTAGTTTGTGCCTTATAGTAGACGTATAGTTTATAAGAAGTTGCTGTGCCCTTACAGGGTTTATGTATGGATCAAACAATCATTATAACAACTTATGTACCTACATAAAGCAATAAATGAATATGAATATGAATAAATTGACACTAGGTTCTCCAGTTTACCCTTGAAATCAATCGCGAACTACCCACTATCATCGCCTTAGATTTTGCAAGATTAACTTTTAAGCCAAATTTTTGCTCCACTCGGTTATAAGGAAAAGATCATTATTAACTACCCTAATACACTCTGGTAGTCCATCCAATGAAGCACTAGAATAAATCTGTAGATCGTCTGCATATAGGTGGTACGAAGAAGATAGATTTTGCGAGACAGAGTTTATAAAAATTGCGAAAAGAAGTGGAGAAAGGACACCACCTTGAGGGACGCCAGCAGTCGTATCACACCAAGAAGAGAAATCCTCATCCAGGCGAACCCGCTGCCTGCGCCCATAAAGATAACTGTAAAACCAATCGACAACCGCAGGAGATACATTCATTGAGCGAAGTAAGGCCAAGAGAATGTCAAAATCAACCGTATTGAACGCATTACTGAAATCCAGCAATATAAGTACAGTAAGTTTGCCATTGTCCATGGAATGACGTATATCATCAGTGATCTTGACGAGTGTAGTAGTCGTGCTATGGCCCGGGCGGAAAACTGATTGTAAAGGGTTTAAAAGATTGTGACAATAAAGGAATTTACTAATCTGGTCATAGACAAGGCGTTCAAGAACTTTAGAAAGAAAAGGAAGAATAGATATAGGTCGAAATTCGGAAAATAATTTAGGACTTGATGTTTTAGGAAGAGGAATAATTTGAGCATCCTTCCAAGCTAAAGGAAAAATGCCGCTATCAACAGAATTATTCAGAATATCACAAAGAACAGGAAGGATAATTTCAAGAAGCGGCACAAGCATATTGCGACTGATACCATCATTAGCAACTGCGTTTGACGTGATTGAATGTATGCTCTTCTTGATGTCACTAGCGCTTAGACGACTGAAAACAAAAGGAGAATGGTCCGGAATTGGTAAGGCTGAAATGTAATTAAGAGTGTTGGATTTAATTGCCCCATCAATAGACGAAGAAGAAGAGAAATGGAGATTGAGAGAATTTATATCTAAATTAGTGGGAACGGTATCCTGACGTCCTTTACCAATTCCAATAGACCTAAGAAATTTCCAGACTCTAGCTGGATCATTTTTATCTACAGATTCATGAACATGGTGGCGAAATGCGTTCCTACACACCGTATTGCAGCGATTGCGACATCTAACATATTTTTCTCTGGTAAGATCATTGGGACGGCATTTAAATTTATGTTTGGCACTGGCTTTCTTACGCATCAGTAACTTAATGTCATCAGTTAGCCAAGGAGCAGGAAGGTGCTTCAGTTTAATGGATCGCAAAGGTGCATGCTTGTCATATAATTGCATTAAGATTGAGTTAAAAATTTCCACCTGATCGTTAACCGAATCTGCCTCAATAACCGGGGACCAATCAATGGCGCGAGCATCACTAAGAAATGCGTCATAATCCATACCACTTAAATTGCGCTGAAGGATTATTTTAGGCTTTGCTTTAGGAGGACGAATCTTATAGGACAGGAATATCAGATCATGATAGAAAAACGCTTCGGCCGCACATTGACTGTGCTTAGCAACATGCTGAGAGGAAGATACAATTGCCAAGTCAAGAAGTGAGGGAGTAGAGTTTGGAAAGTGATGAGTTGCACCAAGAAAAGATAAAATCGAAGTAAGGATGTGGAAAGATTTCTAGGCTTTTTTGTGATCATTTGGTGGACTGAACACTGGGCTATTGCAAAAGGTTGGGTTCACTTGCCATAATTAGTAGGTAAACTAATTATATTGTGACAAGTTGTGATTTGCCACCCACTAGATGGGCTCTTCATATAGTCGTCAGAAGACGACGGAGTGCAACACAGGTGTGAGTGACTCAGGGGTGTCGAGAGGTGTGCTGCGCTTTCTCCGTAGTTACTCGCGGCGTTAATCGGCGTTATGCCCTTTAACACTTCCACCCCTGGAGCATATAGCTCTTACAACTCCTCTCTGGATGACCAATTAAGGCAAGCCAGAGCTGAGAGTCCTGCGGGCCCCCTTCGGTTTCCGCACGGCCGACGAAGACACGCCGAGGTGGGGGCCCTGACCGACTCTCTGGAGCACTCGGGTCCGTGGTGTCGTTACGCACCAACAACTCGCCACTAGCTGCCCTGCGGACATTATTATTATTATTATTTATTATTATATATATTTAAATAAGTAAAATAAAATATATATATATTTTATTTTACTTATTTATTAAGTATCCAATGCTGTTTGGATACTTATTAAATAAATAAAATAAAATTATATAGTTATAAGCATCTTTTTGTTTTACAAACAAAAATATTACAAAAGTATGAAGTTAACGCGTAAATGCTCATTAAAGATTGGACAATAGACTATTGGTAAGTCTATGGATTGGACATTAAACTCATCTTTAACTGTGTTAAAATCGAATTATAATATTATAATTAAGATATTCTGTCAAATAAATATTGTTACACTCGTATGCAACCTTGTGCGGTTAGGTACTATCGCGAACACGAACAGTGTACCAGTTTTCAATCAAAATGGTTTGATTTTTTTATGAGTACTGTTGGCCGCAGATGACCATGACAGCTTATGAACAACTTTACGTGCGCTTACCCCGCCCGCACGTATTTTGGGCCATGATGCGATTGTCGTCCTTAAGGTGGTACACCGTTTGTGACCGTGAGAGTACACTACACTGTCTGACTTGTTCAGCAGTGGACGTCTTTCGGCTGCTGATGATAAAGAAATACCCCCACTATAAGATGATTTCCATACTTTGTTGGTACTTACTACCTTACAGTACCAAATATATAATGCTGCTATAATGGTGGTACTCATACCAACCACCATTATAGAATTTATTAATCTATGGTGTTGTACGAGGTATCGTACAATGGTGTGTCAGCATTATGACGCACAACGTTAACCTAAATTATTGGTTTCGTTAGGTACAATTTTATTTAATTAAATCAGTGTCAAAACAGCGTTATTTCAGGCGTCAGCGTGATAGGCTGGCTATATTGGCAATTTATGTCGATGATATACTTTTATTCACGTCTTCGGTTCATGAAAAGAAGGAAATTAAGGACCAGTTACGAACAGAATTCGATATTAAAGACTTGGGTCTCGTAAATGAATTTCTTGGTATGAGAATCAGTAAAGAAGATGGGAAAGTAACTATTAATCAGCGTGATTACATAAATAGTGTTCTAAGTAGATTCAAGATGGAGAACTATAAGCCAGTATGTACACCAATGGAAGTAGGTCTGAAACTTACAAGATCCGCAAAGAAATCAGAAAACTGTGGGTACAGAAATCTGATTGGCTGCCTCATGCACATAGCTGTTTGTACGCGGCCTGACATTGCGTACGCTGTGAGTTTCTTGAGCCAGTTTAATGAATATTATTGTGAAGAGCACTGGATCGCTGCTAAGCGCGTGCTCAGGTATTTAAAAGGCACCATTAATTTAGGTTTAATTTATGAAAAATCCGGTCTTGATGTTCATGGATATGTAGATGCTGATTGGGCAAGCTGTGAAGTAGACAGGAGATCGTATACGGGGTACATATTTAAAATTGGTAGCTCTGTTGTCTCCTGGGAGAGTCGAAAACAGAGAACAGTCGCTGTCTCTAGCACGGAAGCAGAGTACATGGGGCTTTCCGACGCTTGCAAAGAAGCATTGTTTATACGTAGTTTTCTTAAGGAATGTTTGCATTTAGATTATGTAACTACGTTGTTCAATGACAATCAGTCAGCACAAAAACTCTCTTTGAACTCATCGTTTCATGCACGAACCAAACATATTGATGTCAGGCATCATTTTATCAGAGAAATTATTAATAAGAATTTGATAAAAGTAGTGTACCTTTCTACTGATAAGATGCTTGCCGACATGTTGACTAAACCATTATCAAAAGTGAAATTTGATATGTTTTTGCCACAGTTAGGTGTGGGATGTATAAAATAAAACGAATGTCTGTTAGAACTATTTAGTATAATAGTTTGCCAATATTGTTTAGAAATTGACGTTATGCTGTGGTATCTGCTTGTTTATTACAAACATGTATGCTATGTATGTTACTCATAATTAGCTTAAGGGCAGGTATCTCATAATTATTGTAGTTTAGTTTAAGGGCAGGTGTTGTCAAATATTAAGAAAAAGAAATTTGAATATTTTGGAATAAACTAAACTTGTCAAAATCTCCATTGTGAATAGCGAAAATAAAATGAACAATATATAATATTTTAACTTATTCTTTTTATTTTTGCCCTATAACCAACAAGTATCCTGCTCTCAAGTAAGATCTTTTATTTACCTACACCTAACCATGGAAAAGCTGATCCAAAAACAAGTGGAGATATTGGAGTCGATCAAACAGATCGAACGTAACTTCGGCAAGGACTCGGCCTCTCGTAAAACACGGGAGTACTTAGAAGATCGTATAGACAAGCTTAATAAGCTCTGGGCAGAATTTAGATTAGTAAATGATAAATTGTTAGCATACGAAAGTGTACAGGTGCCCTACTTCTTGGAAAATCAATTTGAGAAGACAGGTAAATACGTCCAGTCTGTGAAACAGAAGCTAACGTCACTTCATTTGGCAAGATCCATGGACACCGAAGAGGTACTCCAGCCAGGTCCGTCAAACAAGACGCCCACACGTCCGTCAACTCCTGCTCCAGAACCACCCATTGTGTCGCCGAGACAACCAGCAGCAGGGCATGCAGCCGAACTGCTCACACTACAGCGCACTAACTTTAGAGCATTTAAACGGCTGACCAGGAGTATCAATGTAGAGGACATCAACGTCAAATGGGAGCTGGAAGACGAGCTTAGGAATGTACAGTCACGCTGGAAAGACATAGATTCGTTATATTTGAGAATCGACAATATCTTGCAAGGGTCAGATCCAGAATACGAGGAAGAATTTTTCTACTACGAAAACACCTTCAAAACAATTAAGAGGGCTCTGAATGAGAAGTTATCATCAACAGCTCACCTTCAGCAGTCTACACCACAGCTTGAGGTACCCGTATTTACTGGCAGGTACACTCAATGGCCTACATTTTGCGATCTGTTTTCTGAGAGCATCCACAACAACAATCTTTTAACAAAATGCCAAAAGATGCAACATTTAAAAGGCAAGTTGAGAGGTGAAGCAGAGCGACTCATTCAACATCTGCATATCTCAGCAGATAACTATGACACAGCATGGGAATTACTGAGCCATAGATACAACAATCCGCTCATACTTTTCACAAACCACATTGAAAATTTTCTCAATCAACCTAGCATACAAAAACAAACAGCTTTTGAAATAAAACGCCTCTATGATACGACAATGGAGAGCATACATGGCATTCAGAACCTAGGTATAAATACATCAACATGGGATCCTATATTGGTGCACCTCGTCATTAAGAAATTTGACCAGGAAACTTACAGTGATTATAAGGCAGCCCGAAAGTCACCACGAGCTTTACCTTCGCTTACCGAGCTAACTGACTTCTTGGAAAACAAATACACCGCACTGGAACCTATGCGACAGAAGGAGGGAGACATCTCATCAACATCAAACAGATCTAGTCACCAAACACCACCAAGGGGATCCTACAAACCATTGCCTCAAAAATATCAGCATAAGGGACATCTAGAAAAACGTGAATATCAAGCATCAGCAGCAGCTTACATGTGTGATTGCCCTTACTGCAACCAAAATCACGTATTATACAAATGCAGCAAATTTCTAAAATTAAAACCAGATGCCAAATTGAGGACGATTTTGAAATTACAAATTTGCCAGAATTGTCTTTATAAGCATTATGACAATCAGTGCAATTCAACGAAAACATGCAAAATCTGTCAATGCAATCACAGCACTATTCTGCATGACGCATTTAACGTGCAGCGTAGTGATTTATCAGCAACCCCAATAACTGCGCCCGGCCCAAGCCGTGACAGCACATTTACGGCTAGGCAAACACAGCACCAATCGACATCAGCAACACGTGAGCACAGCGTGAATCATGTCGCTACTGAGGATGAAGAGATCCTGTTGACAACTGTCCTAGTTAAGGCGAAGGCGGTTGATGGTACATACGTCACACTGCGAGCATTGCTGGATCAGGGATCGCAGATATCGTTGGTCTCAGAAAACGCAGTACAACAATTAGGCTTACCCAGACAGCGTCACTATGCTTCAGTATCTGGTATAGGCCACGGATCAAAATCGAGCAGAGGAATAGTTACACTCGAACTTCAGTCTGTCTATGATGATTACCAATTTAGTACTCAAGCGTTAGTACTGCCACGAGTTATCAACAATTTACCCAACATGTCCTTTAAAAAACAACACTGGGAGCACCTACAACATATACAATTGTCTGACAAAGATTATAACATTTCACGATCAATTGACCTTCTACTAGATGCTAGCGTGTACTCTGATATTATCATGAGCGGTCTTATCAAAGGTCCAAACCACGCACCTATAGCTCAACAAACAAGACTCGGCTGGATAATATCAGGGAGCGTGAAAACGTTCAATTGTCACGTCGTCATAAGGGATTTGTCAGATCTGTCTCAATACTGGGAAATGGAGGAGATAAATGATACATCATCTACTCTCACACCAGAAGATGAGTACTGCGAACACTTATACCAGTCAACGACAAGAAGATTGGAGGATGGGAGATACGAAGTCGCAATTCCAATGAAGCCAAATTTTGAACAAAACCTAGGATTATCGAAAGCAAAGGCTATTGCGCAATTTTACAACATAGAAAATAAATTTAAACAAAATGACAAGTTTGCCAGCAGCTACAAAGCATTTATGTCAGAGTACGAGAATCTATGTCACATGAAACGCGTTGATACTTACAGTGAGGTATCATACTATTTACCCCACCACGGTGTATTAAAACCTGACTCTTCTACCACGAGCTTACGTACGGTCTACAATGCGTCGTCAAAAACATCGAGTGGTAACAGCCTAAATGATTTGATGGAGCGGGGTCCTAACCTACAAAAGGATCTGCAAAGTCTCCTACTGATCTGGCGCCACCATAAATACGTTATCACCGCAGACATTGAGAAAATGTTTCGTCAGATTCTTGTAAGAGAGAATGATCAACATCTTCAGCGAATCATCTGGAGAGCATCACCACAGGAACCATTAGGCGAATATCAGTTAACAACTGTCACTTATGGAACCAAATCAGCGCCATACCTAGCCATGCGAACATTACGCCAGATAGCAATTGACAATGAGATGGCACATAGGTACCCATTAGCCACAAAAGCACTGCGATCATCGTTTTATATGGATGACCTTCTTGAAGGTGGACATAGCCTAGAACACACTAGGGCCTTACAACAAGAAATAATAGCCATATTATAAAATCTTTTTAAAAAAAAATTGAACCGACTTCAATATCACTGAAAAGTATAAAATAATTTAAATATTATTGAAGTTGGTGTTAGCGTACCTGCTGTGTATATTTGGCACCAACTTCAATAATATTTAAATTATTTTATACTTTTCAGTGATATTGAAGTCGGTTCAATTTTTTTTTAAAAAGATTTTATTTTAACCTTTTTAGTGATATTTTCATATATAAAGATTGAACCATCGAAAACCGAAAAATTATCTAGGTAGGTTATGATCACATTATCGTCTACATAGTTTTACATAATTCATGTTTCTTCAGAAAATAATATCCGGTCGTAATGAAATTTGCATGGAAACATCATAGTAGTTTACTCTCTCGAATAAAAAAAGAATCATCGAAATCGGTTCATAATTGTCAGAGCAATGTAATGGAGAACATCAGTTTTATGGTTTTTACCAGATAAATTCCTCCACATCGTTCATGGTCCTCCAGGAAGTTCTTATCCGATTGTAATAAAATTCATACAGATTCAATACAGTGGTTTCTTCTTTCGAATAAAAAAAGAATCATTGAAATTGGTAAATATTTGCCAGAGTTATGACCATTTTTGTCCGACCGAGCGAGTCCGAGCGACTAAAACGTCATCTATATAGGCTTTCCCTCAACTCTCAGTGCGCAGTCACCATTCTTGTTTTTTTAGGAACTACTTATTACTAAGCAATAATTTTTTTATGGGACCCAATCAATGGATTGAAGAATGGATGGAAGAAAGATTTTTTCAAATCGGTTAATAATTGCCAGAGTTATGCGCGAACATACATAAAAAAAAAAATATATATATATACAGACGAATTGAGAACCTCCTCCTTTTTTGAAGTCGGTTAATAAAAGAGGCAGGAATGAACATTAGGAAGTGGTCCAGTAACACACCAGAACTTATCAAGGACCTTCCAAAAGACAGTCTCGACGCCCAACTTAACTTTAAAAGCTTGGAGTCTAGGAAAACACTTGGATTAAGCTGGAATCCAGAGTCAGATACTTTTACATTCCAAAACAAGTTCTTAGAACAGGAACAAGACACACAACTTACAAAACGGCAACTTTTATCACACATATCGAAGATATTTGATCCCTTAGGATGGATTGCGCCGCTAACAGTCAGAGCTAAACTTTTATTTCAAACAACATGGTCAAATGAAACCGACAGATGGGACCATGATTTATCAGATAAGATGAAAGAAGCCTGGAAACAACTTAAACATGATTTTCAACATTTAAACCAGTTCAAAATACCGAGATATTTGGGCGATAAACAGACGTACCAAATACACGGATTTTGCGATGCTTCCGAAAAAGCATACGCGTGTGCAATTTACATCGTAACAATTAATAATAAGGGGGAGTACACATCAAGGTTGATTACAGCTAAGACAAAAGTAGCACCGGTAAAAAACAAACTGACACTACCGAGACTTGAGTTGTGTGGAGCACTACTGCTATCACGTCTCAAGAAGAAAGTACTGGAGACTTTTATAGAAGACAACATAAACATCTTCGCATGGACCGACTCTATGGTTGTGCTTGGATGGATTCATGGAGACATTAATCGATGGAAACAATTTGTATCGAATAGGGTGCAAACAATCATATCAACAATCCCTACATCGCGTTGGCATCACGTGCGCTCTGAACATAACGCTGCAGACTGTGCCACGAGAGGTCTAACTGCAACACAATTGTTAAGCTGTTCCTTGTGGTGGGAAGGCCCAGAGTGGCTGAAGAACTTTAACACAGATAGTATTAAGAACAAATTATATCAATCACCGTCTATCGAAACAAAGAAAACCAATGTGCATACAGCCTTACATCAAAGCAATGCAAACATAATTATAAATTTATTAAACGATTGTAACTCTATACGGCGCGTGGCAACAACAATTGGATGGCTCTCACGTTACATCGCGTGGTTGCGAGGTAAGCAAAATACGCCGGTACGAGGTTATCTCTCTTCGAAAGAAATGAGCGATTCTTACAATTTAATTATAAAAACTGTACAAAACATTGTATTTCAAGAAGACATTGTTCGATTGCAAAGAAAACAGCCTCTAAAACGTAGTAGCAATCTTCTCTGTCTCAACCCTTATCTGGATGAGCAAAGCGGACTACTGAAAGTTGGTGGGAGACTAAACAACTCTCATCTCAGACAATCAGCTAAACATCCCATAATTTTACCAAGCCACAGTCGTCTTACGGAACTCATTATTCGCCAAGCACATTTAACAACGCTGCACGGCGGACCGAGCCTTATATTATCACACATCAGAGAAAAATACTGGATTCTCAGCGGGCTTCGTACAGTCAAACGAGAACTGCGTAAGTGTGTGACGTGCAGAAAACACAGTGATCAAAGCAGGCCACCGCTTATGGCAGACTTACCAGAACCCAGAGTTACACCTTCACGCCCATTTACACATACAGGTGTCGATTTTACAGGGCACTTTGATATAAAAGCAAACAAGGGACGTGGAGTAAGGATGCACAAAGGATACGTAGCAGTTTTCGTGTGTCTATCAACCAAGGCGGTCCACCTGGAACTCGTTTCTGACCTGAGTACACCAGGATTTTTAGCAGCATTTCGACGATTCTGTGCTCGTAGGGGTACGCCAAGTCATGTTTACAGCGACAACGGCACCAACTTTGTGGGAGCGAATCGAGTGCTGAAGAAAGAGTATCAGGAGATAGTACAGACAATAAACACAGATTTCTTCAGAAACATCAACGAATTTAACATAAAGTGGACATTTAACGCACCAGCGTATCCTTCAGCAGGTGGACTGTGGGAAGCAGCAGTCAAACGCCTTAAGTACCACTTACGTCGCGTCATAGGTGAACAGAAACTTACTTACGAGGAGTTCATAACATTAATCCAACAGATTGAAGCCTGCCTAAATTCAAGGCCTTTAATCGCGTTGAAGGAAAGCCCAGAAGACATATGCCTTACGCCGGGACACTTTTTAATTGGTGACTCATTATTATCCAGGCCACAAACAGATCCAGATCACATTAATTTGACATCTAGATGGCAGATGATTCAAGCTATGAACAAGGAGATTTAGAAAAAATGGTCGTCTGATTATTTACAACAGCTTCAGGTGCGATCTAAATGGAGAACTCCTGTGAAAAATATTGAAGTAGATGACATAGTACTCATTAAAGAGGAGAATTTACCCCCTGGTAAATGGGCACTAGGTAAAGTGGTGGAGGTTCATCCCGGGAGAGATCGACAGGTCAGAATAGTTTCGGTGAAGACAAAACATGGTATAATTAAAAGACCAGCCCTGAAACTATCGGTTCTGCCAGTCAAGTACAGTGAGGAAGAAGTAACGCATGATCATTAGAAACCGAGCTTTATTTCGAGTCGTCATCACTGACTAACACACGGTCATATGGATATTGACATGTATACATTTTACAGAAAATCGCATTCTATCGTAACCAATAATCCCATATACGAGTCACGTATTACACAATCAATCTGTGACATAAACATTAATAAGGACACCCGATTGTGTACTACCGAGTCGTTAACCCGTCAAGACAGGTGGGTCAAATTACATAATACTAACAGCTGGTTGTACTCATGTTGCGAAAAATGCTCAGTATGCATTTTCTGTCCGGAAGGAACGAGTATAGAATCGTTGACCGGTAATGGAATTATAAACATTGGTCAAGGCTGCAATATCAAGAGCAAGGACATATCAATACATATATGGACATAACAATTATCTTACCCATACAGCGGTTCGATTAGATATCCCATACGCGAGTGATTGTGACTATTGTGTGTGTGTGATGATAGACAATTTCAATTGGACAAACAATTATATTAGAGACTTTAATACGCTATTGCGAACATTTAGAGTTTGGTTTACATATTTTTAGATTATTTACTTAGCTAACATTTTATACATTTTTACATTGTACATTTTATAGTTACATTTTTAAATATTTTATTTAACATTTTTATACATTTTTACATTGTACATTTTAACATACATTTTTACATTTAGTTTGCAACTTTGTATAACTAATAATATTATTTACATTATTTAGCTTCCTTGGGGGGCAGGATGTACGAGGTATCGTACAATGGTGTGTCAGCATTATGACGCACAACGTTAACCTAAATTATTGGTTTCGTTAGGTACAATTTTATTTAATTAAATCAGTGTCAAAACAGCGCTCGTTGGGTTTGGTTATTTCTTACATTTTAACCTCTCCCTCCTAACTAACTGTCGGGATGTATGGTTCCGATCTTCCGAGAGTTGTTGGTTCTTAAATAAGAGGCGAGTAACTGAAGCTTAAACCAAATACGTAGGTCTTCTCTGGACTTCTCCTCTAGGGGAGTCCGGGGCAACTGTTCGGGACTGTGGTCCCCTGCAGTGGTGTCGTACGCCGCCTGCTAAGACAGGCGGGGCTCTGTGGCGGGCACTTGGGCCCTTGGTGTCATCGTCCTACTGAGAGGTAGGGTATTCTTTGTTCTCGTCCCCGGCGAGATCAAGCCCGCCAGGTGGGACCCCGTTCGGGGAGGCCCGGCGAGCGATCAGCATGCCTGGGGGCGGTTAGGTAGTCTTGCGTGTGAGATGGCATCATTGTGGCACTGTTGCCAGGAGATCCCGTGGCAGTGCTCTCTTGTCCGGTGGGCGCCGATGGTAGGGGGCCAGCTCACGGATCTGGCGGTGGCTGGACCCCACGGCGCGGTCGAACAGTCTGGTGGTCAGTCTGCCGACGAAGGCTTCGACGCTTTCCATCCGTAGATCCCGTTGGATGGTGGCGTTCCGCACGAAGCGCGGGGCGTCAGTGATGGTGCGCAACGCTAGCGACTGTTGCGCTTGCAGCCTGGCTCTTGCGGGCACCGATGTTAGTGCGTACCAGGCTGGGGCTGCGTATGTAAGCCGCGTGCGCACATACGCCTTATAGACGCATAGCTTCGCGCGGAGCGGCAGACGGGACTTCAGGACTGGGCGCAGTAGGTGACGCGTGGTTCGCGTCTGCGCTACCACGCTTTTTGTGTGTGCTTGCATCGAGAGCCGCCGGTCTATGGTCACTCCAAGGTATTTAACCGTGTTGTTCCATTCCAGCGGCTGGTCTTTCAGTTTGAGCGGCGGTGCGAGACGACGGCGGTCGCCCACGATGATGGCTTGTGTCTTCGCCACATTGACTGTTAGCCGCCAGTCGCCCAGCCATGTGGGAAGCGCGTCAAGTTGGCGCTGCATTTTCACTGCGGCGTGCGTCGCTGTGAGTGATGTTGTTATGTAGGCGGCGTCATCTGCGTACAGTGCTAGCGTGGCACCTTCGACGACCGGGATGTCGTTCGTGTACCACGCGTAGCAGATCGGGGAGAGGCAGCTTCCCTGGGGCACGCCGGCGCGTGCGGTTCGCTCGTTTGATAGGGCGCCCTCTACCGTCACTTGGAAGCGCCTGTTGTGCAGGAACGACGCTAGGGTCCTGACGATTCGGCGCGGCGTGTCGGTTTCGGTTATTTTGTATAGGAGTCCTGCGTGCCAAACGCGATCGAAAGCCTTCTCCATGTCGAGGCACACCATCACCGATTGCTCGCGCTTGTTGTAGGCGGCTGTCAGGTGATGAATGATTCTCAACAGCTGGTGCGTGGTGGAGTGTTCGGCTCTGAAGCCAAACTGTTCGTCGCGTGGAATGATGTGTGGTTGCAGGTGTGTTATTAGCACTCTCTCGAACACCTTTGAGAGCGTCGCGAGCAGCGTGATTGGCCGATAGCTGGCCGGTTTCAAGATGTTTTGTCCCGGTTTCGGCAGCATGATGATACGGCCCAGTGAAGCTTAAACCATATTTTTCTGTTGCTCGGCCATTATGGATTTAATCTTGATGGTCGCTTTGTTCTGAAGGGGTCACCAATGTCGGGATGTTTGGTTCCGATCTTCCGAGAGTTGTTGGTTCTTAAATAAGAGGCGAGTAACTGAAGCTTAAACCATATTTAATCGGGAAAAAATAGCCTATATATACAATATTTACATGCTTACACTAGTGCACTCTACACAGTAAACGCGCGCTGGGATTGGTCGATTACTGCGCGTTGCGCTCGCGACCGAAGTCATAAATATGACCCGCGCGTTCCGTACCGCAATAGTTGTCCAGCTGACGCAGCGGCGCGCGGACGCACAGCGTTGCTGTGCGTGCGTGGCGATGCAGGTATTGATGTATGCCACTACAGTATTCCCCCCTAAGCGAAGCGTAGATTTTTCCTTACTACACGTCCAGAACGCGTAACATAGCGCTCTCTCGATGCTGATGTCGTTAGTCCTTGGTCGCTCCGACCGGCCGCCGACGCGACAGCATGCGGCGTAGGCGCAGTGGTTGGAAGCATCACTGGCGATGTGTCCCCATGTTCTTCTTCTTTGCAGATGAATGCCGGCTTAAGTCTATCCAGCGACACAACTGCGGTGCGATTGGGCAACTGGATTTTAAAAAACTTGTCGTGTCTCTGCAGCACTTGATACGGCCCATCGTACGGCGGTGTTAGAGGCGCTCGAACTGTGTCGTTTCGCACAAAGACATGCGTGCAGGAGGGTAAATCCTTATGGATGAACGGCTTGGCCGATGTTCTGTGCTCCTGGTACGCCGGTGCGAGTGTCGCCATACATTCACTGAGACGGCGTACGTACTCTGCGTCATCTACTACGCTGGGTCTTGAGCTGGTTGCGAAGAAATCGGATGGCATGCGCAGGGTAGCTCCGTACGTCATGAGCGCAGACGATATCTATGTGTATATGTTCAAATCGCTGCGACGGTGGAAACGTGCCGAGGGGACTGACGATATGACGATGAACTTTCGCGCGTTGACACCCGATACAAGCTCGAGTCCATGTTCCGACGTCCTTGTTCATTGCAGGCCAGAAGAATTTGGTTGTCACCATTTTTCGTGTAGTTCTGACACCGGGGTGGCTGAGTTCGTGTTGCGCTTTGAATGCTGCGTAACGATAAGCCATCGGTAGGTATGGCCGTATATTCTCTGTCGATGTCTCACACGTGATTGGCCGTTGGCACCCGGGTAATGGTATTGGCGCGAATTTTAAGTTGGGTCTTGTCCTCAGATCTTTTAGCTCATCGTCACTAGCTTGGTCAAGCGCTAGTCTATCGTAGTCGATACTTGATAAACACTGTATTTCTGCTATTCTCGATAGCGCGTCAGCTGCTTGGTTCTTGTCGCCGTGTAGGTACTTGATGTTAGTGCAGAACTGGCTGATATAATGTAGTTGTCGCTCTCTTCGCGGCGTGTCGGTGCTGTTCGGGCCTCTTGTAAGAGCGAACGTCAATGGTTTGTGATCGGTGCATATTGTGAGGTCGTTGCCCTCTATTAATCTTCGTAGGTGTTTAACAGCTGTATACATCGCCAGAAGTTCGCGATCGTAAACACTGTATCGTCGCTGTGTTTCGCTCATAGTCTTCGAATAGAAGGCGAGGGGCTTCCAGATCCCATTAATTTTCTGTTGTAAGACGGCACCTATGCTAGTATCTGAGGCGTCTGTGAGTAGGCATAGCGGAGCGTTGTGCACGGGATGAGTCAGCGAGGTCGCGTTGAGTATGCTTTGTCGGCATTTGTCAAAGGCGGCGTCGGCTTGCGGTGTCCACGTGATCGGTGACTTGTCGTTCTTCTTCGTATTGTGTAGGTGTTTATTTAATTCCTCTTGGTGTTCGGCTTGATGTGGTAGGCAACTGCGGTAAAAATTTAGCATGCCTAAAAATCTTCTAAGATCTTGTACGGTTTGAGGTTTTGGATACTTAGATATGGCTTCGATGCGTTCTTCTGTAGGTCTGAGTCCATCTTCAGAGACTTCATATCCAAGGAATTGAATTTTGTTTTTTCCAAACTCGCATTTTTCGATGTTTAATGTGACGCCGTATGAGTTAAGGCGTTCCAAGACTTGATGTAGATGACGCTGGTGTGATGTACTGTCTGACGAGTATATGAGAAGGTCATCGACGAAACAGAATACGATGTCATCCAGGCCGCGGAGTACTTCGTGCATAAACCGTTGAAACGTTTGGCCAGAGTTTCGTAAACCGAACGTCATGCAATTAAACTCAAAAAGGCCAAAGGGTGTGATGATAGCTGTCTTTGGTGCATCTTCTTTTTCTATGGGGATCCAAAAGTAGGCCATTTTAATGTCCAGTTTTGAGTAGACCATTTTCCCGTGAAGTTGATTAGTGAAGTCTTGTATTCTTGGTATAGGGTAGCGGTCGGGCACTGTCACGGCGTTTAGTCTACGGTAGTCGCCACACACCCGTAGTGAGCCATCCTTCTTCTTTACTACATGTAGGGGACTGGCCCAGGGGCTATTTGACGGCTTGCAAATACCCATCTCCATCATTCTTTCAAATTCAAGTTTTGCTGCTTTGTATTTATCGGGCGGTAATGGACGTGGCCGTGAATATAAAGGTGGTCCAGTCGTTTCTATGTGATGCGTCACGTCGTGCTTCGTTGGAGTCTTCAGCGACATGGGTCGAAGTACATCTGGATACTGAGCGAGGATGTCGTGGTATTCGTGATTGCTGCTTAATGTGGAGACAGATGGTTCGTTGTTAATTACTTGAATGGCGTTAACGGCGATGTCAGTGACGCTGTCAATTAATTTTCTCTGGTGCAGGTCGACAAGGAGTTTGTGACTTCGTAGGAAATCTGCGCCAAGTATTGATGTCTTCACGTCTGCGATGACGAATGACCACTTGAAACTTCTACGTAGGCCTAGGTTGAGTTCTAGAGTTCGCTCTCCGTAGGTACGTATAGGTGTGTTGTTCGCGGCGTACAGTTTATACGACGTAGTGCTGTCGCGTGTTTCCTTGCTTCGTGCCGCCAATACGGATATATCTGCTCCAGTGTCCACGAGAAATCTCTCTCTAGTCTTGATGTCGACGACGCATAGGCGGTGACTGGCTTTAGGAACATCAACGCCCGCCACGGTTGATGTTTGTTTTAGTTTTCCTGCTTCTTTCTTGAACACGGTGACTCACAGCGACGCGCGTTTTCACCGAATTTGAAGTGGTAACGACAGAGCCATTCGCTGTCTAGAGGCGGGCGGGACGCGTCTCTTGGAGTCCTTGAACGAGTTGGGGAACGAAAACGCGTGCCAAATGGTCGGCGAAATGAACTTCGGCGTGGTGCTCGTTGATACGTTCGTAGTTCGGCTATTTCTAAGGACAGTCTCTCGACTTGTTTGGATAGGAGTTCAAGTGGTGTGCTGGCATCGCTGGCATTCTCTGTGCTTGAAGGCGTGGAGACTGCGGCCACGGTGTTGTTGTCAAATTGTTCCATAATTTTGTCTGCCATGACTGCTAGCCCGTCTAGTGTTGACTCCGTGTTGACTGACAAGACGGCGCGAACTTGGGTAGCCATCTGGTTCATCCACAATATTTTTAGCGCGTCGTCATTCAGGAGTTTTCCGCCCATAACGCGCATGCGTCGGAGGAGATGACTGGGCTTTTGGTCTCCGAGTTCAAGTCCGGTAAGAAGCTTTTGTAGCTGTTGATGCTCGGACTCTTCGTACGCTGTGATAAGGCGATTTTTTAAGGCTTTATATTGTCCTGTTGCCGGTGGATTGAGAATGATGTCGCTGACCATTTCGATGTCATTTCTTTCAAGCATAGTAACAGCGATATTATACTGATGTTGCTCGGAGATCTTCTGTGCGGAGACGGCGGCTTCAAACTGCTTGAACCAGAGGCTTGGTCTCTGGCGCCAAAATGGTGGAATACGCGCCTGTGGCTACCTCGCCCAGTGGGACGATGTCTTCCTTTTTCTGTTGCTCGGCCATTATGGATTTAATCTTGATGGTCGCTTTGTTCTGAAGGGGTCACCAATGTCGGGATGTTTGGTTCCGATCTTCCGAGAGTTGTTGGTTCTTAAATAAGAGGCGAGTAACTGAAGCTTAAACCATATTTAATCGGGAAAATATAGCCTATATATACAATATTTACATGCTTACACTAGTGCACTCTCTACACAGTAAACGCGCGCTGGGATTGGTCGATTACTGCGCGTTGCGCTCGCGACCGAAGTCATAAATATGACCCGCGCGTTCCGTACCGCAATAGTTGTCCAGCTGACGCAGCGGCGCGCGGACGCACAGCAACGCTGCGCGTGCGTGGCGATGCAGGTATTGATGTATGCCACTACATAACATTTAAACTGTAGCAAACACGCTACAGGTGTGGTGTTTATCCTATAATGGTTAGATCTTAATAATTACAAATAACATAATGATGGTATGATGAAGTCGTAAAACAAGACAGTATAGTATTCTATAGTAGACAGTATTCTATACTTTGTGATCTAATTGGGCATAAACTAGTTTAGTCTTTTCGTTTACGATAACCGATCGGTGGATCAACGAATTGTATATCGTGTCTTTTTTCAAGTCTACATATGTAAATCATCATCACCATTCATCATCATCATCATTCACATCTTCGTCACCATTCATCGTCTTTAAGACTATTCATCATCATCACAATACACATCTTTAACACCATCATCAAAATTCATCATCATTATTCACATCTTCATCACCATCATCACATCAACACCACACATCACCATTCATCATGATCATCATCATTCACATCTTCATCACCATCATCACACATCATCACTATCCACCATCATCATCTTTGACATCTTCATCACCATCACAACACATCATCACCATTCATCATCATTCACATCTTCATCACCATTCATCATCTTCATCATCATTTACATCTTCGTCACCATTA
This sequence comes from Furcula furcula, assembly GCA_911728495.1. Lineage (NCBI taxonomy): Eukaryota > Metazoa > Arthropoda > Insecta > Lepidoptera > Notodontidae > Furcula > Furcula furcula. The sequence goes on from OU452253.1 coordinate 26,382,733, forward strand.
ATCATCTTTAACACTATTCATCATCACCACCATACACATCTTTAACACCATCATCAAAATTCATCATCATCATCTACATCTTCATCACCATCATCATCACACATCACCTTTCATCATGATCATCATCATTCACACCTTCATCACCATCATCACACATCATTACTATCCATCATCATCATCTTTCACATCTTCATCACCATCATCATTTGAAATAACCCCCCGCACATTTCCTTTATACGGGGTGTAATGGACATCGTACCGAAAACCGATACCAGGGATCCAGTACATGATTCTGAACATTCTAGTGTTGAAATTTTTCAACAGCTTTTTCATAAATTTCCAAAAAAGAATCCACTTTTTTAACCGACTTCAAAAAAGGAGGAGGTTCTCAATTCGTCTGTATATATATATATTTTTTTTTTTCTATGTATGTTCGCGCATAACTCTGGCAATTATGAACCGATTTGAAAAAATCTTTCTTCCATCCATTCTTTAATCCGTTAATTGGGTCCCATAAAAAAATTATTGCTTAGTAATAAGTAGTTCCTGAAAAAACAAGAATGGTGACTGCGCACTGAGAGCTGCAAGAAAGCCTATATAGATGACGTTTTAGTCGCTCGGACTCGCTCGGTCGGACAAAAATAGTCATAACTCTGGCAAATATTTACCAATTTCAATGATTCTTTTTTTATTCGAAAGAAGAAACCACTGTATTGAATCTGTATGAATTTTATTACAGCCGGATAAGAACTTCCTGGAGGACCATGAACGGTGTGGAGGAATTTATCTGGTAAAAACCATAAAACTGATGTTCTCCATTACATTGCTCTGACAATTATGAACCGATTTCGATGATTCTTTTTTTATTCGAGAGAGTAAACTACTATGATGTTTCCATGCAAATTTCATTACGACCGGATATTTTTTTCTGAAGAAACATGAATTATGTAAAACTATGTAGACGATAATGTGATCATAACCTACCTAGATAATTTTACGGTTTTCGATGGTTCAATCTTTATATATGAAAATATCACTAAAAAGTTTAAAATAAAATCTTTTTAAAAAAAAATTGAACCGACTTCAATATCACTGAAAAGTATAAAATAATTTAAATATTATTGAAGTTGGTGCCAAATATACACAGCAGGTACGCTAACACCAACTTCAATAATATTTAAATTATTTTATACTTTTCAGTGATATTGAAGTCGGTTCAATTTTTTTTAAAAAAGATTTTATTTTAATAAAATTAGTCTAACATCATTATTGGTAATAATAATAAATTAATTTTATATAAAAATTTTCAGTAGAGGCCGCGTTGTGATGCTGTGGTATTTCAAAAAAACTTGACAATAATGTATAAGTGCCATCGATATATAGTATATCGATTAGTGCTCTCGTAAGGGCTATGCGAAATGATAAAGTAATTTTGAATTTGAATTAAAACTGAATAGGTACACAAATACATTGATTCGTAAATATTCGAACTGAAAGCACTAAACTATAAACTAGCCACGTGAGGCAATGCGCACTGCTGTTTTAGTTTGACAGACTCCCCTCGGTAGTTAATTCGCACACCCGTTGTGCTACGCGTTCGACTTCCCTGGCCACTACCAGTCGCATAGCCGTCGTGTCTCGGCGGAACTCGCTTGTCTAGTCGAAGCTGCATACACGTAATGCCACCGGCCGTGGCCGTAGTGAGTCGATGCGCATAACCATCGCGACACGCCCGACTCGAACGTGTTAGACGGTTAGCACACGCGTTGATTGAGCAAACGGCTGTGCGCAAAACTCACTTTGTCTATATTGAACCGCATACGCCGAGCGCCCGATTTTTGCTTAGCAGCGGAAGTGTTAATGAGTGGATTATTCATTCATACATTTTTTTGGAATATTTGTCTGTAGTTGAAACCTTAGGAAACAGTATTACCCAAAAACTACTGAACCAATGTAATTGAAAAGACAGTAGGCAAATTTGTATGGAACTTGGTCCATGAGCCGCCATGATTCTGAGAAACAACTTCTCATTTCTCCAAACCACTGGGATAGATTTTGATGCAAGTCTGTGTGTATGAAGAACACATTATACTCTTTCTTATGCAAATAAATGATTCATATTCATAAACCTAACCTATCCAAGTCGGATGCTCTGAATCGGGATGTTAACCCTAATGATGGTACTATATATTTTAAAATGGTAATATACCGGTTGGAATTTTGTAATGCCACCTGAAGGGGAAGTACTCTTAATACTGTAGATAGAAAATTTTACTCAAAGAAAACATTCCTTTATTTTTTTAAAGAAAGAAAACTGCATTCGAAGATTTTTAAAAATTCGCTTGCCGCACCCGGTAATCGAACCGACTAAAATCTCTAAAAGTTGCACCCTGTACTTTTATTGCATCGATCGTTAAGGGGTCAATTATAAGGATGAAATCTCTCAAACAAACTTCATAAATTAAATAAAAGGAAAACAATGAAATCTTAAATTATTTTAATTATTTACAAAAAATGGTAAACTAACTAATTAATTACTCGAAATGGGCTCCATCTTCTTGGTTACACAAATTTATTCTTCTAACGAATTAATTTCTAGTAACCTTTAATAACGTGTTGTGGTGAATGTTATAAATCGTATTCTGAACTTCAACTCTCAACTCGTTTACATTCTCATAAGATTTAATGTAAAGGAGTTGTTCCAGAAATGTATGGAGCCTGGGCCAACACCATGTACACTAAATGTATATATAACTATTTATTTTATTTATTTTATTTTATGTTTATTACAAAAACCACAGCTCTTAGACATAATAGTAAAAGTCGACATACATGTAAATCTTACAGCCAATTAAGGTTTTACAATTTATACAATATTTAGTCAGAGACTATGTTTATCTAAGGCTACATACATTCAGAAAAAAATAAATGATTAGTGAGTACAGAATTAGTATAGTAACTATGCAATATAGTAACTGTTTTGTAAGGTTCTCTTATTTTAATATTGCTTCGTTTTATTGTACATTTATATCTTAAATGGTCAAGGAGAGCAACACCAAAGAGAATATAATTCTACTGTAGCACAATAATATGATGGATCGCTGGATCGGAAATACGTAACTAAAATGTCATTTTGACAACTGACTATACCTGCGATTGAACTTGTTGTGAAATAGTACTTATACGACGGATTCCAATCCAAATCACAGGCGATAATCAATACAGTAAGGCCCCGGGTCAAGAAAGAAACAGTCAATGAATGTCCGTAAACATAAATAATCACTGTATACTATGTACTCCACGCGTAAACAATCTATTACGAAACGTCACCAATAGCATTACCTGTCAAGTAGTAAACCAACGTCAAACGCAACTGTCATGGCAGCCCTAAATACAGGGTGGACAGTAAATAACTCCATAAGTAATCATTTATGTACAATTGTACTCTGCTTCAAATTAATTTATAAGTATTTTTATGAAACTCTCCTATGTTTTTCCTATTTTTCCATGTAGTGTACATAGTGTTGGCCCAAAATGGAACATCTCCTTTGATTATTTACATATCCCCACAAAAAAAAATCTAAAGGGGTGAGATCTGGTGATCTCGCAGGCCATCTGATTGTGCCGTTTGTACCAATCCAGGTATTAAAATGGTTATTAATGTAGGCAGTAGTGATTCTGCTGTTACGGGCTGGAGCACCATCTTGCTGTAGAATTATTTGGTTTCGCTCTTCCTCGGGGAAAACATTTAACTCATTTCTTAATAAATCCAGTATTTTTAAATACTTGACAGTGTTTAAGTGACCTTCGTACACAACCATATTTCTCATAATTCCGCACCAAACGTTGAAAGAAAATATTACTTGACTGTTAGTTTCATGAACACGAAGAGGATTCACTCGAGACCAATAGTGGTTATTGCGGCGATTGTACATGCCGTTATTGCTGAAGTTGGTTTCGTCAGACCATACAATGTTACTCAAAAAATTAGGGTTACGGTCAATTTCTCTTAGCATGTCTTGACAAAATTGTAGTTGTCTCTCACAATCCCCAGGATGCAATTTTTGTACCAACCGACCATCGCGATAACATTTAAACTTATACTTTTTCAGCACTTTAAGTACGCGAGTATTGGTTGTTCCAATTACTTCGGCAGCATCTCTGCTTGAAGCCTTCGGAAATGATTCTAAGTATGTTAAAACATTTAAATCAAAATCGAAGTTGTTCTGCTGAAGAGTTTGCCGTCGCTTTTTGAAACTACCCGTATTTTTATTTTTATTTTATTTTATTTTTTTCAAGTAGGCTTACAGACTAATAACAAACTATTGATAGATAAATATTTTCATCATATGCTTATAACAAGCCCACACATATAGATTTGTTATATATTATACCTACCTAAATCTAACCACTTATTTACTACCTACTTACATTTTGTAAATGCGGCTATTAGTACCTAGTGTAGTTATTATACAGTGCAAAGTAATTTTTAATCAATCATCCAACCGTATCTACAATAATACTCATTATTAATAATTCGTTTAATTCTTTAAATTTTCTACCATTCTTTTCAGTACAAACCGAGTTGGTGCCTGTCGATCTCGATATCTCTCTCCATACCACCGCAGAGCACGATTCAATCAAATTGTTCTTGATAAGCCATTTTTACCGTGACAAAAATATGAAATGATTTGTAAAAACAATCAAATGTGATCGCCTCATCACAGCGTACGAAGAGTCCGAGCATCAACAGCTACAAAAGCTTCTTACCGGACTTGAACTCGGCGACCAAAAATGTCGGGATGTATGGTTCCGATCTACCGAGAGTTGTTGGTTCTTGAATAAGAGGCGAGTAACTGAAGCGTAAACCATATTTAATCGGGAAAACTTAGCCTATATATACAATATTTACGTGCTTACACTAGTGACCTATGTGTACAGTGAACGCGCGGAAGGATTGGTCGTTACTGCGCGTTGCGCTATCGAGCGAAGTGATAAATATGACCCGCGCGTTCCGTACCGCACAGTGTTGCCAGATCGGCCCCTGGGGGGCCGATTCTCGGCCTTTTCGAAACTATGTCGGCCTTTGGCTGCCATCGGCCCTTCATCGGCCTTTAAGCCTCCGTCAGCCCATTCATCGAAATCATTGGTTCGGTTTCTGAGGTTCGGTTGACCTATTGTAAAATCATACTGGACTTGCATATTGTATTGGGTATTGTTGCATATTGTAATTTATATAAAAAGAAATAGACATAAGTCATACTTTCAAAACAAAATTAAATGTGTGATGAAGGATGGGCTCTTGTAAAACAGAAAAACGAACATTTTGGAAAAAAAATATATTTTAGATTGCTTTTTTCCGATTTCTAGTACCGTTTCTGATGGTGAGGGCTCCCCCCTTCCTCCCAAAAACAAGGGTGGACCTTGTTTTTTACGCATATTTAATAATCTTAATTCATAAAACGGACGCATAAAGCGGACGCACAGCAGCGCTGCGCGTGCGTGGCGATGCATCGATGTATGACACTACAGTAACATTCCATATTTAAACTACGACACACACGGAGTTATGTCGCATCTAAGAAAGGAGTCTGCATTACAAACACGTGCAAATTGCAATCGTCTTATTATAAATAGTAATACGTCATTTTAATGGATAAATGACGTCAATGATAATTATTAATTAATAACATAAGTAAACAGATGGATCTTTGAGTAAAAGTGCTTTAACTTGATCCATTGAATTAATAATTTAAGATTTCATTGTTTTCCTTTTATTTAATTTATGAAGTTTGTTAGAGAGATTTCATCCTTATAATTGACCCTCAACGATCGATGCAATAAAAGTACAGGGAGCAACTTTTATAGATTTTAGTCGGTTCAATTACCGGGTGCGGCAAGCGATTTTTTAAAAATATTCGAAGGCAGTTTTCTTTCTTTTAAAAAATAAAGGAATGTTTTCTTTGAGTAAAATTTTCTATCTACAGTATTAAGAGTACTTCCCCTTCAGGTGGCATTACAAAATTCCACCCTGTATATTTTAAATGTTAGGCCAAATGATTTTCTATTAAATAAACATTATATCAAATAATATTATACGAAGTTAGTTTTAGAGTGTATAAATGTTATATGTAAAGGAATTATATCAACAGTTGTTTATATCTCACGTTTATTATATCTTGTGAACGTTATTAAAATGAAAATATACCAAATAATTTTATATGAAATGAGACGCACCCTTTTCAAAAAGTTTTGATTTTAGCTAGTGTGAAAATTCAGCATGTTAGCATGTTGGAACTTCAAAGTTAACGGAACAAATACCTAAGTAGTCTTAATTACATTAATCCTTTTTCTTTAAACATTTTTATCTAAGTTATTTTTTGTTGTCTAACTCACTAACACGATTATGTTAATTTTGAGATAAGTGTTTTGTAACAAAATGTGAAAGTGAAAACTACTTAAAGTATACTTAGTGATTTTTGAATTGACATATGAAGACAGTTTGCATTATTTTATTATTCTGCAAACACAAAAGTAATTAAATCTTATTAACTACTTTTTTTATAAGTTAAAACTCACTAACTCAGTTTAAACTGTAATAATTTTAGGGTAAATATTAATTAACTTAGATTTTCTTATTTATCTTTAAAACAAATGACTTTAATTCTATATTTAGAATTCTCAAATATGCCTTTGGTTTAGGCAAGATGATAAGACTGTAAATTAAGCAATAACTAATGTCAAATGAAAGTTATGATTTTTTTTCTTTTTTCTATCTTTGAGAGCTCATATTATCTCAAATCAGTGTTTTACGACTGAGTGACTTTCGCTCTACGGGGACGATTTATAGTTGTTTCAATTTTCAGGTCAACAAACTCTTTAAAAAATATTTGAATGCTCTTATTATTATTTTTAAAAACTTGAGAATGTTTTCTTTGAGTAAAATTTAATATTATTATTATTTTATTTATTTATATAGACAACTTAGGTCCACTATTTGTTAGTAACAATAAAAACTTAACCTATGTTAGTATTAAATGACATTACTAAAAATTTACAATTAAAAGGGATTTGGTCCGCTTGACCATCTCTCTCACGAGCGGGTTATCGGGCCGCGCCGCTATCGAGCGCAGGATGGAGTTGGGGCTGTCGCGCAACCGGCGCAGCAGTGACGCGGTGTGCTTGCGCCAGGTAGCCGCGAACCCGTCTGTGTGAGCTTCGGCGAACATTGCTGACGCGCTGCAATAGCGCGGCAGCCGCAACAACATCCTGAACGCATTGTTATACTGGACCCGCAGAGCATTGTAAGTCTTTTGGGTATATCTAAGCCACAGGGCCCCCGAGTACAGCGACGTGCAGTAAGCTTTGAACAAAGTCACTTTCACTGCCGCTGCACAACGGGAGAACCTGCGGGCCAGCATATTGGCCCAGACTGACAATGCTCTGCGTTCCCTCTCCATGTCTACATCGTCCTTCAGGTCTTCTGTTACCAAGTGTCCTAGGTACTTAAATTTATAAACTCTGTTTATAGGTTCTCCATTTAACACTAAAGGTGGTACTGTATACGGACACTTGGTACCAGCCCTGAAGACGATGTACTCGGACTTACCGCTATTATATTTTAGTCCATGCGAGGCGGCATATGTCTCACACAATTTGAGAAGCTTTCTCAGAGCGGCGACCGAGGGGGCCAGCAGCACCATGTCGTCCGCGTAACTAATGTTGTTAAAACACACACCGTCGATAAAACAGCCGACATGGGTGCTGCTGAGTTCCTCTATCAGCGCGTTCACGTACAGACCGAAGAGCAGGGGCGAGGTCAGGCCGCCCTGCCGCACCCCACACTCCGGCCTGCACGGGCCCGACAACTCGCCCGCCCAGCGCACCCGCGCTTCCTGGTTTAATAGCTTCAATATTTTTTGTACTTTCCTGCTATGTCCCATTACTTTTTCCAGCTGTTTATTAAGTAGTTCTGTCTTTATAGACAGACGAGTTGAGTTCTTCCTTCATCATAGTACATTAATAATGGGCAGTGCCATCTCACCATGTCGGAGACGCCAGGCGCCTCACGCCCGCTCTCCCATTCTCGCTGCAGTATGCACTCTTCGTACTTCATATTATTTTCACAGCAGCTTCTACTGAATACAATACAAAAACAATTTTGTTTCACAGGTCACAGGCACAATGATCACACCTAGAATAATAATTATACAAACACTATATTTATAGAAAATTAGAAGGGAAAATAGCAAAGACGTAGCTTATTAAAAAACCAATTTAAAAGACTATTATTTTTCATTGCTGTATAATTATAAAATTTAAAATATTATTACACTTTAAACTTGACAACTTGCTTTAGTGGTGTGCACAGACTACTCAGTAAGAACTACGTACGGTGGTGTGCGATATCGCTTATTAATAATCGATTATCAAAATAATTGTTTTCAATCGATTATTATTTAGATAATTGATAATTGGTATAAAATCATTTAAGTTATGAACTACTTGCTAAGGGAATCCCCGTCACCCGTAAAAAGTTTAGTAGATAACCTAATGGGTGGAGACTGAGACTGACTGAGTAGTGAACTGTTGTAGTATAGGGGAAATCCCGAAAATTATGTTTTTATTATTCACTCTACCGCCCGGCACGCAAGATCGAATATAACCGAAGTGTCCGAGCCCGCGCGAAAAAAAATGTAATTTGACACCCACTTTACCCCGGAGCGATAGAAACACTTGTCGTTCTGTTTGATGTTTATTAATTTAAATATTGTTTTTTTTTTTTGTAAATAACAGCCTTAGTTATAAACAATGGCTAAATTTTATGTAACACTTATCGGCTATTTAAAAATGTTTTTTACTAGGGATAAACGATATTTATTCCTAATAAATTGCCTAGGAGCTTGCTAAAGTAGCTGTCAAATTAAACAGCGGCCGACCCTAAGTGATTAACTTCTATTTGATGTTTAATTTCTAATTAATTATGTGATTATGTTCTGTTTGATATTAAATTTAAATATTGATATTTTAAATATTTCAGTCATTAAGTTGTGTTGTTTGATTAGGGTGTGTGTTTTTTTATATCTTTATTTAAGACAATTTGAAGAAATGTTAACTTTCAGACGAACAAAATCGTAATCGAACAAAATCGATTATTAATCGATTAATGATCGATAACATTAAGTCTCATAATCGATTTGTCAAATAATCGAATCGGCACACCACTAACTTGCTTGTTGTTGGTTGTAGGCACAGACGTATTAGGGATGCTACGTATACCCAAAACCAGATATAAAGTCATTTTTTGTAATCAAACCGGGTACTTCAAAACAAACCTAAATTTCTTCACCAATACAAGATGAAAACTTTCCATTTATCACCACACACACGTAAAACATCCAACTGATTCAGAAAACTAGTTAAACTACTGAAAATATAATTAAAATCTTAAGATATACGAATAAATAAAATATTTTTGACATGAGAATGCCACAGATAAAATATGTCAATATATAGAACACACACTTTGTCTATGGAAATTAGTGATGTCCAATATTTAAAGATCTAAATCTCGATATTGAATGATTTGAAATTGATCCACAATCAATCATTTTATAAAATAAAAAGTATTATATTAAACTCAGACTAAACTGAGGTAGATTCAACATAAACAGTAGGTCCGCCGTCCCTATTTCAAAGTAAATCGCTACTCTGCCCACGTCTACACGGATTATATTATGTTGATTGTAAGATAATATTTTATATTACGTATCTAATTATTTATTTAAATAAATATCAATAAAATTGAGTGCCGAATATGAAAATGTATGCGGTTTGACAGGTTCCGGGACTTACGCCTTAGTGCTGCCACCTGGTGCACGTCATTTTTGAACACCCTCATTGTGTTATTCATAGTCATTCATTCGTCGCTTCGTATCGATGTCGTACGTACTGAATGCTCTCTGGTGTCTTTTCTTTAACGAATTTGCTTTCGATTTTTGGTTTTGTGTTTGCTTTGTGATTTGGACCGTGTTTTCGATTGGACTGACGACTTATTGCTACGATCTAAGGATTTTGATACTCTCGATTAGATTTCAATTGAAGTGTTTGTGTGTATATAAGGTAAGATTTTATAAGATTATTTTAGTTTAAAGTAATTTATTTAAATTGGAAAAAAAATTATGATAAAGTAAAAAAAATACATTTATCAATACAATCAACAACAAATCGTTTAAAAAAATTCAATTCACATACATGCACTACAGGTTCTTTTTTCCATCCATTTTTTTTACATGTAGTTTTACTAAGTGTTGACGATTAAGTCTCCAAAGCTATTATACATTTGCACTGTCGTGCACTCATTTGTTTCAATGAGCATTATTTTATAAGCTTGAATATTTAATTTATAAATTATGTCAATACTTTTTATTAGTAATTACAACAAGTCAATAAATCCATTTATTTCGTTTGAGTCCAAAATATAAATGGGTAATTACCCGGGTGGAACTCACGAGTGGGTTAAAACCCATTATAAATCAGTTCGCTCCACACACTGGATGGCTTGACAAAATGTATATAGATTTCACTCTGTTGAACCATCCAGTGGGTTGAGCTCAATTGGTGATAATCTTCGGAGTCTCTGCACGTTCAGGGTGTGGGCCCTAAGACGCCCATAGAGTATGGTAATGACTCCGGCGGGGTTGCGACCCCTATCACCCCACGTCCCCACAGGTACCAGGTACCTTTTAAACTTTTTTCCCGTGAGAACAAAATAAAATGGGTGACTTTATTACAAGAATTATAAGTAATCACTAAATGTGTTTTTAGTGCTTGAAGATGAGCGAACCTCGTCCTGGGCCGGAAGATGGAAGTTACAAAATGGTTCGCAAAAATCCCAAATGCTACCCTTTGACGTATTATATTCAATCTTCTAGAGAATAAGTAAAATTGTTGTACACTCAAATTAACATTTTAATACTGACGCATTTGTTAATTATTTTGAATTAAAGGGTTTCGAGTTGTTATTTGTTTAAATAAAGGTGAAATTATCAATAAAAATAATTCACAGTAATAATGTATTCTTTTTAATCCTACCGTTGCTGACATAAATATCGATACTGTAATGGATTTATCCTCAGAGTAATTAGAATAGAGCCAGTATCGCGTCGATTCCCCGAAAAAATTTTTCGTGGCACTTTTGCGGGGTGCGGGAGGCGAAGTAAACACACCCAGATACAATTTCACGCACTATAATAAACTCGCAACACATTCAAAAAGATACGCACACAAACAAAGAATGACCTGAACATATGAACAAAATTTGGCAGAGGGGTTAGCGCATCATGCTCTCTCCAGTGGTATCTCCTCTAAGGGATTTATCATACATCTATGATGTGGTCAGATTCACTCGTTCATGAGGCGTCACCTCCCTAATATTGTCGATGGTTGCAATACCGCCATGTTTATTTACTTTTTACGACGGAATACTTGAATTCGAGTATACAGACGTATTAGGGATGCTACGCATCAGACGGTGAATTGCCCTAGAGGAAAAATCACATTACGGATTTGCAGTAATAGAACATGACGTCTGTTTTTTTTTTAATTTATACGCTCATATCACGTGCCGTGGGACAAGACTTTTCGCCACATTTAAAAAAAAAATGGAAGCTAGCCTTTTAAGCCGCTTTACTTTTTATATTCATATTCCATTTTTCTTTAATATTTCAAGATATTATTTATTATTATTATTATTATTTCATATTCAGGTTTAGAATAAAATAAAATATACATAATTTAAATTACTTTTATTATTTATTAAAAAAATATACAAAATAAGTGTAAGCGATCCAGGGTGTGTGGCAGTTCAGGCAATGTAATTAAATCAAACAAGATGGTTTTGATAAAATATGCACACTGCGATCCGTAGAGAGTTTTCAAGAGAGTGACATTCAAGAATGTATGTGACGTTTATACAGTTTTCTACGGACCGCAGTGTAGACCAGTTTTATTAAACTCAAAAAGTATGCATATAAAATATGTATATAATATTGGTGCGAGCTACGTCGTCTACGATCTCCGCCCAGTGTCACTTCAGGGACACTAGTCTACCATTGGAAGTAGTGTCAAGCGAGCAATAGGGTCTGGTAAGTATCCCAGCCTTGGTCTTAAGAGCCAGCGTGCGTACCCGATCATCTTTTCCACGACGTCTGTCCTCTACGTATCTAAGCAACAACTCCATGTGTGCAGCACGCTCAGTGATACTTGTAAACATGATACCATGGCGACGTTTTCTGCGGCGGCATAACCTCGCTCCTATTAATTTTAATCTGCGGTGCGCCTGGTAGTGGTAGTTTCTTCTCTTCGATTTTTTAATATTATCACATTTCCAGGGAATCCTTACTGTCCATCTTCTGCCAGCTGAACTTGCTGACTTATCAATAGTATTTATAGCCTTTGTGTTGGAATAAATATAAAGGATATGCTTGTTGGTGGAGAAACTGAATTTATTAAAGAATAACAAAAATAAGAATTGGTAAAAATACGAATAGTTAAAAAGCTGACAGAATAGACATCTAATTTCTTTTTTAAAATTGTCTTTAACTTTTTAAATATAAAACAACTATATAACTATATAGGTCGTATTACAACATGCTCCCTTAAAAAGTTAACAGAAATTAACATGCTCCCTTAATTCTAAGGTATATAAACCATAATAGAAACACTAAGACATACCCATATGCTTAATACATTTGTGATGTTTTGTTGGCCCTAAAGGCTTAGTTAAAACATCAGCAGGTAGTTTATCGGTGGGCATATACTTTAGTTCTACTGTCTTGTCACTAACCTTCTCACGAATGAAATGGTACTTTACGTCTATATGTTTTGTCCTGGTATGATGTACAGGATTCATGGCTAACTTTTGGGCACTCTGACTATCCGTGTACAATACAACATTAGGACACTTACTTGTAATATCGTATACCAATCGTTTCAAGTATATTGCATCCTTTACTGCCGAAGCTAAGGCCATGTATTCTGCTTCTGCTGAGGAAAGAGCTACCGTAGGCTGCTTTCTAGCTTCCCATGAAACAGGACCTGAGGCAAGCTCGAAAAAGAATCCAGTATATGACCGTCTGTCTGTGGAACAATTGGCCCAATCTGCATCTGAAAATCCTGTTATTGAATCAAGATTGCCCTTAGAATAAGTGATACCATAATCTTTGGTATGTTTTAAATATCTAAGACACCTTTTAGCCATATTCCAGTGAGATTCGTCATAGCATGAATTAAATTGGCTTAAATAGCTCACAGTATAGGCAATATCTGGACGAGTATTTACAGCCAAAAACATTAAACATCCAATCAATTCACGATAAGGAAACTCACTACACTCGCTTCCGCCATGTTCAAGATTTTTCTTGATGAGCGGGGTTGAGACATCTTTACAATCGATCATATTGAATTTCTTTAAAACTTTGTCAATATACGTACTTTGGCACAATTTTATTCCATTGTTATCACGATTAATATTTATTCCAGTGAAGAATTTTATTAAACCAAGATCTTTTATTGAGAAAAAATTCTCAATTTGACTTTTGAAATTGTCAAGCGTCTCTTGATCTTTGTAAAGAACGACGAGGTCGTCAACATAACATGCCAACACCAAAGAGTCTTTGTTCGAAAATTTTTTTATAAAAATACAGGGCTCTGTTGTTTGCTGAAAATCAAGATTAAGTAAAGTCTCCTTGAGCTTCGTATTCCACGCTCTTGGTGCCTGCTTTAAACCATATAGTGATCGTTTCAGCAGACAAACTCTTGATTCTTCCCCTTTCCGAACAAAACCTTTCGGCTGTGTCAAGTACACTTCTTCTGCTAAATCTCCATTTAAGAACGCTGTATCGACATCAATATGTCGCACATTATAGTCTTCTTGCACTGCAATTGCTAACAAGGTTCTCAAAGACGAATTACGTACAACTGGAGCAAATGTCTCGCTGTAATCAACACCTTCTTTTTGTCGAAATCCCTTTGCTACTAAACGTGCTTTATATTTGACTATGTTACCGTCTGCATCACGCTTTTGTTTGTAAACCCACTTGCATGGAATACAAGTTTTATTACTTGGTTTGTCTACCAAAATCCATGTGCCCTTTTTGAGAAGAGCATTGTACTCTTCTTTCATAGCTAATATCCAGTTATCTCTATCATCACAAGTGATAGCATCATGATAACTATATGGATCATCACAATCATCATTTAAAAGAGTAGTATAAGAGAAGTAGTTTGGAGGTTTGCGAACTCGTGAAGGATATCGCCTTGAAGAATCATCATCTACCCTAGATTCATTTGAGGAATCTGGAGACAAATCAAACTGCTCACCTGATTGTTGATTATTATCGACAACATTGGCCTCTACACCTACTTCGTTCTCCTCTGAAGTATCATCAGCATCCACAAAAGAAGCATCCGAAATATCAACATTTATGTCACTACTCCCAGAAGTAGATGGTAAGTTTTCTTCTCTTCTAGCTCCTGATGAAGATGATGTCTGAGAAAATAATTTGACAATGTTAGAGTTCACAGTACATATTGGTGCACTTTTATTATCCTTTAATCCAGTAAAATTATTTTCAAAGAATGTTACGTCTCTCGACTTCAACAACCTTCTTGGACATGAGGCATTCCTAAACAAATAGTTTTGAGGATTATCTGAATATCCTACAAAAATTTGTTCCTCCGCTTTCATATCTAATTTGTTCCTTTGACCGGACGGAACATGAATCAGTGCTCTACATCCAAAGACTTTTAGGTGAGACAGATCAGGTTTTATGTTAAACCACATTTCATAAGGCGTCTTACCTGTGAGAGACCGATGTGGTGAACGATTTTTTAAGTAAACACTCGTCTCTACTGCTTCTTGCCAATAGGCTTGTGGAAGAGAACAGTGTGACAATAGAGAGCGAGCTTTTTCTACTATACTACGGTTGCATCTCTCACTAACCCCATTCTGTTGAGGGCTGTAAGGTGCCGTGGTTTGCCAAATAATTCCCTGTGATTCTACAAAGTCTGTCATTTCTTTGTTGAGAAATTCTGTCCCATTGTCGGAACGCATACTCTTTATTTTTGTGCCAGTCTGTCTTTCTACAAATGATTGAAAAGCACGGAACTTCGACTTAACGTCAGTCTTAGACGACATACAATATACAAATATAAATCTTGTATAATCATCAACAAAAATTATAAAATATTTATTACCTTTGAACGAAGTTGTTTGCAGAGGTCCACACACGTCTGTGTGGACAAGCTCCAAAAGTGATTTAGCCTTCACATACTTCAAACTTTTAAAAGGTTTTCTGGCTTGCTTACCCTCTATACAAGGTATGCACGGTTCTTTATCAACTACTGTGTACTCCACGCCGATAGCTTGACCTTTTCTAAGTAGGTCCATGCCAATTCTGCAAAGATGCCCTAACCTTTTATGCCAAAGCTGAAAGTTAGAACAGTCAGAGTGCACATACTTAGCTGAAAGAGTATTGGACATATTAACTTTACAATCTAAAGTATATACCCCATCACAAAGAGAACCCTTAGCTAATATTTCTTTAGTAAGAACTTCATCATTTTTCTTACGCGTATAATATATGATACAACCTTTTTCGTTAAAAACTACAGAATAACCTTTATCTACCATAACCTTAACTGATAGTAAATTACAACTCAGATGAGGAACATGGGCTACATTATCTATTTTATCTGCTAATGAGTCAGTTGAAATAGATACATCACCAACTCCTACAACAGCCACTTTCTGTCCGTTAGCCACAGTAATCATTCCACCTTGTACTGGTTGATAACTGCCGAACCACTCACGATGTGGAGTCATGTGTATAGTTGCACCGGAGTCTATAATCCATTTCCGATCTGTCAGTGATGGTGCTGAGAGAGCCATTCCCTCTATGGAAGCCTGTTCCACCATCTCAGTTACTTGGGAATCTGTGCTTTGAACCTCTAGGTTAGTTGTCACACTTAACGCCCCCTTCTTATCATTTTTCATTGTACATTTTGGGCTTTTGTGACCTGGTTGCTTACACTTATAACAGATTATAGGCCTTTTCTTTTTAGTAAATTGAGATTCCTTCGATCGCAGTGCAACCACCTCTTCTTGAGGGGTGTCTTTTGACAATTCGTTTAATAATCTAGTCTTGACCAGTTCACTACTAACAAGAATATTGGAATTCTCTAGGGCCATAATTAATGGTTCGTATTTTGAAGTCAATCCTCCGAGAATAATCGCCGCCAAAGAACTGTCATCGATTTTCTTTCCAATGTCATCGAGATCTTGTGCAGTACTGATAATAGCATTGATATATGATTCAATATCTTGAAAATCAGTCAAAGAATATTTATACAACTTACGCTCTAGTGAAAGTCGTCTCCCCATACCTCGATCTTCATAAGCTTTCTGCAGAGCAGTCCAAGCCTCTTTAGCAGTTTGTGCAGATCGTACATGCGAGATTGCACTTGCGTCAACAGTAAGGCAAATTTTTGATAATGCCTTCTGATCATTTCGTAATTGTATCTCTTTTGACGGCTTATCTGAATCATTGTATCCAACTATGGCTGTCCAACACTCCTCATGAATGAGTAGCATACGCATTTTGAACTTCCAAGTTGAATAACCATCTCGGTTTCTTAACATTTGTATTCCGTGAAAATTCATGTTGTTCCCCGCCATAGAGCTTCGTGCTGATAACGTGTTGGAATAAATATAAAGGATATGCTTGTTGGTGGAGAAACTGAATTTATTAAAGAATAACAAAAATAAGAATTGGTAAAAATACGAATAGTTAAAAAGCTGACAGAATAGACATCTAATTTCTTTTTTAAAATTGTCTTTAACTTTTTAAATATAAAACAACTATATAACTATATAGGTCGTATTACAACACTTTGAATCAAATATATTAGTTGCGCAGAGACTGTTGCTATCATCTTCTGTGTAAGCAGAGGCGGTGGGTACCAGCTGAGTCATCAGCACAACAGTGTCTTGCAACTTGGAATCATGCAGTTGTGGACACACACCGTGTATGCACCATCCCACCGGCGTCAGCGTAGCGCACGGTTCATTTTTATTACCAATTATTGATTTTACTGGTGCGATGAGGTGATAATTATCTTGACCGATTAATAACTTTGGCTTGATTTTTTCATGACATGATATGTAACTTGTTAATTTTGATAAATGTTCGTAGTTTTTCAGGTTAATATGTGAGTTTTGCGTAGGTAAGTTTAATTCGCTTATTTTTCTCGCAGTTAAATCAAATGTTTCATTATCCATATTGCTGATTTTCAATTCAATGACTTCGCTTTGGCACTGAAGTTCTGTATCCCATGCACCACGGACACACATAGTTTCCTTGCTTCCGTGTAGCCCGAGACAGTCGGCAAGATCAGCTGATATGAAGGTCACCGTGGCACCGTCGTCGAGCAGAGCAAAAGTACTTATCATCCCTTTCGGGCCGTGGACGTTGATGGGAACTACCTTTAAAAGTACGCGTTTAGCGTTGTCAATCATTAAGCAGCTCTTGGTAGGTATGTCATCACTTACGACATTGTTGTCAATATTTGTTTGTGATTGTTCATTTTCATTGTTGCAGGTTGCTATTCTAGTCTTAAGTTTCCAGTGCAGGAGACGATGGTGCGGCAGCTCACAGTTGTCAACACCGCAGGCGGCTGCCGAGCACGTGTCTCGGTTGTGGGGTGCTAGCAGGCACTTGTGACACAACCTGTTCGTTCGCACGAATCGCCATCGGTTTTTCGTCATTGCGCGCTTAAATCGTGCACATTCTGTTATTTTGTGATGACTTAGACGGCAGAATTTGCACTTGACAGGACTGTCGCCCGTTTCACTTAACAGCATGCAATGTTATTTGCGGTCGGATTCGAATCTCTTTTTGTAGTCGGCTTTACTATGAATGTGTGACAATCCCGCGGCTGATATCTTCTTCGCCTCGTCGTGTAGGAATTCAGCGAGCAATTCGAACTTGGCTTTTCCGTTTTGATAGCTCATGCTGTAGTAGTCGGCCCATTTGTTAATGAGAGCGGTCGGCCACTTGGATAGCACGGAGGTAACTAATTCAGGACTTCTGAGGTAATCTGTTTGATTGATTGCTTGCGCTGCTGCCACGAAATTCTTGATTTTAATTGAGTGAGCTACTATTTCAGTATGGTAATTTTGTGGCAGTGGCGGCATTTTTCGTAACTGGTATGTAATTTTGTTTATTATCGTTTCAGGTCTGCCATAGCGGAGTTTCAGCGCTTCAATAACTGCACGTGGAGCCGTATTCCCGATGAGAAGCGACGAGACCGTTTCCCTTGCTTCACCACGAAGTGATTTGCGCAATCGCCACAATATGTTTTCGGTATCGCCATACTTGCAGAGGTTGGTGGATTCATCGAACGCCTGTTTGAATGCGAGCCACTCCAGTGAGTCCCCGTAAAAGCAAGGTAAGTCTTTTGATGTTGTAAATCTTGACAATAGTTGTTGGTTTTGGGTGTTAGCCTGATACATAGCACTGACTAGGTTTTCCATTCCAGCCCTGTTGCAGTCCTCGTCCTGTTGCTGATTGATATTGTTCGTCTCGGCCTCTCGGTTATGACTGAGCCATTCCTCGACCCTACCAACAGAATTTAGTACACTTTGGTCCTCAGCGCTTCGGTGACTATTCGTGGACTGGTATTCGAGGGCAGCCAAGTCAGCGGCTAACTTTTCTTGGATGAGCTTTGTTTTAATTTCAGCTTCTGCCTTTGCCGCTTCATATTTCAGCTGTTGCTTGCGAGCTTCAAGAGACCTGGCAGATTTTTGACTCTTTTGTTTTTCGGAATGATGGCTCTTTACAATGGTATTACCATCTGTTTCGATCGGTTGTGTGTTGACGTAGTTCTCAGTTTGTGGTAAATCTGAGTGCATTTTTCGCGTCAAATCATCCTGCATCTTATTTAATTTCTGTTCGCTTTTCCAAGCGCTGCGAGTGCGAACCGTATAATCAACATGGCGGCTCGTGCACGGCACCGGTGAGCGTTGCATTGTAAACGAACTGTTCCACAATAATATAGATCCGGCTGAAGGGCCACTATGTAAGCGATCCAGGATGTGTGGCAGTTCAGGCAATGTAATTAAATCAAACAAGATGGTTTTGATAAAATATGCACACTGCGATCCGTAGAGAGTTTTCAAGAGAGTGACATTCAAGAATGTATGTGACGTTTATACAGTTTTCTACGGACCGCAGTGTAGACCAGTTTTATTAAACTCAATAAGTATGCATATAAAATATGTATATAATATTGGTGCGAGCTACGTCGTCTACAATAAGGTTCATAATCTGGTCAGGATGTGACTCTCCGGGTAGTTTTTTGTTAATTCATTTGTTTGATAAACTGTCTCCATTTATAATAGCGGCTGGTTATTATATATTATTAAACAATGGGTTAATGCCATGATCGAGATGTGGCTTGTCACAGCTTTTTAGAGATATGTTTGTTGGTCCGATATATTGGCATTGTTAACAGTATCAAAGGGACCATCGCAGAGTGTACAAATTCCAACTGAAACAAAAGAGTGACATGCTTTAGTATTTTGTATGACACACACAATTACCAGAAACAGAAGAGAAGAGACTCTAATGCAGAAGTGAATAATTCTGGTTAATTATTATTCTATCTTATTTTTACAGTAATAAATTTCCAGCAGTTGCAGCTTTATTAGCCTGGCCTGATAGTATGGAACTGTCCTACTACAGCACAAAATTTGCATCAGCTGTAGAGAAAGTAAATGAGGACAAATTAGGTACCTATTTATACAACAATGTATAGATACAAGACAACTGTGTTAAATTTATAAAACTAATGTTATAAACGTTAATTCATATAGTACATGATGTAGTAGATTATTAGGTAGCATTTTAATGAAAAGCATGAGAAAATATTCGTAACAAGGTACTTACCATTATGGTCAGTGTGCATTGTCTAAGGAGTGCATTTGTTGATTTCGTAAGCCAAAAATAACGTAGGGTAGGCTTCAACACGAAGACGAGGCCTCACTGGTATGAGGCAATGAACTTTTCCGTGAAGAATATCCTTTCACAGTTCATGTTTATATGTTACAGTCCTGCATAGTACAATCTTGTGGAAAAACATTAAATTGATTGCCGTCCTTACTCCTACAAGCACAATTCACGACACAGTTCTTTTAAAACGTAATGCAAGTTGTAATCAAGATTTTACACGATCATTAAGTACAAAATTGTAAAAAATTACAAAGGAGGGAAACTGTCAAAATGGATAGTTATAATTCCTAAAGCTATTGCGAGGAATAGAAGTACCGAGATTTATAGCCGTGATGCTACGCATCAGACGGTGAACTGCCCTAGAGGAAAAATCACATTACGGATTTGCAGTAATAGAACATGACGTCTGTTTTTTTTTAATTTATACGCTCATATCATGTGCCGTGGGTCAGGACATTTCGCCCAGTTTAAAAAAAATGGAAACTAGTCTTTTAAGCCGCTTTACTTTTCATATTCCTATTCCATTTTTCTTTTCATTTCATATTCAGGTTTAGAATAAAATACAATATACATAATTTAAATTATTTTTATTATTTATTAAAAAAAATACAAAATAAGGTTAATACTTTGGTCAGGATGTCTCTCCGGGTAGTTTTTCGTTAGTTTATTTGTTTGATAAACTGTCTCCATTTATAATAGCGGCTAGTTATATAATATTAAAGAATGGGTTAATGCCATGGTCGAGATGTGGCTGGTCACAGCTTTTTAGAGATATGTTTGTTTGTCCGATAAATTGGCATCGTTAACAGCATCAAAGGGACCATCGCAGAGTGTACAAATTCCAACTGAAACAAAAGAGTGACATGCTTTAGTATTTTGTATGACACACACAATTACCATTAAGAGAAGAGAACCTAGTGCAGAAGTGAATAATTCCGGTTAAATGCTTACAAACACTAGCGAAATTTCCATGTAAAAATGTTCTCCATTACCGACTGGCTTGTATAATAAATATTATGAATGTTAGTAAATGATTTACCATATTGTTGTTTTTCATTTCTATAAAATCTATCCATGCATTCATCAGGCGAATGACGTCAACTGCTAGAGAAAGGCCTGCCCCAATGACGTCCAAACTTAACGGTCTTTCGCCACTCGGCCACGCATCCACCGGCTTCCTGCCACGCGTGTCATAACATCGGTCCATCTTGTGAGGGGCCATCCTACACACCTCTTTCCGGCTCGTGGTCGTTATCTAGAAACTTTCTGCCCAACGGCCATCGGTTCTTCCAGCTATGTGCCCCGCCCACTGTCACTTCAACTTGAATATTTTCAAAGCTATAGGGGTACTCTACTAAATGAACAGACAATGGAGGATGGATGAATATGCTTAGGCATAGCTAACTCCATTGCTTGCTCGGGTTTTCTAATAAGCCGACAGTAAACAACCAAGTCTCTGTGCTTTAAGTTATTACTGACAGCACACGATTTCCCGAACGCTGCCCTTACCTACTATAAAATACGTTTTATATGATATATTCCTATCTTACGTTTTCTTTTCGTTAAATACGTAATCCATAAGTATTTATCCTAAACTTAGATCCGTCGTGGTCACCCTAATGAAAGAGACAAAAACATAACTGAAATGATTCAAGGCCAAAGGAGGCTGATATTTCTGGGCTAACGCCGAATAAGATGAGTTATGGTTTAAAAAAATGGTTATATTTTTATGTAAAAATGTGCACAAATTTCAGTCTCCTAATCAATCTTGGGAAAGAAAATAGGAAAAGGTTTAGGTAACAAATACAATAGAATCGATTATCGATTATCGTGGATGTGTTCAAGCAAAAGTATAAAATCTCCATTTTGAAGAATGCAGTTAGCATTATAATAAAATAAAAGTAAATTAATCTATCAAAATCAATGAAATATAATCAAGAAAAAAAATATATTTATACGTAGAGAAATACATATTTACATATCGATTAATTAATTCGATTTATTGTGTATTTTTAGTCTGTTGAAATCAGACCGTTTTTTACCTTTGTTACAATACGTGACAGATGGCAACTCTATTAATCTATGAAAAATCACTCGTTCATGTCGTATCGTTTTTAACCGACTTCAAAAAAGGAGGTTCTGTATTCGACGCGTATGTATGTAATATTAATAGAAATGCGTAATATTCATATATGTTAGTCTATGTGGGCTTCTAAACAAATTTACCAAATTTCACGAGTGTATGTATGTATGTATGTATGTATGTATGTATGTATGTATGTATGCATGTATGTATGTATGTATGTAGGTTTGTCCGCGGATTTCTCAGAAACTACAAGTCCGATTTCGAAAATTCTTTTTGCAATAGTTAGAGTATTTTTCAACTTAGGGTAGAGTATAAGTTTCATCAAAATCGGTCCAGTAGTTTAAGAGATATAAACTTTTTATGTTTTCAGTAAGTTACTGTAATGTAGACGTTCGAGTTGCGTGATAGTGCTGATACCTATCTTGGTAAAATAAGTCACTAAAAAGTGTTAAATAAACTATTTAAATAAACTATTTTTAAAAAATAAAAACCGACTTCAAAGTAATTTATCTAAAAAGCATAAAATAACGAAAATATATTGAAGTCGGTGCTAGCACATCATGTTAACTAACACTAGCACCAGCTGACACCGACTTCAATATATTTTCGTTATTTTATGCTTTTTAGATAAATTACTTTGAAGTCGGTTTTTATTTTTTAAAAATAGTTTATTTAACACTTTTTAGTGACTTATTTTACCAAAATAGGTATCAGCACTATCACGCAACTCCAACGTCTACGTTACAATAACTTACTGAAAACATAAAAAGTTTATATCTCTTAAACTACTTGACCGATTTTGATGAAACTTGTACTCTACCCTAAGTTGAAAAATACTCTAACTATTGCAAAAAGAATTTTCAAAATCGGACTTGTAGTTTCTGAGAAATCCGTGGACAAACCTACATACATACATACATACATACATACATACATACATACATACCTACATACATACATACATACATACATACACTCATAAAATTTGGTAAATTTGTTTAGAAGCCCACATAGACTAACATATATTAATATTACGCATTTTTATCAATATTACATACATACGCGTCGAATAGAGAACCTTCTTTTTGAAGCCGGTTAAAAAAAATAAAAACCGACTTCAAAGTAAATTATCTAAAAAGCATAAAATAACGAAAATATTATTGAAGTTGGTGCAGAATATACACAGCAGGTACGCTAACACCAACTTCAATAATATTTTCGTTATTTTATGCTTTTTAGATAATTTACTTTGAAGTCGGTTTTTTTTTTTTTAAATAGTTTATGTGCGTTTGTGTTTTATTGATTTGTTATTCCTCGACTTTATAACTACGGTCTGCTGATATTGCTTAACTTGATCTAGTATTTATACCGGACACGCGACGACGAAGCTCGCATAGCCAACTGAATTGGATTTTTTTACCGGCCGGCTTAACGACTGAATTGTTGTTAAGGATCGATGTGTAAATTGATATAAAAATTATAATACTAGTTGCTACATTGGGCCGACGTGCCTTAGATGACGAAAGGGTACTTTCAGTGATTCGTCAATGGCTTGCACCACAACCTGTAAGTATACACACCTCCGTCGTGTATTACCTGAAACCAAACCAAACCAAAGAACTACCCGCTTATTTGGCCTATATATTGCATCTCTAAGTTAGATCAGTTTTATGTGTACTACATATTACTGGTATACTATTTTTAAACTGTAGCTGTACATTTTTATTGTAAAATATTTTACTCACTATGTATTTTTGTTGCAGATAGTAGCAGCAAATCATATATGCTGTACATATGGTCTCTAATCCAAAAACTTCGTCCCGAGTAAGGAGCACTGTAAGCTGCTGCGGCCATTATGTCTATAATATGGTACCTTAGTTTAGCCAGGTATCAGGTTTTAGGTGATATATTAATCATTAATTCAATAATTAAGAATAAGATTAATAAAAAAGTTATATATCATAGTGTCTTTTACTTAAAACCAGTAAAAATAAAAACTATTTACCTAAAAGCCCGATTGCAAACAAAATAGATTTAAACTTAACGTATGTATGTATTTATTTGAAGTAGTCTATTTAAACCACAGATATAGATATACATACATGTATATCTATATCTGTGATTTAAACCGTGGCTAAGTGGAAGTGGGCGGGCCACATATGCCGTAGACAGGACGAGAGATGGGCAAGAAAGGTACTGGAGTGAATACCGCGCACGGGTCACAGAAGCGTCGGCAGACCACTAGCCAGATAGTCTGATGACCTAGTTATAGTAGCCGGACGAAGCTGGATGAGGAAAGCTCAAGACCGAGAAGGGTGGCATGCATTGGAGGAGGCTTTCACTCAGCATTGGGTGGCAACAGGTTGAAAAAAGAAGTCTATTTAGACCCTTATTAGATATTTTTACTGTATGAGAGGACTTGTTGTTGTTGTGACCAACCACTGGAGTGGTTGGTCACTCAGGCCCAATAGGTCGTGGGTTCGCTTCCCACTTTCTGTCTGGGTGTTATTTATCTATATACTTACTTTTTTACTTGGTGGTAGGTTCCTTGTGCAAGGAACCGTCCAGGTAGGTACCACCGCAGTGTCAGATATTCTGCCGCCAAGCACCAGTGTGTAAGCATTGTTGTGTTCCGGCGTGAAGGGCACTGTAGCTGGTGAAATTACAGGACACAAAGACTTAATATCTTAGTGACTGCTTACCATCAGGCTTGCTTGCCACCTTGGTGGTATAAAAAAAAAGATTGTATTTGTGCACATCATGTATTGTATCACTTGTCTGGTTACCATTGTACAGGGTCTGTCTGGTCAGTAATCAGATGACCATGTGAATTATGCACATTATTATTATACAGCCATGTCCCTTGCACAATTAAGAGCAATCTAACGACTTAGCATAAGTTAAACCGCTAAGCTTAGTAGGTGGTTCCAAAGAAATAAACATTGCGTGTGTACGCTAGAAAAACATAACCTTCCTTCTGGCGCAGTTGAGTTAAAATCCCTTTATGGCCAATATCTGAAATATCCTACTATTGTATACAATGAAATACATAAAAATATCCACATCATATAAAAATCAGGTGATAAACTATAAGCCAAATAAGCTTTTCATATCATAACCTCACTTTTGCTTAGTGGCTTATAACTCTGTTCTCAGATTGTCCAATTCTTCAGAATTTTTAGAGATTGTCTGTATTATGTTAGCTATAGATTGACACCATTTTCATCTTTTTCGATGCATGAAACTGTGTAGCCCGAGAATGTATGAAACTGTATCTTTCTCCTTTCTTGTCTTCAAGACATTCTTTGCGTTGCATCCTCCATGTGTATCTAATCTCCTTGACCTCATCTCATAAAATCTCATTTGACCCTCAGAGTAATTAGAATGGAGCTAGTATCGCGTCGATTCCCCGAACAAATTTTTCGTGGTACTTTTGCGGGGTGCGGGAGGCGAAGGCAACACACACAGATACAATTTCACGCATACCCACACTATAATAAACTCTCAACACATTCAAAAAGATACGCACACAAATAAAGAATGACCTGAACATATGAACAAAATTTGGCAGAGGGGTCAGCGCATCATGATCTCTCCAGTGGTATCTCCTCTAAGCATTTGATCTCATTCACAGTCACAGACATCCCTAATACGTCTGTGGTCACAGACTACTCACTTACTCAGTAACATGAAGAAATACTATTTCTTCATGCTCAGTAAGAACTATACCCAAAACCAGATATAAAGTCATTTTTTGTAATCAAACCGGGTACTTCAAAACAAACCTAAATTTCTTCACCAATACAAGATGAAAACTTTCCATTTATCACCACACACACGTAAAACATCCAACTGATTCAGAAAACTAGTTAAACTACTGAAAATATAATTAAAATCTTAAGATATACGAATA
Source organism: Furcula furcula (assembly GCA_911728495.1). Classification (NCBI taxonomy): domain Eukaryota; kingdom Metazoa; phylum Arthropoda; class Insecta; order Lepidoptera; family Notodontidae; genus Furcula; species Furcula furcula. Next base: position 26,408,804 of record OU452253.1, read on the forward strand.
AATAAAATATTTTTGACATGAGAATGCCACAGATAAAATATGTCAATATATAGAACACACACTTTGTCTATGGAAATTAGTGATGTCCAATATTTAAAGATCTAAATCTCGATATTGAATGATTTGAAATTGATCCACAATCAATCATTTTATAAAATAAAAAGTATTATATTAAACTCAGACTAAACTGAGGTAGATTCAACATAAACAGTAGGTCCGCCGTCCCTATTTCAAAGTAAATCGCTACTCTGCCCACGTCTACACGGATTATATTATGTTGATTGTAAGATAATATTTTATATTACGTATCTAATTATTTATTTAAATAAATATCAATAAAATTGAGTGCCGAATATGAAAATGTATGCGGTTTGACAGGTTCCGGGACTTACGCCTTAGTGCTGCCACCTGGTGCACGTCATTTTTGAACACCCTCATTGTGTTATTCATAGTCATTCATTCGTCGCTTCGTATCGATGTCGTACGTACTGAATGCTCTCTGGTGTCTTTTCTTTAACGAATTTGCTTTCGATTTTTGGTTTTGTGTTTGCTTTGTGATTTGGACCGTGTTTTCGATTGGACTGACGACTTATTGCTACGATCTAAGGATTTTGATACTCTCGATTAGATTTCAATTGAAGTGTTTGTGTGTATATAAGGTAAGATTTTATAAGATTATTTTAGTTTAAAGTAATTTATTTAAATTGGAAAAAAAATTATGATAAAGTAAAAAAAATACATTTATCAATACAATCAACAACAAATCGTTTAAAAAAATTCAATTCACATACATGCACTACAGGTTCTTTTTTCCATCCATTTTTTTTACATGTAGTTTTACTAAGTGTTGACGATTAAGTCTCCAAAGCTATTATACATTTGCACTGTCGTGCACTCATTTGTTTCAATGAGCATTATTTTATAAGCTTGAATATTTAATTTATAAATTATGTCAATACTTTTTATTAGTAATTACAACAAGTCAATAAATCCATTTATTTCGTTTGAGTCCAAAATATAAATGGGTAATTACCCGGGTGGAACTCACGAGTGGGTTAAAACCCATTATAAATCAGTTCGCTCCACACACTGGATGGCTTGACAAAATGTATATAGATTTCACTCTGTTGAACCATCCAGTGGGTTGAGCTCAATTGGTGATAATCTTCGGAGTCTCTGCACGTTCAGGGTGTGGGCCCTAAGACGCCCATAGAGTATGGTAATGACTCCGGCGGGGTTGCGACCCCTATCACCCCACGTCCCCACAGGTACCAGGTACCTTTTAAACTTTTTTCCCGTGAGAACAAAATAAAATGGGTGACTTTATTACAAGAATTATAAGTAATCACTAAATGTGTTTTTAGTGCTTGAAGATGAGCGAACCTCGTCCTGGGCCGGAAGATGGAAGTTACAAAATGGTTCGCAAAAATCCCAAATGCTACCCTTTGACGTATTATATTCAATCTTCTAGAGAATAAGTAAAATTGTTGTACACTCAAATTAACATTTTAATACTGACGCATTTGTTAATTATTTTGAATTAAAGGGTTTCGAGTTGTTATTTGTTTAAATAAAGGTGAAATTATCAATAAAAATAATTCACAGTAATAATGTATTCTTTTTAATCCTACCGTTGCTGACATAAATATCGATACTGTAATGGATTTATCCTCAGAGTAATTAGAATAGAGCCAGTATCGCGTCGATTCCCCGAAAAAATTTTTCGTGGCACTTTTGCGGGGTGCGGGAGGCGAAGTAAACACACCCAGATACAATTTCACGCACTATAATAAACTCGCAACACATTCAAAAAGATACGCACACAAACAAAGAATGACCTGAACATATGAACAAAATTTGGCAGAGGGGTTAGCGCATCATGCTCTCTCCAGTGGTATCTCCTCTAAGGGATTTATCATACATCTATGATGTGGTCAGATTCACTCGTTCATGAGGCGTCACCTCCCTAATATTGTCGATGGTTGCAATACCGCCATGTTTATTTACTTTTTACGACGGAATACTTGAATTCGAGTATACGTACGATCTCATTGATCTATGGATAACCTAAGAATTCCATGATTTATTTTCGTTTTTATTGAAATTAAAATTGTCATTTGCCTGTAGTTCTTGAGTCAAGATAACACATATATAATATAAATTAAGGATACCTGTTAGCTACCATGTCGAAAAGTGGAGCCAACAAGAGTGGCAAAGCTAAATCAAGTGAAGAAATATTTGCAGGATTTCAAACTCTGCGAGGCGAACAACGACAACTTGCAAACAAAATATCCGAATTAGAAATGGATCATAATGAGCATAAGTTGGTAATTTTGCATAATTCTCAAGAATAACAATAGACGGGGCGCATAGTACTCCTAAGGGCTCCCACACATAACTGCGATGCGATGCGGCGCCGCATCGCAGGAATTTGTATCGAAAAATTCATTTGTTTCTCGCAGATATTTGCGATGCGATGCGATTTCGCAGTTATGTGTGGGAGCCCTAAGTGGAGCCACATCACTTATAATACAAAATTGCAAAGTACCTAATGAATTGCCAGTGTGAATAACACACAGTAGCTATTAAGAAAAGGTTCTGATCACACCCACAAAACGAACAGCCTATTTTCTAGTGTTTCAGTTGTATTATTTACACTAATCTATCTGATCTAATGATCACAGTCAACATATTTGTTGAGATCTTATATTACTTTGAAACCACCTGGCTTCAATTATTAGTACCTACTGTGACCTGTCTAATTTAGTCTAAGATAATTAACAACAAAGAAATAAATACAATTCTTACCTATACTGTCACTTTTTACAGGATAGTAATTGAAACACTTCGCGGAGTAGACAAAAGTCGTAAATGCTTTCGTATGGTTGGTGGCGTGCTTGTAGAGCGCACTGTAGCAGAAGTCTTACCAGAGCTGGAAAACAACTGTGAACAATTGCCAAAGGCACTGAAAGCCCTGGAAGAGCAACTTTCTAAAAAAGGGCGAGAGATTAATGAATATATAGAATGCCACGATATTCGTTTGCAGCGTGTTGACCGACCCCCTGCAGAAGCAGCTCCTGAACAACCTGCTAAGTCCAATGTCCTTGTTGCCAGTGGATAAATTACGTCTCATGGGATATAACAATGTTGACAACCAATGCTTGCTAACCTGCAGCCAGGTCATGTAGCTTACTCATCATTTATTTATACATACATTGGATTTGTTTATAAACAAAATTCGGCTTCAAAATTATATCATAATAGGATGGACTTAGAAATTATTTGAATATTTGTCTAAAATTTAATGTTTGTTATTCGTACAGATTGTATGTTTGTACGAAATTGAATTGTACGTTTATAAATTCTCCTTATCCTATTTATTAACTGACTTCATTTAATTTAATCACTGATTAATTATGATTATTGCTACATTTTAGGTATTAAATATCCTACTATAGCTTAAAATAAGTTATTAACTTAATAATTTGAATATATAAATTTTAACAATAATCAATTGTTTGCTCAATTTGCTCCATTAATTTTATTTTACCATGGACTTTATTTTTTTCGTTAATTATTCAATACTTTTCGTGACCCGAAAAGTATTAAATACTTAACGGAAAAAATTAGAAATTTCTGATTAGCAAGTGTTATTAGGTACCATTATTTTGCGAAAAATAGACTCATGTGATGTCATGAGACGAAGTGTGCAGTTGAATGATGATTATTGAAGAACTGGCAGTAGTGAAGATGTAGGCAAGCCTTGCTTTCAGCAGACAATATTTGTTTATCTACCTCTTCCATGTGTATGTCTCTACGTGTCTGTTTCGATTGCTCGGCCCGTGTCTTCAGCCTAAGCAGGCCGCCGGCCCTGACGGCATCTCGAACCTCGTACTAAAAGTCCTTCCCTACCACTTGATCTATTTCTTGGTAGCCATCTTCAATGCCGCCATGACGCACGCTATCTGCCCTTCGGAGTGGAAAGAAGCAGACAACATCGGCATTCACAAATCCCGTAAGCCACGTGACGATCCCGCGATCTAGCGCCCTAGGCAAACTCTGTGCGCGCTTGCTCCTCGCAAGACAAAGAATTTGTCACATCGAAGGGCATGCTCATACACGAGCAGTTCGGCTTTCGGGCTGGACACTCTTGCGTCCATCAAGTGCACCGCATCACGGAGCATGTCCTCTCCGGGCTCAACCAGCCCAGACCTATATACACCAGAGCCTTATTCTTCGATGTCACCAAGGCATTCGATAAGGTCTGGCACAATAGCTTGCTTCACAAGCTCTACCTCATGGGCGTGCCAGACCGTCTGGTACTCATTATACGAGATTTTCTCAGGAATCGTACCTACTTTTCGATATCGAGTCGAAGGTACACGATCCACTTCCCTACCCTATTCAGGCCGGAGTCCCTCAAGGCTCTGTGCTCTCTCCACTCCTGTTCAGCCTGTTCACGAACGACATCCCTCGTTCGGACAACTAGCCCTATATGCGGACGACACCGCACTATATTTCTCACACAGAAATAAGGTTCACTTGACGCGCACTCTTCAAGTCGCCGTCAACGCCCTAGGCGAATGGTTCCGAAAGTGGCTCATTGATGTGAACTCGGAAAAGAGCGCCGCGGTGTTCTTCTCCCGGGGTACCATCAGATCCCACACTGCGGGCCATACCAGTCGTCGTTTAAGTCAAATCACCCTCTATGGGCCAGAAAGGTCAAATATTTAGGCGTCACCCTCTAGGGTCTACTCCCATGTCATTTGGACCGCATATACGGTCCTCATGTACGCAATCGAGCGGTCTTCGTCCTCGGTCGATTCGACCCATGGGGTAGACTAGACCCATGATCTGCAGGCGGAGTAAACTGTCGCTTAGAAATAAGTTGACACATTACAAAACCTGCATCCGTCCCATCCTAGCTTACGCCAGTGCCGTATTCGCACACACGGCTCCCACTCACATTAATAGCCTCCAGGTTATTCAAAACCGATTCATTCGACATGCCGTCGGTGCCCCGTGGTACTTGCGGAATGTCGACCTACACCAACGCCGACAACGACGTCACGAGTCGTAAACACACAGACACCGAACAGTTTAATCCGCGCCGCCGCCGATTCCGCCCCTAGTCCTTCTGCCTCGCGCCGCAGACCACGGCACGTACTGCTCGACCCTCCTGACCCCATGACGGTCCTATTGGACCGGGATGCGCCGAACCCTCCCCGACAACCGTATGCTACACTAGCTATCAGACACCGGTCTCGCCGGCGAGTCGTACGTATGCGACCTCAACGACGTGCATCACCCCACTGAGTTTCTTGCCGGTTCTTCTCAGTGGGGGCGCGTTGTGAACCGGTGGTAAACTCAGCCCTCTCTTAAGCGGCAGCCCAAGCCGAGGCCGTGCCTCCCTAAGGTGCCCTTGTGCTAGTCGCTACCCAAACCCTGTTGGCTGGAGAGATTTTAGCGCTCGCCCTCTTGTCCGATGAAGCTGTCATGACCATCTGCGGCCAACACAGTATGTTTTTTGCCCCGAAAATCGGACATCCTCTTTTTTATTCGCATAATGGATAGAACAGATAATTCTGAAGCTAAGAGTAAAACTTCCGTGTGCCAATTTTGTTCCAAACGGAAGATATAATTTTTTATTTATTTTTCCTATTTCTCCCAAAAGAAACACAATTTTTTTTGAAACATTAGCCATTTTTTTTTATATCACTCATTGTATTTACTTAATACATTATACCACTAACCACCTATATTATTATGAAAACACAGAAAGTTTATCATTAATCGGGAGTGAGTTATTGCGAATAATACATAACTTCGATTTTTATTTTTTGTTGACGTATCTATAGGTATTGGGATCCAATTTATAAATTAAAATATTGTTTAGGCATCAAGAAACACTTCCTAAAAAAATCATATCCAAATCTCATAGGGGAAGTTACAGGGATTCAAAGTTTTTGACAGTAGGGCTGACGCCAAACAAAATTCTCATTTCGAAAATTTTATATAGATCAAATAATATTTCAATGGTTATTATTTTTTTATTTTTTTTTTATTTGTATTTGGTCTAGGTACACAAAACAGAATATTATGGAGCAAATCCGAACTGATTATTTCTCCGCGAATAATCTTATACAAAAATGTCAAATCGAGCATACGACGGCGATCACACAATTTGGTCAAGCCAAAGAAACGTAATCTATCTTCATATGAACTTCGGCTGCTTATGCCGCTGGCGGAAAATGCTAGATATTTCGAAAATGAGCGACTTAATCTCTCAATTCTCTCGCAGTACACTGAGTAATAAGGATTCCATACAACACTAGCGAATTCCAACTTACTTCTAACCAGAGCTTCAAATAATACTATTTTGGATTTCGTTGTCTTAAAGTTTTTTGTAGTTCTTCTTATAAAACCTAACATTCTGGCAGATTTGTCGATAATATTGTCATAGTGATGGACAAAACTAAGTTTTGTATCTAAGATAACGCCCAAGTCTCTAACCTCTGACCCCTTCTCAATTCTCTCACCATTTATGTGGTATGACGTATCATATGGTTTTTTTTTCTTTTTAAATTTAATAAGCTGACACTTAGAGATGTTCAGGACCATACCATTCATTTCGCACCAACTGTAAACATTATCCAGATCTTTTTGTAATAATACTGAGTCATTAATACAAGTAATTTCTTTGAAAATTTTCATATCATCTGCATATAATGAGTAGTTACTATGAGCTATATTTACCACTACATCATTAACAAATAAGAGAAAGAGAATGGGACCAAGGTGAGAGCCCTGAGGTACCCCAGAAGTGGCATAGAAAATACGCGATTCATGGCCACCAATCACCACAGTCTGAGGTCTTTTTAATAAATATGATTCTAACCACTTTAATAGTACACCTGATATTCCGTACTGTGATTCAAGTTTTGTTAATAAGAGTTTATGCTTGACCTTATCAAATGCACTTGAGAAGTCCGTGTAAATGGAATCAACTTCAGATCCTCTATCTAGTGCTTTGCTTAAGTACGTTACATATTCAGTCAAATTCGAACTAACTGAGTGACCAGAGCGAAAGCCGTGCTGTTTCTCGGTAATATTTAAATGTGTATGTTTAGACAATATAGGACAAACTAAGGATTCAAACACTTTAGAAAATGTTATCATAATGTTGTCTTTTACTTACGCGAATATTACACATTGAAATCAAACTACTTTTACGGATTTTATCGCGGTTTATTTTTTGATTTTACTATCCCGACGTTTCGAATGCTTTACAGCACCCATGGTCACGGGAGGACTGAGATGTTGAACGTCCTTATGTCACAATCAAAAAATAAACCGCGATAAAATCCGTAAAAGTAGTTTGAGTTTAAATGGTTATTTTTTTAAAAGCTTTTATTTAACTTGCAATGTATGTATCTATGTATGTAATTTGTTCGGGTGGAATCTTGCAACTCAATTTTCACCCACTTCTCACGTTCAAATCGTTTGAAATTTTGCACATGTGTCAAGGACCCGTGACAATACAATAATATACTTAGTATCATCAAGCTGATCTGATGATGGAGCTCGAAGGCAGATAAGGGAACCCTTGGATGGCTACTAGTAAACACATCGAGTTTAGGCTTATTTAATTCGTCTTAAAGACTTCTATTCACATTGCCTAATAATTAGAGGACCTAATGATGAAATTGGAAGGTAGGTGACAGGACCTTGGAATGGTTACTAGTAAACACATCGAGTTTAGGCTACTTTGATTCGTCTTAAAGAGTTCTATTCACATTGCCTAGTAACGAGGACCTGATGATGGAATTGGAAGGTAGGTGACGGGACCCTGGAATGGTTATTAGTAAACACATCGAGTTTAGGCTCATTTGATTCATCTTAAAGAGTTCTATTCACTTTGCCTAATAACGAGGACCTGATGATGGAATTGGAAGGTAGGTGACGGGATCCTGGAATGTTTACTAATAAACATATTGAGTTTAGACTCATTTGATTCCATAATTGGAAGGTAGTTGACAGGACCCTGGAATGGTTAGTAGTAAACACATCAAGATTAGGCTCATTTGATTCGTCTTAAAGAGTTCTATTCACATTGCCTAATAATGAGGACCTGATGATGGAATTGGAAGGTAGGTGACGGGACCCTGGAATGGTTAGCGAAAAAAAATTACTCACCATTTAATTAAATTAGGTCCAGGAAAACCTAAGAAGTAGAATAAATAACTAAAAAGTAAAAAATAAATGAAAATAAAAAACTATTTAAACAAGCTTTTATTTAAATGCGCTAAAAAGAACAAAATAAACTTTTCCTTTAAAACTTTTAGTGTCAATTTATAACGTCATTACTTACACAATTTATATGATATAAAAGCTTGTCGCGAGATTTACCTATAAGAATTTAAACAAGAAAATTAATAATTTGATTTTACAATTTTCCATGAAAGTAAGTAAGTACGAGTACTTTAATCTCGCGGCAAGCTTTTTATAAATTGTGTAATGACGTTATAAATTGATACTAAAAGTTTTAAAGGAAAAGTTTATTTTATTCTTTTTAGCGCATTTAAATAAAAGCTTGTCTAAAAAGATTTTTATTTTAATTTATTAATATATTAGGTTTAATGTATTTTGTTTATGACGAGCTTTTTGATTTCATTTACTCTTATTTGACTAGACGTTTTAATACTTGGAATTTAGCTTGGTGTTAGCCCTACTGTCAAAAACTTTGAATTACTGTAACTTTATGGAAGTTAGTCTTATGAGATTTGGATATGATTTTTTTAGGAGGTGTATCTTGATGCCTAAACAATATTTTAATTTATAAATTGGATCCCAATACCTATAGATACGTCCACAAAAAATAAACATCTAAATTATGTATTATTCGCAATAACTCACTCCCGATTAATGATAAACTTTCTGTGTTTTCATAATAATATAGGTGGTATAATGTATTATGTAAATACAATGAGTGATATAACAAAAAACTGAAAATGACTGAAGTTTCAACAATTTTTGTGTTTTTTTTGGGAGAAATAGGAAAAATAAATAAAAAATTATATCTTCCGTTTGGAAACAAAATTGGCACACGGAAGTTTTACTCTTAGCTTCAGAATTATCTGTTCTATCCAATAAGCGAATAAAAAGAGTATGTCCGATTTACGGGGCAAAAAACATTCTGTGCAACAGTACCTACTACTCCTACAAAAAAAATAGGTGTAATGCAAGAGTGCAATGCAGTTGAAACTCCGGACCGCTTGCTCCGAGGATTATTCTTATATTATATTAAAAGTTTTCTTGACCTGGAAATCGAACCTAGTAGTAGTCTCGCGATAAGCGGGCATGCGTCACGGCCGCCGAATGTACGGTGACACGCGACGATACCTCAACTGTGACCACATCACCCATTGTTATATTATGATGTATATGTACTTATGTCTCCGCGTACATATTGAGTGGAATGATTATTTACTGTACAAATATGAGCTACGAAACTGGCTCTGTTAAAGTATTGACGATCAAATAATATCTGATGTGACATTATAATAAAAATGCTACATTCTTGTTTGAACATAATAATTATAATATATTGTAAGTTGTATATAATGCTAGCAAATATGAGCTACGAAACTGGCTCTGTTAAAGTATTGACGATCAAATAATATCTGATGTGACATTATAATAAAAATGCTACATTCTTGTTTGAACATAATAATTATAATATATTGTAAGTTGTATATAATGCTAGCAAAACTTCGTTATCTCATTTTCGAATAACTTGTGCGTCATACATCCTACTGTCAACACTAATAGATAAGTACAAATATTTACAATGTACAACGTTTGATTAAGTAGGTAAACATGCCAATTAACTGTAAAACGGTCCAGCATCCGAACCCCTTTATCAATCGAGGGCTATTCCATTTGGTTATACATATTGACTTTTTCAATAATGTCTATTTTCATTAAAAATCAAGTAATTATATTAACCTACTTATTTACTTAGTAATTCTTAACTAAAATATACCTATTATAAAATATAAAAGTAAAAAAACCCAACTTAACAAATTTCTTTATATGCATGTACCTACGGGGATTTAGGGCGATAATGGTTTCCACGAGCCGGTTTAAAATATGCGCGGTGTAACGTAAAAACCGATATAGCGATAGTACATATTTAAAACATTCGTGTATGTAATAATAATATTTCAGGACAATCAACACACGGTCATCCGGTCCTAAACTAGGCAGACCTGTACTATGGAAACCAGACAACTGATACTAATACTTATATACTTTTTTTGTAAATACATAAGTACTTATATAGATACTTGGCGGGAATCGAACCCACGACCTGTTGGGTAGCAGCCAGGGTGTCTAACCACTAGACCAATGGGCCCGTCAAATGTGCATACTTAATTTGTTTCATCTGCAGGGTTATTCAGAAACGTCGGGAACTCCCGAATCCGAATCCGATAGAAAAGTTTCCGAGGTTGTCCTTCCAACGCTTCAAAAAATTCACAAATCCGTAATCGAAAAGTTTTGACAGTTCGATTCGATAACAAGACGATAATTCACGGAAACTATTCCGCGAGCCTTTTGCTGTCGGGAAGGTTATTGCCTATATGATATGTTACAAAATACATAAAAATTTCAATAATAAACATTTATTTAACCACTTTAAAACTTTCTACCACTGTAATCTCTTTTTCTATCATTTTATAATATTCTCCGTAAAGACATTCATATCGAATTCGTAAACTCCCTTTCCGATAGGAACTGTGAATAGCGTTTGACAATCCGTCGCGTCGGATCATAATTCGACATGTCATTTGACTTTCCGATCCGAAACGGAACGTTCCCGACATTTGTGAATAGCTATGCTGGTCTCAAAGACCTTTAATTATATCCACGTTTATAAGGATCCGGCCAAATAAAAAAATAATAATAATAATATGATATTCAAATGTATGAACACATCGCACATTGACCGTTAGTATATGCGTGTGTACCGGTTTTTTATGGAACTAGATCTACTCTGATCGAATTTGTCTTATTTTATATACATACTATTATTATATACAAAAGCGTAGACATAAATGAAGGATTTTACTAGTGTAAATGTGTAAAAAAAATTATAAACTAATAGCAGTCTGGCGAGGGTCACGTCAAAACGAGCGGAGCGTCCAGCGTTCGCGCGTCAGAAATGCATGAAATTGGTCGGCGCGTAGGTCTCGTCGGGCCGCAGCGGCGAGCGGTCGTGGTCGCGCACCGCGCCGCCAGTGCTGGTGCCAGTGGTGGTGGTGGCGCTAGTGGGGGCGGTAGCGGGGGCGGGCCAGTCACTCTTGCCGCCCGACTTGTGCAGCACGCGCAGGTCCGTGATGCGCATGTCGCGGTCCACCGACTTGCACATGTCGTAGAGCGCGAGCGCGGCCACCGCGGCGCCGGTGAGCGCCTCCATCTCCACGCCGGTGCGGCCGGTGGCGCGCGCCTCGCAGCGCACGGTGATGGTGCCCTCGCCCCCCTCGCCCACCCCGCCGGCGGGCGGCAGCAGCACCTGCACGCGCACGCAGTCCAGCCGCAGCGGGTGGCACAGCGGGATCAGGTCGGCGGTGCGCTTGGCGGCGAGCGCGCCGGCCACCTGCGCCACGGTGAGCGCGTCGCCCTTGGGCAGGCGCGCGTCGCGCAGCAGCCGCAGCAGGCGCGCGCCCACCGCCAGCTCGCAGGCGGCCACCGCGGCGCGCGCGCTCACCGGCTTGCCGCCCACGTCCACCATGCGCGCGCGCCCCGCCGCGTCCAGGTGCGAGAAGGCGCCGCCGTCCTCGTCGTCGCGCTCGTCGTCGCGGTCGCCGGCGCGCGTGCAGTAGGCGCGCGCGGTCATCGGCACGGGCGCGCGCCGCCAGCCCGCGCCGCGCCTCGCGCTCGCTGTGAACGTTCCACATCTCCTAGCCGCCTATGAGTATCATCGGTCGGTTCTCCATGCGGGCGAGATTCTGCATGCCTGACGAGTTATCACCGGAGTGAGGGACGAGAGCGGGGTCGTATCGGATGTCGTTCGATATGTGAGATAGGCGATGGCGATACTGATATTGAAAATATGATTCGCAGAATACGAATGAGGACGCAGACGTGCGGAAAAATAACTAGGTCTATGGAACGAATAAATACCAAGTTTGTATACCTTCTGTAGTGTGTGTATAGTATAGACACCCCCACCTTCTTATGTAACTTAATTCCCTAGTACATAAGCCCTGTAACACGCCTTATTGGAGGCCATAATAAATATAATTATAACTGTGAACAAGTCTCTCAATAATAAAACGTGTACCTAACATCTCCCACCATTGCACTTCTTTCTACACTCAAAAAATGTTTATCGTTTATCCTCTCACCTCCGATAGAAAAAAAAAATTGGTCAAATATTTATTCCACTACATATTATTTGGATATCGAAATAATCTGGTTTCAAATAGTAAATTAATAACTGATCGCCTGCGCAATTTTTTTTATTCATAAGCAATAGTTATTCATTTCCGCTAGTCAAAAATAAAAAAATGAACACTAATACCACTTCAAGCATTGATCTAAAAGGATTTAACATTAATGTTTAAAATGTTATAATTTGTTGTGCCGGAGCCACGGTTTAACTGTTCGCTGAAAACTTAAATCGCGCTCTGACCCCGTCGACATTAGACACGCGTTTCAAGTTATAAATTTACTCGGACAGATTATCCATCATCATCACCAGCCGGAACACGTCCACTGCTGAACATGGCTCTTCCCCTTACAACGACACAATGAAAGACGATTGGCTATTTGCATCTACCAGTTTCCTGCGACGTACACAACGTCGTCTATCCCACTAGTGGGAGGCCTGTCTACTTTAAAGAAGAAGAAGAAGAACTCCATTTATTTGGCGGATAGTGACACCCACACTCAAATAAACAAAATAAAAGATGGCTACAGGCACATACAAAAAAGGGAAAGAAAAAAAAACAGTACCAAAAGTTTATAAAATAAATGTTACTGGCAACCGTGCGTCGCGCTTCCGCCAAACGAGGCTGACAACTCAGCGTTATGCTGCATCGGAAATCCAGATTCCCGGCACAGCACTGTTTTTCAGTGTCAACCTCATGTCTTTTGAAAATAGCTCTGCGTCTTCCCGTTCGTAGTTAACACTCGAGAACCTTTCGTCCCTATCGGTTATCGGTTCTTCGAGCGATGTGGCCCGCCCGTTGCCACTTTAAGTTGCAGAGAGCTATGTCGGTGGCTTTAATTCTTCGGCGAATCTTCTAATTACGGTTTCTGTGGCGCAAAAAACACCCGAGCATAGCTCTCTTCATAGCTCGTTGTGTGATAGATAACGTCGATCGATATGGAAACGGATCTTTTAAAATCATAAAAAATATGGCAGATCTATACGGACGAGAATATTTAAATAGACTCGCACGGTCCGCAGTCCGCACGAGCGTATATCCGTTACAACCCTGTATGTGTGGTGCGGCGCCACTCACCGGCGTGCTTGGGCTTCTTGTTGTGCAGCGCGCGGCGCACGAGCGCGTCCAGCTGCGCGCGCGACGCGCCGCCGCGCAGCGCGTCCCGCAGCGACACCTCGCCCGCGCCGAACAGGCACACCTGCGCACACCGACACTGGGCGTCACATCGCCCGGACTCTCCCGCTCCGGCGAGTCACCGCTCTCACCTTCAGATTGCCGTCGGCCGTGAGCCGCAGCCGGTTGCACGTGGAACAGAAGTTGCGCGTCATGGACGAGATGAAGCCGACGCTGCCCGCGTAGCCAGGCACGCGCCACACCTGCACAGGCGATGACGTCACACGTGGCGGAGTCGTGTATGCGGTACGCGCCGTGGCGGTGTGTCTGCGGTACGCGCCGTGGCGGTGTGTGTGCGGTACGCGCCGTGGCGGTGTGTGTGCGGTACGCGCCGTGGCGGTGTGTCTGCGGTACGCGCCGTGGCGGTGTGTGTGCGGTACGCACCGTGGCGGTGTCGTGTGGTCGCGGCGGCGCGGGCTGCGCGAGCGGCTGCGCGGCCAGCAATGCGCGCAGGGCGGCGCGGTGCGGCACCATCTTCGAGTCGTCCCACTTGTTGCCCGAGAACGGCATGAACTCGATGAACCTGCACCGCGATGACGACCACTCACACCTAGCCCCTGCGTCTGCGGACGCGCACGGGGGGCGAGGTCAGCTACTTATTCGGGCGTAACGTTGAAATCGTATTTTTCTGCTCGTCACGGACCACAAACCCACAAACAGAGCTCTGCAGGGCTATTCAGAACCGTCGGAAAGTCCCGTATCCGAATCCGATAGAAATGTTTCCGAGACTGTCCCGATCCGGAAACTATTTGAAAACGACTCTCTTGCTATTCATTGCTAATTACATGCAAAATAATAGGATCTACCGTAGCTGCAGCCAAGGCTCACACATGCCTGTGTCACGATAAACGACTGATAACTGATAAACGACCCGCGCCATCCATTGCTCTGGGTAAGGTGGACATACCCACAATCATTATTGAGGTTAATAGGCTGATATGCTGAATTAAAAAAAAACGTGAAAACTATTCCGCCATACCAAAGTCGGTAGCTTAGCTCATCTCATGTTGTAAACGTTTCGATTATAAAAATGCACATTGCATTTCTCAATCGTGAGCGAATCAGTAGGTAATCAGACTCGCGCGTTACTATGATCTGATGATGATATATCGCGGCGACCGTGATCACAACCTTGTTTTGAGGGTTGGATCGGCGCCTGTCTAACGAGACTACACTCCAACATTAGGTAATTGTAATGCACAGGACTAAAGGGCGCGCGTGCCGTGTACGCACCTGACTTCGACGTCCCGGTCCCGGGTCAACTCGACGAAATCACCTATTTCATCGTCGTTGAAACCTGAAATTAAATATTTTTAGTAACTTTTTTTTTATTTATTTTTTATTTTATATATGTAGGATATCTTGCGATCAGTCGAATACAGACTATAAGCAGATGATTTGTATGCGGTCGATTATAGGTAAGGTACTTCTCCCAGCGGAGTAAGCCCTTTCTTTTGAGAAGTCAGATTTGCTGACTATCATGGTCGAATATATCCTGTCGCTTTTTTAGCCGACGTATACTTTCAGGGATAGTGAGTTGCCCCGCTAGCTGGTTCGGGTGGTTTTGTAGTCTGAGCATATATTTGGCACCATGCATATTTAACTCCTCTTTAACCATAGGCATATTCAAAATTTCGTGGATCTCTGTTGTTTTGATAAACCATGGTGCATTTGATATTTGTTTGAGGATGTAGTTATGTACTCTTTGGATTATCATTACATTGGAGTTACTAGCAGAGCACCACAGTTGTATGCCATATGTCCAAATTGGCTTTAGAATAGTTTTGTAAATCAAGAGCTTATTGTCAACAGCGAGTTTTGAGTTTCTGCCCAGTAGCCAATAGAGACCTTTGTACTTCAAGTTGATTTCATCTCTTTTTGTTTGAAAATGAAAATATCTTTATTTACTTTAACATTATTACATTTAAAACATAGTTCCTGGAAATCTCTTTTAGGCATATATAGATGCCTGTGTCAGAGACCTCCGCTCTTCCATAGCATAGTTTGTATGTGTTTCTTCCAGGTTAGTCTGCGGTCTAAGTGCATTCCCAGGTACTTGACACTATCGCGATGAGGGAGTTGTATGTTGTTTTAAGGTTACTGGGGGACAATCTTCTTTTCGCAGGGTAAAAGTTACGTGGACTGATTTGGTCACGCTCGCAGCGATTCTCCATTTGGTTAGCCATAACTCCATGTCTTTTAGGCTGTTCTGTAGTAGTTGCGAAGCTTGGACAGGACATTTACTTGAGGCGATTAAAGCCGTGTCATCCGCAAATGTCACAACTGTAACCTCCGGGCTATGTGGCAGATCAGATGTGTATAGGGTGTACAGGATGGGTCCAAGAACAGAGCCCTGAGGCACCCCTGCGGATATTTCATATAGGCCTGACGTACAGTCGCCTTCTCTCACCCGAAATATTCTATCAGTTAGATATGATTTTAAAATTCCATAGTATGAGTGTGATAGTCTTATGCCAGACTTTGTCGAAGGCTTGTTGAATGTCAAGGAAAGTCGATGAACAATATTCCCCTTTTTCGAAAGACTTTCTAATTTTCCTACACAATCTATGAACTTGATCTGTAGTATCATGTTCTTTTCGGAATCCGAATTGGTGGTCAGGAATGATGGACTTTTCTTGCAGGATATTCACAAGCCTACTTAGTAAGGTCTTCTCAAATACCTTAGACATAATAGGCAGTAGGCTGATAGGCCTGTATGAGGTAACTTCATGGGCAGGTTTACCAGGTTTGTTTATCATTATGACTTGGGAGACATTCCATAGATCAGGGAAATGTCTGGAGAGATACGCAAAAATATCAAATCCATGGACAACAATAAAGCACCAGGCTTCGATCTTATCGATAAAAAGATTCTCGAAGAGCTACCACACAAAGCGATCATGTACCTCACAAACTTATTCAACGCAATAATGAGAGTAGGAACTCTCATGATCGCTTTGTGTGGTAGCTCTTCGAGAATCTTTTTATCGATAAGATCGAAGCCTGGTGCTTTATTGTTGTCCATGGATTTGATATTTTTGCGTATCTCTCCAGACGTCACTGTTTTTAAAGGCAAATCAAGTTGGAAGTCTTGATTAAGGACATAGTCAATATGTGCTTCATTTGCGTTGGGCCCTGCATCGTTTGGTTTGAAAACTTGAGCAAGGTGGCGTGCAAAAGCCTCAGCTTTACAATGTCCCGTTCTAGCCCATTTGCCATCATGTGTTCGAAGCGCGGGCTTGTCGTATAAGGGTCTATCAAGATTTCTACATGCTCTCCATAAAGAGTAGTTTGTGGCTTTTGTTGCTGAGAGACCTTCCAAGCGGGCCTCTAAGGCAGCATTATTTGCTTCAGATATTGTATTCTTTAGTTCGGGAACTGCTCTGTTAAACGCTTTTTTATCAGTTGGATGCCTGCTAGTATGCCATACTCGTCGCAGTCTCCTCTTTTCCAAGATTTGTTTCCTTATTGTTTCAGAGTACACTTTACATTGTAACGGGCGTTCTTTAACTTCAGGCGTAGACAACCAGCAACATTCTTGGATCGTAGTTGTTATTGATCTCGTAGCGTATTTTTAGTAACTAGCTTCTTTTTGGAAGCATAGTCTGCAGCACAGAGTACATTTTATATATCGTCTGCAGTACCTACAAACATGGGCGTACGCAGGGGGGGGCAGGGGGGGGCCGTTGCCCCCCCCTGGACTTGGCAACCATTCACTAAGCTGACAATATTTTGTCTAATTATACATTTATTTGAAAGTAATTGTAAAAGGGATTTATGTTTTTAATTACAAATCATCATGTTAGAATTAAAAAATAAAAATTTCGGCGCTGCGCGCTTAATCTTGATCGATGACAGACAGGAAGATGTTTGTAAGTACTATGGATGATTTTTTAACGGAGGTTACCTTATAACCGGTTTGCAGAAGATCCATTATTATAAGGAATTGCATTTTGCCCCTTTTAAAACAACGTAAAGAAAAGCAAGAGGTTCTTAATTTGGATGTAGTTTTTTTTATTATTTTATTACCTCAGAACCAGAACTGAATTATTTAACTGATTTGGAAAATTTGAAAGTAAGTAGTTAAGTAGTTTCAGATTGTTCCAATTTTCATCAAAATCTAGTTCTCTTTATGGGCATGAGTGAACTCTTCAAATAGTATAGGTACCTACGAGTATATACATACATATATATTTAGCGATTTTGATATTATCATCAAAAAACCCTCTAGTAGCAGTAGTCCGGTTGTTAGTCCGGTTGACCGGACTAGTGCAACTTTTCAGTAGCAGTAGTTCGGTTGAAATATACCACCGGACTACTGATACTCTTTAGTAGCAGTAGTCTGGTTGTTAGTCCGGTTGATTGGACTAGTGCAACTTTTCAGTAGCAGTAGTTCAGTTGAAATATAGCACCGGACTACTGATACTCTTTAGTAGCAACAGTTCGGTTTGTAATCTACACTAATATTATAAAGAGGAAAACTTTGTTTGTTTGGTTGTAATGAATAGGCTCAAAAACTACTGGACCGTTTTTAAAAATTCTTTCACCATTCGAAAGCTATATTATCCACGAGTAACATAGGCTAAATTGTATTTTGGAAAAAAATAGGGTTCCGTTAGATATTTGGGTTTTTTCGGACACAAGGTGTAAAAAATCGACCAGAAAGTTACTTATTTTGTGTACGCTGCCGAAACTATAAGAGATAGAACCATAAAATGTTCTAATTAATTGTAGATCTTATAAATATCTACAAAAAAGTCCGCGGCACACAAGGGCACACTATGTCGAGTGAGGCCCAACAACCATTTTTTTTATTTAAAAATCTTGAATTTTGTTTGGACTACATTTAAACGCATTTATTTTACTCATGCTATTAATCCTTATCAAAATAAAGTCATCATTAAGTACAGTTTATGTAGATAATATTTGGTCTTTGAATGATTAAAATTGGACATTTGGTTTTGAAGTTATGGCGAAATTAAAATATTACTGCTTATAAATTAAAAGATTTCTGCTGCACGGCCCGTTGCGAAGTGAGCGTCACCAAGGCGCGCGCAAGGGGGTGCGCATGCGGGAGGGGAGTTTAAATCTATGAGTAAGGTACCCGCGCGCGCGGCTCAGACGCGAGGTCGGTCGTATATTCATAGTACTCTGTGTCGGTCGGCTCCCTAAGCAGCGGTCGTGCGCGAAGTCTAATAATTTTCGTGTGATTTTTTTTAGATTTCTTTCTTAAAACTACACCTACGCAAAAGTTCTTCTCAGAGCTAAACAACAGTTCTTCTCAGAGCTAATCAACAGTTCTTTTCAGGGCTAACCAACAGATTTTTTCAGGGGTTACCAACAGTTCTTTAAACGGCTAACCAACAGTTCTTTTCAGGGCTAAACTTTCTAAACATAGGTCTCAAGCACGGGCAGCAAGAATACGTCGTCGAACGTTCACAACGACTTGCTGAACAAAATCAGAGAAACTCTCAGGTACGCGCACGAGAGTCGAGTGTCGAACGTTCGCAACGCCTTGCACAACAAAATCTGAGAACCTCTGTGAGTTACGTGCACGAGAGTCGGGTGAACCGATATGTATGAAATTTTGCGGGTAGGTCTGAGAATAGGTTATAAAGTATATTTTATGCCGCTGATACCATGATTGACGAGGATATATAGAACGAGAGGAGGGTACAAGAGAGGGAGAGGGGAGGGTGATGGAGTGAGTGATCAGAGGAGTTAGGAGGAGCAAGGGGAGGGGGGGGGGGAGTGAGAGGGAGCAAGTTGGGAGAAGAGAGAAGAGGGAGAGGGTTCCGAGAGGACAACGGGGAGAGGAAGAGGGGAAGTGTGACGGGGACCGAAGCGGGAGGGGAGAGAAATAGCATAGAATTAGATTTTTATTATAAGTGAGAGAGATGGAGAGAGATAAATCAAGGGAGTAGGGAGAAAAGGGGAGCAAAATGTAATTAAAGTGCGGGCGGAGCTGCGCGGGTCAGCTAGTATTAAGAATAAAATTGTACAATACACTTTGTTACTTTATTGTTATTTATGAACCCACAGGACCGGTACCGAATTTTTTTTATAAGATGTCAAATAAGGACTGCACGCCACTGGTATATAGATATTACAAACCGAACTGTTGCTACTAAAGAGCATCAGTAGTCCGGTGCTATATTTCAACCGAACTACTGCTACTGAAAAGTTGCACTACTCCAATCAACCGGACTAACAACCGGACTACTGCTACTAAAGAGTATCAGTAGTCCGGTGCTATATTTCAACCGAACTACTGCTACTGAAAAGTTGCACTAGTCCGGTCAACCGGACTAACAACCGGACTACTGCTACTAGAGGCAAAAAACGAGCATTTGCATTCAGAGAGAGAGTATCATTTGGCGAAGTGGAATTGACTTTGACTATGATGTCATGTGCAAAATAAATAGTAAAATCGAATATACCATCAAATTGATATGATGATGAAGCCGAAACAAAAAATGTATCTTAGCCGTGTTTAGGGCTCATATGATTGTCATAATTATTTTAATGGTAATTTCCCTCGTTTTGTCAGAAGGCAGATTTCGTTGCCTCGTTATTTCCGTTAACAATCTGTCATAGCTGGCGTCCAAAAAAATCTAAAACCAATTTTTGCAGGAAAAACGTTTTTTTATCAAAAAATTAACCAAATTCAATTTAAACAGAAAAAAATACCGGTCAAGTGCGAGTCGGACTCGCGCACCGGTTTCATACCATTTTTGGACGTATTAAAGTAATTTTACTATTCATGTAACACCTCAGATAGCAAAAAAACCAAACCACAAAACTAAGTTTGTTTGACGAGGTTTTTTTAGGATTAATTAAAAACTGTACTACTTCGTTAGATCATTTTATTTTTCCTGTAAAATATAGATAGACATGCATTATCCATAATTATTTCAGATCTTTTCCTTCACAAACTTCGGAGACAAGGGAGGGGAACGGTTTTTTTATTGACATATTTGGTTATTAGCCAAAAACTAGTCACATAAGCCAAAATAAAAATCTGTTTTGATATGTGCAAATGAAGCCCTTTCATATGATACCCCACTCGATGTAGTAGTCTCACTTTAAAATTTTGATGACCTATTTCGACCCCCATTATAAAAAAAATAAAAGAAAAAATATTTTTTTTTATTTGCGATGAGGTTGGGTAAGTAAGATCTAAAACTATTCCAAGTTTCAAATCGATAGCATCAGTGGTTCCTGAAATATATAGGTGTGACAGACAGACAGACAGACAGACGAAGTCAGACCATAAAGGTTAATTTTTTACCTTTCAGGTATGGAACCCTAAAAAGGAGTTTAGCGGTCTCTGAAATTTTCTCTTGTAAAAAATTCCCAAGGAAATAAATATTTTCTCGTTGTAAAAAGTAGCCTATGTTGATTCTAAGGTCAAAATCTAGAAATTTTGTCAGTATCAAGTCTACAGCATTTTTACTTTTTGAGTTTAAAGGTGACAACTAGACAAAAATTGTTTTAGTTTGGATTTGGGCAAGATAATGGAAATTCCCAACAAAAAAAAAATCAAAACCGCTCCTACTCAAACTCAAACTCAAACTCAAAAATCTTTATTTCAAATAGGCTTAACGCTAGCACTTTTGAATCGTCATTTTTTAGAAGCTACCACCGGATCACAACGCGGCCTCAACTGAGAAGATCCGGCAAGAAACTCAGCGGGCTTGTCATTTTTTCACTTTTGTTTTTTAAACATTGTTTTGTTACAAATGAATCGACATTAGCGATATTGTGTCCTGCCATTCGAAATATAAAGCAAGGGAGAAAAGAAGAAAACAATAAATTAAGACAAACTAAAAGGCCAAATGGATAGAAGTCGGACCAGTCCCCCCAAGCAGCACCCGCGCACGAGTTGACTCGAGCAGCAGCCATCACTCCCCTCAACCATATTAGAGGGAAGGGGGTGACCCGCCACACGAAGCCGCCACAAGCAAAGACTTTTCGATGGCGAGCATGACCGAACCAAAATCACAGTGGCTCACATTTAACTTCTGCTGTTAAGTAGTACCTCGACAGGCAAGACACAAAACACTTTCACATAATCTTTATATTATCAATCAATTGACTTGTGAAACAGCCATCAGTAATCCACCAGATTAAGAGGTGTTACAAACTGTAAGCCTACAATTCTAAGCTTGCATGAGTTGAGCAGTTCAAGCCCACGCAGCTTTATCCTCTAGGTAATCCGAGATTTTGTAATAAGCCTTTTTCGACAACCGGCTTCTTATCAAAGGTTTAAATTTATTCAGTGGAAGATCTCGGATATCCTGTGGCAGTTTGTTATAGAAGCGTATACTTTGGCCCATAAACGATTTGCTTGTTCTGTGGAGACGTGTGGAATGTAAAACAAGATTGTGTTTGTTCCGGGTATTAACACTATGAATCGCACTGTACTTTTTAAAAGATACACTATTTTTCTGAATATAAACTAAATTTTCAAATATGAATTGCGAAACAACCGTTAGAATATCTATTTCTTTGAATTTTTCCCTTAGTGAATCAGTAGGAGCCAGATTGTAAAGTTAATATAGTTAATGGCCATTTATCCATTTTTTGAAATCCGATTATTTCGACACTCGATGCCAATTCTCAATCAGATAGTGAGTAGAGATATCAAATATCTCGTATTCAATAATCGAAAATAATCATAAACTGCTCCGACAATTGAAATAAATAGATTTTAATAACTGACTTAAGTATAATTAAAGTTAATTGGCGTTTGTGAGTGCGGCAGTAAAATTATAACGTATTTATTTGTGCTTTGATGAATTTGATCACCAGCAAAAGAACCTTATGTTGCCCCCCCCTAGACCAAAAGCTGCGTACGCCCATGCCTACAAACGCTATAATAGAATTGCATAATTTTGTAACTTGTGACTCTTCTTGCATTAACATAGGCCTACTTTTTACCGCGGTATGGATAAACCTTTGATTATATATAATTACAGGTAATCTAATCGACGGTCTCGTTGGTGTAGTGATTAAAAACCCTGATTGCCACCCAATACCAATAGGTGGACGTGATACCGATCGGCCCAGGACAACATTTGTGAACATATGACAATATCCATTTGTTTTGCGGCTGGGGTTTATGTACAATGGATCGATGTGCATTCCGTTGGTTAACGGACCCAGCATATAGCCCACCATCAATAGAATAGAATAATATATTAAACATCATGCTAACTAAATATTATTATCACACCTACGTATAAATGTATGCAATCGAACGAAACCCACCGGTGGCAGTGGTTCGTTCAATGGCGTCGTATACCTTTCATGAGTACTGTGTTGATCTTGACCGGCCGGTAGCCGAGCTGCAGCGCCAGGTCCACGCCGGCCAGCACGCGCGCCAGCCCCTGCGCACACACACACACTCACACTCGCGCACCAGCCGCGCGTGCTCGCGTCACCGACGACACGATGACCGGCCCGCCCGACTACATAGATATTTGGCTCTTCTGTAGGTACATACTATACCGATTGCATTGATATGGTAAGGTCGGCATTATACTTCCGATTTTGGGCTCCCACACATAACTGCGAATTCGCATCGCATCGCAAATATCTGCAAGAAACAAATGAATTTTTGTATTGAAAATGCATTTGTTTCTCGCAGACATTTGCGATGCGATGCGAATTCGCAGTTATGTGCGGTAGCCCTTTATTATCCCCATAGTCTGATCAGACTATCGGAAGGCGCTAGATCCATTGTTTTGTTTGAAGTTGAACCACCACACACGTCCGAGTCGGATCGGAACTCCGAGTCGGAAGGCGCTTCCTATATTATTGCCGATCCGATTGTCTGAAGGCGCGGTCTGCATACTACTAGATAGAGACAAAATAGACGTCCGACTCTTCCGTCCGATTTGCCAGTATGCCAGTAGATTATAGTTAAAGAGATTTCTAGAGATTAGATAAAGCAGTGTATGAAACAGCACATAATTAAGTATTGAAATACTCGTTGTGATACAATTATAAACCTCGCCTACGATTCGGTTTATAAACACACACTCGTGTTCTAATATCCCCTATAATGCAACAGTTTGCCAGTGGGGTGTCCGGGTAATAATAGGACCTTTCCATCTCCTCCCGTTGGATGCCCATAATAGGCGACTAAGGGAAATCAAGAAGACGGGCAGCAGCGTCTTTCTATTGGATGATTGTGGTAACTACAACACCACATATACTGCGATCCCCAAGACGCCTGCCTGCGTGGGGATTATGGCAACCCCTAGGCTCCCTTCTAAGAGCGAGGCCTTTTGTTCAGCAGTGGACGTGTGTCGGCTGCTGATGATGATAATGTAACAGTTTCATAAGCTACTATTAAACACGCCAGATATGGGTGAACTAACTCTTTCCTAAACGAGCTCAAATTCGGTGGGTCTACGTTTATTAGTGCAGAGATCCCGTGACCACATTGATGCTCCATCGTCAGATCCTGATCACCAATTTTCTGGCAACTACTCGTCGAGACCTATCCAATAAATCTAAATTCGACAGGTCAACATTTTAACAGGAAATCAAACAGCTGTAACAATATTTCTTCAGACGAAGTGTTGATATTTATAACAACCAATTTAGTGATGTAGATATATTTTGTAATAATTAATAATTAAACCTTCTTTATTCCTTAAATTGCATGCATTTTACAAAAGATACAAATTATAATATTTTTTTTTACTTAAGGACCTCTCACCGAGTAAAGGCCTCCTCCATATTTTTCCAGGCGTCTCTATCCCTTGCCTTGACAATCCAGTCGTTCCCAGCCACTCTGTTTATCTCGTCTATCCATCTTTCTTTGGGTCTTCCCCTATTCCTTTTATTTGATGTTCCGGCCCAGGTTGTTACTTTTTTAGCCCATTTGTCGTTTTCCATACGTGCTACGTGTCCGGCCCATTTCCACTTTGTTTTCTTACAATATTCCAAAGCATCAATGACATTAGTTTTTTTTCTTATTTCTGTATTTCTGACCCTATCTTTTCTTTTTAAATTCATAATACTTCGTTCCATCGATCTTTGAGAAATCTGAAGCTTGTTTTTTGTATAGTTATTAAAAACCCATGTTTGGCACGCATATGAGAGGCATGGCAAAATACAGCTATCCAGGACTTTTTTCTTAAGTTTTACAGGTAGATTTGATTTTAGTACTTCCTTATTGCTCCAGAATTTGTTCCATGTGAGGTTTATCCGTCTGTCAATTTCATTTTTATGTCTAGATCTATTAAATGACACAAGTTTACCCAAGTATGTGTATTCTTTCACATAATCTAGTGGGATATTATTGACTTTGATGTTATCTTGTTTACTGTTAGTCATAATCTTAGTTTTTGTAATGTTCAATTCCAGGCCGATTTCCCGGCTCACTGTATATAATTCGTTAATCATATTTTCCATTTGAGATGAAGTTTCTGAAAAAAGAATAATGTCATCGGCAAATCTGAGGTTACTTAGAAAATCCCCTTTTATCTTGATACCTTTATCTTTCCAATTTAGTTTCATTATATTTTGAAGAACTGTAATGAAAATTCTCGGTGAAAGTGGGTCTCCCTGCCTAACGCCTCTACTTATCCTTATTACCGAGCCTCTTTTCTCCAGTTTCACACGACTTATGCTTTTGCTGTATATGTCTTTAATAAGGTCTACTAATTCAGATGGTACGTTGCAATCGTGTAGTGCTTTCCACATGCTGTTATGGGATATTGAGTCAAACGCTTTTTCGTAATCAATAAAAGCCAAGTACAATGAGCAATTTCGTTCTTCATATTTCTCTATAATTAATTCCAAAGTATGGATGTGATCTATAGTCGAATAGTTTTTTCTGAAACCAGCTTGTTCTTGCGTTTGGCATTTTTCAGTGTATGATGCAAGGCGCTCTTCTAAACACGAAGCAAATAATTTATACAAATTCGACTGTAAGCTTATCGGCCGGTAATTTTTTATATCGACAGGGTCTCCTTTTTTATAGAGTAAAATTATGTCGGATTGTCCCCATTCTCTAGGTATTATTTTTTCCTCTAGAATTTTATTGAATAATTTGGTGATAGGAGCTGCCAATAAAAATCTGCCTGTTTTTATTATCTCGTTAGAAATACCGTCCGGTCCATTGCTTTTCCTGGTATTCAAGCCTTCCATTTTTTTTAATATCATTTCGGTAGAAAATTTGTCAAGGGTAGTAGAGTTTCGATTTAGTGGTATATTCTCTTGGGTTTTGTCATGTAATGACTAAAGGTTTCTGTAAAATGTGGTGGCTATTTTAATTATGTCTGGTCTAGAAAAAGTCTTGGTATTGGTAGAGTTATCCTTAAGGCAGGGGATCCATTTTTTCGTAGAATCGAGCGCTTTGAAACCATGTTTTAAACTACCTGTTGATTTGAGGTGGTTTTCGATTGTTTTTATTCTGTACTCTTGGTGCTCTTTCTTAATAAGTTTGTGAATATTCTTATATAAATAACAACGTTCTTTTTTCTCTTCTTTTGTTATATTTTTCTTATGTGTTAACTCATTTCGTCGTGTTATAAGGCATTTTATGTAGTCAGGAATAATTGTACGTTTTTTTACTATCTCTTTATTAATAGAGTTTAGACTTTCCAATATTATGTTCTTGATTTTACTGTAGTATGACTCTACATCTTCATTTTCTTCAATTTTAATAGTATTTAATGTTTTACATAAAGCTTCGATGAATTGTTCTTTATCTTGTAAAGTACTTAGTTTGTTATTGTTATTTCTATACTTTGCTCTACTTTTCTGTATTTTTGAAATTAAAATTGTACATCTTATGAGCCGATGATCACTGGGAAATGATATCCTGTTTAATATTTCAATATTTGTAACTTTTTCTTTCGAGTTTGTTAATACATAATCAATTTGGCTCTTACATTTTTTTGGTGAAAGCCAAGTCCACAAATTATTTATATTCTTTTTAAATAAGCTGTTTACAACAAAAATATTATTTTCCCAACAAAACTGTAGTAGGGTTTCCGCTCTTTTATCTCTTTTTCCATAACAAAATTTTCCCAGTATTTTTTCTTCTCCAGTAACACGTTGTCCAACACGAGCGTTGAAATCGCCCATTATAATAAGGTTTTTATTACATTGACTTCGAGTTTGTTGGAGTTGATTGTAAAAAAAAAATTCAATTCATTATCGCTTGCTTCAATAGTGGGAGCATAGACTTGGATGATTGAAAGAGCTGTGTTATCAAACTTTAGATTTAAAACGCATATACGTTCCGATATTCCAATAAAGCTCTCTATATTTAATTTGTACTTTTTTTTTAATCATAAAACCAACTCCATGCTGGCCTTTAGTTTCACCAAAGTAGCAGAATATATTTTCATCATCTTCTATAATATTATAACCTGTTCTTCTTATTTCTGCTAAGCCAATAATATCATATTTTATTTGTGATATTGCTTGTTTGAAATCAATTAATCTTTCATTCGACAAGAGAGATCTTACATTGTAAGTGCAGATATAGAGTGATTGTAATGGAGGGTTTTGGTCTTTAACCCCCGCGGTGACCAACCGTGGTGGGGGCATAATATGTGGAGAGGTCTGTTTTTGCTAGTATTTTTTCTTGTTTACACTCGTTTGAGACGTCGCTGTGTTTATGATAGAAGAAACAGTCGAAGTATCTGAAGCTGGATCTTTGCTCTGATTTTTTAACATATACTGGTGGATGTTCAGATTTTGTTTCTTAAATGGTTTCTTTGTGTTAGTCTTTTCTGGGTTTGGACTATCACTGTTAGCTTCTGGAGATTCTGATAAATAACGCTTATTTTGATTCGATGCATATTGTGTGTATTTCTGCTTCTTTGCTGGTTTATCTTCTGGGATAATTACAAGTTTATTGTACTTTAAATAAGCTTTTTTACCTTTATTTCTTTCTTCTAGTAGTTGTGTACTAAGTTTTTTTCGTTCTTCAAGAATTTCAGGCGGAAAGTCCTCTTTAATATAATATGATGTATCATTTAATTTTTTCTTGTTTTTTAAAAGCTTTATTTTCATGTCCATCGTGGTAAAACAAACAACAATAGGTCTTATCTTTTCGTTTTCTTTTTTTCCTAAACGTCTTACTTCCTCTATGCTTTCTTTGTTGCAGTCGATATCCAAACGTTTATTTATAATTTCCAAAACAATGCCTAGTAAATCTTGATAGCTTTTTTCGATCTCTTCTATTCCAAAGAAAACTAGATTTTTTTCCTAGTTAATCTTTCCAGTCTCTGTATGCGTTGGTCCTGGTCTTGTACAGTTTTCTCCAGTGTACAGTATTTAACTTCCAAATTAGCAAATTTTGTATCAATGTTTTTATTTATAACTAGCTGACCCACGCAGCTCCGCCTGCGCTATTTTTACGACACATTGAACGCCAAATGCCTGACACTCAATACATTTTTGTATTGGTATGATGCCTGACGGCAGTCTAAGGGTTAACTAAACTTTTAATAACAGACATTCGCATCGAATACATAACATCCTTTTTTATAGTCGGTTAAAAACTGGGACCCACTTTTTACTTGCTCTCCGAAGCACGGACCCGTTTAGTTCAAATGGCGTTAAACGGTCACCCATCTATTTAATGACCTTACCTAACGTTGCTTAACCCGATCGATTACAAAACCTTGGTAACAACTCTCTATGAGTGTTCCCTTACTAATATTTATTATATTATAAAGGAAAATTGGTAAAAACTGACCAAGCGTATAACCAAGTACCCATTTTGACTTTAATCCCCTCTCCCAAAAGAACCGTGCTAGATTACGGGATAAAAAGTATCCTATGTCCTACCTCGTAGTAAGATCTCAAATCGTGCCAAGTTTCATTTGAATCCATTCAGTAGTTTAGGCGTGATGCTCAGCCGTGATACAGACAGACAGACAGACAGACAGACAAAAATTAAAAAAATTACATTTTCGGCCTCAGTATCGGTTATAGAATGCCCTCCAAAAATAATTTTCAAAATATCTTCAATGTACAGAATTGGACCTGTTACAGTTTTATTATAAGTATAGATTTCAGGTATGCTTTGTTTCATGTCGCGTATTTCCTCTGTCTGTTTATCAAATTTTATTTGTAGATTCTTTATCATCTCTATGAGTTCTTCCATGATGCGTAATTTCAATGTATTTATTATTAACAACGCCCTCTAGTGAGAAGATTTGGATTTTTTGTTGCTCATCTAGGTGATTATTGGTTTTTGTTGTGGATCCGTTTAATCAAGGCCTATTTGTTTTAGTTCTCGTAGTTTTCCTTAGATGCCGCTGTCTTGTCTGACTTGCACAAATTTGAAATGTATTCTTCTTGTTTTTTTTTTCTTTTAGGTTATAATAGAAGTGCAAATTCAATAGACAGACCTGATTTAAATGCAAACTAGGTTGATCTTTTTCGTTATTTTCCACAGTATATTATTTTGGCATTTCATACAGGAAATTTTCTAATATTGTGGCAAAATATCACTGTAATAGTACTTGCACTTTGTTCGGTATTTGCACTTATTCGTTCACTTTTGACACCACTTTTTTACAGTTTCATGATAAATTAAGTCACTATGATGACGAATATACTTGTTTTATTACTGATTTTGCAAAATTACTATTTTTATTTTATTAAATATCACAGACACGATGTATACAGTGGCACAGTGGCGCCACTCCTATTTGTAATAATCTAACTGTATTCAAAGAAAAAAATCGAAAGAAGTTAATAAAATAATATATTAAGTTACTTGCTTACCTAGATTTTATAGATACATAAAATTTATTAATAATAAAATAAAAATTGAAACTATAGTTATATTAGATTATCACATTTACTTAGTTATACTTGTTTTGCTTTTTCTATATCTTTGTTGTGTTCTTTATAGATAAGATATACCTAATGTTCTATGTTATTATTTCATGGAACTCTAAGTCTATAAGTATTTTTTTTTCCTTTGTATAATGATAGTATAAGACTGTTTGTTTCCTAAATAATAAAAAATAAAAATATTAATAGAATTACCAGCCGGCGCGTCAGCACCAGCCCGTTGCTGGTCATGGACACCGTGCGGATGTAATGTCGATGTGTACGTACGGGGCGGCGCGCCATGCGCTCGTAGCGGTCGGCGCGCAGCGAGTCCAGCGACACGTTGAGCGCCGAGAGGCCGGCGCGCTGCAGCGCCGCCAGCCGGCGCGTCAGCACCAGCCCGTTGCTGGTCATGGACACCGTGCGGATGTAATGTCGATGTGTACGTACGGGGCGGCGCGCCATGCGCTCGTAGCGGTCGGCGCGCAGCGAGTCCAGCGACACGTTGAGCGCCGAGAGGCCGGCGCGCTGCAGCGCCGCCAGCCGGCGCGTCAGCACCAGCCCGTTGCTGGTCATGGACACCGTGCGGATGTAATGTCGATGTGTACGTACGGGGCGGCGCGCCATGCGCTCGTAGCGGTCGGCGCGCAGCGAGTCCAGCGACACGTTGAGCGCCGAGAGGCCGGCGCGCTGCAGCGCCGCCAGCCGGCGCGTCAGCACCAGCCCGTTGCTGGTCATGGACACCGTGCGGATGTAATGTCGATGTGTACGTACGGGGCGGCGCGCCATGCGCTCGTAGCGGTCGGCGCGCAGCGAGTCCAGCGACACGTTGAGCGCCGAGAGGCCGGCGCGCTGCAGCGCCGCCAGCCGGCGCGTCAGCACCAGCCCGTTGCTGGTCATGGACACCGTGCGGATGTAATGTCGATGTGTACGTACGGGGCGGCGCGCCATGCGCTCGTAGCGGTCGGCGCGCAGCGAGTCCAGCGACACGTTGAGCGCCGAGAGGCCGGCGCGCTGCAGCGCCGCCAGCCGGCGCGTCAGCACCAGCCCGTTGCTGGTCATGGACACCGTGCGGATGTAATGTCGATGTGTACGTACGGGGCGGCGCGCCATGCGCTCGTAGCGGTCGGCGCGCAGCGAGTCCAGCGACACGTTGAGCGCCGAGAGGCCGGCGCGCTGCAGCGCCGCCAGCCGGCGCGTCAGCACCAGCCCGTTGCTGGTCATGGACACCGTGCGGATGTAATGTCGATGTGTACGTACGGGGCGGCGCGCCATGCGCTCGTAGCGGTCGGCGCGCAGCGAGTCCAGCGACACGTTGAGCGCCGAGAGGCCGGCGCGCTGCAGCGCCGCCAGCCGGCGCGTCAGCACCAGCCCGTTGCTGGTCATGGACACCGTGCGGATGTAATGTCGATGTGTACGTACGGGGCGGCGCGCCATGCGCTCGTAGCGGTCGGCGCGCAGCGAGTCCAGCGACACGTTGAGCGCCGAGAGGCCGGCGCGCTGCAGCGCCGCCAGCCGGCGCGTCAGCACCAGCCCGTTGCTGGTCATGGACACCGTGCGGATGTAATGTCGATGTGTACGTACGGGGCGGCGCGCCATGCGCTCGTA
This sequence comes from Furcula furcula, assembly GCA_911728495.1. Classification (NCBI taxonomy): domain Eukaryota; kingdom Metazoa; phylum Arthropoda; class Insecta; order Lepidoptera; family Notodontidae; genus Furcula; species Furcula furcula. The sequence goes on from OU452253.1 coordinate 26,439,862, forward strand.
GCGGTCGGCGCGCAGCGAGTCCAGCGACACGTTGAGCGCCGAGAGGCCGGCGCGCTGCAGCGCCGCCAGCCGGCGCGTCAGCACCAGCCCGTTGCTGGTCATGGACACCGTGCGGATGTAATGTCGATGTGTACGTACGGGGCGGCGCGCCATGCGCTCGTAGCGGTCGGCGCGCAGCGAGTCCAGCGACACGTTGAGCGCCGAGAGGCCGGCGCGCTGCAGCGCCGCCAGCCGGCGCGTCAGCACCAGCCCGTTGCTGGTCATGGACACCGTGCGGATGTAATGTCGATGTGTACGTACGGGGCGGCGCGCCATGCGCTCGTAGCGGTCGGCGCGCAGCGAGTCCAGCGACACGTTGAGCGCCGAGAGGCCGGCGCGCTGCAGCGCCGCCAGCCGGCGCGTCAGCACCAGCCCGTTGCTGGTCATGGACACCGTGCGGATGTAATGTCGATGTGTACGTACGGGGCGGCGCGCCATGCGCTCGTAGCGGTCGGCGCGCAGCGAGTCCAGCGACACGTTGAGCGCCGAGAGGCCGGCGCGCTGCAGCGCCGCCAGCCGGCGCGTCAGCACCAGCCCGTTGCTGGTCATGGACACCGTGCGGATGCCCGGGATGGCGTGCAGCCCGCCTGCACGCGCCGTCACAACATACCATTATACCGACACTATCGGATGCTCTAATAATACAGGGTCAGGGGTCGTTTGTTTGGACAAATCTCAACTAAGTACTACTCTTTATCTGAACCTAAAGGGTTCACATAAAGAGTAAAATAACGACTATCTTCAGATAGTCGTCTATAAGCATTCATGCTTATAGAATTGACTGAATAACTGATCGTAAAGAATTTTTGATACGTTGTACAACCAAAAAAGAAGACTGAAGCAGTTTAAATGCGACACGACCAAGTCAGACAAGACGATTCTAGAGTACCTACCTACCCTAACACGTAGGGTAAGGTGGTGCAAGCCGGTGAAGCTGCAATGGCCATCTGCGGCTAACAGCGTCTATCATTCCCAAAAAAAAAAAAAGCGCGTAGTGTACAAGAGTGCGCAGAGCCAATAACTAATCACATAATAACGTTACTGGGGTAGCTTCAGTTGACAATTATTCAATAACATGTGGTATGTACCAGCAAAAAATATTTTCGTTTTGAATTCACGTATTGCAGATTTAGTGAAGAAAAAGTGATTTTGCCCCTCTTGATGTAATTTTTATCGATATTCCAAAGAGGATTTAAACAAAGATTGAAGAGGTGATATTTTGTTCTTTGTGTTGTTATATTAGGCTACTATCTAATTTCTTGTCACAGGCGTAGTTTCCTCATTGATTTGTATAGATAGCTGTGGTATCAATTTAAAGGTGTTTAGACTGAGTAGTGCAAGAGTGCGCAATGTCGATATGTGCAAGAGTGCGTGCGCACTCTTGTCCAATATTTTTTTATAACTAAGTTACCATATTTTTTTTTAAGTTATAGTTAGTATAGTTTTTCAGTTCTTTATTTTTTTATCCTGTCAGAATGTCAAGGAGACCGAGAACGACGAAAAGAAAAAAACATCAAACCGATAGTAAAGTAAGAAGTTCAAAAGCTTATAGGATAGGAAAGAGACAAATAGCTGCCCAACTAGGTATGTCTGAGTCTACGTTAAGAAAAAGATTGTAAAAAGAAACCATCTCCCAGTCCTTAGGTACACATTCACCAAGGAAATGGAACTAGAGCATCTATACTTATCTACACTAATATTATAAAGAGGAAAACTTTGTTTGTTTGGTTGTAATGAATAGGCTCAAAAACTACTGGACTGTGTTTAAAAATTCTTTCACCATTCGAAAGCTACATTATCCACGAGTAATATAGGCTAAATTTTATTTTGGAAAAAAATAGGGTTCCGTAAGATATTTGGGTATTTTCGGACACAAGGTGTAAAAAATCAACCAGAAAAGTTACTTATTTTGCGTACGCTGCCTAAACTATAAAAGATAGAACCATAAAATGTTCTAATTAATTGTAGATCTTATAAATATCTACAAAAAAGTTCGCGGCACACGCACGTATCTATGTCGAGTGAGGCCCAACAAGCATTTTTTTATTTAAAAATCTTGAATTTTGTTTGGACTACATTTAAACGCATTTATTTTACTCATGCTATTAATCCTTATCAAAATAAATTATTTCATCATTAAGTACAGTTTATGTAGATAATATTTGGTCTGTGAATGATTAAAATTGGACATTTGGTTTTGAAGTTATGGCGAAATTAAAATATTACTGCATATAAATTAAAAGATTTCTGCTGCACGGCCCGTTGCGAAGTGAGCGTCACCAAGGCGGGGGTGTGCATGCGGGAGGGGAGTTTAGATCTATGAGTAAGGTACCCGCATGGCTAATAAGTATCATCTATGGCAGTGATTTCCAAAGTGGTCTATATCGACCCCTAGGGGTCTATGACAACCTGCAAGGGGTCTACGTCAGCGAAAAAAAAATTGGGGGTCCATGAAATGAAAATTCGGGTCCACGATAGTGGATCTCAACACATACACTGATAGTACCTATTTACTTACATCATACTATCTTATAATATCAAGACATATACATTATTTATAAAATTACCTATGAAGTAAAAAAAATATTATATATGGCATATGTTCGTTTTATTATGAATCAAGAAATCTACGAAGAACTGCTCTTCCAAGAACTTTGATAACCAACACTAAAGGTGAATCAATATTTCATGTTTTAAATTTTAAAGGATTACTTCATTGAAAAAGCAATTCCTTTATCAAATATAATATCAGTAGCTAGCTGGGGGGGGGGGGGGGGGGGCTTGGTAAGTAGGGGGTCTACCCAACACGGAAAAACATGGCAAGTGGTCTACGACACAAAAAAGTTTGGGGAACTCTGATCTATGGGCTCAGACAGACGCGAGGTCGGCTCCCTACGCAGCGGTCGTGCACGAATTCTAATAATTTTCGTGAGATTTTTATTAGATTTCTTTCTTAAAACTACACCTACGCAAAAGTTCTTCTCAGAGCTAAACAACAGTTCTTCTCAGAGCTCATCAACAGTTCTTTTCAGGGCTAACCAACAGTTCTTTTCAGGGCTAACCAACAGTTCTTTTCAGGGCTAGAACGCTATTAGCATTTTCTTAAACATTTGAAAATGCCTAAGAGAGCCAGGTCTCAACTTTCTAAACATAGTTCTCAAGCACGGGCAGCAAGAATACGTCGTATGGGAGAATCTTCACCTGAACGTGCACAACGCCTTGCTGAACAAAATCAGAGAAACTCTCAGGTACGCGCACGAGAGTCGAGTGTCGAACGTTCGCAACGCCTTGCACAACAAAATCTGAGAACCTCTGAGTTACGTGCACGAGAGTCGGGTGAACCGATATGTATGAAATTTTGCGGGTAGGTCTGAGAATAGGTTATAAAGTATATTTCATGCCGCTGATACCATGATTGACGAGGATATATAGAACGAGAGGAGAGTGCAAGAGAGGGAGAGGGGAGGGTGATGGAGTGAGTGATCGGAGGAGTTAGGTGGAGCAAGGGGGGGGGGAGTGAGAGGGAGCAAGTTGGGAGAAGAGAGAGGAGGGAGAGGGTTCAGAGAGGACAACGGGGAGAGGAAGAGGGGAAGTGTGACGGGGACCGAAGCGGGAGGGGAGAGAAATAGCATAGAATTAGATTTTTATTATAAGAGAGAGAGATGGAGAGAGATAAATCAAGGAAGTAGGGAGAAAAGGGGAGCAAAATGTAATTAAAGCGCGGGCGGAGCTGCGCGGGTCAGCTAGTCTTCAATAAATTTAAAATCTTGACAACACTTTTTGGAATATCTGCTAAAAATTTAAGGCGTTTGGCTTATGATTTACCTGAAAAGAATATTCAGGCACACAAAATATTTGATATGGAGGAGTCTAAATTTTCTACAGTTCCCAAAAAACCACCAAAAGTTTCATCCACTAAGGGAAAATGATGAGTGCGATCAATGACTTTTTGCGCACTCTTGCACACCCGGCTGCGCACTCTTGGCCACACATACTGTGCAAGATTGCGCATTCAAGAGGTTGATTAAAAGTTCTATAGTTTCTAAATTACTGGACTTATGTTAATTAATACCTTGTTTTTTAGTAGATGAACAACTATAGTTAATAAACACATTAAAAAATTATCTTTAAAATGTATTTTATTGGGTTTACAGCCTAAAATATCGAAACCGCGCACTCCTGCACCACCTTACCCTATGTGCTTTTAATAAAACGTTCAACCAGTTTATTGTACTTTTGTAGTGAATTAGGCAACTAGGCAATCGGTCGCCATCTGGGTCGCAGTGTGCGGCGCGGGCATCTCACCGATGACGTCGACGAGGTCGGCCCGCAGCGTGGGCTCGCCGCCCGTGAGGCGCACCTTGTCGACGCCGGCGGCCGCGAACACGCGCACCAGCGCCAGCAGCTCCTCGCGCGTCAGCAGCGAGCCGCGCGCGGACAGCGGCACGCCCTCCGCCGGCATGCAGTACTGGCCTACCGGTACGAACGATCGTGTCACGTGTGCACAACGCGGAACAACTGGCATTGAATGTAGTACGTGAACCGGACCTAACGAACTATAATTTACTAACGAAAAAAGATGACGGGCAGCGGCGTGTGTCTATTGGATAATATTGGATACTGCGATCCCCATGCCAAGCGTGGAGATTATGGCAACCCCACTCATCTCAGGGGGAGGCAGCAGTGGACAACTATCGGCTGCTTATGATGATGATGAGTGGATATACAGATAGACGAAGACGGACGAACAGCAGAAGTTAAATGTTAGACGTTAGCCACTGTGATTTTGGATCGGTCATGCTCGCCATCGAAAAGTATTTGCTTGTGGCGGCTTCGTGTGGCGGGTCACCCCCTTCCCTCCAATATGGTAGAGGGGAGTGATGGCTGCTGCTCGAGTCAACTCGTGCGCGGGTGCTGCTTGGGCGGACCGGTCCGACTACTATCCCTTTGGCCTTTTAGTTTGTTGTACTATCGTCGTATTTTTTTTCTGTCTACTTAATCTTTTGAACGGCAAGACACACAGTCGTCGCTCTGATCTGATTGTAACTTGAAACACCCCATATAGCACTTTTCGGTCACAGAATCATAAAAGCAGTAACACGTCGCATAGTTTCGTAACTGTTACGAAACATAGTTACTGTGTGGGGTTTGGTCTCTATGTGTGGTAACAGTTCCCACACAATGTGACCAGAAAATTTTTAGTTACTATGTGTAGTCTTTGTGTTCACACGTAACGTAAACATTTGTGTCGACTTATTTTTAAACGCAATGTGTTTATGTGTAGTAACGGTGTGGTAACTATGTTACCAGAATAGTAATTTAAAATATATACTTACACGAAGTGTTGTAACGTTACGACATTGTTACTGAACAATATATTGCTAAAATGTAAATAAATAAGTCGTCATAAGACACTGTTTTTCAAACTGTTCCTACAAGTGTAGTTAATAAAATCTTTTAAAAAAAAATCGAACCGACTTCAATATCACTGAAAAGTATAAAATAATTTAAATATTATTGAAGTTGGTGTTAGCTTACCGGCTGTGTATATTTGGCACCAACTTCAATAATATTTAAATTATTTTATACTTTTCAGTGATATTGAAGTCGGTTTGATTTCTTTTTAAAAAGATTTTATTTTAAACTTTTTAGTGATATTTTCATATATAAAGATTGAACCATCGAAAACCGTAAAATTATCTAGGTAGGTTATGATCACATTATCGTCTACATAGTTTTACATAATTCATGTTTCTTCAGAACAAAATATCTGGCCGTAATGAAATTTGCATGGAAACATCATAGTAGTTTACTCTCTCGAATAAAAAAAGAATCATCGAAATCGGTTCATAATTGTCAGAGCAATGTAATGGAGAACATCAGTTTTATGGTTTTTACCAGATAAATTCCTCCATATTGTTCATGGTCCTCCAGGAAGTTCTTATCCGGTTGTAATAAAATTCATACAGATTCAATACAGTGGTTTCTTCTTTCGAATAAAAAAAGAATCATTGAAATTGGTAAATATTTGCCAGAGTTATGACCATTTTTGTCCTTAAAAAGCGACATAAAGTCATCTATATAGGCTTTCTTGCAGCTCTCAGTGCGCAGTCACCATACTTGTTTTTTCATGAACTACTTATTACTAAGCAATATTTTTTTTATGGGACCCAATCAATGGATTGAAGAATGGATGGAAGAAAGATTTTTTCAAATCGGTTCATAATTGCCGGAGTTATGCGCGAACCTACATAAAAAAAAGAAATATATATATACAGACGAATTGAGAACCTCCTCCTTTTTTGAAGTCGGTTAAAAATGAGTAAAAATCCGAAACTCCCACGTCTCACATCAACTTTCTACAGAAAAGTAAACAAATTAATGGTTCCAGAAAATCTACCTCCAAGTAAGTACACATTTTTAGCTCTTAAAGTTACTTCATGATAGATTACTGGTTCAAAAGCAAATAGTTACCATCAAAATTCGTTGCTTTATATGTGATACAAATGCGAGGTGATTTATAAATGGTGAATGCAAAATTAAATATATAAGTAGTGTACCGGAGTGGAGGTACGGTGCGTTTTAAATAATGTAATATATAAGTATTTCGTGATATTTTTTATTTCAGGTACTGTGGGGTTTAACAGTTACCACGGATGCATGAAATGTACAGTAATCTGAGAATACGATAGAAGAGGTCAGCATATGAGTTTTCCCAGAACGGACATGCCTTTGCGTACTGATGATTCATTTAGAAATCGATTAGATCCTGATCACCACTTGCCACACTTGCCACCACATTTGCTTGTAGTCGTCATTTTATTTGTATGGCCTCCAAAAGTTTGAGAATTGCTGGAAACAATATACCATTTTGTAAATTCGGTAACTTTATAACTACTTCTGATTTTGCGTCGACATATGTCGACACAGTCTCGTAACTTAGTGACCAGTTGTGACTTAAATATTTTCTTTAAATACAAATGTTTTATCCAATTATTTACCAACTTTATGGTTTTATTATTGGTTCCATAATATATAGTAAGTATTAAAAGAGATTAATCTATTAAAGCAAAAGCTTCCAAGCTCTGGGAATGTAAAGATTTGTCAGTAAAAATATTGTTTACATTGTACTACACAGGTGAAATTACATTAATATGATGGCGCGTTGATAAATTTCAAACTATTTCAACAAATTACACAATGAATTTCCTTTCCCACCTCTATTTGAACGATAAAAACCAAGTAATTTAGTAATAAAAACTTATGTTGACAAAACAATGATGGCCGATAACTTTTTCTTCTTATTCATTTTTTCATTTTAAAACTTCACTTCACTAAACAAAAATTGAATGAAGGAACCATGAAAGAACGAATGATTTCTGAGAAGTGGTCGCAGACTAAGAACAATGTTACCACACTGCGACGTAACTTTAAAACCAAATGTTACTGTGTCGACTGTTCCCCATTTTTAGTCGCAGCGACGGAACAAAGTCGACTCGGCGACCAGAAAATGTTACTAGAATGAATCAGTGTCGACACGAAAGTGTCGAGTTGTTTCGTAACGGCTACCAAAAAGCGCTATATGGGGCTGTTTAAAAAAAAGTGAAAAAATTACAAGCCCGCTGAGTTTCTTGCCGGATTTTCTCAGTTGAGGCCACGCTGTGATCCGGTGGTAGCTTTTTTTAAAAAAAACATGACCTTTATAAAGTGCGTTAAGCCTATTTGAAATAAATTATTTTTGACTTTGACTTGACTTTTGACGCGGAAAGCGACTTTATACTATGTAAGGATAAGGAAGGAAAGGATAAGGATGAACTCCTATTATTGCGATACAAGCAGGCCTGTTAGAATGTTGCAAGATGCAGGATACAGGCTTAGACTATAGAATTCTTTATACGATCGTAGGATACAGGTTTAATATTGCTCCATTGATATAAAACTTTCCGGGAAATACTAATAATGATCCGGGTTAAACAGTGTGGTTTATGTTCATCAATCATTGAAATCAAAACAGTTATTTATTACTGATTTAAAAAAGAACTGCGAGTAACTAATATGTAAATAAGTAAGTAACTGAATTAAATCATATTTGAGTTTTTGAAAAAATAATAATAAATCAAGACTGCCATTGGATTCCATCGACGATTGTTGGAGTCATTTGAAGTTCGTGAGTTCTATGACCTTGTTTTAAACACACGATTACCTACCGATCGTGGCAACCGAAACAGATGTTGGCTGAAGGTCATTGTAACACTGACGGCTTAAAACTGACGTGGAGAGATCACATCTGAAGTTTTTTTTTTTTTTAATGGGACTAATCCCACCACTCATTCCCACCACTGTTACTCCTGTAAGCCAGGATCTACAGTGGTCACCACTGAAGACACCGAGGTTTGACCCTCGGCGAACGCTAAATTGTCTTGGAACCCGCAACAAATTTAATTAAAAAGGTAAATAGGAGGAGTTGGAAATACATATATTCCACTTCCCTCTTTTGCAAAGCGGGAGACAGGCAAATAATTAATAAGCGGTCCAACAACCTTAAAAAGAAGACACTTACAGGCGGACCAACGAAGGCTAGTCCACCCGTAAGGCACCACGGATTCTGCTAATATTTTATAGGGGCCTATTTGATTTTTCAAACTTGTTTCTAATAATAGGTATGGCAAAAACGTTTGAACGCACGGAAGTTCTCCTTAGTCGCCACAAGGTCCATGTAATATACGACTCCAGATGTCACAACCAAACTGTCTAGCATAAGGCTACGCTCATGTTGCCAGAGACTGCACTCCCAAAGTATATGATGGGCAGTTTATTCGTACTCATTATTTATCGTAGAACACTGACAGAGAGGCGAAGGCACTAGATTGAAGGAAAATAATTTACTCTTAAAGTTGCCATGCCCCGTCAAGAATTGTGCGACACAGTGGTCCACCTCTATCCACGCTCTAGCAAGGCGTTCACGCACATTCGGGAAAAATAAGTACATCACATCTGTGCACGACAGAATAGACTCAGTGTGTGAGACAGTGCGTTTACATGTGTATATTATCATAGGATAGGCATAGGGACATAAGGACATTATATTTTACATGTTTACAGTAGTTTTTACAGTATTTTAGATGTTAAGAAAAATAGGATAAGGTAGAATAAGGTAGGTATAAGAATGGTATCTCAACTAGTGAGTAGTGTAACTAGTAGAATAAGGATTTTTTTGGATAATAAAATATACTTATTATTGTGTTTTATTTTAAAGGGAAATGAATAGGATATTTTAATATGCTTAGATATGTTAATTATGTAAGAAATAGGTAAATTTAAGATCATAATGTCATGCATGTGCGTGCGACGGCTCGCTATCATAGAATGGCATGCGAAGCTTTTTTTTTTTTTTTTTTTTTTTTTTTTTTTGTAGGAGTAGTACTGTTGGCCGCAGATGGCCATTACAGCTTCACCGGACAAGAGGGCGAGCGCTCAGCGAGGGGATGCATGTCGAGGTCGCATGCGTACGACCCTTCGGCCTCGCCGGCGAGACCGGTGTCTGTGTGTTGATGATGTGTGTACGACTCGTGACGTCGTTGTAGGTGTTGGTGTTGTGTCATGGTCCAGGAGGACGGACATCGGGTCGGGTGGGTCGAGCAGTACATGCCGCGGACGGCGGCGATGTACGGTAGGTCGACGATCTGAGGGACCGGGACCAGGGTCGGGGTCGGGGATATAGTCAGCAGCGGCGCCGATGAGCGGGTTCGGGTGGACGCAAGCTTTTTCAAAGTAATGTTCGGACATTTCCTTGAAAAATTTGCGGATAGGGACTAGACCGAAGTCGGAATGAAGGTCGACATTCCGCATGTACCACGGGGCACCGACGGCATGTCGAAGGAATCGGTTTTGAATAACCTGGAGGCTATTGATGTGGACGGGAGCTGCGTGTGCGAATACGGCACTGGCGTAAGATAGGATGGGACGGATGCAGGTTTTGTAAAGTGTCAACTTATTCCTAAGTGACAGTTTACTCCGCCTGCAGATCATGGGGTAGAGCCGGCCGAGGACGAAGGCCGCTCGGTTGCGTACTGACCGTATATGTGGTCCAAATGTCATGCGGGAGTCTAGGGTGACGCCTAGATATTTGACCTTTTTGGTCCAAGGGATGGGACGCCCATAGAGGGTGATCTGACCTAAACGACTACTGGGATGGCCCGCAGTGTGGGATCTGGTGCTCCGGGAGAAGAACACCGCGGCGCTCTTTTCCGGGTTCACCGCGATCAGCCACTTTTGGAACCATTCGCCTAGGGCGTTGACGGCGACTTGAAGAGTGCGCGTCAGGAAAGCCTTGTTTCTGTGTGAGAAATATAGTGCGGTGTCGTCCGCATAAAGGGCTAGTTGCACCCTGTCCGAACGAGGGATGTCGTTCGTGAACAGGTTGAACAGGAGTGGAGAGAGCACGGAGCCTTGAGGGACTCCGGCATGAATAGGGTGGGAAATGGATCGCGCACCTTCGTCTCGATATCGAAAAGTGCGATTCCTGAGAAAATCTCGTATGATGAGGACCAGACGGTCTGGCACGCCCATGAGGTAGAGCTTGTGAAGCAAGCCATTGTGCCAGACCTTATCGAATGCCTTGGCGACATCGAAGAATAAGGCTCCGGTGTATATAGGTCTGGGCTGGTTGAGCCCGGAGAGGACGTGCTCCGTGATGCGGTGCACTTGATGGACGCAAGAGTGTCCGGCTCGAAAGCCGAACTGCTCGTGTATGAGTATGCCCTTCGAGATGACAAATTCTTTGAGTCTTGCGAAAAGCAAGCGCTCGTAGAGTTTGCCCAGGGCGCTAAGGAGACTTATGGGGCGGTAGCTCGTGGGATCGTCACGTGGCTTACCGGGTTTGTGAATGCCGATGACGTCTGCTTCTTTCCACTCCGAAGGGAATATAGCGTGCGTCATGGCGGCATTGAAGATGGCTACCAAGAGATAGATCAAGTGGTAGGGAAGGATTTTTAGTACGCGGTTCGAGATGCCGTCAGGGCCGGGGGATTTCTTAGGCTTAAGGCCTTTGATGAGGTCTTCCACCTCGGAATGGGTGACCGGGGTGAGAGTGTCGGATGGCGGGGCAGAAACCCTGCGCTCTACTTCCCTATCTACGTGATCGCGATGGGGTGGGTCGGAAACTGAGACACTAGGAGAGCATTGTCTCTCTAGAGAGTCTGCGAGGACCTCGGCTTTTTCCTCGTCGTCGAAAGCTGGTGGGGCGCCTGAAGGGCGGGTCAGGGGAGGCATGGTGGCTACCGTGTCGGACTTGAGAGCCCTCGCTAGCCGCCAGTAGGCTTGGTGAGAGGGAGTGATACCCTCGAGAAAACCGTCCCACCGGTCCCCCCGGAGTTCCGCGATGCGGTTCTTTACGTCCCTCTGTAAAGCGCGCATGCGGATCCGGTTGGCTGCGGTGGGGTAGGAGTCGTGAGCGCGGATAGCCGCGTTTTTGGCTCGGAGCAGTTCTTTGACGTCGGCCGGCAGTTTGAAGCGTTGGACATAAGGGTCCACCGCTTCAACCTGCCGGGAAGATTGGCTGATGGCCGATTGGAGGTTGTCAGTGAAAGCACTGACGGCTTGTTCGGTGTCCTGAGGGGACGAGAGGTGGACAGGGATACGAGAGAGCTGTGGCGTGTCGGCATTGGCCAAGCAGGTGCTCAGCCGCTGCCAGTCCACCACAGTCTTCATGACTGGTTCCGGTGAGGGAGGTGGTCCGAGCTCCATGAGAACGGGACGGTGGTCAGAGTCTAGTTCATGGAGCACTTCTAAGGAGCGCAACCGAAGTGTTACGTTCTTTAGAAGTGCCATGTCTAGGATATCGGGACGGTGGCCGATGACAATGGGAAAATGGGTGGGACGCATTGGAGCAATGATGTCGAAATCGAGAGTGTCGACTAGAGCGTCGAGGCGCACGCCGTTATAATTGGTGGTGTGACAATTCCACCTGACGTGTTTGCAATTGAAGTCGCCGCCAAGGATGACGGCGCTATCCATGTCAAGAAGTGCTTCGATGTCACTTCTGAGAAGTTGCTTGTCTGGTGGAAGGTACACCGAGACGAGAGTGACAGGGGGATGACCCGAGAGAGAGAGGCGGCAAGCCGAGGCCTCGATATTGGTGAGCGCAGGGACATCGAGTGGGATGCAGTGCAAGGATTTCCTATAATAGATGACAGTGCCGCCTCCGCGGGAGGCAGTTCTGTCATTTCGCACGAGATGGTAGTTGGCGATGTTGGGACTCCTATGAGCGGGTTTGAGGAATGTCTCTTGCACTAGCATGACGTCAATTTGGTGATCCCTAAGGAATTCACCAACTTGATCGCGTTGAGGAGAGAGGCCATGGGCGTTGAAAAACGCCAGGCACAAGGAGCGGGGTTTAATCCGTTTTGGATGTGAATCCATTGATTAAGGCTAAGATTGGGTGGTGGGAACCACTGACAGGGAACTGAGCACACTCTCGTGCTCGACAAGGGCCATGGTGCGTTCGAAGTCGTTTTTGGCGACTCGAAGCTTGTGCGCGAGGGCGCGGATGGCGGCAATATTAAAATTGCTCATGGTGTTACGGATCAGTTGGATGTCCGCCACCAGGGTGTTTTGTGCAGAGGGCACTGGGGTGAACCCGGCGTGAGGCGCCGGGGCGCTAGTCGCAGGGTGCATGGGCGCGCTGGGAACATGGGTGTTCCATGCGTTGGGACGGTTGAGCCGTGGGTCGCGGAGCGCAGAAGGCGCGACGCCTTGTGGAGCCTGCGGCACGAAGGGTGCCGAACTTGACGGGGGCATGCGAAGCGCACGTAGGGCGAATATTTATACTAGGACGGTGGGGGGCGAGGTCACTTAAATATCCCCGCCGAGTCCGCGCGCTCCCATTCTAAAACCAGGCAACGCCGGGTGCGCACGCATATGTCAAGGAATGTAGAATGACATAACCTAAGACCTAGACATAATGTAAAACCTGTATGTAATAGCTGTAAGGAATCTATCTATATCTATACTATAATAAAACTCAAAGAGCACTTTTTCTGTACATTGAATATTTTTCCAAAATTTCTATGTGTGGATACTATACTATCGACATAGAGGCCAAAACAATTTTTTTTGGAATTATTGTCTGTCTGTCTGTCTGTCGTTCTGTTTGTCCAGGTATCATTTGAAAACCCATGGATGGATTTTGATAGGACTTTCACTGATGTGTTGTGTAGAAGTCAAGGTATAAATTGATATATAAAACATCACGCTATGTTTCATAGGGGCTAAGCAGTGAAACATTACTTGCACATATTATCACGTAATTTCCTTTGTATGTGGATAGGTTAATTATAGACTGATCAGTTAATCATTAAGATATGTATTATTACGCTATATGCAATAGGGAGCAGACATTTAGTTTGCATAAGATATGGCAGTGGCGAAGGGTCAATTTTTGTAAGGGGTAAGCCGGTCCGGTACACCCAGGACATTTTCATTAGATTTCTGTATTGTTCTAAGTACTTTGCTGATAGCAATATGACATTATATCTTTGAAAAGTTAAAATCTGTAAATCCCGAGCGAGTACAAACTAGATTATGTATGTATTACAGTCGCAACAATAAAAGATGCGGAAAACTTAGAACTTTCATTATCGAATATCATTAGACAGTAATTTACGATGTTAGCGTGATTTACATTATGAACAGCGCCATCTATCGGTGAAATTGAACATACAATAACTATAGAACTTTAATCTATATATTATATCAAAGAAAGTCGTGTTAGTTACACTATTTATAACTCAAGAACGGCCTAACAGATTCGGCTGAAAATTGGTGGGGAGGTAGCTTAGAACCAGTAAACGGACATAGGATACTTTTTATCCCGGTAGGTTAAGGTTATGCAACGTTAGGTAAGGTCATAAAATAGATGGGTGAACCGATTTGTATGAAAGTGTGCATATCGGGTAGGTCTGAGAATAGGTCTTACAGTATATTTCAAACAAAAAACAAACAAACACCGCTAGGTTAAGGTTAAGCTACATAAGGCAAGGTCATTAAATAGATGGGTGAACCGATATGTATGAAATTTTGTGTGCATATCAGAGAGGTCTGAGAATAGGTCATAAAGTATATTTAATGCCGCTGATACCATGATTGACGAGGATATATAGAACGAGAGGAGGGTGCAAGAGAGGAGAAAGAGGGAGAGGGGATTCGAGGAGGGGGCGATGGGGTGAGGGATCGGGGGAGTTAGGTGGAGTAAGGGGGGAGTGAGAAGGAGCAAGTTCGTAGAAGAGAGAGGTGGAGAGGGTTCAGAGAGGGGATAACAGGGTAGAAAGAGGGGGAGTGTGACGGAAACCGAAGCGGGAGGGGGAAAGAGAGAGGAGAGAAAGAGCATATAATTATTTTTTTTTTATAAGAGAGAGAGATATGGAGAGAGTTAAATCTAGGGAGGAGGGAGAAAAGGGGAGCAAAATGTAATAAAAGCGCGGGCGGAGCTGCACGGGTCAGCTAGTCCTTATATAAAGGCCTCAAGGAGGCACTTACACCAAAATCATTTTTTTTATTAACTACCACCGGATTGTAATACGGCCGCTATTGAGAATATCCGGCGAGAAACTTGGCAGTTGAAGGATGGGAACGACTATCTTAAGCCTATCCGACGCATGGATCATCTTATTTTTCCGACGATTACTGATCGGGGTGTTCGGGCAAGAATACCCTCCCATCTCTTCCCGGTGGGTGTCCGTAGGAGGCGACTAAGAGATAACAATAATAGAGATAATAAGACGGCCAGCAGCGTTTTTCTATTGAATTACCACCTACTAAGTACAGATTTGGAATAATATAGTTTAATCTATACTTATAATAAAACTGTAACAGGTCCAATTCTGTACATTGAAGATATTTTGAAAATTATATTTGGAGCGCATTCTATAACCGATACTGAGGCCGAAAATGTAATTTTTTTAATTTTTGTCTGTCTGTCTGTATCACGGCTGAGCATCACGCCGAAACTACTGAATGGATTCAAATGAAACTTGGCATGATTTGAGATCTTACTACGAGGTAGGACATAGGATACTTTTTATCCCGTAATCTAGCACGGTTCTTTTGGGAGAGGGGATTAAAGTCAAAAGGGGTACTTGGTTATACGCTTGTTCCGATTTTATCATTTTTTCTTTATAATATAATAAATATTAGTAAGCTAACACTCACAGAGAGTTGTTATCAAGGTTTTGTAATCGATCGGGTTAAGCAACGTTTGGTAAGGTCATTATATAGATGGGTGACCATTTAACGCCATTTGAACTAAACGGGTCCGTGCTTCGGAGAGCAAGTAAAAAGTGAGTCCCAGTTTTTAACCGACTATAAAAAGGAGGTTATGTATTCGATGCGAATGTCTGTTATTAAAAGTTTAGTTAAGGTAAACACAGCGCGGGCGGAGCTGCGTGGGTCAGCTAGTAATCAATAAAGATTGGTCAGAGGGGGTGAGGCAGAGAACCTTCCAGAAAAACACTCGGGTAAAATATAAAAAAGACGCTGATTGGCCAAGGCGTCATTCGCAGTTCGACATTCGCAGATTCGCAATTTGGAAGTGATTCGCAAGAAAACTAACAAGAAAAAGGAAGAAAAGGAATTCTGCCCCGCCTCCGCTACTGTTTCCAAGAGACCGGTGTTTTATTATCAAGCTTCTCAAGATCCTGGGAAACCTATCGCCCACATTGTGTGGTCCTTTAGAAGCCGGATCACTGAAGAAAGAAGATTAAACAGCGCGGACTTGAGAAGAAAGCTATCGAAGGACTAAGAAGATGCCTGTCACAAGATCGCAGAAGGGAAGCGTCGCGGACACCGCAGAATCAAGACTGAATCCAGCGAATCAAGAACCTGCGAATCAAGATCCCAGCGGCTCAAGAGGGGCCGTCAGAAGCACGGGGATCGCCACAAGAAGCACGAACACGGCCAGGACGGCGCGGCAGGGGGAACTTACGCACTCGTCAGAAGAGACAACTACGGGCACCACCGCGACTACGACCACGACTTCCACCGAGAGTACCGACGTCACGACCGCCACGACGCAAGTAGAAGACGCAAGCACAGTCAAGCCGTCGAAGCGCGCCAAGTCAAGACGTTCGGACACTCAAAAGAAAAGGCTCATGGAATTAGAAGCACAAGAGAAGATCGCCGAATTGAAGTTGGAAGAGATACGTGCGTCGCTCGCACTCGCCCAGGCTCGGCTTGAAAGACAGCGGGCCACAGAAGAAGAAGAAGACAATGCACCCTCCGCGTCGGAAGACGAAGAAGAATGCCCTAGCCGAGTTCAAAAATGGTTGGAAGGGCAGAAGAACGACCCTCCCGCAGAAGACAAGAAGGAAAAAGAGAAGACTCCTGTGGAAAGTGAAGAGAAAGGACGAGGACAGGGCGCTCACAAGGACTAGGATCGTGAGCACCGGGAAGACCAAGAAGAAGCCCGGCCTGCGCGTCAGCCACCGAACGTGGACGTCACTTCCCTGGCAGCAGCTCTTACTCAAGCGGTGCGAATGACTAGGGACGCGCCGAAGTATCTACAGGAACTGCCTACCTTTAACGGGCAGTGCGGCAGCTGGCTCGCTTTCCGCGCCGCCTACTATGAAACTGAAGCACTATTCTCGAAGACCGAAAATGTATCAAGATTGAGAAGAAGCATCAGGGGGGCAGCTATGGAGGCGGTCAGCAGTCTACTCATCAGCCAGCCAGATCCGGGGACAATAATGGAAGCCCTGGAAAGAAGATTCGGAAGACCGGATGCACTGGCGATGAGCGAAATGCAGAAGATGAAGACATTAGCAAGACTCAGCGACAGCCCGCGAGACTTGTGTATATTCGCCAATAAGGTGGCTAACATAGTGGCCACGATAGAAGCACTGAAGAAAGTTCACTATCTCTACAATCCGGAGTTAGTGAAGATCATCATCGACAAGCTTACGCCGTTAATAAGAAGCAAGTGGTATGACTACGCAGCGAAGAATAAAGAAGACATTCCCGACCTGAAGAGGCTTGCTGCATTTTTAAATGAAGAAGCGGACAAGTGCGGCGCCTACGCGCAACCAGAAGATATCGCCATGAACACGACGCCGGAAAAGTATTACAAGAAGAGGTACGAGCGCACTTTCGCAACCAACGAGCATGTCAAGAAAGAAGAACACTGTTCCACATGCAAGGGTGACCACCATCAACTGCCTGACTACAAGCGGTTCAAAGACCTCGACATTGGCGAGCGTTGGGAGATAGCGAAGAGACACCGCATCTGCTTCCGCTGCCTACGAAGTACACACCGCCGAGGTACCTGCCGAGCGAAGACGTGCGGAAAAAATGGATGCTCGATGGCACACCACTACCTGCTGCATCGAGACGCACCACGAACAACACCATCACCACCACCTTCGCCCGCAGTACAAGAGATCGTATCGGCAGTGGAACTCGTCAACAACGTCGACCGCATCGGAAATTGTCAAGCATTTCTGAAAATCGCGCCTGTAACTATCACCGGTCGAAACGGCACCCGAGTGAACACCTACGCCTTGATGGACGACGGAAGCACCATCACCCTCGTCGATGAACAGCTGGCGGAGTTACTCGAGTTGGACGGCCCACGCGACGAAATGTGGGTACAGGGCCTGAACGAGACCGTCAAGCACGAGAACAGCAAGAGGGTCGACATCAAGATACGAGGAAAGTACAGCGAGGAAGAATACGTCATGCGAAACGCGCGCACAGTACAGCGATTGATGTTCACCAGGCAGAATATAGAAAAAGAAGATCTTCTGGACTGCACTCACCTACGCGACATGGAAGACCAGCTTGTCTACAGGGATGCCTGTTCAAAGATACTCATTGGACAAGACAACTGGGAACTGCTCGTGGTGGGTTGAGTGCTACACGGGCACCGACGGTCATACCAGAAGCAGGTTGCCTTCTGTGGACATATTATCCTGGGAGGCCCAGAAGAGTCGGTGGCAACGAGTACGAAGTCATGTTTCAACTCGGAAGTCGAACAGAAGAGCAAGGCAAAGAAAAAGAAAAGAAGACAGAAGAAGAGCTTCCCGCCAGAAGAAGAAGCCCCTGAAGTGTCAAAGAAAATGAACCACATCAAGCGTCAAGTTAGTCCCGACGCGCAGCATCGGCGGTCCCATGGACCCGACGTCTCTCGTCCGCAAGAAGAAAGGCCAGCGAAAGGACAAAAGTCAAGAGTCTGGCGAAGGAAGACAAAGAGACCACGTAGCGCACGAGGAGAAGACCCACAGTCACCTGCCCGCCATGAAGAAGATCGCGAAGTGGCAAGTGGTTGTGCGTGCTGCGACACGTGTCCGACAGTCTATAGACATGTGTTGCGCAAGAAGACACGTCGTCGCGGCGGCAAGACGCCAGAAGACCAAGGGAAACGGGAAAAAGGACCCTACGTGGAACACCAGCAAGACCAGGAAGACGAAAGAACACATGAATGTGGCCACCAAGAAGACGAAAAAAAGAAGGTTCATCTGCCTGGACGCAAGCTATCTTATACGGGCAGAAAAGTTATGGATAATGAAGGTACAGGACGACTGCTACGCAAACGAGAAAACGCGTATTATGTGCAACGCAGCGCCCTCCACAAAGGATCGTCTCGCCGCTTTAAGTGTGTACATGGAAGACGGAACGCTGCGACTACGCGGAAGGATTGCAGCGGCACAAGACTTAGGCGACCAGACAATCAACCCCGCTGTATTGGATGGACAACATAGGTACACGCGAATGTACATACAACATGTACACGAGAAGATGGGTCACGGCGGTGTTGAGTCAGTAGTGAACGAACTAAGACAGCGATTCTGGGTGACACGTATACGACCAACAGTGAAAGGGGTGATAAGAAGCTGCCCACAGTGTCTTCTGAGAAGAGCGAAGCCAATGAGCCCTGCGACGGGAGACCTGCCAGCCGCGCGTCTTAGTCATCACGCGCGGCCCTTCGCTTTTACGGGACTGGACTACTTCGGGCCATTGGAAGTCACCGTCGGAAGACACCGAGAGAAGCGATGGGTCGCTCTCTTCACCTGCATGACGACGAGGGCGGTTCACCTGGAGGTCGTCACATCGCTCAGCGCGGACAGTGACATCGCCGCGCTACGAAGATTCATCGCCAGAAGAGGACAGCCGACGGAGATCTGGTCAGACAACGCGACGTGCTTCAAGGCGGCAGACAAGGAGTTGACGGAAGCAGTGAAAGAAGCCTGGGACGCGACAGAAGAGGAAGCCAACGCGCGTCACATCACCTGGCGCTACATACCGCCCGCCTCACCTTTCATGGGCGGCGCGTGGGAGCGCCTGGTACGCAGCGTGAAGGAAGCCCTACGTGCCACGCTGCGCGAGAAGTACCCCAGTGATGAGACTCTGCTCACGCTTCTCGTCGAGGCCGAGAACATCGTCAACTCACGGCCGCTCACTCATGTGGCTGTGACACCGGAAGAACCAGAAGCATTGACCCCGAACCACATCCTGTTGGGGTCGAACAGTCACGTGTCAGCACCGGGCCAGTTCACCGAGGAAGATCAGTCTGCGCGGCAACTGTGGAGGCGCGCGCAACGGCTGGCGGACGAGTTCTGGCGGCGATGGGTCAAGGAGTACCTTCCCCTGCTCCAACCCGGCGGGAGCCTCGCACCACGGGCACGGCACCGAAGGTCGGTGACTTGGTCATCGTCTGCGACCCGAACCTACCGCGGAACATCTGGCCTAGAGGAAGAGTGACCAGAGTCTACCCGGGAAAGGACAACGAGGTACGAGTCGTGGACGTCACTACGAGCAACGGGCACGTCCTACGAAGACCCTGCAAGAAGATAGTCGTGCTACAAATGGGATCGCAAGCTGCGACGGCGGGAGAAATGTGCACGACAGAATAGACTCAGTGTGTGAGACAGTGCGTTTACATGTGTATATTATCATAGGATAGGCATAGGGACATAAGGACATTATATTTTACATGTTTACAGTAGTTTTTACAGTATTTTAGATGTTAAGAAAAATAGGATAAGGTAGTCGTATAAGAATGGTATCTCAACTAGTGAGTAGTGTAACTAGTAGAATAAGGATTTTTTTGGATAATATACTTATTATTGTGTTTTTTTTAAAGGGAAATGAATAGGATATTTTAATATGCTTAGATATGTTAATTATGTAAGAAATAGGTAAATTTAAGATCATAATGTCATGCATGTGCGTGCGACGGCTCGCTATCATAGAATGGCATGCGAAGCGCACGTAGGGCGAATATTTATACTAGGACGGTGGGGGGCGAGGTCACTTAAATATCCCCGCCGAGTCCGCGCGCTCCCATTCTAAAACCAGGCAACGCCGGGTGCGCACGCATATGTCAAGGAATGTAGAATGACCTAACCTAAGACCTAGACATAAGGTAAAACCTGTATGTAATAGCTGTAAGGAATAATCAATAAAGATTGGTCAGAGGGGGTGAGGCAGAGAACCTTCCAGAAAAACACTCGGGTAAAATATAAAAAGGACGCTGATTGGCCGAGGCGTCATTCGCAGTTCGACATTCGCAGATTCGCAATTTGGAAGTGATTCGCAAGAAAACTAACAAGAAAAAGGAAGAAAAGGAATTCTGCCCCGCCTCCGCTGCCTACTGTTTCCAAGAGACCGGTGTTTTATTATCAAGCTTCTCAAGATCCTGGGAAACCTATCGCCCACAACATCTGAAGTCTTTAATGAATGAATATCTATCTTATCTATCTATCTATATTAATAAAAGAGCAGGGTGTTTTCTAGGAATCACGATACAGCAAAAACCATATAACGTACAATCTTGAAATTAGGAACCAACATTATTCAAATAGTCTAGGTGAACAATAAGAACGGAGTTTTCGAAATTCCATACCTAAGTGGGTCAAATGGGCTCCCAAAGTTTATATGGAAATATATATTTTTCGTCACACGGACATGAAACTTTGTCAGTGTACTTACTAAACAAAAGAAATAAAGAAATACGTGTATCACACTTTTTGAAAATCGACTCTTAAAGGGATTGTAGCATGGTTTTTGAGTATGCAACGCGGAAAGAAAATCTCATACTGCACTCAAACTCAAACTCAAAAATCTTTCAAATAGGCTTAACGCTAGCACTTTCGAATGGTCATTTTTAGGGTTCCATACCTAAAAGGTAAAAAAGGAACCCTTATGGTCTGACTTCGTCTGTCTGTCATACCTGCATATATTTCAGGAACCACTGATGCAATCGATTTGAAACTTAGAATAGTTTTAGATCTTACTTACCCAACCCCATCGCAAATAAAAAAAAAATATTTTTTTTTTACTTTTTTTATAATGGGGGTCGAAATGGGTCATCAAAATTTCAAAGTGAGACTACAATATCGAGTGGGGTATCATATGAAAGGGCTTCATTTGCACATCGCAAAACTGATTTTTATTTTGGTTTATATCACGTAGTTTTTGGCTGATAATCAAAAATGCCAAAAAAAATACCGTTCCCCCCCCTTATCTCCGAAGTTTGTGGAGGGAAAAATCTGAAATAATTATGGATAATACATGTTTACCTATATTTTACAGGAAAAATAAAATGATCTTTCTAAGTTGTACAGTTTTTTAGTAATCCAAAAAAAACCTCGACAAACAAACTTAGTTTTGCGGTTTGTTTTTTTGCTACCTGAGGTGTTACATGAATAGTAAAATTACTTTAATACGTCCAAAGATGGTATGGAACCCTCGGTGCGCGAGTCCGACTCACACTTGACCGGTATTTTTTATATATATACTTACGTATATTACGTATGTTTTTACGTATATTGACGTCTCTACCTCATGTCATGTATATGATGATAATAATACTGCTAATAGAGGTGGTGGTAGGGCAGCAGGTCAATAGACAGATACAATAAGTTTTTTAACACACAAATTTTCATTCCCTATTTTACACCATAAACTGACGAAATCGAAAAAACGCTGATACAGGTATCTTTTTATTTTTATTAAAGAGTCTAAGTGCAAATTTTCAAGTTAAAAGACAATGTTTTTACACCCTTCCCATACAAACTTTCAACCCCTATTTCACACCCTTAGAGTCCGAATTTCCAAAAATCCTTTCTTATTGATTGGTTAAACCATAAAATGAACCTCCTGTCCAAATTTTGTAGTCCTAGCTTTGGTAGTTTCGGCTCTGCGGTGTTGAGTCACCCACGCGAAAAAGGCCTAAGTACCTCTTTATAATATAGTATAGATGTAGTTAAGTTTTATAACTCTGCGATGGTTAAGAGCCTAGATTTAATTTCCTAAAATTTTATAATATAGTTCTGTGTATATAATAATATATAAGCTCACTATCCCGAGGAGGGGTGAGCTGAATCACTTATAGATAGCCTAGCCTAGGTCTCATAGTACTTGCTATTTGTAATTAGCGTAGGGTAATAGTATGATATAGTTAAGGTTGAGGGTAGGCCTAATAGTATCTACAATGTTCTGTACGTAAAAAAGTTTTAAAAATAAATATACTATGTTGATTTAAGCAAATGTGAAAGAAAACTATAAATAGCACAAGTATTAGTGATAATCAGTAGAAATCGTAGAAGATACAACAAAAATTGGACTATTTATACTAAAGTGGGTTTGTGTATTGCAGTTTGTGAATATAGTGTAAAAAAAAACCACTTAATATCGGCACGTCCCGTTGGTGTATGTTTTTGGAATTGCATAAAGTTGTAAACAGAGAATGATTTATCAAGACTTAAAATCATATATTACGTAAGATAGTTTGTAATCTCGCGTCGTTGCAAGATAACTAGCGCCATCTTATATGAGATGAACAAACTACTGTCCTAAATTGAATTTGTTTTTCAACTTTGATAGAAATCATGGAAGATTTAGCCAGAACTTTAAAACAAATACAAGAATCACTAGAAAATCAATCAAAAGAAATGGAAAAAATAAAAGAAAGTATTACAAAAACCATAAATGACAACATAAATGAAAAATTTATTTTATATGATTCCCGCTATTAACAACAGTTAGTATTTGCCACAGTGTGAATTTCAATTCTTTTGTGGTGAGGGTGCCGACCGAACAACTGTCGACCTTCACAAATGAAGAATTTTGGCCGAGGGGTGTTGTGTTCCGGCGATTCCGAGGACGGATACCCACACCGCGCGCGACACGTCAGCGGTTTCACGTGTCTTTTAATGTTTATAATATAATAATTGTGTATGTTAGTCTATAAGGTATTTATTCTATGGGCCTATGTCGCCTGACAATAAAGAAATTATTATTATTATTTTAGTTTAAACTTTAGTTTATCTCGGTTGCAAATGAACCGGTATACCTGATGGCACGGGCCTAAGCCAAGTGTTCATCAGGGGGTGGGACGTGAGTAGTTGATTGAGGAATTGGGTTAGGCCTCTCCTGTTCAGTTTGCAAAAATTTGCGAACCAAACGGCATGTGTTCAGAATGACGGCTTTTTGGAGTAATAGGTGAATATTTGGAAGTAGGTTAAGGGTTTTGAAAGACTGGTGTAACTGTTTTGGTATGACCCCGGTTGTAGGAATGACTATTGGGACTATGGTTACTTTTTGTAGGTGCCAGAAACGAGTAATTTCGTCTTTGAGCTTGGTGTACTTCGTAAGCTTTTCGGATATTGTTGTTTGCAAATTATGAGTGTTTGGCACAGCTATATCGATCAAGTATCCAGTTTTATCGGTTTTGTTGATGAGGGTGATGTCTGGTTTATTGTAGTGGATCGTTCGATCAGTGAGAATGGCGCGGTCAAAATATAGTTTGGTGGTACTGTTTTCGAATACAACATTGGAGGTGTATTTATAATAGGGTACTACGGAGTAGACATGTGCGCCGCGCCGGCGCCGCCACGCCGCGTAAACCCCGCGCGCCGCCGCCGCCGCCGCCACTTGTTGCTCGGCGTGGGTTAGGCTAACAAATGCCATTTTGGGTCGGGCTTTTTTACGTGTTTCGTTTTAAAATGACAATCATCATTATTAGTTTACATCAGTTCACAGCATAGGGCTCTCCCAAGGCACGCTACTGAGTCTTATCTTCGACTCTTCTCATCCAGTTTCTGCCACGTGACTTTTCCTGGTCACAGGGCGTCTCACATTACGCTTCCCGATTTGCGGTCTCCACTCTCCACCAACAGAGCCAGTTAACCCGACGGTCATTGGTTCTGCGGCAAATATGACCAGCCCACTGCTACTTCAGCTGGCTAATCCTTTGAGCCGCCGCCACTTGTTGCTCGGCGTGGGTTAGGCTAACAAGTGCCATTTTAGCTCGGGCTTTTTTTGGATGTTTCGTTTTAAAATTACAATCATCATGTAGACTGCTACAACAGTCCACTGCTGGGCATAGGCCTCTCCCAAGGCAGGCCACTGAGTCTTATCTTCGGCTCTTCTCATCCAGTTTCTGCCAACGACGTGGCTCCTCCTGGTCACAGGGCGTCTCACATTACGCTTCCCGATTTGCGGTCTCCACTTTAGAACCAGTTTACCCCGACGGTCATTGGTTCTGCGGCAAATACGAACAGCCCACTGCTACTTCAGCTGGCTAATCCTTTGAGCTATGTCGGTCACTTTGGTTCTCGGGCGACTCACTTTATTCCGTATTTGTTCCCTTAGAGAAATACCCAGCATACGTTACCTCTCTCCATAGCCCGCTGAGCGACCTTGAATCGGTGGACTAGTCGTACAGTGAGAGCCCACGTCTCGGATCCGTATGCCATCACGGATAAGACGCACTGGTTAAAGACTTTAGTATTTTAACATAGCGCTATCGGCGACGCGTCGCGACGAGAAAACTCGATGAAGTTTTTCGAATGCTGCCCAGCCTAGCTGTATTTTCCTTTTGACTTCCTTCTCATTGTTGTCTTTACCTAGTTGTAGTGCCTGTCCTAGGTATTTTTTTGGGATAATCGCACCACTATTACTCCTGTAAGCCAGGATCTACAGTGGTCACCACTGAAGACACCGATATTTGATCCTCCGCGAGTCCTTGGGAAACGTTAAATTGTCTTGGCAAGGAATTTCATTAAAAAGGTAGATAGGAGGAGTTGGAAAGGCATAAATTTCACTTCCCTCCTTTGCAAAACGGGGGACAAGCAATGAATTAACAGAAGCTCGATATACTCCTGACCTGACCTAGCCTAACCTCCTGAACAACTTCGAGAGGAACCCCATTGACGGCAACTGGGCCCGGAACAACGTGCTCGTTTATAAAAAAAAAAAAAAAAAAATATTTTATTTCAGACAACATAGCCCATATATTGTTAGTCACAGTTACTTATACTATGTTAGTAAACATTTTTTACAATTTTTTACAAAAATTCTACAATTAGCGATTATAATGACTTCGGTTTTACCCAAATTCATCTGGAATCCGATGCGGTGAGAAAAATCAGCCAGCTCATTTAGCATTCGTTGCAGGTCTAGCAGTGTCTCGGCCATAGTGATGATAGCGTCCTGCCAATGATATTTATGCCCCGGGCCCTCTTCAGTCCAGCGTCATAACGATATAATCTAAAGCGTTAGTGAAGAGTTTTAGGGATATAACATCCCCCTGTCTCACTTCTCGGCATAGGTAGACATGATCAGCTCGCAGATCGCTGGTTCTGTATCAAGTCTCAATGGAGTCCAAAGCCTTCTCATAATCCACAAACGCTAAGCACAGGGCCTGATTGTATTCTTCAGTCTTTTGTACAATCTGCCTGTGTGTATATGATCGTTGGTTATTCTAAGCTCATTGGTGCTATACCCGCTTCGAAACCCGGTCTGTAGTGGTATTCTGTAAGAACATTTAACAAACTCGAAAGCTGAATCCGCGGTGAGATATCAAATTTGTTGAACGAATCTGATATCTCACCGCGGATTCAGCTTTCGAGTTTGTTATACCACTCTATATCAACTCAATACCACTCTGCTCTGGAGGTTGAATAAGGGTTGAAGCGAATTCGTCGAGACTTCGCGCAAGAGCCGTCTTGCCGACTTGCCGTTCGGTTTAAAATGACAAGTTTATTAAATACTAGCTTGAGTGAACTCGCTATGACCGTGCTTTATGATGCTGAAAATCTTGTTATTACTGAAGAAAACTAAAGAAAATAATTTTGTGCGTAGCAAAAATAATTGTTTTTTTTTAATAATTTAAATAAATAAAACGAGTCATTGCATTATTGCTTATTTTATAAAGCTTTTTTGATAGTTCACATATATTAGCCACGCCGCCGGCGCTACGCCGCCGCCGAGCTAGATTCATCAGCACGCCGCCGCCGCAAAATTCGGGGGCGGCGCACATGTCTACTACGGAGTCTACTAGATTATATCGATGAGCTACTTGGTCGTGTCGGTGTTTGTAATCTGTCTGGGCTATGGATTTGCAAGCACCTGTGATGTGTTGGATTGTCTCTGGAGCACTGTTATATTAATTTAAATATTTAGCTGTGTAGTCTTTAGTTGTGCGGTAATTCTGCCCACAGGTGTACCTACTTTTAAACTTATATATTTTACTGTCCATAGGTAGGTATTAATTTATTTTTGTAATATACTATCATCTATAAGCTTCCGTTACTCCCGGGCTGCAGCTGAAAATCAGCGTTAGGTGTAATAGCACCTAACATAAGCTGAGCTGTTGGCCATTTGGCATGTCCCGTGGAAGTATTATGTTACATTTTAAGTATATTTTACCTATTGCTTGTCCTTTTTTGTATTTCCATGGTGTATACCAATAAATGATTTTTCTTCTTCTTCTTCTTCTTCTGTTACATTTTCTACACGGGTCAGATGAAAGATTCCTTATGATGTGTTTTCTGTAATTTCTAGTCTCGATGACCTGATCCTGGATGGCAATCATAAAGCCCTCAGTCTCCGGAAAGAGATCGCCTTGACTCAGCCATGCGTTCGACGCTTCCTTATCGACATTTGTTTGGCATAAGTCATGGCGATGTCTCCCATGTAGAGACTTTCGGGCCCATTCATCCTATATTTTGTACTTGCCCTCCGAAGCACGGAGACGTTTAGTTCAAATGGCGTTAAACGGTCACCCATCTATTTAATGACCTTACCTAACGTTGCTTAACCTGATCGATTTCCAAACATTGTTAACAGCTGTCTATGAGTGTTCCTTACAAATATTTATTATAATTATGATGAAAAGTTGTTAAAATCGGAGCAAGCGTATAACCAAGTACACATTTTGACCTTAGTCCCCTCTCCCAAGGGAACCGTGCCGAATGTCGGGATAAAAAGTATCCTATGTCCTACCTCGGAGTATGAACTCAAATCATGCCAAGTTTCGTTTCAATCCATCCAGTAGTTTCGTCGTGATGCTCAGCCAAGATACAGACAGACAACAATAAAAAAAAATACATTTTTGGCTTTAGTATCGGTTATAGAATTCCCTCCAAACATAATTTTCAAAATATCTTCAATGTACAGAATTGGACCTATTACAGTTTTATTATAAGTATAGATGTGTTAATTAATTAATAATTTGGTGGGTGAACCGACTTTACCCTTTTTAAGTAGCAGTTATACACGAAGAAGCCTAAGTAGTTGAAAGAAATATTATGATTACAGCATGCTCTTACAATGAAACAATTCATAGAATAATTTGTTTTACACGGACGAGTTTATTAGTTGAGGAGGGTATTAATTGGGCTAAGTCTTTGTTTTAGTTTGTGGTAACTTACGCGCACGCAAAATACGCGCTTGGTCGTGGAGTTGCGGAAACCAGCCCGCCATACCAATACCGATTGTGGTAACTTCAGTTAAATATTTCATCATCAATAAGTGTCATCTTATTCCAAACAGAGCAGTTAAATATTGGACCACAATTCACGAAAGCAATATTATCTTCAATGTACAGAATTGGAACTGTTACAGTTTTATTATAAGTATAGATATAGATGTGTCAATTAATTACGAATTTGGTTGGTGAACCGACTTTACCCTTTTTGAGTAGCAGTTATACACGAAGAAGCCTAAGTAGTTGAAAGAAATATTATGATTACAGCATGCTCTTACAATGAAACAATTCCTAGAATAATTTGTTTTACACGGACGAGTTTATTAGTTGAGGAGGGTATTAATTGGGCTAAGTCTTTGTTTTAGTTTGTGGTAACTTACGCGCACGCAAAATACGCGCTTGGTCGTGGAGTTGCGGAAACCAGCCCGCCATACCAATACCGATTGTGGTAACTTCAGTTAAATATTTCATCATCAATAAGTGTCATCTTATTCCAAACAGAGCAGTTAAATATTGGACCACAATTCACGAAAGCAATATTTAATATCTTCAATGTACAGAATTGGACCTGTTACAGTTTTATTATAAGTATAGATATAGATGTGTCAATTAATTACGAATTTGGTGGGTGAACCGACTTTACCCTTTTTAGTAGTAGCAGTTATACACGAAGAAGCCTAAGTAGTTGAAAGAAATATTATGATTACAGCATGCTCTTACAATGAAACAATTCCTAGAATAATTTGTTTTACACGGACGAGTTTATTAGTTGAGGAGGTGTAGTGTACTGACAAATTGTGTAAAGTTGTGGGTAGACAAGTTTATCTTCTCAAGCGGGCACACTACGCAGGCACTGAGTGGGGATGCGAGAAAGACATAAAAGCCCCTCTAGTGTAGGAGGGGAGTTCAGTCGAGTGTCGACCACTGTGTGGTGTGTGCGTTAACGAGCCGATATACACACATCAAAAGTGTCTAGGGATCAAGCATTTTTGGGCAAAAAAATGGGCAGAAGAACAATGGCGTTTCGTGTGCTTTTCTGATGAGTCTCGTTTTGGTATGAGACCGGATACAAGACGTATACGACACTGGAGAACCCCTGGACGCCAACAGCGATTAAAATCCTGCCAGGAAATCCATCCTTATAGTGGTGGAACCATCATGGTATGGGCGGGTATTTGGATCGGCGGAAGAACTGAGTTGATTTGGATCAGAGGCAACCTCAACGCTCAAATTTATGCTGAGACGATTGTATCAGACGTCATCGTTCCTCTACAAGTGCAAATCGGTCCCTTATTTCAGTTAATGCATGATAATGCACGACCGCACACCGCAAGAGTTGTAAGACAGACTCTCGCCGCAGCTAACATCAATGTCCTGCCCTGGCCTGCTCAGTCGCCAGACTTGAACCCGATTGAGCATGCATGGGATATGCTACAGAGAAGAGCTCTGCCGAATATGGAGGGTATCCAGTCGCAAGAAGACCTTTTTTTGTTGTTGCAACGAACATGGGCGGCCATTCCACAGCGTGATTTGGATGAACTCATTTTGAGTATGCCAAACCGATGTTCTTGTGTTGTTAGTGTTCGCGGTAGAAACACGGATTATTAATTGTTTAAGTTACCCAATAAAATTTTAAAGAAAACTGTTATTTCAGTCTTTTTTTCGAACTTTTGTGTTAGTGGTTCAAATGTCAAAAATCCCTTTATTAGGAAAATGGCAAATTTCTTTATTAATGCAAAGGTGACTTGGTTTATCGTTACTGTGACAAACGAAAACACTTTATTTGATGAATCCTTAAAGAAAATTTTAATTAATATCAATCAGGAGAAAAGTTATTGCAAAAATATATGTTGATCCCTAGACACTTTTGATGTGTGTAGTTTAGTGTTAACATTAACAAATATAGTGAACTCTACATGGCGACGAGGTGAAAACCGTGAGTAATTTTATATTTTTGATAAATAAAAGTGCAACTTAAATTAAAAAAAAATAAAAAATAAGTGGCGTGGACGAAATACTTTATTACGTGATAAGTTAATAAAATTAATCAGAATAAACTATTTTTGAATAATTGAAAGTGACAAAATAAGTGTTTGATCATAATATTATAAGTACATACAATTGGTTTTTTCACTTTTTGGAAAAATAATATTCAAGTGATATGTGTGTGTGTGTAGAATTGAGTGGCGAAATAAGTGTTTGATCATATAAGTACATACAATTAAAATCTTTTCACTTTTTTTAAAATAATATTCAAGAAGAAGAAAAAGAAGAAAAAGAAGAAGAAAAATTGTTTATTCGTAGCAATAATCAATAAATATAAAATATTAACAAAACAAGGCATGATTAAAAAACTAAAATAAGATATAATAAAAATAAAATAAAAATAACGTTGCTACGAAAGGGTCCCAACTCAGCATTAAGTGGCTAGTTGCCAAGCCACGCTGATCTTCCGTTGGGACCACAGAGACCTCATGGACCCTCTGCCATGCACATACAATTACACGAGAAAGAATTAAATAATTATTCGAGTGATAAGTGAACATAATCAAACAAAAACAGAAAAAAAACAGAAGTGTGAAGTTAAACGATTATCTCAATTCTCAAGTAGCCTCTATCTTGACATGGTCCAAAGATTACCTTTTGGAAATAATATTTTTATATGTAAAAGTGAACATACCTATTAAAAAAAAGAAAAAAGAAAACAGAATTGTGAAGTCATGGTTATCTCGATTCTCAAGTAGTCTCCTCTATCTTAACGAGGTCAAAGGACTGCGACCATTTTGTCATAATATCTTTCGCTCATAGAAAGATGATTTAGAAATATCTCAATACCTTGGAATTGCTTGTTAAAAAATAAAAAATAAAAGTTACGTGCAAAGGTAGTACGTACAGTATGCGGGTTTAAACACAAAATATTTTCTATAAAATATCTGAACTTTAGTTATTAGAACTTGTGGTTCTTTATAAAAATACCGTGATACCGAAAAGGAAGCCGAAAAAGCTTAAAAAAAAATAAAATATATATATATTATTCACAGACTAGCAGTACCCGCGGCTTTGCCCGCAGCCTGTATTTTTGATGAGCTCAAGCAATGTTATCGTCATTGCCAAGCAAGCAAGTGGTACACCGTAAGGCGCTCCTTTAAACCTCACCTTGGGGTGAGCCAAGGCCTTGGCTTGATTCAACTTAAGCCATTCCTTTTTTTAACGTGGAGAAATCCCAAGGGTTGCCCATACCATCACGGGAGTGACAGTGTGGGTTCAGTATGACTCCTACCTACTGACTCAAACCCTTCGTGTCCAAATTCCGCTATGTTGATGGGCACCGGAAACGTGTCTATCTGTATACAATTTCGAGTCCCACCAGCGGCTGGCCAGCCCATCATCTTCCGTGGGTGTAAGTAAAGCCCACGGACCTGCCTGTCGCTATAAAAGGCCCGCAGAATCTCATCAGGTGGCATGCCGGAATACTTTAGCACGCCATATTAGCGAGAGTGTAATATAGTGGTGCACAGGCAGCAGTTCCCCCTCGTTCCTGCTTTCTGCACATTCTCGATACGGGGGCGGCATAAGGTTGGCTTTGGTCCGCCTTTTGCCCTTCAGAGTCGCGGAACGTTCGGGGTGTGGGCCCCAGGACGTCCATTGAGTACGGCGGCGACTCCGAGGCGGAAGGCGGCGGGGTTGCGTCCCTCGTCCTCCTGAGCACCGTGACAGGTTCTCGGGGGCTACAATGCGACCCCGGCGGCGGGCTGGTGAAAGGCAAGGCACTGAGGGGTTACCCTGGAGCAGATCACACCGGAGAGCCCTGGGGCCCCTCTCATGTGCCGATGCGACAACAGCGGGGGTTTTAGTGGGTAAGAATCCCATATACACCGGTCGAGCCCTACAGCTCCTGCGAACCTTTTGAAAGTTTACCCGCGTCAAAAAATAAAATGGTCCGCCTTCTGCGCCCGGGCCTCTTGCTATGTTCCGAATCCGCTCTGTTACATGAAGTTCGAGCTGCCTTTTTTCCTTCAAAACCTCAAACCTTTAAAGGTCCCTGAGTTACTGTGGGGAATCAATCGATGAGATTTTACAAGGTGCCCCTCAGTACCTTGCCTTTGAGCTTGCTACCGGGGAGCGCATTATAGCCCCCCGGGTACCTGTCAAAGTGTTCACGGGGACGGGATTCGCAACCTCGCCGCCGTCCTCCGAGTCACCGCCGCCGTACTCGATGAACGTCTAAGGTCCACATCCCAAACATCCAGCGACTCCTAAGAGTAACTGGAGCCATTCG
The DNA here is from genome assembly GCA_911728495.1 of Furcula furcula. Classification (NCBI taxonomy): domain Eukaryota; kingdom Metazoa; phylum Arthropoda; class Insecta; order Lepidoptera; family Notodontidae; genus Furcula; species Furcula furcula. Next base: position 26,471,943 of record OU452253.1, read on the forward strand.
ACCCAGTTCGACCGACATGCAGCCTTCAGTGTCTGTCCCTGCAACTTTTTGATTTGAGAACCATACGCTTACTGAAAAATTGGCATGTTCGTAGCCAGTTATTATCACTGTTCGCAAACGATCAGTTGGTTAAGAAACGTCATTCCTTAGATGGGTGACCGTTAAGGTATCATTTGAACTGAGCATTTTCATGGTTCGGCGGGTACCTAAGTAAAAAGTCAGTCCAAGTTGTCAGCTAGACAGCAGTCGATAAGCCAGGTCAGATGCCGAAGGGTAGCTTGAACTTTTAATTAAACTTTGCGCTTGACTCGTGTGTGTCATTTGAAAGGTGAATTAATAAATTGGGATGCTGAGACCTCTTAAAACACTACAGACTTTTGAAATTTCCAAATCATCTTGTATACGTTAGCGAAACGTATAACTCATGCTTTTGGGCTGCTCTCTCTTTTTTCATGGTCAGTGAAGTTAATAAGTAACATACCTATGTATGTAGATAAAAACCCACTCCTAACTTTCTCGACCACTTCTCTTCTTCAACTTTGACTGAGGTTAGCCATCCGAACGACGATACTTGGATTCATCATATGATGTCCACGGTAAAGAGTCTAATACTGTGCACATCAGATGACTACTGCCTATGTCTATACTATAGACATTGGCAGTAGGTATATAATCTGCAACGTATTCTGTTTAGACTGAGTATAACGCAGAGGGCCTTAGACCATTTGAACTGGACACGTCATTGTCACGTTCTTGTAACAGATAGAACCCCAGTAGCGTCGACTGACACGCGTATGGCGATAATAATGCTGTGCTGCGGCACTATGGTGCTCACATTGACAGGGAAAACTATGAACTGAAGTGCGCGGAAATAGCCTCTTCAAATGGCAAAATATTATATTCAGTTTAACGGGCGCAACCTGGCCAACAATCTAAGATATTTTGGTGATTGACCATTCCTTTCACTAAGACATGCCGTGACCATGACCGTGGCGCTTTCGATCATAACTGAGTTAAGCTTCACACTCGCCACTGTTACCAAGGAATCGATAAGTAGGTACACAGTGTGTACCGCTTAGCAAAACAGAAGGTGCTTGTCCTTGTGAGGAGATGTTACAGGCGCAAGCTTCACTGTAGCGTTCCCAATCGCTTATAACTTACAATTTCCTTACTTGGTTACTTACTTTCTTTAAATCGAGATGCAGCAGTGGGAACTCATATTTTATAATCTAACTGAGACTATTAAAAAAATGAACATTTTAATTTATTTTATTAAAAATTGAAAGGAATACCTATCGATTTAAGTTGTAGAAGTACCTCGTAATGTACTGATATGTCGTAATAGTACTATGAAAAGTAAAATAAAAAGGAAAAAAAAAGAAGAGTTCATCCGGGATCGAACCCGGAAACACAAAAATGTCGGAAGACCGTTCAACCGCTACGCTGTATCAGCCGTTAGGATACATCTCGAAATTCCCTTCCTTATGTAGCATTATAGATAGTTACTGCTTAGCTCCTTATGTTCATATAGCGTAATGATTTTAATTTTGGAGTTTAAATCCACAATTATTCTGTTATATTGTAACATTACTCTAGTTTTTTTTACAATTTCGCGGAAAAATTAAGATGAAGAAGTGCTTATTACAATATTGCTCATTCCCTGTAACAAATAGCTTGATATTACTTATATTTAAGTCTGATCAGGTCTATAGTAAACATGTCCGTAAAATATCAACTAAATCTGTTGAACAGTATGTGCACAAATCTTCAACACAAAATAATTTCACGGCAAATTTTAGTAGAAAAAGTACATATTTCGACACTGCTCATTCCCCGTAACAAATAGCGAGATAATTTATATCCTATAATTTTTCTAGGTTATCAATAAATATTTTTGCCAAATAGCAACTAAATCTGTTCAGCGGTTTTGACGTCAAGTCTACACAAAGCCACAGACATACAGACAGACAAAAATTCTAAAAATCATATATTCGGAGTCAGTATCGTTCCTAGAACACGTAGCAATAAAAATTTTCAAAAAATATTCAATGTACAGTTTTTACTTTTCTACGATTTTATTATATGTATAGATATAGATTAATGCCCTTTCTGCAGTTTAAAGAAGCGTTTTGATGCGCTTTCCCAGACAGATAGAATAGCTAATAATTGACTGACCCAAAGGCGTGTAGTTGGTTTTATTAATAAATCGATGTCCACAATGTTTCTAAAGTTTTTAAGAAAGGCACCTGGCCTCCTGATACGCGCAGCTAAACAGCAAATGTAAACTTTAAATTTTCTATACATATACTTGCATATTACATCAACAATGAGTTGGGTTCCTGGGGCCATTATATCTCCCAGGTTAGATTTTCCCACAAGGTTTGCTTGAGGTTGTGATTACAACACGTATTTATTTTAACCTTAACCTAATAAAATGTAATGGCATATAAGTGATTAATGGTTATAGGTTGAATACAAATTCAGTGATCACTCTTTAATTGTTATAAGACAAATAATACTGATAAGTAACTAGTCCCAATAGAAGAAATTATTCAGTTATAATGTGTAGGTGTAGAAGGTTAGCAAACCTTATCCTGATCTGTAATGTAAGGGCTGTTTTAAAATACCTGAGTGCTATTGATCTAGTATTTAATTTGTAGTACCTAACCTAAATGGTATTACTTACTTATATTAAATTTTGCTAAGGACATTCAATAAATTTTGTAGGGCGGTGTCAAATTTCTAATGGGTGTTTGAATACCGTGCATTCATTTGCGATGGTTCAAATACCACGCATTAAATTGCGAAGGTACCATACAAAAAGTGGTTCACATTAAATTGTGAACAGGCATTAAATTGCGAGGGTTTCAATACCGTGCATTAAATTGCGAGGGTTTAAATACCGTGCATTAAATTGCGAGGGTTTCAATACCGTGCATTAAATTGCGAGGGTTTCAATACCGTGCATTAAATTGCGAGGGTTTCAATACCGTGCTTTAAACTGCGAGGGTTTAACGAACGTGCATTAAATTGCGCAGGGGTGGTTTAGATATCGTACGAAAAGTGGTTCACATTGGATTGTGAACGGGCATTAAATTGCGAATGAGGGTTTATATACCTTGCAAATGAGTTCAAAATACCGTACAATAAAGTGTATGGTGGAGGCCAATCGGGAGGTAGCAATGTCAAGTATTACTGATCCTGATCTGATGGTTACCCTGGTAGGGCAGAGGTTGTTCAAGGACTGTAGTGTCTGTCACGGCATAGGGCATTCATCGGTATACCAAGCGGAAACCTATGCCATAATTGCCAGCATTAAAGAAATGAAAAGGAGAAATGTTAAAGGTAAAATCATTTGCATTCTCAGCAACAGTCAGGCAGTACTGAAGGCTCTGAATTCCTTCAGAGTTGCTTCAAAACTGGTCCAAGAACGTGTTACAGGTTTGAACAACTTGGGAAGACAACAATGTCGGCCTTATCTGGGTACCTGGACACGAAGGCGTCGAGGGCAATGAGAAGGCCGATAGACTAGCGAAGGCCGGCTCTTAGACATTTGGTTGGCCCCTAACCATTTGTGGTGTTCCATATGGAATATATCACCAAGCATTATATGCACATGCTAGAAATGAACACATGAAGGAATGAAGGGCAGCGTCAGGCCTAAACCACTCCAAAACATTCTCTAGCACAAGGGGGGACTGAGGGGTAAAATTATTAAACCTAAACAGATCACAAATAAGGCACCTAGTAGGTGAACTCACAGGACATTTTGGTACCAACGAGCATCTACACAGAATGAGGCTGAACTGGTAACCCTGCACTGAACATCGACGCAGCCTTCGGATTGGACAACAGCACAGCTTCGCCATCGCCCTCTCCTGCAACAACCAGCGAGTCACAAGCCAGCCAGTATCCCGGCGTCATCGGATGACCAACGAATTGCGGCTGCGGTCGACCTTCGGCCACAACATGGCACAACACCCCTGCACTACGGCCGGTCCTTGTAAGAAGAGCGCATCCCTCTCACTGGTACGCCTAGCAGACGTCAGAAATACCCACTGCACACCTCGACTCAATGAAGACGTAGCAGCATCAGCTTCGACTCACTGGAACGGCATCCACTGGTATTGGCACAGCGACTGGAACGCAAGGACGAGCTGGCAAATGAAGACGTTCATCGACTTCCAGTCTTCGGGGAGAGTAATGTGGTGACTCAACATAACCAGATGGCGCCACATGTGGTACAGCGACGCGATGAAAAGTAAGCAGGATCACATACAACGCGATAGATGGCGACACCTCCGAATCCTGAATCTCGCAAGCGAAGTTTCTCAAACGTTGAGATATTTTTTGTTTAACATCCCGACATCAACTGTGGGGGGCTTCGGCCCTGACCGAGCATCACACCTCGCTCGGTCGGAGGATTCTCCCTTTGGTACGTCGTTGCATCGCTAAAATTTTAAAGCGGGTTTCATTTTAATGTACCTTCAGTTTCCTTGAATCTCTTTCGGAACTCAAGTGATACTGTAAGGCCAAAAGTTTGTGTGACTAGAAGTTCTAATAATCTGCTCTGTTAATTTTATAAAAGTTTAATTTAACAATACTAAGTTTTACGACAGCAAGACTCGCGGAGTAGTTAGGTTTCCTCTTATCGAAGTTAACAACAAGGGCGTGTTGGCTTAGGCATATCTTTTCTGATCGGTGGTGGAGTAATCTTGATCCGGATGCGTTAGAATTAGAACTGATTGGCTGTCGTAAGCAGATTTGAATTTGATCTCAACATTGAATGTTAACGGTCTAATTAGTTCCTAGTTTTGGCTTTATTTGACTAGAGTCCATCAACTCTGTCAAGACTGACCGAACAAATAAAGCTATGTGGGTATATTCCTCTATAGATCCACACACGGGGAGGCAGTGTCTCGTAGGATAGACGTGCTAGCGATGTCATTGATACGGGTGGCTGACTGGCAGCGAAATACGGTGGTCTTATTTGAACTTTTCGGTGAAGGATACAATTGTTATTTTTATCAATATTACCTATGTAATCGACTGAGTCTATCATAATAATCGCTAATTATCCGGGGAGCAGTGGTAGTTAATCTATTGTAAAGATCCAATGCGACCAATGGATATTACGAGCCTTGTTTTATTGTTGCCGCTGTACTTTCTTATTTCTCTGGAATGTTCTCTGGTGATATTTCATGTAGTGCGGTGGGTTGGTATCACAGGGTCTTACTAGCTTGTGTTATCAAGTCATATAATAGTTATGATCAACACTCTTGTGACTTTAGTTCCTAGGCCGTTGGAAAGTCAGAATAGGAAACTGGTTGGCTAGGGTTGGCTGTGGGGGAAAGAATAAGATTGGTGTACGCGCGGGTGAACTATTTCCCGCGTTGATGGCTGGGGGGGATTGGCCGCTGTGGCCGGAGGATATTATTTATTGCATTAAACACAAGCATCGGTGAGTGAACCATGAGTGCAGTTGACCACAGTCGGTGCATTTAGGATGTCTGGCGAAATGATTAAGAATGCGTTTACTGGTTCTAAGTTAGAACCAGTAAACGGACATAGGATACTTTTATCCCGGTAGGTTAAGGTTAAGCAACGTTAGGTAAGGTCATTAAATAGATGGGTGAACCGATTTGTATGAAAGTGTGCATATCGGGTAGGTCTGAGAATAGGTCATACAGTATATTTCATACCGCTAGGTTAAGGTTAAGCTACATAAGGCAAGGTCATTAAATAGATGGGTGAACCGATATGTATGAAATTATGTGTGCATATCGGGGAGGTCTGAGAATAGGTCATAAATATATTTAATGCCGCAGATACCATGATTGACGAGAATATATAGAACGAGAGGAGGGTGCACGAGAGGAGAAAGAGGGAGAGGGGATTCGAGAAGGGGGCGATGGGGTGAGGGATCGGGGGAGTTAGGTGGAGTAAGGGGGGGAGTGAGAAGGAGCAAGTTCGTAGAAGAGAGAGGGGGAGAGGGTTCAGAGAGGGGATAACAGGGTAGGAAGAGGGGGAGTGTGCCGGAAACCGAAGCGGGAGGGGAAAGAGAGAGGAGAGAAAGAGCATATAATTAGATTTTTTTTATAAGAGAGAGAGATATGGAGAGAGATAAATCTAGGGAGGAGGGAGAAAAGGGGAGCAAAATGTAATAAAAGCGCGGGCGGAGCTGCACGGGTCAGCTAGTTATATAATAAAATAGGTACTGACCTAGTTTCATAAAATGTAATAAATGCTTCTATGTAAAGAATTTAAAAAAATATTATTTCATAAATGCTATTATGAAGTAGATAGTCTTAAATTTCTAACTAGGTAATTAAATTACGATGAATGGCTAGTTTTGACATTTTAATATTGTTATAATTTTCAAAAAAAATAATAATTAATGAGATGTATAAAGGACAGTGTATAATAAGATCAGTTAATGAACATTATTCATTTTATGATAGTTACATACTTGTTATTTTGAGAAACGATTATTAATTTACATTTAAATTAAAAAATTAAATTTTCTATAAAAAGGAAGGGATGTAGTGTACTGACAAATTGTGTAAAGTTGTGGGTAGACAAGTTTATCGTCTCAAGCGGGCACACTACGCAGGCACTGAGTGGGGATGCGAGAGACATAAAAGCCCCTCTAGTGTAGGAGGAGAGTTCAGTTCAGGAGGTCATTCCGCCGCGCGCTCCGGTCCCGATCGGACGTGCGCACTCGCTACGCTCTGTGTGTTTGTGTTCACAGATTCGCCGCCAGGCGTCACCGCCGTCGCTTCGTGACGGCCCACCGACCCGCTGCGTGCTTGGACTGCCGCGGCTTGTGCCGCTGGCTACCTGCTCGCCCGGCCATCTGCGCGCCGCACACCTGCGTCGCGCGCACCCGCCCGTGACTCTTTGTTACTTGAAAACAGGTTACTGTTTCCAAATAACAAAGCAGTCATTTCACGTTTTCAAAACCACGTGTTTTTAGTGGTCGCCTAGGGGATCCTTGCGGTGTTAACGCACCTAGGCGGAGCGTGACCCGAGCGCTCGCCGGTTCCCTTCAGGAAACGGCAACTCGGACGGGATCAAGGCAACCGGCCCTGGGAGTGACCCCCTAGTCGATCTTGATCGTCGCCTTCCCAACCCTTCCGCCTCCTATTTCCTATTCCTTGGGTGCTGTTTGGTTTCGAACCGGCTTGCCGGTCTCGTCTCCTCTGCCCCGGGGCTGTTAGGCTAAACACCCTACACACCCACACACTAGGGCCACACGTTAGGCACTCACCCACTCCCCGCCTTGCCGGCGGGGAGGATCACTCACCCGTGTTCCGTCCGGAGAGTTTCCCTTCGGACGGAAAAATGTCGTCCCCCGCACTCTCCGCAGTGCCTCCCGAATTCGCGGTGAGGCTGGTGGAGATTATCTCCGTCAAGTATCCGACGATCTTGACGGAGTTAATCTCGGCCATGAACGCCGCCACCTCGAGCGAAACCCTTTCGCCGACCCCACCCGACCTTCAGTCACAGCCCACCGTTGCGTTTACCGCTCCGACCCCAGCGGCGCTTACCCCGCCACCCTCCGCCGCGATTACCTCGCCGCAACCCTCCCCGGCGCACCTGGATGTGCCAACCCAGTTCCCTCCACCGGGGTTCGAGGCCGACCCTCAGTCAGCCTCGGACATGGAGGTCGAACTCGAGTCCGCCAAGCGTCCCATCTCCTCCTCGGAGGACGAATGGACGCTAGTCCGCGATAAGAAACGGGCGCGTCAACCCCGGGACCAGTGCCCGTCTAAGCACCAGTGTGTTGAGGAGGAGGCCTGTGCGTCCTCCCCAAACTCCCTGCGTGCCTATCCGTCCCCTCGCACCTCACCCACTCCACGCGCATCAGCCGCCCCGGTGAGCCAACCCGAAGGCCGCAAGCCCCGCCCGCCTCCTCCTGTAATCATACAGGACAAAGCCGCATGGCCGCGCGTCACTAACGCTCTTAAAGCGAAAAACATCCGATACACCAAGGCCTCAAACACGGCCAACGGTATCAGTGTGTCCGCCATGACGTCCGACGACCACCGTCAACTGACATCCCATCTAAGGAAGGAGAAGATCTCCTTCCATACTTACACCCTCGAAGAGGACCGCACCCTTCGAGTGGTCATTAGGGGAGTTCCTAAGGAATTCGAGCCCTCTCTCATCCTTGAGGACCTTCAGTCCCAAGGATTCCCCGCTCACGAAGTCCACCGCATGGCGAGTGGCCGCGGTCCCAAGGTCCCATACAGTATGGTCACAGTCATTCTCGACCGTACCCCCGAAGGCAAGGGTATCTTCAACTTGTCGCATCTCTGCGACCTCACCGGGGGTTTCTATGTCGAAGCCCCCCACAAACGTGGCACTCCCGGTCAGTGCCACAATTGCCAGTTATACGGCCACTCGGCTCGTAACTGTCACGCCACTCCCCGATGCGTTAAATGCATCGGGGACCACCCGACATCCACCTGCTCCCGCAAGCAGGAGACCGCGACCGAGCCTCCCGGCTGTGTCCTCTGCGGGACCGTCGGACACCCCGCGAATTATCGCGGATGTTCGAGGGCCCCAAAGAGGAATCGCCGAGTGGCGAGGCGCAACGGTCTCCGTGCGCCCAGAAACCCAGCGCCTACAGCGCCCATCTTTTCGGCACCCATTGTGCCCGGGCCCCCTGCTCCTCCTGCGCCTTCTGCGCAAAAATTAGTCCCGTCAGGTTCGGCACCCTCCGTGCCGCAGGCTCCTCATGGCCTGCACCCAGGTCCACAAGGCGTCGCGCCTTCTGCACTCCGCGACCCACGGCTCAACCGTCCCGTGCCCTCTGCTCCGCGTCCCAACGCATGGAACACCCATGTTCCCAGCGCGCCCATGCACCCTGCGACTAGCGCCCCGGCGCCTCATGCCGGGCTCACCCCAGTGCCCTCAGCACCAAACACCCTGGTGTCGGACATCCAACTGATCCGTAACACCATGAGCAATTTCAACATTGCCGCCATCCGCGCCCTCGCGCACAAGCTTCGAGTCGCCAAAAACGACTACGAACGCAACATGGCCCTTGTCGAGCACGAGAGCGTGCTCAGCTCACTGTCAGTGGTCCCTACCACCCAATCTTATCCTTGATCAATGGATTTACACCCAAAACGCATCAAGCCCCGCTCCTTGTGCCTGGCGTTTTTCAACGCCCTTGGCTCTCTCCTCAACGCGATCAAATTAGTGAATTCCTTAGGGATCACCAAGTTGACGTCATGCTAGTGCAAGAGACATTCCTCAAACCCGCTCATAGGAGTCCCAACATCGCCAACTACCATCTCGTGCGAAATGACAGAACTGCCTCCCGCGGAGGCGGCACTGTCATCTATTATAGGAAATCCTTGCACTGCATTCCACTCGATGCCCCTGCGCTCACCAATATCGAGGCCTCGGCTTGCCGCCTCTCTCTCTCGGGTCATCCCCCTGTCACTCTCGTCTCGGTGTACCTTCCACCAGACAAGCAACTTCTCAGAAGTGACATCGAAGCACTTCTTGACATGGATAGCTCCGTCATCCTTGGCGGCGACTTTAATTGCAAACACGTCAGGTGGAACTGTCACACTACCAATTATAACGGCGTGCGCCTCGACGCGCTAGTCGATACTCTCGACTTTGACGTCATTGCTCCAATGCGCCCCACCCATTTTCCCAACGTCATCGGCCACCGTCCCGATATCCTAGACATGGCACTTCTGAAGAACGTAACGCTTCGGCTGCGCTCCTTGGAAGTGCTCCATGAACTAGACTCGGACCACCGTCCCGTTCTCATGGAGCTCGGACCACCTCCCTCACCGGAACCGGTCATGAAGACCGTGGTGGACTGGCAGCGGCTGAGCACCTGCTTGGCCAATGCCGACACGCCACACCTCTCTCGTATCCCAGTCCATCTCTCGTCCCTTCAGGACACCGAACAAGCCGTCAGTGCTTTCACTGACAACCTCCAATCGGCCATCAGCCAATCTTCCCGGCAGGTTGAAGCGGTGGACCCTTATGTCCAACGCTTCAAACTGCCGGCCGACGTCAAAGAATTGGTCCGAGCCAAAAACGCGGCTATCCGCACTCACGACTCCTACCCCACCGTAGCCAACCGGATTCGTATGCGCGCTTTACAGAGGGATGTAAAGCGCCGCATCGCGGAACTCCGGGGGGACCGGTGGGACGGTTTTCTCGAGGGTATCACTCCCTCTCACCAAGCCTACTGGCGGCTAGCGAGGGCTCTCAAGTCCGACACGGTGGCTACCGTGTCGGACCATGCCTCCCCTGACCCGCCCTTCAGGCGCCCCTCCAGCTTTTGACGACGAGGAAAAAGCCGAAGTCCTCGCAGATTCTCTAGAGAGACAATGCTCTCCTAGTGTCACAGTTTCCGACCCACCCCATCGCGATCACGTAGATAGGGAAGTAGAGCGCAGGGTTTCTGTCCCGCCATCCGACACGCTCAACCCGGTCACCCATTCCGAGGTAGAAGACCTCATCAAAGGCCTTAAGCCTAAGAAAGCCCCCGGCCCTGACGGCATCTCGAACCGCGTACTAAAAATCCTTCCCTACCACTTGATGTATCTCTTGGTAGCCATCTTCAATGCCGCCATGACGCACGCTATATTCCCTTCGGAGTGGAAAGAAGCAGACGTCATCGGCATTCACAAACCCGGTAAGCCACGTGACAATCCCACGAGCTACCGCCCCATAAGTCTCCTTAGCGCCCTGGGCAAACTCTACGAGCGCTTGCTTCTCGCAAGACTCAAAGAGTTTGTCATCTCGAAGGGCATACTCATACACGAGCAGTTCGGCTTTCGAGCTGGACACTCTTGCGTCCATCAAGTGCACCGCATCACGGAGCACGTCCTCTCCGGGCTCAACCAGCCCAGACCTATATACACCGGAGCCTTATTCTTCGATGTCGCCAAGGCATTCGATAAGGTCTGGCACAATGGCTTGCTTCACAAGCTCTACCTCATGGGCGTGCCAGACCGTCTGGTCCTCATCATACGAGATTTTCTCAGGAATCGTACTTTTCGATATCGAGTCGAAGGTGCGCGATCCACTTCCCACCCTATTCAGGCCGGAGTCCCTCAAGGCTCTGTGCTCTCTCCACTCCTGTTCAGCCTGTTCACGAACGACATCCCTCGTTCGGACAGGGTGCAACTAGCCCTATATGCGGACGACACCGCACTATATTTCTCACACAGAAATAAGGCTTTCTTGACGCGCACTCTTCAAGTCGCCGTCAACGCCCTAGGCGAATGGTTCCAAAAGTGGCTCATCGAGGTGAACCCGGAAAAGAGCGCCGCGGTGTTCTTCACCCGGGGCACCAGATCCCACACTGCGGGCCATCCCAGTCGCCGTTTAGGTCAGATCACCCTCTATGGGCGACCCATCCCTTGGACCAAAAGGGTGAAATATATAGGCGTCACTCTAGACTCCCACATGTCATTTGGACCGCATATACGGTCAGTACGCAACCGAGCGGCCTTCGTCCTCGGCCGGCTCTACCCCATGATCTGCAGGCGGAGTAAACTGTCGCTTAGAAATAAGTTGACACTATACAAAACCTGCATCCGTCCCATCCTAGCTTACGCCAGTGCCGTATTCGCACACGCGGCTCCTGTTCACATCACTAGCCTCCAGGTTATTCGGAATGTCGACCTTCACTCGGACTTCGGTCTAGTCCCTATCCGCAAATTTTTCAAAGAAATGTCCGAACATTACTTTGAAAAAGCGTGCGTCCATCCAAACCCGCTAATCGGCGCCGCTGCCGACTACATCCCCGACCCCGACCCTGGTCCCGGTCCCTCAGATCGTCGAACTACCGTACATCGCCGCCGTCCGCGGCATGTACTGCTCGACCCACCCGACCCGATGTCCGTCCTCCTGGACCATGACACTACACCAACACCAACACCGACAACGACGTCACGAGTCGTACAGACATCAACACACAGACACCGGTCTCGCCGGCAAGGCCGAAGGGTCGTACGCATGCGACCTCGACATGCATCCCCTCGCTGAGTTTCTTGCCGGTTCTTCTCAGCGGGGCGCGTTGTGAACCGGTGGTAAACTCATACTCTCTAAGCGGCAGCCCAAGCCGAGGCCGTGCCTCCCTGAGGTGCCCTTGAGCTAGTCGCTACCTTTCTGGCTGGAGCGCTTAAAGCGCTCGCCCTCTTGTCCGGTGAAGCTGTAATGGCCATCTGCGGCCAACAGCACTACTCCTACACAAAAAAAAAAAAAAAGAGGGGAGTTCAGTCGAGTGTCGACCACTGTGTGGTGTGTGCGTTAACGAGCCGATATAGTTTAGTGTTAACATTAACAAATATAGTGAACTCTACAGGAGGGTATTAATTGGGCTAAGTCTTTGTTTTGGTTTGTGGTAACTTACGCGCACGCAAAATACGCGCTTGGTCGTGGAGTTGCGGAAACCAGCCCGCCATACCAATACCGATTGTGGTTACTTCAGTTAAATATTTCATCATCAATAAGTGTCATCTTATTCCAAACAGAGTAGTTAAATATTGGACCACAATTCACGAAAGCAATATTTAGGATTACATAATAAAAATACAGCCAGATTATACAGAAGACCGAGGAGTATAATCGGCCATTATGTCTAGCGTTTGTGGACTACGAGAAAGCCTTTGATTCAATCGAGACCTGGGCGATATTGCAGTCCCTCCAGCGGTGGAACATTGACTATAGGTACATCGAAGTGTTGAAGTGTTTGTGCAGCAACGCCACCATGTCGATCCGACTACAGGACGAGAGTACTAAACCAATCCGATTGCAGAAAGGCGTGAGACAGGGAGACGTCATTTCTCTGAAACTGTTCACGAACGCATTGGAGGACGTTTTCAAGCTCTTGGACTGGTACGGATTCGGCATCAACATCAATGGCGAATACATCACTCACCGTCGTTTTGCCGATGATATAGTCATTATGGCAGAGTCGCTGGAGGACCTCAATACGATGCTCAGCGACCTCAGTAGCGTTTTCCAACAGGTGGGTCTTAAAATGAACATGGACAAGACGAAGATCATGTCTAATGTCCATGTTGCACCGGTACAGGTAGTTGTTGGGAACGATACACTCGAAGTTGTTGACCGCTACGTATACCTAGGACAAACTATCCAGTTAGGTCGACAAAGAGGTCGCCCGAAGAATCCAACTCGGATGGGCAGCGTTCGGGAAACTACGCGAAATCTTCTCGTCCGAAATACCGCAGTGCCTGAGGACGAAGGTTTTTAACCAGTGTGTGTTGCCAGTGATGACATATGGTACTGAGACTAACTGTTGGCCTTCTAGATAAGCTCAGAGTCACACAACGAGCTATGGAGAGAGCTATGCTCGGAGTTTCTTTGCGCGACAGAATCCGAAATGAGGAGATTCGCCGAAGAACCAAGGTCACCGACATAGCTCTTAAGATCTGCAAGTTGAAGTGGCAATGGGCAGGCCACATCGCTCGGCGAACCGATAACCGCTGGGGAAGAAAGGTTCTCGAGTGGCGACCACGAACCGGAAGACACAGCGTAGGTAGGCCTCCCACTAGGTGGACAGACGACATTGTGCGCGTCGCAGGTAACCGGTGGATGCAAATAGACAATTGTCGTTCATTGTGGCGTTCGAAGGGGGAGGCCTATGTTCAGCTGTGGACGTCTTCCGGCTGGTGATGATGATGATGAATAAAAATAAAATGAAAATTGTAGTAACAGTCATATTTTCGTTTTTTTAAACCCTTATAATTTTAAGAACACATGATTTAGATTTTATTAAATATTGTTCTGATAACTACCATGACTTCGCTTATCATTTGTTTTCGGCTTGACATCAACTTCTGGGACATCCTGTATATGATAGCTAATTAATAAATGAATAATGGAACTGTGCATAATAGGGCTTATTAAAACAGGTGTGTGTTTAAAAACCGAGCCGAAGGTCACGATAGTAACACATGAGTGTTTTAATACCTAATATGTGCAGTTTCATACACTTCTTTCTCTCAATTTATGTAATAGGTGAAAAGCAAAGTTTAAACCACTTCAAAAAAGGAGGAGGTTCTCAATTCGTCCTAACAACATTATGTATGGGCCCTTGTATGCTGAGAGTCCACACATGATGTTGTTAGGTGGTGTTGGTAGTAGTATGCAGAGACGATGATGGATATTTATTGTAGAACTGACAATATTAAAACTGAAATATATAAAATTATAATAATATATATATTTATATAAAATTAAAACCAAATAAGTAATAATATATTTTTAAGTAAATTATTAAAGCAAACTGTGACAACCCTACGTGCTGGGGAGTACACCATGCGGTGTTTGTTGGCTTTTACTCAACCATCAAAGGCGTCGACTCGCTGTAGTAGTTTGTACACTGTGACTGAAGGCTTCCCAGTATATTATCAGATCACAGCACGCCCAAAAAAAAACTAAGGTGTTTTATACAAGAGAAAAGTTATTATAAAGCATCATTGCATGCATTCGTGTACTAGTTTTGAGTACTCAAACTCAACTCAAACTCAAAAATAGTTTATTTCAAATATGCTTAACGCTAGCACTTTTGAAAGGTCATGTATTTTTTTTTTAAAAAGCTACCACCGGTTCACAACGCGGCCTCAACTGAGAAGATCCGGTACTACTAGATTATGAGTGTAGATAAAATATATTATGACTTACATCGTAAATTGCATCTCTCTGTAAGTGAGATGCGCAAATAGTTGTGTGGGCGTCCAATAGAATCAATGAGAGGAGTTGTTGTATATTCTGGATGGGTGGCACTCACTTCAGTGACCTCCTACAAAAACCAAATATAGATGAGCAACTTTTAGGCTAAGCATTCCTTCAACTGCCGTTGAGTTGGGGCTTGATATTTTTTACAGAAAGGTTACGTTATAATAAGCACACACGCAAAATTTCAACATGCGGAGTATATCAACATACGCATACTTTTTGAGAAAAAAAATATAGAAAATCAATTATTTTGCAATATTTATGCCCATCCCTACCACAAATTGTATGGAATCTCGCCATTACAGCATTATTTTCCTTACGAGGTATTAAAATGTGTAGCGTTTACTGTCTTTTGCCGGCTTGTGGAACGAAAAGTAGAAAAGTAAAAGTGAAAACCGAAAATTTTCCGACGAAAAAATTTTTTTTTCATGTCGCCTTTTTCAATTTCTATACCTAAATAAATATAAGTCTAAAACTTCGGTCCACTGTAAAAATTATGTGAAATGTTTTTTGGGTTAGGTTATGTTAGACTGTTAATCACAACGCTAGTACCGAAATTTCTAATGCAGGGGGCTCCCCTCCTTTCCCCCCAAAGAGTCCCCCTTGTTTTTTACTAATTTTATTTCATAATTCATAAAATGCAATAAAATGAAAATTTCCTCAGAACTAAAAATTTAAAAAATCTTGTTAAGGCGGGTGCTCCACAACTTTTCCTTTTAGAGGGGGGGGGGGGGGTAGTACACCTACCCCCACCTCCACCCAACCCCTTCACACCCCTCAATTCGACGGCAGTTATAGGAAAGTCATACCAAATTTTATTGTTTCATGTAAACAAAAATTAAATACCATATCGTACAGCATTGTTAAATACCTTGTTAGTACTTGCATTACTGAATAATCTGAAAACATGGAAGGAAGTGCTTGCACTTTTGATTGGTATTTGTACTTCGGCAACTCGCGCTAATAAAAACAATTTATTTATTTGAAACTTCATTATACGCGAAACACTTATTCTACCTACTGATAACCGTAAAGCTGGATCCTCCGAATGTATATCTACCTAAGGAGTATTATAATATAATATAGCCTTTAAATTAATTATTAGGTACTGTACACTTGAAACAAACGCGCACTGGACAGGCAGATCGCACAGCACACAGAACACTAACTTCTACTACGCCTCGTGAAAGTGACGTCTCAATTTACTTATTACAACACAAGCAAGCACCGATCGAGGCCGTCGGCTAAGTTTCTCTATGATGCCGGCTCAGTCATATTATTTTTACTTTGTAATATCATTGTACCGGCTGCTATTCTTTGCTTATCGTTAGTTTAGTTGCTGTGGATAAATGAAGACTTCATGAGACTGAGAATATTTTCTTTGTATTGAACTTGTTAAAGATAAATGTAGAGGTACTTATAACAAATAAATCGAAATAAAATATAATATGCACTAAAAAACTTTAGGTAGGTATTTTTAATTCGAGTCAGTTGATTATTACTTCGTCTGTCAGCAATCAGCATCTGTCAGTCAGTATATGCGTAGCATCATAGTAGTCTGTGGTCAGTATTCAGCGTAGACAGAATATATATAATACAGACATATACCAAGCGTGCCGCCGATAAGGACAGCAAAATAAGTACATACTAAATTTAGAGTTGCCACGTAAGGGAAATTTTACCCTTTGTGTAAAGCAAATACGGAGGTTGTTGTAAATTATATTTTCTTTCCTAACCAAAAACCACTTTTTTGACACAACATTTACTTTTCTTACATTATATCGTCTTAATCTATGACAGTCTGCAAAAAGTACGAAAGTGATTGTTATAATAATGTCCTCCTAGCCGAAACGACCACAGCGGCCAATTTTTCACAAGATCAGCCATGTACGCAGGAGATATTATAGTGCACAAGTGCTTGCGTAGACCTTAGAGGAGATACCACTGGAGATAGCATCATGCGCTAACCCCTCTGCCAAATTTTGTTCATATGGTCAGGTCATTCTTTATTTGTGTGCGTATCTTTTTGAATGTGTTGCGAGTTTATTATAGTGTGGGTATGCGTGAAATTGTATCTGTGTGTGTTTACTTCGCCTCCCACACCCCGCAAAAGTGCCACGAAAAATTTGTACGGCGAATCGACGCGATACTAGCTCTATTCTAATTACTCTGAGGCGTAGACACAAGTGCACTCTCTCTTCCTTTATATAATAGGTACCTCTCATAATCCGATGGGACGGAAGACCGACACGACTGGGTTGAAGTTAAGCGCAGGACCGACTTTTTACATGCCCATCCGACGCATGTGTGGCGTATCTCGGATCACGGTTTCGGAACGCCAAAGGGGCTGTCAAAAAGATGACAGCGCGCTAGTATCTATGGCAGAGACATGTTTTAATTATTACGATTACTCCACTGTATTATAAGTTGTTCTCTCTCAATTTGATTATAAGTGTTTATTACCAAAGCTCGGTGTTTTAATTTGACGGACAGGAGTCGGGCATACGTCCTATCGCAAATCCCGACACATGAATCATCTTACTTTACAGACAATCAGGTCATCGGCCTGCATTGTCCTAGACAGTAAGGAACAACTACTCAAATTTGTTGCCCTTCGCAGGATTCGAACCCACGACGGAGGCTACAAAGTGAATGTACACTTAATATCATATATGCTGTAGCTAAGGTCTATTCCACATTGTTCACCTGGGTGATATCACGTGGTGATTAAAGTGGCTAAGAGCTGTAGATAATTATTAGCCTCATACAAAAAAGTTAAGAGATAAAAACAATAATATGCTATTTCCCAGAGAGGTAGGCAAAAATTGGCTTTCTTATAACTTAATATAATACATACTATGGCCATTTACCGGGTAAGTTTTAGTAAATTTCTCCAATATACAAATCTATAGTACTAGTATCTTGGGAGCGTAGATTACGCTTGACCAATGACCACCTGATCTCAATCAACGCAGATCTTTTAGTAAGGTAACCAGATAAATGATTACAAATACTTGTAAACTGTATAAATACATATTTAAATAGATAAATAACACCCAGACAATTGTTCGGAATCGAACCCATGTCCTATTGGGCAGCGGCCAGGTCCCTCAGATCGTCGAACAGCCGTACATCGCCGCCGTCCGCGGCATGTACTGCTCGACCCACCCGACCCGATGTCCGTTCTCCTGGACCATGACACAACACCAACACCGACAACGATGTCAAGAGTCGTAAACACATCAACACACAGACACCGGTCTCGCCGGCGAGGCCGAAGGGATCCGTACGCATGCGACCTCGACATGCATCCCCTCGCTGAGTTTCTTGCCGGTTCTTCTCAGCGGGGGCGCGTTGTGAACCGGTGGTAAACTCATTTTCTCTAAGCGGCAGCCCAAACCGAGGCCGTGCCTCCCTGAGGTGCCCTTGTGCTAGTCGCTACCCAAACCTTTCTGGCTGGAGCGCTTTAAGCGCTCGCCCTCTTGTCCGGTGAAACAGTACTATTCCTACAAAAAAAAAAGTGATGATCAATAAAGCAAAGTGACTATCAAGCTTCAGTTGTCCACCAAACTTTGATGTCTACTGAAAGTGTGTTTGGTATTTATTGGTGATTCAAGTTAGGCAATGCCAAATGAATCATTTGATAGTTATTTAATAGTCACTTTGCTTTATTGATCATCACTTTAGTTGTCAAACGACATAGGTACATAATAGTGGGGCAAATGAAACAAACTATTCAACGTCGGTACTATTTATTTATAATTCAGACAAATTTACCAATAAATTGTAACCAACAACATACATACATATAGTAAAAGCACGATTAAATGTACAATGACCATTGTGCCTATATATAACGAATGAATACGTCCTGCGCAGCCTTGGACGAATTACTTGAGCGATTACGTTATTTCTGAATATTTAAGCATTCGGGAATAACTTTTAGCAACCTAATTAATTCTTTTTGTTGCTGCTATCCACAGTATACAAATATCCATATTTTCAGGAAATCATAAAAATAAATTCAGGGAATCTGAGAAATTCTTCGATGCACCCAGCATGTGGGATCGTGTATGATGCACTTAATAATAATTTACCACTTATTTATGGTAGTCTCTCTTTTATACACTGGCAACACTGATAATGGCGATCAATAAACTGAAAATTTTAGGTTATAGATGAAAAACAAGAATTTATCGATCTTACACGTAACTTTCAAGTAAAATAGTAACTAATTTAGAGCAATAAGATCTAAATAAGTCGTTTACATGTGGTGATGCGGTTGTATGATGAGAAAGATGGATGCGCGTTAATTGCGTTAGCGAGCGAGAATGTCCCTACTTGGCGAGGATGTCAAGTACACCGTATTAGCTGCTCAAGAAAACAATAGGCAACCAAAGAAAACATGCGCTTACCTCCAGTGAACAAAGCGGGCGGGCTCAGGGCAGCTCAGCCACGTAGCGACACCAACACCAAACCCCAAGCACAGTCAATTAGTAAGCACACACATTCACACCAATTAGTTAGTTAGTTTATTGTTAGTAGAGTAGCAAGCGAGTAAAACACTGGAGCGCAGCGAACGATGTACGAGAGTCCCCGGGTAATGCGATGCGCGTGAGTACCTCCGAGCAAGGTCTACGGAGAACTATATATGAGCGATGCGGCGAGTAGTTCCGAGCACCGTCGGCGGACAACTGAACGAGTCAGGATGCGTTGGCGCGCGGTTCCAAGGCGCGCGCGGTGCGGGGTACGCATGGACGGTGTTGTATCCAAAAACGATACCATATATGGTATTGCGTCGCGTCATTGGCGATGGCTTTGCCTACCATTGGTTCGCGCGGTTGCTTTCAAATGGCAAGCCCATTGCTTCAATGATATGAGCTAAAACGGCGTGAACATCCTCCCCGGCTTGGAAATCCATAGGGATTTACAAAGAAAATAATGCAGGAAAGATGGTAAAGGATATGTGGAATTAAAGACGTAAAGGATGCGATAATGATCATTTAATTATATGATGTGATGGTGATATATATGATGATATAAATGCGATTAAAATAAAATATATGCGAATAAAGTATAATAGATAAGAGAATAAAATTATTGTGATGGAAGAGGACATAGTTTAACAACTGGACGCTTAAAGGTACCAGTTGTGGTGCGAACTAAAGCAACGCGAGCGATACCGTCTTTTCCAGGGAATACAGTTTCTATAATGCCTGTCGGCCAGCGAAGCGGAGGCGTATCATCCTGGTGAACGAGAACTAAAGTGCCTGGTTTAATGGGCACGTCTGGTGTATTCCATTTTTGTTTTAATTGAAGCGTATGTAAATAATCTACACTCCATCTCTTCCAATAGCTTTGGACGAGGCTGTCTAAAAGTTTTTTACGATTGCAGAGGCTAACAGAATTGTCAATTTCATATGCGGGTAAAGATTGCAAAGGTGTCGTGTTAAGAAAATGAGCGGGCGTTAATATGATATGTGGCTGATCAGACAGCAAACAAAGGGGACGCGAGTTCAAAATGCATTCAATTTGAGTCATTATAGTAAGAAGTTCTTCATAACATAGAAGCTGTTGGCCAATGCAACGATATAAATGTGACTTTACACTTTTTATGTTTGCTTCCCATAATCCCCCGAAATGGGGAGCGCGAGCGGGTATATTTCGCCATGTGATTCGGCGATTGCGTAATTCGGTTTCAAAAGCCGTATGCGTATCTTTAGCGGATAAGAAACTATACAGTTCATCTAACTGTCGTTTTGCACCAATGAAGTTGGTTCCATTATCGGAATATATGCACGATACTGGTCCACGTCTAGATAAAAAACGTTTAAGCGCGTCTATAAATGTGTCCGTACTTAGGTCCGATGCGATTTCAAGGTGTATGGCTTTAGTAGTCATACACACGAAGAGACATATGTAAGCCTTTTGACTTTTAATGCCACGTTTACGTGCGAGTGTGATGTTAATAGGACCTGCGTAATCAACACCGGTATGTGTGAAAGCTTTAGCTTCTAAAACACGAGCGGGAGGAAGACTAGCCATCATAGGCGTAGGATGCGAAGGTGCAACTCTGAAGCAGAAGTTACATTGACGTATTCGTTGTCGAATTATATTGCGAGCGGAGATGATCCAATAGCGTTGCCTAAGTAAAGACATAAGAAGATGAGAACCAGTGTGACAGTTAGAGCGGTGACAGTTATCAATGATTAGATCAACTACGTGATCGCGACGAGGAAGTAAAACAGGATGACGATTTTCAAAGGGAATGTTAGCGTTTGTTAATCTGCCGCCTACTCTGAGCAGATTATTTTCATCGACAAAAGGATCTAATTTTCTAAGAGCGGGAGAAGGTAAACTACCTTTATTTATATTTTTAATATCGTCAGCGAAATATTTTTGCTGTAGATCGCGAAGTAGTGCGGTTTCAGCGATGTCCAGATCAGACACTTGGATAGAATCCGAGCGCGGTAATTTGCGAGCGAAGCGTAAAACATATACTATTACACGCAATAATTTATTCCATGAGGATACTCTAACGGAAAGTTCAAGAAGAGGCGAAGTATTTTCTTTTGGTATAGCGGTAAGTGTAATAGATTCTTTTATTTCAGGTATAGAACCTTCAATATTGGATGATTCGAAAGGCACTATTGGCCATTCAGCGATTGGACGACTAATCCAGGGTGGACCATGCCACCAAAGCGGGTGATTAAGTAATTGTGAGGGTAGTGCACCTCTCGATATAACATCACTAGGATTTTGCGTACCTTCAATGTGAAAGAAGCGGTCGGGAGATAAAAGTTCGTGTATCTTACTGACACGATTAGCGACAAAGGTTTGCCAGCGATGCGGGAGCGAATGAATCCAAGATAATGCGATGGTAGAGTCCGAAAAAGCGAATATATCCTTTATAGGGTAGCGGTTATTCAATGCGGTATATACTTGATTAACAAGTTTAGCTAAAAGTAACGATGCGCATAATTCGAGCCTTGCTAGGCTGACAGTCTTTAGAGGAGCTACCTTAGACTTAGAGCATATCAAATGAATTGATATGTCGCGGTTAGGATGTGTCACGTGTAGATATAGAACGCAACCGTAAGCTTTCATACTAGCGTCTCCAAAAGCTACTAAGTGTACAATGCAACCATTAGCGACACCTAAATGACGCGGTATACGCAGCGTGGAAAGTAATTGTAATTCGTTTTTAAATGTATTAAAGCGATCGGTAATAGCTGGAGGAGGTACCTCATCCCAACCTACCTTTGAAAGCCAAAGCTCTTGTAGTAACAGCTTGGCGTACAGAATAACGGGCGCGACGAGTCCCAATATGTCAAACAAGCGAGCGATAGTCGAAAGAATTGCGCGTTTAGTATTATCTTTACATGCGGGAGACGTAGTAAATGAGAATTCATCTGTTTGCGGTAACCATTTTAAACCCAAAATTTTCATAGTATCATTATTATCCGTAAATTCTATAGATGCGCGATGCGATTCCGGGACATGAGCGAGAAGTTCAGGCGAATTACTTGCCCATTTGACAAGATGAAATCCACCAGTTTGGAACAATGCGATTAATTCGTCCACCAGGCGGATCCCGACATCGACCGACTGCACTGACGTTGTCAAGTCGTCCATGTACAGTTCTCGAGTGGCGACATCTGCAGCGAGAGGAAAGCGTTCACGTTCGTCATCAGCGAGCTGACGAAGTGTCCGCATAGCGAGAAATGGACTTGAACGTAGACCGAAAGCCACGGAATTAAATTGAAAAATGCGAAGCGGTTCATTTTGATCAAATTGATATAATATTTTTTGATATTTCCTATCATCTTCTTTTAACAAAATGCGAAGGTACATTTGTTGAATGTCAGCGGTAATAGCGATTTTTAAATGGCGAAAATTTAAAAGAAGTGAAAATAAATCTGCCTGCAAGTGTGTAACAAATCATTAAGCGAAGTACCATTGTCGGTTTTAGCACTAGCATCTAAAACTATGCGTGTTTTTGTTGTCGCCTTATCTGGTCGTACAACAGCGTGGTGCGGAATAAAATATCCTTCTTCTACAATAGCGGGTGAATACGATATCTCTGATAAATATCCTTTTTCTAAATATTCGTTAATAACGTCATTATATGATTGACGGAGCGCGGGCATAGAGTTGAACTTACGTTCAAGCGAGTTTAATCTACAAAGAGCGTGACAAAAAGAGTTACCTAAAGATTTAGGATCACCCTTAAATGGAAGCGAAACAATATAACGCCCACAAGCGTTCCTTGTGACCGTTGATGCGTATAATTTCTCGCAGGCTTGATCATCCGGACACATATTTTTAATAGAAGGCACCTCCTCGAGTTCCCAAAATTTTGCGATACTATTATTAAGATTATCTACCAAAGGACCGAAGGACCAGACTATACCTTCACGGTGCAGAGGCGATGTCTCACCCATGACAATATAGCCAAGCGTAGTCTCGAGAGCGTGAGGCACAGAAAGCGCGGTGTCCGAAAATTCAGCTGATCGAGCGAGCGGCGGTGGTATTACTTTACCAGGAAGTAAAATTGATGCGAATACTTGTGCGCCAAGAATGGCGTTTATTTCACCAGGTCAATGCCAAAATTCATCCCCTAGCGGTAGATCAACAAAATGATCCAACATAGTAGTGTCGATCATGCGAGCGGGCAGTTGATCCGTAATATGATCAACTACAAGCAACATTATATTATAATTAGCGTCCGAGACGCGCGATTGTATGGTGAGCCACACTTAACCTCTAATAGGTGCTGAATTTGACCCAACAGTTTTTAACGACGAGTTAACCATTGGTTGAATATTTAAATTTAATTTATTGCAACAAGCGAGCGAAATAATATAATTTTGTGAGCCACTATCTATTAGGCATCTTATAATAGTACGGGTTCCATTATTAGGAACATATACTTGCGCAGTAGGTAAGATTACAGTTTTATTAAAAGGATTATTATTATTATGAGCGTACATAACGCGCGTATCATTGCAACACTCGTTCGCGGCGCGCGAAGGCACAATCGTCGCGTCCGCATCCAATACTTGAGCGTGCATGCACGCAGAGGCGCGCGCGGGGGGTGGCTGGCGTTCGGTTGAACCGGCAGTCACGGCAGTGGCGAGCGATTGCGGCCGTTGCGATGGCAACGGTGGTTGCAGCGCGGGCGCGGGCGGCGCGGGCGGTGTGGCTCGAACGGGCAAACGAGGCCTGTTATCGGCTACTTCGTTATGATGCGAACGTTGAGTATAATTTTCGAAATGTATAAGCGTATGATGTTTTTTATAACATTGTTTACAAACACTATTTGAAAGACAATTAGATAACGTATGTTTTGTGCTAAAGCAATTTATGCACATGCGGTTATTTTTAATAAAATTAAAGCGATCTCTCACGGACAATTTTTTAAATACCGGGCATTCATATAAATGCACGTGATGCGAAGTTTTACAATAAATACAAGCGGAATTATCATTTTCCGTGATAGCGAAAGTATGCGAGAATTTTGGTATATTATTGCGATGTGACCGTATTTGGGAGTTATACCCTCCTATTGCGCGAGAGTCTTGCGATTGCGAAGAGTTCGGTGTGCGAACTATTGCGGTACGTTCGACAATTTTTATATGTTGACGAACAAAATTAACCAAGTCAGTGCTAGTAGGTATATCCTTATCTCTGACGGATAATTCAAAACTTTGAGCGACATGCGAATTTAACTTTTTAAGAGCGATATGCGTAAATATAAAATCTGATAAATCATTTATTTCTAAAGCTTTTAATGCGGACCATGAGGAATGAACACGTTCAATAAAGTTATTTAATTGTGCGGGCGAATCGGAAGTAGGTTTTATATCGAGTATATTATTTAGGTACATAGATCCAAGTAACCTTTTATCTTGGTATTTAGCGACTAAAGCGTTCCATATACACACATCAAAAGTGTCTAGGGATCAAGCATTTTTAAGCGGATTTCTTGAGATTGAGATGTGGCTTTGTAATAAATTTATGATTTTATAAATTTATATGGATCCTTTTTGGTGCATTTCATAATTTGAATCAGGAACTGTGAATCAAATTCGAGTAAAAGATGAAAATCAGCTGTCAATATTTTCCCTATAAAAACATACAACGCATTGAAGACATTATTAGTGCTACTGTTTCCCTACTACTGATTAAAACCAACGTTATTATGGAGCGGCGACGTCATTTAAGCAGGGAAGAAATGCTCAGAGCCGTGGGAATGATAGAAGCTGGTTCCCGGCAACGTACTGTGGCTTTAGCTCTGAATACAAGTCAGAGTGTTATCAGTCGACATTGGACACGTTACCGAAGCACTGGTACCGTGGCTGAGCGCCATGGAGGACGGTATCGCTGCACCACACGGAGACAAGACCGATATATTCAAATCTTAACTCGAAGAGCTCCAACAATAACTGCCATGATGTTAGCCGTGAGGCTTCATCACTCTTCAGGGAACTTAATTAGCGACCAAACAGTCAGAAACCGCTTGCATGAAGTGAACCTTCATTCCCGAAGACCGCTACGGGTACCACCTATAGCAATGCACAATCGTAGGATTCGATATCAATGGTCTCTTGAACACAGAAATTGGGCAGAAGAACAATGGCGTTTCGTGTGCTTTTCTGATGAGTCTCGTTTTGGTATGAGACCGGATACAAGACGTATACGACACTGGAGAACCCCTGGACGCCAACAGCGATTAAAATCCTGCCAGGAAGTCCATCCTTATAGTGGTGGAACCATCATGGTATGGGCGGGTATTTGGATCGGCGGAAGAACTGAGTTGATTTGGATCAGAGGCAACCTCAACGCTCAAATTTATGCTGAGACGATTGTATCAGACGTCATCGTTCCTCTACAAGTGCAAATCGGTCCCTTATTTCAGTTAATGCATGATAATGCACGACCGCACACCGCAAGAGTTGTAAGACAGACTCTCGCCGCAGCTAACATCAATGTCCTGCCCTGGCCTGCTCAGTCGCCAGACTTGAACCAGATTGAGCATGCATGGGATATGCTACAGAGAAGAGCTCTGCCGAATATGGAGGGTATCCAGTCGCAAGAAGACCTTTTTTTGTTGTTGCAACGAACATGGGCGGCCATTCCACAGCGTGATTTGGATGAACTCATTTTGAGTATGCCAAACCGATGTTCTTGTGTTGTTAGTGTTCGCGGTAGAAACACGGATTATTAATTGTTTAAGTTACCCAATAAAATTTTAAAGAAAACTGTTATTTCAGTCTTTTTTTCGAACTTTTGTGTTAGTGGTTCAAATGTCAAAAATCCCTTTATTAGGAAAATGGCAAATTTCTTTATTAATGCAAAGGTGACTTGGTTTATCGTTACTGTGACAAACGAAAACACTTTATTTGATGAATCCTTAAAGAAAATTTTAATTAATATCAATCAGGAGAAAAGTTATTGCAAAAATATATGTTGATCCCTAGACACTTTTGATGTGTGTAGTTATGTAGTTCGATTCATTAGGTATTATACCAGCGAAAACATTTAATGCGGTACCACTTAATTTACCTACTAAATACTGTACGCGCTGAGCGTCGGTCAGCTGCGGATTATCGTGTACATTAGTTTTAAAGTTTTGATAAAAAAGCGGCCATGATTCTGGTAGTCCAGAGAATCCTACCAAATCCAATGGCGCAAGACGACAGGTATTATTACTAGCGGTAGCGGCGGGCGGTTTATCAGTTACCGGGATACGACACGAGTCTAATAAGTTCGCGCGTGTATGTTGTATGAACGAAAACAAAGTTTCGAATGCGGTCCAATTATTAAAATCAAGTTGACACTTAGGATCAATTTCTAATAATAATGCGTTATGTTGGTCACATAAATCGTTAAAACTATTGTACAGTTTATCAATGTTTGACGAATTGGCGAGAAATTCTTGTTTACTTCTTGTATCTATATCAGAAGGAATTATTTTCTTTGCGGAGTTATATAAAGAATTAACATGCGAGAATATAGCTTCTTTTTTAGCGATAATAATTTTCAATTTAGCCTCGTGCGCCATTTTGAGACGCCTCCGGGCCGCGGGTTAGTACCTACAGGCAATATGAAATGAACACGTGCGTAGGTACCTATGTAGGTACGAGCGAATGCGAGTCAATAATACGAAATGCGATATAATTATAATTATGTAATTAGAGTTTATACTTGTTTAAGGATGCGAATAGATGCGATATAAAATAATAAAATGCGGATAGGTATACGTATGTATAGGTAGGTACCTTATGAATGAGTATTATTAGATGCGAAATGCGAATAAATGCGATATAAATAGTAAAATGCGAATAATATACGTATGAATAGGTAGGTACTTAGGAATGCGAAACAACAAGTAGGAACATGAATATTAAGAATAAGGAGAATAGGTATTTTCCAACGATAGCGTATGCGTGGGAGCGTAACGGCCGG
Organism: Furcula furcula; assembly: GCA_911728495.1. NCBI lineage: Eukaryota > Metazoa > Arthropoda > Insecta > Lepidoptera > Notodontidae > Furcula > Furcula furcula. The sequence goes on from OU452253.1 coordinate 26,499,165, forward strand.
CTTTAAATCCGGTTCGAAAGGGCCATAAAATTATGGTGATGCGGTTGTATGATGAGAAAGATGGATGCGCGTTAATTGCGTTAGCGAGCGAGAATGTCCCTACTTGGCGAGGATGTCAAGTACACCGTATTAGCTGCTCAAGAAAACAATAGGCAACCAAAGAAAACATGCGCTTACCTCCAGTGAACAAAGCGGGCGGGCTCAGGGCAGCTCAGCCACGTAGCGACACCAACACCAAACCCCAAGCACAGTCAATTAGTAAGCACACACATTCACACCAATTAGTTAGTTAGTTTATTGTTGGTAGAGTAGCAAGCGAGTAAAACACTGGAGCGCAGCGAACGATGTACGAGAGTCCCCGGGTAATGCGATGCGCGTGAGTACCTCCGAGCAAGGTCTACGGAGAACTATATATGAGCGATGCGGCGAGTAGTTCCGAGCACCGTCGGCGGACAACTGAACGAGTCAGGATGCGTTGGCGCGCGGTTCCAAGGCGCGCGCGGTGCGGGGTACTCATGGACGGTGTTGTATCCAAAAACGATACCATATATGGTATTGCGTCGCGTCATTGGCGATGGCTTTGCCTACCATTGGTTCGCGCGGTTGCTTTCAAATGGCAAGCCCATTGCTTCAATGATATGAGCTAAAACGGCGTGAACAACATGTATTAGTTTCTAAATGTAATCTCTAAATTGGCCATAATAATTCACGTTTACCTGTGAAACGATACTCCACTAATTTTACGTTCACTGTCACTTTTACAGCCTATAATACTGCACTGCACGATTCTTATAGGATTTCCACAACACACAGTAATGTCACAGTTAGTTTTTTATTGAATTTTAAGTTATTTATTTAATATTAAAACCACGATAAAATTGTCACGGAGCAAAGTGGGAGCAAACGTCAAATTTGTTTCGCACCCACGGCGCGGAAAAATCGAACACATGCTGAGGGACAAAAAATCATATACACTGTTTCTTTCTATCACACGTAACCTACTTATACGCATTCTTTTCTTGCGTGAATGAGAAAGAAAGTGTCCAGCCCTCTATTGTTTTCTTCCTCTAAGGTATTCAGTAATTTGTTTGACATTAGCAGTGTTACCATTACCACTTCTCTGTATTTTATAAATCTTATAGGAGATATCACACCCTTACCTCTCGGCTACACATGCGCGCGAATATTCGTGTCGCCCTATCGCGATAAAACTTCGTCTTCGCCCAACGGCGAAGTTAATGGCTACATTATCGTCCTAGCAAAAGCACGTGGTATTCGGGCGAATATTCGTCGGAATCAGTGTTGCCAGATGCATTGAGCGTTTTATAATCTGTACCTACCTATGCCTTATTATCATGAAATCTGTATAAAATATGTATGGACAAAAGATCTAAAATAAGTGAATTGGTTAGGTAGGATTAAATAAAAAAAAACAGTCAACTGCAAGTTGGACTCGCGCATCCAGGGTTGGAACCATGGATGCGCGAGTCCAACTTGCAGTTGAAAGTATGCCCTGGAGGGCATACTTTTGATTGGACGTATAGTTATTTTACTATTCGTCTAATACCTCATAAACTAAACCGGAAAACTCAGTTTGATAGTCGATGATAAAAAAAATGTGCGTGCGTGGAGTCCTTCCGCGCGGAAGAAGTGAAACTTCATTCTCGCTCAGTCGATCGGTCGGTCGGTCGGTCGGTCCCTCACTCACTCACCCACTCACACACGCACACACACACACACACACACACACACACACACACACACACACACACACACACACACACACACACACTAACTCAACTCAACTCACCGAAACCCACCGAACCCCACCGTACCCCACCGAACCCCACCGAACCCCACCGAAACCCACCGAAACCCACCGAAACCCACCGAAACCCACCGAAACCCACCGAAACCCACCGAACCCCACCGAACACCACCGAACCCCACCGAACCCCGCCGAACCCCACCGAACCCCACCGAACCCCACCGAACCCCACCGAACCCCACCGAAACCCGCCGAAACCCACCGAAACCCACTCACCCACTCACTCAGTGACGGCGTCACATGAGCGCTTTCATAACCTTAACAAATTTACGCCTATCGCCTATCGTTTAACACCTATCACTTAACGCGTTAAGCGATAACGCGTTAAGGTGCTTCATTTAACGCTTAACGCGTTATGTGATAACATTTTTGGAAGTCGCATAAGAAGTTTCACTTCAATAATATCGACGTTTGTATTAACAACTAGATGTCCCACGCAGTTCTGCCCTCGTAATTTTCTAGTGTTTCTTTCATATGAACCTTCTCTTGACAATAACAAACACAAACAAAAAAAGAATTAGCGAAATTGGTCTAGCCGTTCAGGCATGTTGCCGTGACCAAAGGAAACAACAGGGGGACAACATTTAAGATTATTATAATTTACTACGGAATAAGAAATCTGATATATGGCAACGCTGCTGCAACTGCAAGCCGAAGTGTAGCCAGTTCGGCGAAGTTTGTCGCGACAAAATCCTTTGATGCGTGTCAATTTACCGACAACACCGCGAAGGCATTCGTGTTCGCCCGAATACTTCGCGCTAGCACGAATTGTTTGGCCACACTTGTCGCGATAACGCGAATCTTCGCCGAAGCGTGCAGGTGTAGCCCCGCCATAAGTATGGGGTAGACAGACTAACACAAACAAACAACTGCCTTGGTGCCTAGTTGGCGGCATAGATAAGAATAGTAGGCGGAGGGAAGGAAAGGAGTGCTCACTGTGCTCAGTCAGTAGTCTGTGGTTATGAAACTACTTACCGGGTAAATATACACACATCAAAAGTGTCTAGGGATCAAGCATTTTTAAGCGGATTTCTTGAGATTGAGATGTGGCTTTGTAATAAATTTATGATTTTATAAATTTATATGGATCCTTTTTGGTGCATTTCATAATTTGAATCAGGAACTGTGAATCAAATTCGAGTAAAAGATGAAAATCAGCTGTCAATATTTTCCCTATAAAAACATACAACGCATTGAAGACATTATTAGTGCTACTGTTTCCCTACTACTGATTAAAACCAACGTTATTATGGAGCGGCGACGTCATTTAAGCAGGGAAGAAATGCTCAGAGCCGTGGGAATGATAGAAGCTGGTTCCCGGCAACGTACTGTGGCTTTAGCTCTGAATACAAGTCAGAGTGTTATCAGTCGACTTTGGACACGTTACCGAAGCACTGGTACCGTGGCTGAGCGCCATGGAGGACGGTATCGCTGCACCACACGGAGACAAGACCGATATATTCAAATCTTAACTCGAAGAGCTCCAACAATAACTGCCATGATGTTAGCCGTGAGGCTTCATCACTCTTCAGGGAACTTAATTAGCGACCAAACAGTCAGAAACCGCTTGCATGAAGTGAACCTTCATTCCCGAAGACCGCTACGGGTACCACCTATAGCAATGCACAATCGTAGGATTCGATATCAATGGGCTCTTGAACACAGAAATTGGGCAGAAGAACAATGGCGTTTCGTGTGCTTTTCTGATGAGTCTCGTTTTGGTATGAGACCGGATACAAGACGTATACGACACTGGAGAACCCCTGGACGCCAACAGCGATTAAAATCCTGCCAGGAAGTCCATCCTTATAGTGGTGGAACCATCATGGTATGGGCGGGTATTTGGATCGGCGGAAGAACTGAGTTGATTTGGATCAGAGGCAACCTCAACGCTCAAATTTATGCTGAGACGATTGTATCAGACGTCATCGTTCCTCTACAAGTGCAAATCGGTCCCTTATTTCAGTTAATGCATGATAATGCACGACCGCACACCGCAAGAGTTGTAAGACAGACTCTCGCCGCAGCTAACATCAATGTCCTGCCCTGGCCTGCTCAGTCGCCAGACTTGAACCCGATTGAGCATGCATGGGATATGCTACAGAGAAGAGCTCTGTCGAATATGGAGGGTATCCAGTCGCAAGAAGACCTTTTTTTGTTGTTGCAACGAACATGGGCGGCCATTCCACAGCGTGATTTGGATGAACTCATTTTGAGTATGCCAAACCGATGTTCTTGTGTTGTTAGTGTTCGCGGTAGAAACACGGATTATTAATTGTTTAAGTTACCCAATAAAATTTTAAAGAAAACTGTTATTTCAGTCTTTTTTTTGAACTTTTGTGTTAGTGGTTCAAATGTCAAAAATCCCTTTATTAGGAAAATGGCAAATTTCTTTATTAATGCAAATGTGACTGGTTTATCGTTACTGTGACAAACGAAAACACTTTATTTGATGAATCCTTAAAGAAAATTTTAATTAATATCAATCAGGAGAAAAGTTATTGCAAAAATATATGTTGATCCCTAGACACTTTTGATGTGTGTAAATCCGTGCTTACCGGAATGAAGAACTATGCAAGACTTGGCATTTCTGCCTTTTAAAGGAGTTGTTCCAGAAATGTATGGAGCCTGGGCCAACACCATGTACACTATATGTATATATAACTATTCAATATAGTAACTGTTTTGTAATATTATCTTTTTTTTAATATTGCTTCGTTTTATAGTACATTTAAGATATCTTGGTCAAGGAGAGCAACACCAAAGAGAATATAATAACTGTAGCAACACCCCACAATAATATGATGGATCGGAAATACGCTAACTAAAATGTCATTTTGACAACTGACTATACCTGCGATTGAACTTGTTGCGGATTCTAATCCAAATCACAGGCGATAATCAATACAGTAAAGCCCCGGGTCAAGAAAGAAACAGTCAATGAATGTCCGCCAACATAAATAATCACTAAAAACTCCGAAATACATTATGTACTCCACGCGTAAACAATCTATTACGAAACGTCAACTATAGCATTAACTGTCAATTAGTAAACCAACGTCAAACGCAACTGTCTTGGCTGCCCTAAAAACAGGGTGGACATACTAAATAACTGCAAAAGTAATCATTTTTGTACAATTGTACTCTGCTTCAAATTAATTTATAAGTATTTTTATGAAACTGTCCCATGTTTTTCCTATTTTTACGTATAGTGTACATAGTGTTGGCCCAAAATGGAACATCTCCTTTATATCTCGGACAAGACACATTACTTCATGGAATAACCATAGATTTAAAAATTTTCACTACGTTCAAGGAGATAAACATAGCGTGGGAGGGAGAAGTTCTAATCAAATACAAACTGCACGAGTGCAACAGAGGCAGAGATATTTTTTTTTTTTATTCCGCATCACTTTGAAGTATCACCTTATTAGTCTGTGACTTTGAAGTTAGCCACTGCTACGCTGCCTCGCGGTCTGTTTGCTGTCAAAGTAAATTTTATTAATTTAGCATATGAAATATTATTGATCCATTAAGGTGGCTTGTGCAATAAGTGCATGTGATGTTACAAATCGTAATAAACCGAATAAGTAAACATTTCACAGGTAATTGATGCAGGCAGTCAGGAATAGTGGCTGCATTTTTGCTTGCTATATTTTTATGGTTTTGGTTGAAACTTTGGTTGAAAATCGTAATAATATCGTGGAGTACATGTTTTTCTTCAAACTGATCATAATTTATTACTTCTATATGAAGAACTAGCTGACCCGCGCAGCTCCGCCCGCGCTTTAATTACATTTTGCTCCCCTTTTCTCCCTACTCCCTTGATTTATCTCTCTCCATCTCTCTCTCTCTTATAATAAAAATCTAATTCTATGCTATTTCTCTCCCCTCCCGTTTCTATCCCCGTCACACTTCCCCTCTTCCTCTGCCCGTTGTCCTCTCTGAACCCTCTCCCTCCTCTCTCTTCTCCCAACTTGCTCCCTCTCACTCCCCCCCCCCTTGCTCCACATAACTCCTCCGATCACTCACTCAATCACCCTCCCCTCTCCCTCTCTTGCACCCTCCTCTCGTTCTATATACTTCTACTACGTATCAGCGGCATAAAATATACTTTATAACCTATTATCAGACCTACCCGCAAAATTTCATACATATCGGTTCACCCGACTCGTGCACGTAACTCAGAGGTTCTCAGATTTTGATGTGCATGGCGTTGCGAACGTTCAGGTGGAGATTCTCCCATACGACGTATTCTTGCTGCCCGTGCTTGAGAACTATGTTTAGAAAGTTGAGACCTGGCTCTCTTAGGCATTTTCAAATGTTTAAGAAAATGCTAACAGCGTGTAATATTCTAGCGCTGAAAAAAACTGTTGTTTAGCCCTGAAAATAACTGTTGGTTAGCCCTGAAAAGAACTGTTGGTTACCCCTGAAAAAATCTGTTGGTTAGCCCTGAAAAGAACTGTTGGTTACCCCTGAAAAAATCTGTTGGTTAGCCCTGAAAAGAACTGTTGATTAGCTCTGAGAAGAACTTTTGCGTAGGTGTAGTTTTAAAAAGAAATCTAAAAAAAATCGAGAGGGAGCCGACCTCGCGTCTGAGCCGCGCGGGTACCTTACTCATAGATCTAAACTCCCCTCCCGCATGCGCACCCCCGCCTTGGTGACGCTCACTTCGCAACGGGCCGTGCAGCAGAAATCGTAATATTTTAATTTCGCCATAACTTCAAAACCAAATGTCCAATTTTAATCATTCAAAGACCAAATATTATCTACATAAATTGTACTTAATGATGAAATAATTTATTTTGATAAGGATTAATAGCATGAGTAAAATAAATGCGTTTAAATGTAGTCCAAACAAAATTCACGATTTTTAAATAAAAAAATGGTTGTTGGGCCTTGACATAGACAGTGTCCCACGGACTTTTTTGTAGTTATTTATAAGATCTACAATTAATTAGAACATTTTATGGTTCTATCTTTTATAGTTTAGGCAGCGTACGCAAAATAAGTAACTTTTCTGGTTGATTTTTTACACCTTGTGTCCGAAAAAACCCAAATATCTTACGGAAACCTATTTTTTTCCAAAATAAAATTTAGCCTATGTTTCTCGTAGATAATGTAGCTTTCGAATGGTGAAAGAATTTTTAAAAACGGTCCAGTAGTTTTTGAGCCTATTCATTACAACCAAACAAACAAAGTTTTCCTCTTTATAATATTAGTGTAGAAGTGTAGATAGCGGGATATTTTGTGTAAAATGTAAAACGATTTGTTTACAATAGGACTTGAAAAAGTCCTGACGTCATGAGTATCGATATCGATAATAAAGCAAATAGTTTTAATAGAACAAATATAAATTCTACGTCTTTTTGTTTTAGTTTCAAGGAGTTTATATTTATTCGGTCTAAAAATATTTTGCCGTCTATATATTCTTTATGTAAATTTATATGATAATAATAATAATTCAAATGTATTATTTCAGATTATCAAAATAATTCTTTGTTATGACAAAAATAGATGCGGATTAAAGACGAGGATGGACGGAATCCCTACAATATTCCAATGTCTGTGATAAAGATTTTGATTTATGTCTGTGATATCCATTTTCAGGCAAAATGTTTTATAGTGTGTCACAACATCAACGTTGCCTAATGAGAGGCTGTACCTTATTTATTTTACTCGTACTTATGTATGACACTGAAAAATATATTAGACAATCAATACCAGTTCCTTTGGGAGTGATAACACTAAATAAATTATGTTTGTTACCAGTAGCCCGATTCTCGTAATAACAAACAGTCCAAATAGCGGTGACGTTTTGTTGTCGTTAGATCGAAGTCCTATCCAAAATCGGTATTCTCGTATACCATATACGTAGTTCGATAGGACTTCAACTCAATTGGATCGAAACTAAACGATTAGTCAACGAGTCATTGTTCTGTATGTTTTGCTATTCCCTGATAGATGTCGTCCTAATCAATTTTTGGTCTTGGTAGGAGTTTTGTGAGATAAGCTAAGAGCTTAGGCTTTGGGAAACTCGAGATTAATTCGTTTCCGTTCCCTCCACAAACATACTAATTGTTGTTTTGTCATACTAATTGTAAGTATGTATTTTACATACTAGTTGTTAAAATACGTGTTTTTCTCTATTTATTAGTTTATTCTATCTCTCTTACTCTAATTATATTTACCTTAAAACCATCTCGCTCACACTATCTTCTAATTTCTCTCTTCACTCACAGCATACGATCCTATTTTCGTCTCACTCACTCACTCCTAGCTCTCATGTTCCAGTTTAGTGCTACAATCAATATAATATTATCTCTAACATGAGCTCTATCATGCCTAGTCGCGTTCCATATCCCAAATTTTACGTATTTATTTATATTTTACATATTTCGCCTTATCAGCTTTCTTTTTGTATTTCTTGCTGTGCAGACGAATTTGATAGTAAATACGTAAGTCCGTGGCTCATTTAAAAGTTATTTTATTACTTTGACTCGCACCACAAGAATAAGAAAAGCAAAAATCGTCTCAAATTACCAACGTTTGTTCAACGACTCTTGAATCGCGAAATTTGACGCTTACTCGTTGGCATCCGATCGGTAGTGACGTCATTTTCATACGAGAATACCATTTAGTCAACGTTATAAAACGATTGAACGACGATTATTATACCAGAATACGCTCCAACGATAGTTTAATCGAACGACTTTTAAATCGTTGCCGTTGAAGTAAAATCGACGGACGTGAATACGAAAAGTGTTTAAACGACTGAGTCGCTACGTTAACGTTATTGTTTTGATTACGAGAATCAGGCTACAGTTCCAATTGAAAAACAGATGATCTTGTTCTTACGTAAATAAAGTTATTTTACCGCTATCAATTACAGGGTTGTGAACCTATTAATGATTAAACTTATTATTGATTAAACTTTACTTACTTTAATTTACCCACACGCCATTACCAGGTATTTATGTCAAGTCGTTAGTCAGAAAATAAAATCAGAACCTCGAAACATAGAGCCTCCTACACTGCGTTTTCCGGTTAGTGGTGTCTTTACTCCAAAACCACTATTTCCCAATGATCATCGGTTCTACAGCCAATATGACCAGCCACTCCAGTCTAGTAATTCGTTGACCTACGTCGGCAAGTTTGATTCTCTGGTGATAACATTTCTTATTCGATCCTTCACAACAAATAATCTACTTCGTGTTCATGTGGTTTAAATAATATTAAGATGTTACCAGATAAAACGTGCTCTATTACTGTCGTCACTAAGAAGCTGAAGTATATATTTACAATATATTTTTATGAATGCTGAAATAAGTATGTATTTTACAATAGAAGTATATTGTTTATCTTTATAATAATAACCTGGGACGATCCACACATGGTGGTCTGTAGCCCGATTCTCGTAATAACAAACAGTCCAAATTTCGTTGACGTTTTATTGTCGTTCGATCGAAGTCCTATCCAAAATCGGTATTCTCGTATACCATATACGTAGTTCGATAGGACTTCAACTCAATTGGATCAAAACTAAACGATTAGTCAACGAGTCATTGTTCTGAATGTTTTGCTATTCCCTGATAGATGTCGTTCTAATCAATTTTTGGTCTTGGTAGGAGTTTTGTGAGATAAGCTAACAGCTTAGGCTTTGGGAAACTCGAGATTAATTCGTTTCCGTTCCCTCCACAAACATACTAATTGTTTATTAATTAAAATACGTGTTTTTCTTTATTTATTAGTTTATTATATCTCTCTTACTCTAATTATATTTACCTTAAAACCATCTCGCTCACACTATCTTCTAATTACTCTCTTCACTCACAGCGTACGATCCTATTTTCGTCTCACTCACTCACTCCTAGCTCTCATGTTCCAGTTTAGTGCTACAATCAATATATCTCTAACATGAGCTCTATCATGCCTAGTCTCGTTCCATATCCCAAGTTTTACGTATTTATTTATATTTTACATATTTCGTCTTATCAGCTTTATTTTTGTATTTCTTGCTGTGCAGACGAATTTGATAGTAAATACGTAAGTCCGTGGCTTATTTAAAAGTTATTTTATTACTTTGACTCGCACCACAAGAATAAGAAAAGCAAAAATCGTCTCAAATAACCAACGTTTGTTCAACGACTCTTGAATCGCGAAATTTGACGCTTACTCGTTGGCATCCGATCGGTAGTAACGTCATTTTCATACGAGAATACCATATAATCAACGTTATAAAACGATTGAACGACGATTATTATACCAGAATACGCTCCAACGATAGTTTAATCGAACGACTTTTAAATCGTTGCCGTTGAAGTAAAATCGACGGACGTGAATACGAAAAGTGTTTAAACGACTGAGTCGCTACGTTAACGTTATTGTTTTGATTACGAGAATCAGGCTACTGATCCCAAACAAGGCAGAGTCTTTACTATGGAAACCAGACAACTTTTACTAATACATACTCATACTTTTATTTGTAAATACATACTTAATAGATAAAAAATCCCAGACACCTGGTGGAAATCAAACCACCAGCTGGCTACCCAATAAGCCAGCCAGGATGTTGAACTGTTAGACCAACACGTCCGCCAAATGTTTTGGTTTTATACTATTTAGAAATATTGCATACTTTTCAAGGATCTCATAGGGGATACTCCTTCACCCATACTGAACAACGTTTTAATAATTATTGCATGCTGATTTGAGTATTTTTGTCATGCGTAACGATAACTTATTTTCATGATCTAATTTACGATGTTTCAAGCAAAAAGAAATTAATTTTTTTGTTTATAACGACTGTTTTACCGCTTTTGACAATTTTTCATTAACCTCTAGATTTGCAATACTAAAGGTTAAAGATAGAGATTTGCAATACTAAAGGTTATCAGTAACTTGTTATAAATCCACATCAATTTTAAATTTTACAGATAATCGTGTATATCTTCTTACAAAATATCATCGTTATCGATTACGTACGTAGTACTTTTTAACAACACTTTTTTTCCTTTACACATAAACAATTCACTCACACATAGGTTTTTCTTTTTTGGTTTCATTTTTTATCGGACTATGTTTATCTTCTTTAAATAAATATCTTTGGGAATAACAATACGTATAGCTATCGGATATTCTATAAAAGATTTGGCAGTATGGAGAAATTCCTTCGCCTGTCCTGTATATGGACGAATAAACTATTATCATCATCATCATCAGTCTGTGGTTATGCTTATGATTTATTTTGATTTTCATTTTCTCCATCGAATTGTAAACAAAGTACCTACATTTTAATTTCTTTTCCGTATTTATAGAAGCTGTACTTCGGATAAACTTGTAGTGTTTTGTTTGTGTTAGGATTTCGCACACATTGTCTCTTTACTTATAATCTGTTTTAAAGAAGAATGTCTCTGTTTCCTGCATATGCATCTGTTGTTAAGAACACAGATGTCAATTATTCAGAAGAGAATGGTAAAATAAAAAATATTATTATTCTTATATTATGCAATAGCTTTAATTGAGCCTTTTAATGATTTATTGTATTTTGGGCCCGTTGGTCTAGTTGTTAGACACCCTGGCCGCTACCTAATAGGTCATGGGTTCGATGCCCACCTTGTGTTTAGAAGTAAGATAACTATAGGTATAAGTTTAGTACAGATTTACAAGAAAAGGTAAATTAATTAAGAGTTCGTATCTGTCATTCGGCTACCATAGTACAAACTGTCTGGTTTGGGATTAGATGATTGTGCATACATTGTCCCAGGATATTATTAATTAAATAAATATTATTTTACATTCAGATGATAACATATCCCAAAACAAAAACTTCAGCGAAGCCATGGAGGGCCTGGAGAACCAGCTGCTGGCCAGCGATAGCGAGCATGAAGATACAAAGGGGTCCCCTTCGTCATCTGCATACAGCAACCGGACGGACACTAATCTGCAGTACTATTTAGATAACAAATCGGACCGTGGAAATCTATGGGTCTCCACGTTGTACTACCCGGGCAGACCTCAGTCAGTATGACATTCAGTGTTTATTTCGCTGATGGGTTGATAAAATTAAAAAGTGATGAGATCCATCGATCAATATAGATATGAGCGCAAGAGAGGCCGGTGCTCTGGCTCGGGTCGGGTGGAGGGCGGGGAGGAAGCGCGCGGCGGCCGGCGCCGCTACTACGAGGCGCCGCCCGCCGCCGCCGCCGCCGGCGCGCTCGACTCCGAGCTCGCCGCGCGCACGAGGGCCTACAGGCAGATGATTGACGACGACCCCACCGATGACGATCTGTGGCTGCAATTTATCGACTTCCAAGTGCGTATCCAAAACCGTTTGTGCGCCCCGATGAGACGTAGTAGGTGCGAAGGTCGCCGAAAAGCCCCTGTCTCAACGGACAGGCGGATGGGCAAAGTCAAAAATAAATAATCAAATAGGCTTAACGTTAACGGCACTTTTGAAAGGATTTTTTTTTAATAAAAAGCTACCGGTTCACAACGCGGCCTCAACTGAGAAGATCCGGCAAGAAACTCAGCGGGCTTGTCATTTGTTCACTTTTTTTTAAACAGTGTTACAATTAGATCAGAGCGACGGTGTGTCTTGCCGTTCAAAAGATCAAATAGGAGGGAAAAAAAAATACGACGAAAGTACAACAAACTAAAAGGCCAAAGGGATAGTAGTCGGACCGGTCCCCCCGAGCGGCACCCGCGCACGAGTTGACTCGAGCGGCAGCCATCACTCCGAGTCGCGTAATCATAGACTATAAATAACGGCCACCGACGGTTGCGAGCCGCACCGGTGCGGTGGCGGCGGTGAGCTCTAGCGGTCGGTGCGCTGTGCAGGAGCGGCACGCGGGCGCGGCGGCGGCGCTGGCGGCGGCGGGCGAGGCGGCGGCGGGCGAGGCGGCCGCGCGCGCGCCGGCCTCGCCCGCCCTGCGCGCCGCGCTGCACCGCGCGCGCGCCCTCGCGCTGCCGCCGCAGGAGCGCGTGCGCCTGCTGCGCGACGAGCTGGCCGCCGCCGCGGCCGCCGGCGCGCCGCCCGCGCGCACCGCCGAGCTCTGGCTGCGGCTGCTGGCCGCGCTCGACGACGCCGCCGTCGGCGCGCCCGACCTGGAGCGCGCGGCCGCCGCCGCCGTGGCGGCCACGCGCGCCTCGCCCGCCGCCTACCCGCACCTGCTCTACGTGTACGGTGAGTCCCGCCCCGCGCCCCGCGCCCCGCACCGCCGCCAGCCACCGTCTCGTGTCCCCGCAGGCGCGCAGCTGCGGGCGGCCGGCCTCTGGGAGAAGCTGGTGCTGCTGCTCGAGCTGGTGCTGTCGATGAACTTCCCGCCGGCCGGCTTCCCGCCGCGCGACGACCCGGAGCGGCTGGCCGCGCTCGAGCTGCAGCTGCAGGAAGCCGAGGACAAGGTGAGGCTCGGCACCGCCGCGACGGACGCTCGACGCGTCCCGATCTGCCCGCTCGTTGCGACCCGTTTGTGAGACACCGCTTCCGATAGCCGACGTGCCGGTGCGAAAGCCGCGAGAACGTTGTATCTTTCGTCCGCTAGCGCGCCGAGCTTATACTGTTGTGTGTGTAGATCTTGTTGAATTTAGTGTTACAAATACACTTAATATAAATATAGCCGAAGCGATGAATAACCAACTTGAAGTACATCATCAGATTTCTCCTAGGCATTGGATGTTGTTGATCATGGCCCGTAAATCCAAAAGTTTAGCTATAAGAGGATTCATCGAGCGAGGGTCGAAGTCGAACCAGCCCCCCTAGACAATGTAACATTCTACAATCGCTATCGCTAATAGAAAGTATAAAAATGTATGGGAATGACATAAGTCATCGAAAAATCACGTGACACATTGTAGGGAATTGACACCGTTAGCGAATGAAGTAATAGATTCGCTATGAAGCGATTGCATCTTGTCTAGGCCCTCAGGCAGGATTGATTTGCTGTTAAGTTCCTCAGTGTATAAGTAAGATTCTCAAGCAGGGACTTAGCAAATGTCCGTCGGAATCCTTAATAGCGCAGGATACCGAGCTGGGGTGAATTTTGTCGGGTGAAGTTCCCATCGATAAAGGTCCACTGGAGTATTGCCATAATTATTGCATACGCGAAGAAAATAATAATCTAAAAAAATGTGCGTGCGTGGAGTCCCTCCGCGCGGAAGAAGTGAAACTTCATTCTCGCTCAGTCGATCGGTCGGTCGGTCGGTCGGTCCCTCACTCACTCACTCACTCACTCACTCACACACACAAACGCACACACACACACACACAAACACACACTTTTTTTTTTTTTTGTTGACACTGGGAAAAATGCGTTACGCATACCCTCCCGTTGGGGGACGAGAGGATTATGTGGGACTCCCCCGGCTAGCCCGGGTATACCCACTAAACGACCCAGTGGCACTCCCGCATCGTCTTCATGGAGGGGAACTGGGAAACTGGCAGAGCCTTATCATCCAGTCCCCCGCCGACGACCGCCCGCCTTTACAGCGGGCCCCGCACGCCCCTCCCTACGAGGGGCCCGGAAATGACCGCGAGTGCTCGGTCATTCCCGCCGACGGTGATGGTGAACAGTGCAGTGCAGGAGAAGGCGCCCCCGCGCCAGTCTCCCGCTATTCACCACCGGGGAGGAGGAGACGCTGATCGTACAGCCGTCTCACTCTTCCCCTTCTCCGCCTGCGGAGCGGCGCCGCGAGGGGATCGTCCTCCCGCGCGCGCTTCGCTGCCTCTTTCTGCGAGATCACGTCCTCGCAGAAAGAGGCGACAGCCGACCAGGCCGCCTCGCCCCCCAGCATGGACAGAACCACGCCGGGCAGCGAGAGGTCCGGCCCCACCACCGCAGTCAGACCGCGGCGCGGCTCAGACCAGGCCGGGCACACCTCGAGGGTGTGCTGTGCCGAGTCCTCCGCCGCGCCGCAGTCGTGGCACGCGGCGGCCTCCGCCCTCCCAATCCGATGCAGGTACGACCCGAAGCATCCATGCCCGGTCAGCACCTGCACCAGACGGAACGAGAGGAAGCCGTGGGGCCGCTCGAGCCATCCCTGAAGGACTGGCCCGAGCGCGTCCAACGTTCGGCGGCCGAAGGTGGCAGAGGCGAGGTCCTCAGTCCAATGATGGACGATTGCGGCCCTCGCCTCCCGCCGGACGGCCTCCCGCTCCTCCGCGGCGGGGGGCGCATTGAGCGCCCTACGCCGCGCCGACCACTCGTACACCCTGTAGCCTAGTCGGCGAGCATGAGCTATTAAATAAAAATGCTTACTGGGACTACACAAATTTATTACAATAAAAATTAAAATATAACAAAAGAGAATATAGGGGATTCGTTATTTGGTTATAGCTTGTTCGATTCTACAAATGGTTGGTAACTCAACTAAACAGTTGGAGGGCGCGAGAACGGCGAGCCCTGGGACGATGTCTTCGGCTGGCTGAAGCCTGGAGTCCTCGCAGGGAGGAACCGGACTATCGTCCCGGTCGCAGTAGCCGGGCGTAGACCCGGAAAACGGAGAAACTGATCAACTTTGATCAGCACGGTGAGACCTCAACTCGGAGGTGGCAACCCTCTAACCAGAGGAAGATTCTTGCCGTAGCAGGAAAACCCTGGAACGCCAGATATGCGTCCCTGTAGTCGCCGCTCCCTTACCGCGACCCTCTCCCGACCAACCTCAGTTGGTGGAAGTTGGCGCAAAAGAGCGACGATTACAAGAAAGTAAAACACACATAAAAGGCCAGGAGAATATAGATTCTCCTGGTATAAAAAAGACTAAAACCTAACAGGTAGGAGATTTAAAACAAGAAAGAATATACACAGTTATTAACCTACATTCTTACAACTAAGTACAACTTACCAGTTAATACTGGGTCACTGATTCTAATATTAATGATATAGCTTTGAAATATTTAAAATACAGATTCTGATAGAAAGAACTTATATGGAATAAACTATTCTTCACGATTCCAACTCAACTGTGGAGCGTGTGTTCCAGGCAAAGACTATTTGATGTGTGTGAGACCTATGCGCTGCATTAAAAATATCGAGTTACAAAAGAAGGGATGGAAAGGTCTAGAAGACTCCGCCCACATTCCGCCTAGCTACTCGATTTCCTTTGTCTCTCGTTGAGACACTATTTTATTTGCAGGTATTAAAAGAAATGATGGCACAAGCGAGCGGCTATACCACGCCCCTTAATAACTAAATACCTTCCTACGTGAAAATTGTAAAAGAACAAAGAAACCTATAAAAGTTTTATTCTTTTGGTGAAAAGAATAGCAGAGAAGCTTGCTGCAGCTTCCATCAACCCCAAGCTACCATATTATATAAAATATTGTCGAATATTTCTAAACTGGAGGGTAGAATGGTAGAATGACCGAACGCACTGAACGCGTATATAAGTCACTGCTCTGGCGGTGCAGGGGACATTCATTTGTTAGATCTTGTGCGGAACGGTTGTTCCAGTAGTTGTATAGTGCGGTCACTCTGTCATTCTCTCCGTAGATTTGTTACAATGCGGTCATGCTGTTAAATTGTTTCGATGTATTTCTTATTGAGTAATTGTCACCTCAGAGTTGGTGTTGGTGTGGTTATTTTGGGGAAGGCGGAGACCACTGGGGGAGTCCCCACATTTTTATAAATACCCGTTAATGTGTCACAGTATGTGTAACCTTTGTGTCAGTGATGTATTAGTGGCAATAAACCAGTTTGGGTATGTACCATTGTTCTTTTTTTTATTATTTCCACCGAGGGTTTCTAAAATCAGACGTGGGATTGGATTCTGGCCTATCCGCTTCGCTTTCTGATGCATTTTGTTATATTCGTCTCAATTATTTCCATTTTGTTTTGTTTTTCTCGAAAAAAATATATATGCGGGTAGTTGTTTCGATAAAATTATTAGCGATGCCCACAGGTTGTATTGTCTTGTCGTTGTTTTCGTAATAGTGGTTGCTGGAACACGAATAAGTTTAAGTTAGGTGATATTCGCTAGTCTGGTGTAAAGGTTTTCTTTGGACGGCTTCTGACAAAATTAGAACTTTGTTTTGTTACATGTTTTGTAAAGGTGTCTTCACCATTCGGTATTAGTTTGGTTCGGATTGTGGATTTGGTTCGAATTTTGGATTTGGTTCGTTGGTTTATCTGGTTGTTGGTTCGATTTTGTTTGGTTTCTTTATTTCGTTGCTTCGTTATTTGAAGCAGTCGATAGATTCGAGTGGATAGATTTGAGTTCTGACTGCTAGAATGCGATTGCTAATAATTTAGGCAGTAAAGTTGGATTTTGTTAAAGGTGATATTTTTGTTAGTCACAATCGGTCTTTGCAATTTGTGAAGTGTAGTCTTTCGCTCATTATTTTTTCAGTTGGTGACTAATCGTATTTGAAATCTGGTTACATTTGGATATTTTTTAGTGAAGGAAGGCCGAGCGGTAAGTCTGGTGGATCGTACAGGCCTTAATATTGACGAGGGTCGATTGTTTCCAGGTACTTTTTGATGTAACTGCCTACTACCTATTTTTACGGCCATGTCAAATTTTAATTCGGCTTCTGTAGTTCTGTTTACAGAAGTAAGTGATAGTCGCCAGGGCGATTGTGTGGCGTCAGTAGCTGCATTGTGGCGCTTGCCGCTGCTGCATTTGGCGGCTACACGGTGGCGTTGAGCAGTGCACCGCTACATTGCGTGATACAGTGGCGTGGTGCGCTGGGCCGCCACACCATGGTGGCGATGGGCCGCCACACCATGGTGGCGCTGGGCCCGCCACACGACGGTGGCGCTGGGCCGCCACACCGCGGTGGCGCTGTGCCCGACCCGTCAGGGTGGCGCTGGGCCCACCACATCACGGTGGCGCTGGGCCCGCCACACGACGTTGGCGCTGGGCCCGCCACACCACGGTGGCGCTGGGTCCGCCACACAAAGGTGGCGCTGGGTCCGCCACACAAAGGTGGCGCTGGGCCGTCACACCACGGTGGCGCTGTGCCCGACACGTCAGGGTGGCGCTGGGCCCACCACATCACGGTGGCGCTGGGCCCGCCACACGATGGTGGCGCTGGGCCCGCCACACGACGTTGGCGCTGGGCCCGCCACACCACGGTGGCGCTGGGTCCGCCACACAAAGGTGGCGCTGGGCCGTCACACCACGGTGGCGCTGTGCCCGACACGTCAGGGTGGCGCTGGGCCCACCACATCACGGTGGCGCTGGGCCCGCCACACGATGGTGGCGCTGGGCCCGCCACACGACGTTGGCGCTGGGCCCGCCACACCACGGTGGCGCTGGGTCCGCCACACAAAGGTGGCGCTGGGCCGTCACAAGAAGGTGGCGCTGGGCCGTCACAAGAAGGTGGCGCTGGGCCGCCACACCACGGTGGCGCTGGGCCCGCCACACCACGGTGGCGCTGGGTCCGCCACACAAAGGTGGCGCTGGGCCGTCACAAGAAGGTGGCGCTGGGCCGTCACAAGAAGGTGGCGCTGGGCCGCCACACCACGGTGGCGCTGGGCCCGCCACACCACGGTGGCGCTGGGTCCGCCACACCACGGTGGCGCTGGGCCCGCCACACCACGGTGGCGCTGGGCCGTCACAAGAAGGTGGCGCTGGGTCCGCCACACCACGGTGGCGCTGGGCCCGCCACACCACGGTGGCGCTGGGCCGTCACAAGAAGGTGGCGCTGGGCCGTCACAAGAAGGTGGCGCTGGGCCGCCACACCACGGTGGCGCTGTGCCCGACACGTCAGGGTGGCGCTGGGCCCACCACATCACGGTGGCGCTGGGCCCGCCACACGACGGTGGCGCTGGGCCCACCACACGACGTTGGCGCTGGGCCCGCCACACCACGGTGGCGCTGGGTCCGCCACACCACGGTGGCGCTGGGCCCGCCACACGACGGTGGCGCTGGGCCCACCACACCACGGTGGCGCTGGGCCCGCCACACCACGGTGGCGCTGGGTCCGCCACACGACGGTGGCGCTGGGCCCACCACACGACGTTGGCGCTGGGCCCACCACATCACGGTGGCGCTGGGCCCGCCACACGACGGTGGCGCTGGGCCCACCACACGACGTTGGCGCTGGGCCCGCCACACCACGGTGGCGCTGGGTCCGCCACACCACGGTGGCGCTGGGCCCGCCACACGACGGTGGCGCTGGGCCCACCACACCACGGTGGCGCTGGGCCCGCCACACCACGGTGGCGCTGGGTCCGCCACACCACGGTGGCGCTGGGCCCGCCACACCACGGTGGCGCTGGGCCGTCACAAGAAGGTGGCGCTGGGTCCGCCACACCACGGTGGCGCTGGGCCCGCCACACCACGGTGGCGCTGGGCCGTCACAAGAAGGTGGCGCTGGGCCGTCACAAGAAGGTGGCGCTGGGCCGCCACACCACGGTGGCGCTGTGCCCGACACGTCAGGGTGGCGCTGGGCCCACCACATCACGGTGGCGCTGGGCCCGCCACACGACGGTGGCGCTGGGCCCACCACACGACGTTGGCGCTGGGCCCGCCACACGACGTTGGCGCTGGGCCCGCCACACGACGTTGGCGCTGGGCCCGCCACACCACGGTGGCGCTGGGTCCGCCACACCACGGAGGCGCTGGGCCCGCCACACGAAGGTGGCGTTGCCACCCACACGGTGGCGATGGCGCAACGCATCGGCGTGGCGTTGGTTGCAGCGCTGCACACTAGAGCGTGATGGCCAGACACCCAAGTTAGGAAAGCAGCTGCAGGTTTGACCGTTTGGTAATGACGGCTACACTGATTGGAAAAGTACTGACAGTTGTGTGCTTGCTGGTGCTTCCTGTCGCGTGCTGAGGCGAATGGAGTCTTGAAGCGTGCGCTACCGGAGCACGTGCGTTCGTCACCAAGCCGGCTTTCGCGTTGGTGGTGTCGCCATATCTTCGCCATGCGTTGGGAAGTATATTTCTTTGTTATCTTAGTCACGAGCCATGGGCGCGTACCATGGGGTCACTACCTATGCTGTGTATGGTGTGCGTGTCTGGTAGACTGGGAGCCATGGGCGCGTACCTTATGGTCGCTACCTATGCCATGTGCGGTGTCGTGTCTGGTAGACTGGGAGCCACGGGCGCGTACCTGATGGTAGCTACCTATGCCGTGCTGTGAATGTTTCTGACAAACTTCAGCGTGTTTTGCCTTACATGTATATACTAGAAGATGAATGTTGTGCAAATTAAAATGCTTAGTAGCTTAAACACATTAAGGGAAGTTTTGTCTTGCGGTTGGGATAGCCTCTGTCTCGGATGTCCTCGTACTCAGATATGCTATCTTGGCTGACGGATACACTTCAAGTAAGGTTTGGTTTCATGTTATTGGATGCTTTCTTGGAGTGCGCTCAGACATGCGATCCTAGTATATGGAACATGCCTGGGTTGGTTTTGTGTTTTAGTGTTTTCGCAAAGGGTAAACACATTATGGGAAGTTTTGTCTTGCGGTTGGGATAGCCTCTATCTCGGATGTCCTCGTACTCAGATATACTATCTTGGCTGACGGATACACTTCAAGTAAGGTTTGGTTTCATGTTATTGGATGCTTTCTTGGAGTGCGCTCAGACATGCGATCCTAGAATATGGAACATGCCTGGGTTGGTTTTGTGTTTTAGTGTTTTCGCAAAGGGTAAACACATTATGGGAAGTTTTGTCTTGCGGTTGGGATAGCCTCTATCTCGGATGTCCTCGTACTCAGATATGCTATCTTGGCTGACGGATACACTTCAAGTAAGGTTTGGTTTCATGTTATTGGATGCTTTCTTGGAGTGCGCTCAGACATGCGATCCTAGTATATGGAACATGCCTGGGTTGGTTTTGTGTTTTAGTGTTTTCGCAAAGGGTAAACACATTATGGGAAGTTTTGTCTTGCGGTTGGGATAGCCTCTATCTCGGATGTCCTCGTACTCAGATATGCTATCCTAGCCGACGGATACACTTCAAGTATGGTACGGTTTCATGTTATTGGATGCTGTCTTGGAGTGCGCTCAGACATGCGATCCTAGAATATGGAACATGCCTAAGGTGTTTTTATATTATGCTCGGACTCGTGGTCCTGGAGCTGTAGTACACGCAGGGTCATGCCATAGGTTGGCCACTGACGAGTCGTGGTGTAAATGATAGTTTGGGTTGAAATATGCTTTTATCTGGAACCGATTCACACACGCAAAGCTATGTCTCACGTAAGTCCGCGTAGATCTCTAGCGAGTCGTGAGGTGGCGCTCCCCCGACGGGACCTGTCCCGGGTGGTCGGTACAGTTATCAGTTTATTTTACACCCTTGTGCTTAGGCTGAGTTAGGGGAACTTAGCTTACATATGTCGAATTGTTGTGTTGACACAGTTTTCTCACTTGATAGTTTGGGTTAAGGCATGCTTTTATCTGGAACCGATACACACACGCAAAGTTATGTCTCACGCAAGTACGCGTAGATTTCTAGCGAGTCGTGAGGTGGCACTCCCCCGACGGGACTTGTTTTAATGCCCCTGTGCTTAGGGTGAGTTAGATGAGCTTGGCTTACATATCTGTGGAATTATTTATCGGCACATAAGTTTTTCCACTCTGTTTTATGGGTTCTTGGACATGGCTTTGTGCTGCAATTTTGAGCCATTACGCGTGGTTTTGGGATGACCACAATGTGTGAGGGTAACGGGTTGCACCAGTGGGGTACACGCTGGCAAGAGACCGATGTAAAGCCTGTAAGTTTCCTAGGTTTCAGGGTGACCTGTTAGAGACCGATGTAAAGCCTGGTTGCGCACAAGGTATCGGTTGCGCAGGAAGAGACCTGAATAAAGCCTATGACCGTGTATGTTTTCTGACTTTTTTCTGTTTGTTTATGTTTTGTGCAGGACAAGTCAACGTAACTGGGCTGTGCTCGTAGCAGCCTAAACTCCGGGATTTCCTGTGAACTGGACAGTGGAGTCCGCTTCTTCGAGTGGTGCTGTGAACGATGGTGGAGTCCGCTTCTTTGTGTTCTTCTCGGAGAACAGTCCTCAAACTTTAACGAGCCCGGGGACGGTCTCATGTCAGGAGAGGCCGTGTCGAATATTTCTAAACTGGAGGGTAGAATGGTAGAATGACCGAACGCACTGAACGCGTATATAAGTCACTGCTCTGGCGGTGCAGGGGACATTCATTTGTTAGATCTTGTGCGGAACGGTTGTTCCAGTAGTTGTATAGTGCGGTCACTCTGTCATTCTCTCCGTAGATTTGTTACAATGCGGTCATGCTGTTAAATTGTTTCGATGTATTTCTTATTGAGTAATTGTCACCTCAGAGTTGGTGTTGGTGTGGTTATTTTGGGGAAGGCGGAGACCACTGGGGGAGTCCCCACATTTTTATAAATACCCGTTAATGTGTCACAGTATGTGTAACCTTTGTGTCAGTGATGTATTAGTGGCAATAAACCAGTTTGGGTATGTACCATTGTTCTTTTTTTTATTATTTCCACCGAGGGTTTCTAAAAATATCTAACCAATTTTAGCGAATCTAAAAGATATGGAAACTACTCCACTAAGCGCCTGACATAATTATCTGAGCACAATGTCTTGTACCTTTCTTTTATTAAAACGAAATAGGAACTATATATTTCTTAATAAGTCTGTTTTTCGTAATTATTTATTATAATAAAGTGAAAAACAATGTAGCTATGCTACAACCCTAGCCAGCACCCAAGCCTCGATCTCCCAAGGAGGGGTGCCGGCCAGGGCGCACGCCGCCGCGAACCCCACCGAGCGGTAGGCCCTCGCCACCCGCTGTGCAATGGCCCTTTGGGGCCTGCGGATGGCGGAGGCGTTCTCCCTCCTGTGGAGGGAGTCCGCCCAGATAGGGGCCCCGTAAAGGGCCATACTTTTGAGGATGCCGGCATACAGCTGCCGGCATCGCGCCTTCGGCCCTCCCAGGTTCGGGAGGAGCCAAGAGAGGGCCCCCGCTGCCTTCAGCAGGCGCGTCGACAGCCCGCTGAAATGCGGGCCGAAGCGCCACCTGCTGTCCAACACTAGGCCCAGATATTTTATCTGGGCCTTCACCCCTACTTCGACGCCCGCTACAACAATGCGGGCGTCCGGGGGGACCCGCTGCCGAGGCCCGTGGAAGAACACGGCCTCGGTCTTATGCAGGGCTACCGTCAGCCCTAGGCGGCGGATCCTCCCTGCGACTAGGGATCCGCCAGCCGAGGCCAAATTGGCCGCCTCCCTGAAGCTCCCCCCTCGGGCAGTGAGGAGAGTGTCATCCGCATCGCAGATGACACTCGTGCCACGAAGGAGGGACCCGCGCAGGAGCCAGTCGAAGGCTATGTTCCACAGGAGTGGACCTAGGACCGACCCCTGCGGAACACCAGACTCCGCCCTGTACCTCCGCAGTCTGGCCGACCTGTCTACGAGGAGGACCGCTCGGTCCTCCAGGTAGTCTGCCAAGACTGCCCGCAGATATTGAGGCACTCCGTGATAGCGGAGTGCCTCTAAGATGGTCGAGTGAGGAACGGAGTTAAACGCGTTGGCGATGTCGAATGACACCGCCAACACTCCGTCCCCTGCCTCGACCGCCTCCCTCACTTGGCCCTTCAAAAGGTCCAATGCGTCGACCGTCGAACGCCCCTTCCGGAAACCGAATTGGGCGTCCGACAGGTCCGGCCCCACCTCCCGCAGGAGGCCATTGACCCGGGTGGCAATGATCCCCTCAAACAATTTACCGACCTCGTCGAGCAGAACGACGGGCCGGTATGCCGAGGGGGAATCCACCGGGCGTCCCTCCTTCCGAAGGAGGCACAATCGTCCCTCCTTCCACGGTTTCGGAAACCTCCCAGTCGTAAGACACGTACTGAAGAGGTCCCGAAACCTATCCTCCATTTGCGTAGCCGCAATGGCCACCACCGCTGCGGGGACGCCGTCCAGTCCGGGTTCCGTCCTCTTCCCGCGGAGGCTTAAAGCCGCCGCGCGGAGCTCCGCCACCGCCACTGGAGGGATCTCCTCCTCCGGCGGCCCCCCCCCCCGCGGGGGGTGCATCACTGGCGGGGTGAAATCGGTCCTGCACGGAAACAGGGACCGAACCGCCCCATCCAGCAACGCCGGCTCCAGGGTCTCCGTCAGTGGGGGGCCACAGGGGCGCAGTTTGTTCCGCGCCGCCTTGTATGGCCTCCCAAATGGGTCCCCGTCGAGACCCTCCAGCATCTCGGCCTTCGCCGAGTCGTCGGCGGCACGCATCTCCGACCTGAGGACCTCCTTGGCCTCCACGTACGCGGCGTAGAGGAGGTCCTCGTTGGCGAGGTCGCGAACGCTGCGCCGCCGACTCCGCGCGTAGGCCCTTCTGGCCGCCACGCAGGCGGCCCGGAGCCCCGCCAACTCCTCCGTCCACCAATAAACGGCGCGACGGGGAGGCGGGCGGCGAGACCGAGGCATGCTGGTGTCGCACACCTCGGTCAGGGAACCCCGCAATTGGACCGCTGCGGCGTCCACGTCCAGGACTTCGACAGGAGGCGCGAGCCAGTCCTGGACTAACGCCGCCTCCTCAGCCGCCTCGCGATCCAGGCGGGTGAGGGACCACCGCGGGAAGGGGGACGGACCCGAGTGGGCTGTCCCCCGAGGGCTCCCGGTGGAGACGTCGAACCGCACGTAACGGTGGTCGGACAACGTCTCCACCATCTCCACCCGCCAGTTCAGGACGCGGGCGGCCAGCACGGGGGTGGCGAACGAAACGTCCACCACTGACCCTCCCCGTTGCCGCACACACGTCTGAACTGTCCCTCTGTTTAAGAGTGAGTACGGCTCAGCGACCACCGCTACGTCCACCAACCACTCGGCCACGGTCTGCATCAGCAGATCCTGGGCCGCTCTGCAGTGGTTGGTGTTGGCCTGAAGGATGCGATGTTCGGCCCTATCCATTAATCGGACATCGCACCCCCCTCCGCAGGTACTGGCCACCGGATCGGCGGTGGCAACGGCAGGCCGGGTCGACGCCTGCACTTTGCCCTTCTTGGGGGGAGGCTTGCAGCTCCTCCCCTTCATAACGTGATCCGCAGGGCGGCCACTGGCGGCGCACACGGCACAGTGCGGCGTGGTGGCCTCGCAAGCGGCGGACTTGTGTCCGACCTTGCCGCAGCGGTAGCATGTGTCCCTCCTTTCTTCCTCGGAGGGACACAGGGCCCGGGCGTGACCAACTCCGAAGCACTTGAAGCAGCGCAACGGCGACTCCTCAAGTGCCCGGACCACACCCGTGCTGAACTCGTCGGGAAGCCGTCCCTTGGCGAGGACGGCTTTGGCGGCGGCGACCGGGCACTCAAGGCGCATGGTGCCCATGCCGCCTCGGCCGGGTCTGATGCCCCGACCTTGTACTGCTGCGGCGCTGCAGCCTCCAGCCGCCGCGACCGCCGCCACAACCTCCTCCTTGGTGACCGAGTCATCCAAGTCGGACACCTCCAGGCCTGCGGACTTCACAGGCCTGACCACCTTGGCAGCGTCCGCGATGACCTCCTGCAGTTTTGCTGCGAAGAGGTCCGCATTGGCGCTGCCCTTAGCCCCCGGGAACTCGAATATTCGAGCCCCGGTTTGCGTTCGGCGGCACGCGATCTTATCGATCCCCAGTTGGGTGGGATCGGCGTTGGCGCGCGCCCGCGTCATTATTGACGCGTATGTTTCGCCGCGCTCCTCCGCCTCCGCGGTGAGCGTCACCACGACGGCAGCGGATTTGGGAGCAACCAATTTGGGTTTGCTCCCACCGGCGGGGGCCCGTTCAGCTGCAGGAGCAGCGTTTGCGGGTTTGGGAACCGACTTCTTGCCTTTCCCCTTCCCCTTTCCCTTGCCCGTGGACTGTGACGGGCCGGGAGGGGCGGTGGCGGGGACGGCAGGGACGCCCGTCGCCTTCTTCTTCGCCTTACCCTTCTTCTTCTTTCCAACCACCTTCGTCCACTTTGGCTGGTTGGACGGGGTGGTGGAGGGTAGGAGGGCGTCCTCTGGTTGTGAGGACGGCGCCGGCTCGCGCGGCTTGACTGCCGCGGGCAGCCGCTCGCGCGGCTTGACTGCCGCAGGCGGTCGCTCGCGCGGCTTGATTGCCGCGGGTGGCCGTTCGTCCGCCGCAAGTGGCGGGCGAAGCCGCTTTTCCGGCAGGAGCCGGTCCTCGATACCTGCGAAGCAGGCACGAGTGAAGGCCCTTTCCTCCATCACGACCTTGCGGATGATATCCTCAAGGTTGGAGGGGGGGGCCTCAGCCGCAGGTCTCGGCTCGGCTTGTTGAGGCCGGGCCGTGGCTTTAACCGCGGGCCTCGGCTCGGCTTGTTGAGGCCGGGCCGTGGCTTCAGCCAGCTTGTGGTGTAGCTGGCTGACCTCCGACTGCAGGCGATCCACTTTCGCCTGCAGCTGCCGCGTCTTGTCGGTGGCTGTTCGCCCCACCAACTCCGCGACGATGCTACGCATACTCGCAGCCCTGCATTTGAGGGCCTTTTGGAAGGTCCCCTTCAGGTTGGAGGTCTTCGAGGCGACCTCCACAATCCCCTCTTGGTCCTCCACCGCCATCCGCTCCAGTTCCGCGACTGAGTGGTCCGCGTATAAAACACGGGACGCACCGTACCCGGCCTTGGCTCGGGCGACCAGCGTCCGCTGCTCCTTAGCAGCGACCTTCTCTTCGAGGTCCTTCTGGACCTGCTCCCGCTTCGCCAGGTCTAACTGGCGTTCAGCATCCGCTAAACCCACGTTGTGGGTGTCGGCCACTGGCGACTTTTTTGGCCGAAGCTTCTTCCTCGGCTTCCCTGTGGAGTCCGAGGAGCCCTCGGAGCCATGCTTTAGGAACCGCTTCCGGGTTTTAGAAGACTCCTCGGCCATCGACATTGACGAACCGGCGTCCGAGTCAGACACCTCGTCCGTCCACCCGCCAAATACACTAGCCGCAGAAGGCGCGCGGCTAGCCTCCGACGCCGAAGCGCCATCGGCTGGTTGGCCCTGAGAAGGGCCTTTTTCCAAATCGTCCTCCCGGACGAATCCCGCAGGGGTTTCGACATCCCGCAGGTATCGTAATCGACCGCAATAGATTACGACGTACAGCGCACTTTAGCCGTTCACTGATCTGCCACTCCGTTACGGTGGTCAGATCAGGACGTTGCCCAGGGAACACGACGAGGACGTAAGCGCTGTGGGGGGTTCCCCACACAAACACACACTTTTTTTTTTAACGTGGGGAAATCCTTTACGGATACCCGCACCGCCACGGGGGTAGCAGTGCGGGTTATGTCGGACTACTGACAGCTTGTCAGCTACCGACTAAAACCCCACGGTGTCCTCAACCCGCTGTGTCGACGGGCCTCGGGAACGTACATGGTACTCGTCCGGGTCCGTACGTAGTACTTCATCCGGTTCCCGCCAGCGGCCGTTCGGCTTGCGCCAAACCCTCCAACGGCTCGAAAGCCGGAGCCTCTCCAGGCTTTCCCCCCCGATGTCACATGTGGTGCCCTCCAGTCCACTCTGCTCAACAGAGAAGTACCAAGGGCGACCACAGTGACGACTCACCCTATAGCCTTTCGGCCCTACCCCCCCCCCAATTGCACCGAGCTACCGGGTCCCATACCCCAGGTACTGCCGCCTGCCGGCGCCCATACCCCGGCAGTGCGGTTGCTGCGGTGCCCCCGCCCTAAGGCCTTTCGGCCCGACTCCCCCCCCCCCGCACCACCACCGCGCTCAACCGACGTGCGTGTCCATCGGGAACAGCGGTAGCGGCGCCCCCGCCCTACGTGGCCTTTCGGCCCTACATCCCCCCCGCGCCTCGCTGCCGCTGTCCTAATCGGGAACAGCAGTTCGGCGCCCCCCCCCCCTAAGGCTTCGTTCGCCACCGAGCAACATCTGTCCACCCCGAGGAGTGGAGAGAAATTACCCGGTGCCCAGGGTACACCGTCCCAAGCCCATTGTCCTTCCTCCGAACGTATCCTCGGGAATTACAATGGGCCGGGCACTCGAGGAGGTGAAAGCCAGTACCCCAACACAAACACACACTAACTCAACTCAACTCAACTCAACCCCACTGAAACCCACTGAAACCCACTGAAACCCACTGAAACCCACTGAAACCCACTGACCCTCACCCACTCACTCAGTGACGGCGTCACATGAGCGCTTTCATAACCTTAACAAATTTACGCCTATCGCCTATCGATTAACACCTATCACTTAACGCGTTAAGCGATAACGCGTTAAGGTGATTCATTTAACGCCGCGTTATGTGATAACATTTTTAGAAGTCGCATAAGAAGTTTCACTTCAATAAAAAGGTTTTGGCAATTGGAAGAACCACCTGTACGAGGTATCGTACAAAGGTGTGTCAGCATTATGACGCACAACGTTAACCTAAATTATTGGTTTCGTTAGGTACAATTTTATTTAATTAAATCAGTGTCAAAACAGCGCTCGTTGGGTTTGGTTATTTCTTACATTTTAACCTCTCCCTCCTAATTTACATTTAAACTGTAGCAAACACGCTACAGTTTTGGTCCTTCAAGGGACTTCGCGTTGGCGTCGCGTTTGTGAAGTATACATACCAGTGAACAGTTTTGGTCCTTCAAGGGACTTCGCGTTCGCGTCGCGTTTGTGAAGTTTACAATACCAGTGAACTATCGAAGAACAATATTTTACAAACAGTTACTTTTTTAACATTATTTTTACAATTTTTACATTTTATACAATATCGCACAGCGTACATTTGTGTGTCATTAGTGATAGCATTTAACATTAACAATAACATTCTTAAACCAGTGAAGTGTAGATTCAGTGTGTGCATTAGCAGTCTACAGCTTCGAGGTTTCTGCGCTGCGGTTCGTGAGTTCGAGAACACATCGAGCAAGCAGCCACAGCCTGTATTAACAGCAGGTTAAGGACAAGTATCCTGCTCTCAAGTAAGATCTTTTATTTACTTACACCTAACCATGGAGAAGCTGATCCAAAAACAAGCGGAAATCCTGGAGTCGATCAAACAGATCGAACGCAACTTCGGCAAGGACTCGGCTACTCGTAAAACACGGGAGTATTTAGAAGATCGCTTAGAAAAGCTTAATAAGCTCTGGGCGGAATTTAGATTGGTAAATGATAAATTGTTAGCATACGAAAGTGTACAGGTGCCATACTTCTTGGAAAACCAATTTGAGAAGACAGGTAAATACTTCCAGTCTGTGAAACAGAAGCTAACGTCACTTCATTTGGCAAGATCCATGGACACCGAAGAGGCATTTCAGCCAGGTCCGTCGAACAAGACGCCCACACGACCGACAACTCCTGCTCCAGAACCACCCATTGTGTCGCCGAGACAACCAGCAGCAGGACATGCAGTCGAGTTGCTCACACTACAGCGCACTAACTTTAGAGCATTTAAGCGGCTGACCAGGAGTATTAAAGTAGAGGACATCAACGTCAAATGGGAGTTGGAAGACGAGCTTAATAATGTACAATCACGTTGGAAGGATATAGATTCGCTACATTTAAGAATCGACAATATCTTGCAAGGGTCAGATCCAGAATATGAGGAAGAATTTTTCTACTACGAAAACACCTTCAAAACAATTAAGAGGGCTCTGAATGAGAAGTTAGCATCAACAGCTCACCTTCAGCAGTCTACACCACAGCTTGAGGTGCCCGTATTTACTGGCAGGTACACTCAATTTCCTACATTTTGCGATCTGTTTTCCGAGAGTATCCACAATAATAATCTTTTAACAAAATGCCAAAAGATGCAACATTTAAAAGGCAAGTTGAGAGGTGAAGCAGAGCGACTCATTCAACATCTGCATATCTTAGCAGATAACTATGACACAGCATGGGAATTACTGAACCATAGATACAACAATCCGCTCATACTTTTTACAAACCACATTGAAAATTTTCTCAGTCAACCTAGCATACAAAAACAAACAGCTTACGAAATAAAACGCCTCTATGATACGACAATGGAGAGCATACATGGGATTCAGAACCTTGGTATAAACACATCAACATGGGACCCTATACTGGTGCATCTCGTCATTAAGAAATTTGACCATGAAACATACAGTGATTATAAGGCAGCCCGAAAGTCACCACGAGCTTTACCTTCGCTTAACGAGCTGACTGACTTCCTGGAAAATAAATACACCGCACTAGAACCCATGCGACAGAAGGAAAGAGACATCTCATCAACATCAAGCAGACCTGGTCACCAAACACCACCAAGGGGATCCTACAAACCATTGCCTCAAAAATATCAGCATAAGGGACATCTAGCAACACGGGAATACCAAGCATCAGCAGCAGCTTACATGTGTGATTGCCCTTATTGCAACCAAAACCACGTATTATACAAATGCAGCAAATTTCTAAAATTAAACCCAGATGCCAAATTGAGGACGATTTTGAAATTACAAATTTGCCAGAATTGTCTTTATAAGCATTATGACAATCAGTGCAATTCAACAAAAACATGCAAAATCTGTCAATGCAATCACAGCACTATTCTGCATGACGCATTTAACGTGCAGCGTAGTGATTTATCAGCAACCCCAATAACTGCGCCCGGCCCAAGCTGTGACAGCACATTTACGGCTAGGCAAACACAGCACTAATCGATATCAGCAACACGTGAGCACAGCGTGAATCATGTCGCTACTGACGATGAAGAGATCCTGTTGACAACTGTCCTAGTTAAGGCGAAGGCGGTTGATGGTACATACGTCACACTGCGAGCATTGCTGGATCAGGGATCGCAGATATCGTTGGTCTCAGAAAACGCAGTACAACAATTAGGCTTACCCAGACAGCGTCACTATGCTTCGGTATCTGGTATAGGCCACTGATCAAAATCGAGCAGAGGAATAGTAACACTCGAACTTCAGTCTGTTTATGATGATTACCAATTTAGTACTCAAGCGTTAGTACTGCCACGAGTTATAAACAATTTACCCAACATGTCCTTTAAAAAACAACACTGGGAGCACCTACAACATATACAATTGTCTGACAAAGATTATAACATTTCACGATCAATTGACCTTCTACTAGATGCTAGCGTGTACTCTGATATTATCATGAGCGGTCTTATCAAAGGTCCAAACCACGCACCTATAGCTCAACAAACAAGACTCGGTTGGATAATATCAGGGAGCGTGAAATGTTATATTTACTTTGAAGTCGGTTTTTATTTTTTTAAATATAGTTTATTTAACACTTTTTAGTGACTTATTTTACCAAAATAGGTATCAGCACTATCACGCAATTCGAACTTACGTTACAATAACTTACTGAAAACATAAAAAGTTTATATCTCTTAAACTACTGGACCGATTTTGATGAAACTTGTACTCTACCCTAAGTTGAAAAATACTCTAACTACTGCAAAAAGAATTTTCAAAATCGGACTTTTAGTTTCTGAGAAATCCGTGGACAAACCTACATACATACATACCTACATACATACATACCTACATACCTACATACATACATACCTACATACATACATACATACACTCATAAAATTTGGTAAATTTGTTTAGAAGCCCACATAGACTAACATATATTAATATTACGCATTTTTATCAATATAATAATAATAATATCCTGGGACCATTCACACACGGTCATCTGATCCAAACTAGGCAGAGCCTGTACTATGGAACCAGACAACTGATACTAATACATATATACTTTTTTTGTTGTTGTAAATATGTATTTATAAGTGTCTGGGTGTTTTATCTATATATGTATGTACATATATAGATAAAACACCCAGACACTTGGTGGGAATCGAACCTACGACCTGTTGGTTAGCAGACAGGGTCACTAACCACTAGACCAACGGGCCCGTCAAAAATATTACATACATACGCGTCGAATAGAGAACCTTCTTTTTGAAGCCGGTTAATTAAAAGACCAGTATCTAAGTTAAGTATTCTACCAGTTACTGGTTAACTGGAATGTATTGTACTTTTGGTAGGTCTTGATTACGTTTTGTGTTAGTCTTGTTTATATTGAGTAAGTTGAGAATTTTGGTTTTGTTTAGATTTTTTAGAAGTAGTTACAGCTTCAGAGTTTGTAACAGACGCTCTTGACCTCATGGTGGGCGGTCTGTTAGTGTTTTGTTTGATCACTGAAGTAATAAGCCCATGACCTCATGGTGGGCGGTTTATTTCAAATTAGGAAGGACATTGACCTGTCCTTGGTGGGCGGTATGTCCAATTACGATATTTACGTTAGACACAAATAGATGGCGTTAGGTAAGTTTTATATCACGCAATGGTTTTGTTTTTCTATTTGTGTATATGTGGTGGAATTTTTGTGCTTGCCAACATCCGCGGCATAGCACTGGATACCAATAAACCAGTTGTTATTGCAAAAGAGGTTTCATTTCTGGGAAACCTAAGGGGCATCATCCGAACAATAGTATAGTATCCCCACATAGAAATTTTGGAAAAATATTCAATGTACAGACAAAGTGGTTTTATTATATGACTAGCTGACCCGCGCAGCTCCGCCCTCGCTTTTATTACATTTTGCTCCCCTTTTCTCCCTTTTCCCTAGATTAATCTCTATCCATATCTCTCTCTCTTATAAAAAAAAATCTAATTATATGCTCTAAGTCTCCTCTCTCTTTCCCCCTCCCGCTTCGGTTTCCGTCACACTCCCCCTCTTCCTCTCCCTGTTGTCCCCTCTCTGAACCCTCTCCCCTCTCTCTTCTACGTACTTGCTCCTTCTCACTCCCCTCTTACTCCACCTAACTCCCCCGATCCCTCACCCCATCACCCCCTCCTCGAATCCTCTCTCCCTCTTTCGCCTCTCTTGCACCCTCCTCTCGTTCTATATATCCTCGTCAATCATGGTATCAGCGGCATTAAATATACTTTATGACCTATTCTCAGACCTCCCCGATATGCACACAAAATTTCATACAAATCGGGTCACCCATCTGTTTAATGACCTTACCTAACGTTGCTTAACCTTAACCTACCGGGATAAAAAGTCCTATGTCCGTTTCCTGGTTTTAAGCTACCTCCCCACCAATTTTCAGCCGAATCGGTTAGGCCGTTCTTGAGTTATAAAAGTTCTATAGTGATTGTATGTCCAATTTCGCCGATAGATGGCGCTGTTCATAATGTAAATCACGCTAACATCGTAAATTACTGTATAATGATATTCGATAATGAAAGTTCTTTGTGTTTCGCATCTTTTATTGTTGCGACTGTGATACAATACCTATACACTACCTGGACTTGGGGAGTTTCATTAAAATTTCATGAACTGGCTTTTAAATAAAATGAAATGTTATTTTTCCCTTGCCTATTTCTTTCCTAATCTAGTTTGGACTCGCTCGGGAATTACAGATTCTAACTTTTCAAATATATAATGTCATATTGCTATCAGCAAAGTACTTAGAACAATACAGAAATCTAATGAAAATTTCCTGGGTGTACCGGACCGGCTTACCCCTTACAAAAATTGACCCTTCGCCACTGCCATATCTTATGCAAACTAAATGTCTGCTCAGTCCCTATTGTATATAGCGTAATAATACATATCTTAATGATTAACTGATCAGTCTATAATTACCCTATTCACATACAAAGGAAATTACGTGGTAATATGTGCAAGTAATGTTTCACTGCTTAGCCCCTATGAAACATAGCGTGATGTTTTATATACCAATTTATACCCCTACTTCTACACAACACATCAGTGAAAGTCCTATAAAAAATCCATCCACGGGTTTTCGAATGATGCCTGGACAAACAGAACGACAGACAGACAGACAGACAGACAATAATTCCAAAAAAAATTGTTTTGGCCTCTATGTCGATAGTATAGTATCCCCACATAGAAATTTTGGAAAAATATTCAATGTACAGAAAAAGTGCTCTTTGAGTTTTATTATAGTATAGATTATAGTAATAATATAATAGATAGAAGATAGATAGAAGATTAAAGCAATTCGTGCAAAATTATTCCCTAACCATTCCAAAATAACAATGCACAACGTTAATATTCAAGTTTTCACTTCTGCCGGCACTCCTGAGTGCAACCCATTGTTTTTTTTTTCGCGTTTGTTTTTTTTCTACATATTTACACGTGAAGTTTTTAATCAAAGAAATATATGTTCTTATTTGTGACACACAAATAACAATAAAATATTTTTACTTTTTTAACCGACTTCAAAAAAAAGGAGGAGGTTATCAATTCGGTTGTATGTTTTTTTTTTTTTTTTTTTTTATGTTTGTTACCTCAGAACTCTGTCGTTTACGAACCGATTTGGAAAATTATTTTTTTAATTGAAAGGATATGCTTCCAGATTGGTCCCATTTTTTTCAAAATCAAGTTCTGATGATGGGAACCATGAGTAACTGAGGGAACTCCTTAAATATTATAAGCATACATATAGCGTTTTTGGCATTTTTAGAAACTAGTCAAGCATTTTCATTCTGAAAGTATCATTTGGTGAAGTGGATCTGATGAAGAAGGCCATAGATGGCCACCGGAACTCTGTAATAAAATTAACAATTCATCCTATCCTAGCCGTGCCTACTAAACGTAGAACTACCGAATTTGGACTCGATGGATAGTTCTCGACGAGTAGTTGCTAGAAAAATGGAGATCAGGGTCTGATGGTGGAGCAGGAAGGTTGTCACGGGATCTCTGCACCAATAAACGTAGATCCGCCGAGTTTGGGCTCGTTGGGTAGCTCTCGATGAGTAGTTGCTAGAAAAATGTTGATCAAGGTCTGATAATGGAGCAGGAAGGTCGTCACGGTATCTCGGCACCAACAAACGTAGACCTACCGAATTTGGACACGTTGGATAGGTTTCGACGAGTAGTTGCTAGAAAAATGGAGATCAGGGTCTGATGGTGGAGCAGGAAGGTCGTCATGGGATCACTGCACCAATAAACGTAGATCTGCCGTGTTTGGGCTCATTTGGTAGCTCTCGATGAGTAGTTGCTAGAAAAATGGTGATCAGGGTCTGACGATGGAGCAAGAAGGTGGACCCGGGTTCTCGTCACAAATAAATGTAGACCCACCGAGCTTGCAGTCCATGGTTCTCGAGAACTACGAATATAACACCTAGATATCTTCGGTTTATAGCAATTAGTTAGTTTTATTAAGATATTGTCACATGTACATTTTTTTAAATTTTTGCTTAAGCTTATATTTTAGTGATGGTCCATAGTTGTGTTATGTAGTGGTTGTTTTTAAAATAAATATTAAACTGGTTGTTTGTCAGAATAAAATATAAGTTGTTAAAACTTAACCTAATAATAATACACCAAGGGAACCACTAAAAATAATAAAATAAAAACATTTAAAAAAAAAAAAAAAAGAACCGCCTTCAAAATGCAACTAAAAAGCCTGAAATAATTTCTAAGAATTAGTGGTTTTTACATTTATATTGTTGGACTTGGACTACAACATATTATAAATACATATTACTATCGAAGTCGGCGCCTAACGTTTATCAAATACTTACAAGGGCAGTAGGTACCTAACGGTTTTCCAGTTTGGCGCCGTCTTTGATAGTAATATGTATTTATAATATGTCCAAGTCCAACAATATAAATGTAAAAACCACTAATTCTTAGAAATTATTTCAGGCTTTTTAGTTGCATTTTGAAGGCGGTTCTTTTTTTTTGTAAAAAATATTTTATTATTTATTACTTTTTTGTTATTTCTTTTTGCACATTGAGTTTTTAGTTTTTTTATAGTTTTGTTTTTCGAGCACTGTTCAGGTTTTTATCAGGTGTTCACTGATATTAGAAATTACACCGTGAAAGTTCTTGTTTCAGCTAGCCATAAGAGATAATCAAGTGTATACAGGGTTACAGGAAAAGTCGTGCTAGATCCGTTAAGGGCGTGGAGTACCCATCATTTCTAACTTATTTCTCTATGAAACACCCCACCCTAAACTTAACCCTTTTCGAGATTTTCAACTTTAAATTTTTTTATTGAAAATTGCCGATTTTTAGGCTATTAAATTTTATTTTGTTTATTTTGTGTGTATTATTATTATTTTGTCTTTTATGATAACACGGGCTTTTAAACCCGGACTTTTAAAAGGCTTGCGTGGGGTCGAATCCAACACGTAGAGGCCTGTTGGGAGAAATTAATGAAATGGAACACGCCTGCCAAAATCAACTGCTGAAATTATGATATAAACAGCAGTTGACTTTGGCAGGTGTAGGGACTATTGTAAGTATGTGAAAAGATTTATAGATTTCTTAAGTGAGCATTTGGTGGCCTGAATACTGGGCTATTGCAAAAGGCTGGGGTCACTTGCCATAATTAGTATACTAATTATATTTTGGCAAGCGGTGACTTGCCACTCACTAGATGGGCTCTCCATATGGCCGTCCGTTAGAGACGACGGAGTGCAACACCGGTGTGAGCGGCTCAGGGGTGTCGAGAGGTGTGCTGCGCTTTCTCCTTAGTTACTCGCGGCGTTATGCCCTTTAACACTTCCACCCCTGGAGCATATAGCTCTAACAACTCCTCTCTGGACGGCCAATTAAGGCAAGCCAGAGCTGAGAGTCCTGCGGGCCCCCTTGGGTTTCCACTCGGCCGACGAAGACACGCCGAGGTGAGGGCCCTGACCGACTCTCTGGAGCACTCGGGTTCGTGGTGTCGTTACGCACCAACAGCTCGCCACAAGCTGCCCTGCGGGTTTATTATTATTATTATTATTGCATTTCTACATGTGTAATATGATGCTTTAGGACGTCAATCATTAAAATAGTGCACAAGTTAATTGAATAGGCCGTAGTAGACAAGTGAAAGTAAAGAAATTACAAAAATAATTAGCAGGTTTATTTTTCTCTAAGGGATATCTAAAAAAAATATTACGGCAGTTGTTCGGCAGATGTGTTTTAAAATATCTTCGTTTCATCAGCTTTCTAACGAGGTATAACTATCTAGGGTTCGTATTACATTTCGTGGAAAAAAAGTAGTTGGGACGCTTCAGGTAGCAGTTCTAACGGTCCCGCATCCATTGTCCTTCAAGTTGGGACACACCGTGTGAGCGAGACAAGTGACAATTTATGCAGGTGTGAATGAAAGAAAAAATGTGTAGAGACTGATAAGGGCTGGTAATACAACACAGGATATTGTTTTGGTTGGCAGTCTGCTTTTGTGCTTCGTACATAGTAGATGTGATATCGTTTTGCTCTTTTTCTCGACTTGGCTGTGATTCTGGACTATTTCTTCTGATTTGTGACTACTGTGCTTGTTAACCGGACTCTGATTTGTACTTGTGATACGGAAGTGTTGAAGATGACGTCCTACACACCTGAGGAATATGCTGATATGCTTATTTGTTATGGATACTGCGATTGTGTGTCTGCGCAAGATCGCAACGAATACATAACTCGCTATCCCGGTCGTCGAGTGCCGGATGTGGTCGTTTTTGACAGAGTTTATCGAAGACTTCGAGAAACTGGCTCTGTTTTGAGACGAAGTACAGACATGGGAAGACCACAAATTGATGACAACGAAGAACAGGACAATGAGATAGTGCAACGCTTTCGAGCGGATCCAACTACTTCCACTAATATTGTTGCCCGTGATCTGGGACTTTCGCAATGGAGAGTGTGGTTTACAGTGCATACTGCTGGCCTATACCCGTACCATTACACGCCGGTACACGTTATTGAAGAAGGAGACTCCGCGAGAAGGTTGGACTTTTGCAGATTCATGCTAAATGCTGACGTAGAAGACCCAGATTTTCTAAGAAATATCTTGTGGACAGATGAATCCAAATTTGATAAAGATGGCATAACTAATTGGTCGCCATGGTCATCTCTTGTTGTTGTTTTTGCAAAAAAAACTGCTCACACCACATTTCCTCTTCAGTTAAAACATGTTTCTTATTAATAAAAGAATCAGATTCCATCTCCCAAAATTTTCTTAACAGATCTTGGTCTTCAACATGAGCATGCATAGCTATTACTCGCACATTTGATTGATGCGGTTCTTCAACTAACCCTGACAAGATCCATCCAAATGACGTAGCTTGAGCCAGTAATGCTCCGTTAGGTCCCTTTCTTATCCCTTCACGAATCACACGGCCATAGATGTCAGCACCCAGCAATATTTTGATTTTATTTGGGATAAACTATTGAGGATCCGCTAAAGGTAATTCTAGTACCCAGTTAGATGGCACCATTTTCTTACCTGGAAGAAATGTCGTTATTGTTTTTAATACATAATCCTGAACCAAAACCATTATACTTGAATCATACATTGAGGTAAGTTTTATTTCCACCATATGTTTTGACGTAACATTTTTACCTTTTTCTAACCCAGATATATATCTCCTGACTGGTAACTTTTTAAGCCCCAAGTATTGGATGGTCGCTTCAATGATAAAAGACGCTTGAGAACCTTGGTCCAACAATGCCCGTATAGTATAAGTTCTTCCATTTTTGGCTAGCGCTCGTACTAAAGCTGTAGCTAGTAGTATCTGGCTATGATCTGTTCTTCCACCTGACGAGAAAAATGTGGCTACTGAACCGGGTTCCAATGACCCAGATGGCACAACATTAGTGTTTGGCGATGTACTTTTACTTCCATCTAGCTGTAGATCATTGCCTGAATATGTTATACCAGTACTTGTATGCGTTGGATGAAGCAACGAATGATGCTTACGTTTGCATACACGGTATAATGCTGGAATCAAATACTGCTTGGCCGAATGGTTAAACCCCAAACAATTGAAACACAGTCTATTTTGTTCCACGAAATTACGTCGCGTTTTTACGTCAGGGTATTTTTATAATATTTATTAATCAATAAAATTAAATCTAATATAAATTTAAGAAATTTTTCGTCAGTTTTTTCTCTATATTTAAATTGATTACTCTTTTAAATCAAAGAAGTTTTAATTTGACACGTCAATTCAAATCACCGTCACCGGTTACGTATATGGCTTCATGTGAAGCGGCATGGCGCGTCTTATAAAGCTTCAGACGTCACAACGTAACGGCACGTCGACCGCACGGACCCGGTGCGCCCCGGCCACCGCGCCGACGCGTCCTGATCGTACTTCCCCGTCCGACGCAGTTGACGAGCAGCGGGCTGCCGCTGAGCACGGTGTGGGTGCGCGCCGAGCGGCTGCGGGCCGCGGCGCACTGGCGCGCGGCGCGCGGGCCCGCCGCCGACCCGCAGCGCGCGCCGCGCCCCGCCGACGTGGCCGACCTGCTGCTGCCGCTGCGCGACCCCGCCGCCGCCTTCCTGCTGCTGCTGCACGCGCTGCGCCTCGCCGGCGCGCCGCCGCTGCCGTGCGCGCAGCACGCGGCGCGCGCGCTGCACGCCGCCGCCGAGCCCGCCGGCGACCGCGCCGCCGCCGCGCACGCCTCCGCGCTGCTCGCGCTGCTGCGCTGCGCGCGCCGCCTGCCCGCCGCGCACCCCGCGCGCACGCCGCCGCCCGCCGCCGCGCGCCGCCTGCTCGCGCGCGCCGCCGACCCGCCGCACCGGTTCACCGCGCACGCGGGTGAGTGTCGCGCCGCGCATCCTGCGCGCGTCCCTCCGCGCCCCCGACCCGTGCGACCGCTCCGTGCGCAGGGTACCTCGCCTGGGAGACGGCGCTGTGGGACGCCTGCCTCGAGTGGACGGCGGGCGAGCGGCGCGCCGCGCTGCTCGGCTGGCGGCTGCGCTGGCTGCACGCGCTGCTGGCGCCGCTGGACGCGCGCGACGAGGCCGATCGCGCCGAGGCGCGGCGCATCCGCGGTGAGGCGCGCGCTGCGCTCAAGCGGTTCGGGGGCGAGTCGCCGCCGTGCTTCGCAATGTTCGCGCGGCTCGAGCTGTGGGCGGGCGGGCGCGCCGCCGCCGTGCCGGTGGCGCTGCGTGCGCTGCGCGCCGCGCTGCTGGACGCCGGCTGCCCGCCGCACCACCGCCTCTACGTGGCCAGGTGAGCGCCGCCCGCGCCGCCCGCCCCGCACGGCGGCCCGGTGTGTACGTGTATGTGTGCGCAGGATAGTGAGCGAGGTGAGCGGCGAGGAGGCGGGCGCGGCGGCGCCGGCGAGCGAGTGGGCGCGCGCGTGCGCCGCGCTGGGCGCGCCGCTGCCCGCGGAGGAGGCGCTGGCGCGGCGCCCGCCCGCGCACTTGCTGGACGACGCGCGCGCGCTGGTGAGCGAGGGGAGCTTGAGATCGGATGACCGCGTGTGAATGGGGAACTTGCACAATTTTTGTTTTTTAATGTATAATAAAGATTTTAGACTCGCTTAAAGATACCAAAAACAAAAACGTTAAAATATGCACAAATTATCTAGATATTGCAAATCAAAGGTTGACTTTTCCACGTTGGCGCGAAAAGGCTCATTGACAGCCGTGACGTCGTTCCATTGGTTTGACGTGCGAGTTAGTAAATATTTATGGCGATTGGCGAGTGAATAAAGAAACTACCACTGAATAATATGTACTAGGAAGAAAAAACTAATCATTGAAAAGACTCAATCTGGTAAAAGTTAAGGAAATTAGAGATCTTGGTGTACTACTTGACTCTGAGTTGCTATACGATGATCATATTAACAATATAATAAATAAAGCTTCTAAAGCCCTAGGATTTATTATGCGCTCTTCAAAGGACTTTAAACAAGCCAAAACACTTAAAATATTACTCAACATAATTATATGGTAGCTAAAACCCTCTTCTTTCACATAATAATAAATCTAGCCCGTGGACTGCTGTGGAACTATTTTTTTTTACCCGACTACGGAGCGGAGGGAGGGTTATGATTTTAACAAGAATGTATGTATGTATGTTCATCTGTTCCCGCATATCTTCTAATATACTTAACATAATTTGACAAATAGTGTGTCGTTAGAAGCGTCTTGATTGTCCGCTGGTTATAGGCTATATAATATCACATTATTAGGCTGCGATTTTATCCGTAGTCGGGTTTTAGTTTTTAGTTATTACTTGTTGTTTTTGTGGAGCACCTCTTCTCGATCTCAATTTTGGGACTTTTTGAGAATTGGCATCGCGAATACTTTAAAAAGTGAAATTGATATAATTTACTGATGGATGTTGAAGTTAAAGGTATGTACTATCTTATTTTATAAAACAAGTAGGCAAGTTAACGCTAGATTTTTTACTATCTAACATCAAATTCTAGTTTTTGCCATTTTATCCCTATTGTCGTACCTATTTTGGATCCGGAAAGCATTGCCAACGCGTGTCACAGACCTAGATCTATACTTATAATAAAACTGTAACAGGTCCAATTCTGTACATTGAAGATATTTTGAAAATTATATTTGGAGGGCATTCTATAACCGATACTGAGACCGAAAATGTAATTTTTTTAATTTTTGTCTGTCTGTCTGTCTGTCTGTCTGTCTGTCTGTCTGTATCACGGCTGAGCATCACGCCGAAACTACTGAATGGATTCAAATGAAACTTGGCATGATTTGAGATCTTACTACGAGGTAGGACATAGGATACTTTTTATCCCGTAATCTAGCACGGTTCTTTTGGGAGAGGGGATTAAAGTCAAAACGGGTACTTGGTTATACGCTTGGTCCGATTTTATCAATTTTTCTATAAAATATAATAAATATTAGTAAAGGAACACTCATAGAGAGTTGTTATCAAGGTTTTGTAATCGATCGGGTTAAGCAACGTTAGGTAAGGTCATTAAATAGATGGGTGACCGTTTAACGCCATTAGAACTAAACGGGTCCGTACTTCGGGGAGCAATTAAAAAGTGGGTTCCAGTTTTTAACCGACTATAAAAAATGAGGTTATGTATTCGATGCGAATGTCTGTTATTCAAAGTTTAGTTAACGTAAAAATAGCGCAGGCGGAGCTGCGTGGGTCAGCTAGTCTTACATATAATGATAGCTAGAACCGTCTCCTTACAAATAATAATAAAGCTAACCTAAAAAAATTGCCTGTGGACTGCCGTAGTACTATTTTTTTTTGTAGAACACCGGTTCTCAATCTCAAGATTGGGACTTTTTGAGAAGTGGCATAAATAGAGCAAAGAAAACCGGAATAGCGAACTGTGGTCTACTACCGTCAAAATACGACCTATCTGTGGTATTATCACAGTTTATAAACTAATACAGTGGGTCGACGCCTTTGATGTTTGAGTAAAAGCCGACACCGCATGACGTATTCCGTAGCACGTAGGGTTGTCAGTCAGTTTGTTTTGATAATTTACTTAAAATATTATATTACTACTTATATGGTTATAGTAAAATACTAAGTATAGTATATTTCTATTAGCGCACGGGATGGTAATGATTTCTTTGTTTAAGTATATTTACTTTATTTATTGAAGTTATTCATAGTAAGAAATACAAAAAGGCATTTCGTGGAGACAAATTCAAATAGAGTTTTACAATGCGTAATATATTGTAATTAAAAAAAAATGTGCGTGCGTGGAGTCCCTCCGCGCGGAAGAAGTGAAACTTCATTCTCGCTCAGTCGATCGGTCGGTCGGTCGGTCGGTCCCTCACTCACTCACACACACACACGCATACACACACGCATACACACACGCACACGCACACACACACACACACACACACACACACACTGAAACCCACTGAAACCCACTCACCCACTCACTCAGTGACGGCGTCACATGAGCGCTTTCATAACCTTAACAAATTTAACGCTTAACGTCTATCACTTAACGTTTAACACCTATCACTTAACGCCTATCATCTTCATTCAACGCTTAACGCGTTATGTGATAACATTTTTGGAAGTCGCTTATGAAGTTTCACTTCAATAATAAATTTCTAAATCGTTTATTATAAATGGCCAACTGAAAAATATTTTCGGTTTGTATATTTACTGGACAAAAATGGTCATAACTCTGGCAAATATTTACCAATTTCAATGATTCTTTTTTATTCGAAAGAAGAAACCACTGTATTGAATCTGTATGAATTTTATTACAACCGGATATGAACTTCCTGGAGGACTATGTGTATACTCTTTTCTTGTGTTCGATTTCCAAAAACGGTCCTGGTGCTACAGCTAGGTATTTATGACGTTCGTCAAAGAAAACACCTGCTCAGGCCGAGAGTACTTTATTCAAATTGATGGTGAATTTATAGGACAATGGAATGATTTCAATAGCATGTAATCTTTTGTGTTAGCGACATCTATCGCGTCATATAAAATTACTTAAATTAAATATAATTATAATATTTTAACTATAGGACTTAACATTCCGCCCGCTATGGACGAAATGTCCATAATATACTTCACAATACTTAAAATATT
Source organism: Furcula furcula (assembly GCA_911728495.1). NCBI lineage: Eukaryota > Metazoa > Arthropoda > Insecta > Lepidoptera > Notodontidae > Furcula > Furcula furcula. Next base: position 26,542,174 of record OU452253.1, read on the forward strand.
AACAAAACCACCATCTTGAACATTAATAAAATTTATATGAACCTTTGATTTTACTAAACAAGTGAATAATAAGAAAATCTAACAAAGGTTCCCTTTCCTATCAACAAACAAAAAATATTCCACCTAAATATTTTTTTGAAGTGAAACTTCTTATGCGACTTCCAAAAATGTTATCACATAACGCGTCAAGCGTTAAATGAAGCACCTTAACGCGTTATCGCTTAACGCGTTAAGTGATAGGTGTTAAACGATAGGCGGTAGGCGTAAATTTGTTAAGGTTATGAAAGCGCTCATGTGACGCCGTCACTGAGTGAGTGGGTGCGTGGGTGAGTGGGTGAGTGGATAGTGAGTGGATAGTGAGTGGATAGTGAGTGGATAGTGAGTGGATAGTGAGTGGATAGTGAGTGGATAGTGAGTGGATAGTGAGTGGATAGTGAGTGGATAGTGAGTGGATAGTGAGTGGATAGTGAGTGGATAGTGAGTGGATAGTGAGTGGATAGTGAGTGGATAGTGAGTGGATAGTGAGTGGATAGTGAGTGGATAGTGAGTGGATAGTGAGTGGATAGTCAGTGGATAGTCAGTGGATAGTCAGTGGATAGTCAGTGGATAGTCAGTGGATAGTCAGTGGATAGTCAGTGGATAGTCAGTGGATAGTCAGTGGATAGTCAGTGGATAGTCAGTGGATAGTCAGTGGATAGTCAGTGGATAGTCAGTGGATAGTCAGTGGATAGTCAGTGGATAGTCAGTGGATAGTCAGTGGATAGTCAGTGGATAGTCAGTGGATAGTGAGTGGATAGTGAGTGGATAGTGAGTGGATAGTGAGTGGATAGTGAGTGGATAGTGAGTGGATAGTGAGTGGATAGTGAGTGAGTGAGTGAGTGAGTGACCACCGACTCCGCCGACTCCGCCGACTCCGCCGACTCCGTTGACTCCGTTGACTCCGTTGATTCCGTTGACTTTGTTGACTTCGTTGCGCGGGGAGGTGGAATAGAAAGAGAAAGAGCGAGAATGAAGTTTCACTTCTTCCGCGCGGAGGGACTCCACGCACGCACATTTTTTTTTTATACAATTTCTATAACAGTATGAATTAGAAACAAATAAGAAAATTTCAATCAGTATGAACAATATCATACAATATATCAATATAGTATCGGTACAATAATTCATGTTGCAACTGGCAAAATAATGAGCTTTGATACAGGTCTTTTAATAATGGAACCTTTATGTTTTAAAGAAACTACTCGTGTAAGATTGTCCGAACCAATATGTTTATCTGTTATTATGCCATACAACCATTTTGCTGGAGGAAGATCATCTTCCTTCACTAATACTATGTCTCCGACTTTAGGTTCGGGAGTTACCTGTGACCACTTATAACGATGTTGAAGTTGTGTGAGGTATTCCCGCGACCATCGACGCCAAAAATCTTGCATAAGTCGCTGCGTAAACGGCCATCTCTTAAGTGTACTTAATGTCGATTTTTCAAAGCTATCCTCTGGAACCAACACCAGGGGCTCGCCAACAAGGAAATGTCCCGGAGTAAGCGGAAAAGCATCTTCTGGATTGTTATTGATTTGGGTGATCGGACGGGAATTGAGACATGCTTCAATTTGGCAGAGAAGCGTAGCCATCTCCTCAAACGTGAGAGTCGTGTTGCCGATAACCCTCCTTAAATTGTACTTTGTAGACTTCACTCTAGCTTCCCAAAGGCCTCCGAAATTTGGGGAGTGTGGTGGAATGAAGTGCCAGTTGGTTCGGTTATCAGCTAACCATTCTGCTATATCGCGTACCACTACTGAGCCTTCCTGAAAAATACGCTGTAACTCTTTATTAGCACCCACAAAGTTAGTACCGTTATCACTCCACAAATCTGCACAATGGCCTCTACGTGCAACAAAACGCTTGAAAGCCGCTAAAAAGGCATCTGAAGTCAGATCACTGACGACTTCTAAATGAATAGCACGAGTGGTCATACAGATGAATAAACAAATATAACCTTTGATAGAATGATAACCACGTCCCTTTGTGGGTCTAACTGCAATGGGTCCCGCGTAGTCTACGCCGCTTTGATAAAAGGGGCGACACGATGTGACACGAGCTGAAGGTAACTGACCCATCAGCTGTTGATTAGTTTTAGCAGCATGACGAATGCAAACTACACTATTATGGACATGTTGTCTAACCAGATTCCTTGCATTAATGATCCAATAACGAGTTCTTAAATAACTTAGCATTATTTGAGGACCACCGTGAAGTGTACGCTCATGAGCATCGGCCACAATTAATTTGGTCAGATGTGACTTACACGGTATCAATATTGGATGTCTCATATCAGCATTAACGTCAGCTTTCTGCAATCGCCCACCGACCCGGAGGATGCCATCGCCGTCAATAAATGGATTTAATGAGGTAAGTCTACTTTTTTTATTTACTTTATTTATTCCTTTTAAGCTTGTTATTTCTTCCAAGAAACCTTCTCTCTGACACAACCGGACACAGGTAAGTAATGAATTGTTTAATTCTTCTGTAGTTAGCCATCCTGTCATAGTAATGTTAGCTCTTGGTTGCTTAGTCAGCTTTATAAATCTTTTGCAATATGAAATTACTCTAATTAACCTATTTAAAGTAGAAAATCTTGTAACAATACTATCATTTTCTAAAGCAACATGAGCTAATATCTTTTCTTTCTTTTCTTCTAAATTAGTTTTCTTAAATTTTCCTTTACTGTAATGGACTGTATTTTCTTGCAACCATTTAGGGCCATTCTTCCAGAGTTCTATTTTATCTAAATCACCAGGATTAACGCCTCGTGATGCACAATCTGCTGGGTTATCTCCAGACATGACATGTGACCATTGACTATTATCCATTATGGTCAATATTATAGAGACTCTATTTGCCACGAAAGTTATCCATTTGCTTGGATGACAACTTAGCCCAGCAAGAACAACACAAGAATCCGTCCAGGCATGGATGTTAGATTTTGGTATGCCTAAATATTCTGAAACTTCCTGAAGAAGTTTGGCAAGCAGAACAGCTCCACGGAGCTCCAAACGAGGTATTGAGACCTGTTTTACAGGAGCAATCCTCGATTTAGAAGCTATAATATTTACATGAACTTCTCCTTCACTAGTTATAGTCCTTACATAAACCACAGCAGCATAAGCTGCGTTAGATGCATCCGAAAAGCCCTGCAACTCGGTGTGGATAGAGTTTTTCTTTGTAACAATCCATCTGGGTATCCGAAAATCAGTTAGTTGAACGAGATTCTTACGATAAATTAACCAATCATTTAAAATGTTAGAAGGAATTTCTTCATCCCAATTCACACCAGATAACCAGATTCTCTGAATAAACTGACATTTACAATGCGTAATATATTGTAATTAAAAAAAAATCCGCGCGGAAGAAGTGAAACTTCATTCTCGCTCAGTCGATCGGTCGGTCGGTCGGTCGGTCCCTCACTCACTCACAAACTCACACACTCACACACACACTCACACACACGCACACACACACACACACACACACACACACACACACACACACACTACGTGGGGAAATCCATTACGGATACCCGCATCACCATGGGGGTAGCGGTGCGGGTTATGTCGGACTACTGACAGCTTGTCAGCTACCGACTAAAACCCCACGGTGTCCTCAACCCGCTGTGTCGACGGGCCCCGGGAACGTACTTGGTACTCGTCCGGGTAACCCAACCGAACCCTTTTTTTTTTTTTTTTGTTGTCGCTTGGAAAAATGCGTTACGCATACCCTCCCGTTGGGGGACGAGAGGGTTATGTGTGACTCCCCCGGCTAGCCCGGGTATACCCACTAAACGACCCAGTGGCATTCCCGCATCGTCTTCATGGAGGGGAACTGGGAAACTGGCAGAGCCTTATCATCCAGTCCCCCGCCGACGACCGCCCGCCTTTACAGCGGACCCCGCACGCCCCTCCCTACGAGGAGGGGCCCGGAAATGACCGCGAGTGCTCGGTCATTCCCGCCGACGGTGGTGGTGAACCGTGCAGTGCAGGAGAAGGCGCCCCCGCGCCAGTCTCCCGCTATTCACCACCGGGGAGGAGGAGACGCTGATCGTACAGCCGTCTCACTCTTCCCCTTCTCCGCCTGCGGAGCGGCGCCGCGAGGTCGTCCTCCCGCGCGCGCTTCGCTGCCTCTTTCTGCGAGATCACGTCCTCGCAGAAAGAGGCGACCGCCGACCAGGCCGCCTCGCTCCCCAGCATGGACAGAACCACGCCGGGCAGCGAGAGGTCCGGCCCCACCACCGCAGTCAGACCGCGGCGCAGCTCAGACCAGGCCGGGCACACCTCGAGGGTGTGCTGTGCCGAGTCCTCCGCCGCGCCGCAGTCGTGGCACGCGGCGGCCTCCGCCCTCCCAATCCGATGCAGGTACGACCCGAAGCATCCATGCCCGGTCAGCACCTGCACCAGACAGAACGAGAGGAAGCCGTGGGTCCCCATCAGCATCCTGAACGCGTTATTGTACTGCGTGTCCAGTACAATAACGCGTTCAGGATGCTGATGGGGTTGCCTCGATTTTGTAGCGCATCGGGGATGTTCGCAGCGGCGCGAGTAGATCGTTTCTATGCTACCATGCGTAAACGTTGCGCGTCCCTGGTTCGCAGGGTGCGTGCTAGTTCCAACAGCATCCTGAACATGATAGCGAATAGGCTAGACTGCCTCTACGTGAATCACTGTTGTATGATTCAAGTCATGTCCAATAATGGAAACTTGTTACTAACATTAGGTTAAGTAATATTGTTACTAACATAATGATCTCAGTTGGTCGTAAATAAATAAATATTATTATTATTTCATTCACTGAGTTTCGTTACCATAGTTGCATTATAGCATTAAATGGTGATCTTTCTTCACGCAAACTTTAGGGATTCTTGTATGCAGTACATAAAATATGTAGGTCATGTGGCTGTAGGAATAAAATATTTTTTGGAATTCAATTGAACGCTTTTAGGGGCTAATTTAAAAAAATGACATGAATTGCTTCATCAGTGCAGTGTCATCAGTGCAGCATGAATATTTTTTTCGCGTTTGATACTCAAAAACCGTGCTAAAACCCCGTTAAGGGTGATTTTCAAAACAAATGTGTTAGACGTGTTTCTCAATTTTTTGATGGGTACACTGATAGTTTCGTGTCTTTGAATAAATATTTTCTTACATACAAACTTTGGTTCCTCATTTGTCCCACGGGTTGATTTTCAAATAAAACATTGCACACGACACAACAATAAAAAAATGAACCGACTTCAACAACACTAAAAAGCATAAAATAATTTAAATGTTATTGAAGTTGATGTTGACGTACCTTCTATGTATATTTTCTTCAGGAACACTTTATCCGGTCCTAATGAAATTTGCATGAAATCTTTACAGTAGTTTACTCCCTTGAATAAAAAAAGAATAATCGAATTCGGTTCATATTTGTCAGAATAATGTAATGGAGGCCATCAATGTCATGGTTTTTTAACCGACTTTAAAGAAGGAGGAGGTTCTCAATTCGTCTGTATTAAGTATATTTTCTTTTTTTTACCAGATAAATTCCTCCACATCCTTCCTTCAGGAAGTTCTTATCCAGTTGTGATAAAATTTATACATATTCATTACAGTGGTTCCTTCTTTCGCATAAAAAAGAATCATAGAAATTGGTAAATATTTGCCAGAGTTTGACTATTTTAGTCCTTAAAAAGCGATAAAACATCATCTTTTAGGCATTCCTACAGTTTTTCTGAGTCGTCATTTTTGTTTTTTTTTCAGGAACTACTTATTCGAAAGTAATATTTTTTGTATGGAAACCAATCAGTGGAGCGGCCTATCCGTACCAGAAAGATTTTTTGAAATCGGTTCATAATTGGCAGTCATAGAAAAAAAAATATGTAGAGACAAATTAAGAATCTTCTCCTTTTTTGAAGTCCGTTAAAAATGCTGAAAATTAGTTTGTTAAATTGTTGTGTTGAGTTTACTTATCGAGGTTCGTCACTGTAGCTGTATTATAACTTAATAAACTATTTAAAAAAAAAAAAAAAAACCGTCTTCAAAGTGAATTATCTAAAAAGCATAAAATAACGTAAATATTATTGGAGTTGGTGTTAGCGTACCTGCTGTGTATATTCCGCACCAACTTCAATAATATTTTCGTTATTTTATGCTTTTTAGATAATTCACTTTGAAGTCGGTTTTTTTTTTTTTTTAAATAGTTTATTTAACACTTTTTAGTGACTTATTTTACTAAGATAGCTATCAGCACTATCACGCAACTCGAACTTCTAATTTACAGTAACTTACTGAAAACATAAAAAGTTTATATCTCTTAAACTACTCGACCGATTTTGATGGAATTTATACTCTACCCTAAGTTGAAAGATACCCTAACTGTTGCAAAAAGAATTTTCGAAATCGGACTTGTAGTTTCTGAGAAATCCGTGGACAAACCTACATACATACATACATACATACATACACTCGTGAAATTTGGTAAATTCGTTTAGAAGCTCACATAGACTAACATATATGAATATTACGCATTTTTATTAATATTACATACATACGCGTCGAATACAGAACCTCCTTTTTTGAAGTCGGTTAAAAACACTTAACTGTAAATATTTTGTTTCAAAGAAATAGTAACATAATTACTTAAATGGAAATCTTTCTGTATGGAAACTTTGAAACCATTAATTGATCTTAGGGGTATTTTTTTCGATGAATGCAGGAAACAGGTTTTTTAGATTCTTATGTGCAATACGTAAAATAAGTCCTGTGACCGTAGGGTAAAACAACAGGATTTGGACCCCAATTAATCCCTTTTGGGAATCAAATTAAGAAACAAATTGCACATGGATTTCTTTAATTTCATTAATACATCCGCAGTGTCATCAGTGCAGCATGATTTTTTTTTCCGAATTCATACTCAAAACGTGCTAAAACCCCGTCAAGGGTTGATTTTCAAAACAAATGTGTCAGACGTGTTTCTCAACTTCTTTTGATGACTAAGTTTTGTGTTCGTGTGATGAAAAATATTTTTTTGGCAACTTTGATACCCTTTGACCCAGTTAGAGGTTGATTTCCGAAAAATGCAGAAAATTTGTTTGTTGTTAGGTTGATTTTATTTAATGAGTTTAGTGACTGTAGCAACATTATAGCTAAAATGAAAATCTTTCTTCAAGCTAACATTGCAGCCTCACAAAATGACCTTAGGGATTGTTTTTTGAAGAATGCCTGAAATAAGTTTCCTAGATTATTGTGTGCAATGCATAAAATAAGTCCAGTGACTGTAGGACAAATAAATATTTTTTGGATCCAATTAGACCATTTTAGGGGTTGATTTTCAAAATAATATAATTGCTTTAACTTGATCAATTTATTCACAAAGTTTCATCAGTGCAGCATGATTTTCTTTCCACGCTTGATACTCAAAAACCATCCTAAAATCCCTTCAAGGGTTGATTTGAAAAAATAATGTGATACACGTGTTTTTTAACCGGTTTCAAAAACAAGGTTCTCTATTCGACGCGTATGTATTTAATATTAATAAAAATGCGTAATATTAATATACGTTAGTCTATGTGGGCTTCTAAACAAATTTACCAAATTTTATGAGCGTATGTGTACATTATGTAATGTTATTTAGCAAAATCTGTGAATCATGTATTCGAACATTAACATTAGTTTCACAAACCGCGATAGATGTCGCTTTATATCACGGTGGCATTGTTATCTATTGGACAATATAAGATAGAACAAATATTTTAATAAACTTCTTCTACCACTAGACTCACCGAGTACACACTGTTTTATTGAATTATCGCAAGTCACCCTTAGTACCCATTTTAAGTACCTATTTCAGCTATCGAAGGGGATATATAGCCACCCAATTATATTATACCAAAACTCACGGAAACCAGGTCTTAGGTGAGCCCTAAACATGGTCCTTCGAGCCGGATGAATATTGAGGAACCAGCAGCAACCCAGATTGTGAGTTTTGTACGGAGATGGTTATTATTGAGGACAATATTGCTGCTAATTGAAGAAAATCCAGTGAATATTTATCAGGTATTCACTTTATGAAGTATCCAGTGGCTTAATAAAAGACGTCATTTAGAGCAGTACAGGATTCATATTATTCACCCTCAAAATTACAAATCATTGGATGGACAACCAAAGGTACAAAGGTCGTGAGTACAGTGCATGCAATGAAGCCTAACAGTGAAACTAAGATAAGTTTTAACTACGAAACCAGTTATTCAAAGACGTAACTGCAAGTGTACAACTTGCATTACAGCATAATATTGCAAGTTTTTAATATTCTAGTGCATTTTAAAAGACTAATTTGGACCTAAATCTACCTACATAACTACGTAAAAATAAAGTAAAAAGTGAGCGTTAAGAAATTTGGAAGCTATATTTATTTTTACAAAGACTATACTTATACATATTTACAGAACATTTAGTGCGAAATTATACCTAATTATACGTTGTCTTCTGTAACGGATGTAACAAAATATTATTTATTGTAAAATTTAACATTTATAATTTTACAGACGGTGTTCCGATATTTTATGTTTTTAGATTTACCAACATCGATTAATGTTAATAAAATATAAATAAAATTTAATAAACGTACAGTGTTTTACACTTGTAGTTTGTAAAGTAGTTTGTTGACATTTATTTGAGACTTATTGCTAAAACTAGCCATGGATGTTTACGACAAATTACTTGAAGACACTAAAAACAAGATATTACAAGCATATTCTAACTACAAGAAGTCACCTAAGGAACGAATTACACAATGTTATGTAGAAACGCGATTAGAGGCCTTGGAAAGTCAGTGGTTATCATTTACAGATACACATAAGCAAACTATAACGGAAATTGAGTCAAATGAGTTGTCAAAATCAAAGTACATGTTAAATAATATTTACGACTTAACGGAAGATGCATATTTTGAGTACAAGACTGAGTTAAAACAAGCTTTGTTACAATTTAATAAAAAAGATATCCAGTCGGAAACAATAACACACGGAAATGTAAAACAAATTGATTCTAGTTGTTCATTTAAATTACCTAAGATAACTATACCTAAGTTTTCTGGATGTTATACCGAGTGGATAACTTTTAGAGATCTGTATGTTTCACTGATTCACAAAAACACTTCCTTAGACAATATCCAAAAGTTTCAATATCTAAAAAGTTATTTAACTGGAGATGCAGAGCTACTTTTACGGCATATTCCACTAACCAGTAATAATTATGAAAGTAGTTGGAATAAGTTATCTGATAGATATAGTAATAAAAGATATCTATCAAATAACATATTTAGACGATTATTTAGCCTAAAAGTACAACAGTCTGAGTCTTCACGCAGTATTAAGGAGTTGTTAGACACAATGTCAGATTCACTGAACGCATTGGACAATTTGGGTGTACCAACTGAGGGTTGGGATGCTATTATTATATTTCTCATCAGTGAAAAGTTAGATCCAGATACTCGTAAACAATGGGAATTACAGGCCAATAGCAGTCAAGATGAACTTCCTCCACTTAGCTCTTTTAAAGAATTTCTAGAACACAGATTTAGGTCTCTCGAGTTTTTAGATGTGAGTACTAAGCCTAAAAATTCCAAAAGCTTGAGCGTTCATAATGTGAGTATTGATGACCATTCAAGTACTACTGATGCTTTAAGTGTCAATACTGTTAGTGCAAAGTATAATTATTATAATTGCCCATTTTGCAAAGATGATCACAAGTTGATGAATTGTAAACAATTTGCCAAGGATAATTACAATGCACGGCATGACTTTGTACAAACCAACAGATTGTGTTTTAACTGTTTAGGAGTAAATCACTCCGTATATGTCTGCCGTAAGTCAGACAGGTGTAGAATATGCAAGCGCAAGCATCACTCTTTACTTCACCCTCCGAATGCCTCCCAAATAAATCAACCAAAGGACAATGATTCATCGGTTTATAAAAATGTAGAAAACACCACACCATTATATGCAGAAGGGAAGTCACAGGATAATATTGTTACATCAGGGTTTTTGAACACGCAGAGTGAGATCCTATTACCAACTGTTCTAGCAAAAGCCGAGGCTATAACAGGGAATGATGTCGAGGTTCGATGCCTCTTAGATCAGGGTTCCCAGGCCTCCTTTATTACGGAGTCTACAGTGCAGGCTCTGGGACTCAAGAAAATACCCAATCAGATTAAAATATCGGCAGTAGGTCGTAGTGAAAGTGATGTATTGACATCTCAGTACGTAGTTAACGTAAAGCTTAAATCAGTTCATGCTCCCAATTATAGCTTAGAAGTCAAAGCTCACGTATTAAGAGAGCTTACTAGCTGCCTTCCCTCGAAAAGAGTGCCAAAGGAAAGTTTGTGGCCTGTATTGTCCAAATTAAAGTTAGGAGATCCGAACTTCGGCAAACCAAATAAAATAAATATGTTGCTAAATGCGGAGACTTATAGCCAGATTTTAGAAGATGGATTTATCAGGGGTCCACCTGGAACACCTATAGCCCAAAGTACGAAGTTTGGATGGATCCTATCTGGGCCAATTAATTCAGGTTCAGACTCTGTTTAGAACCATAATTAATGAACGTGATGAGTGTGCTGTCAGATGCAGAAGCGTGGCTGGACCATATAAGAAGTAGATACACAGCTTCCCTTTCGCAAACCTTATTTCCAAGCTAATTACAGCATACCTAAGACATAGCCCAATCAATTCTTTGTCTAGGTGCAAAGTACAAGATTCAGAGTTGTGCCTGTGAAAATACATCCAAACCATGAGCAAAATAATGAACTTACTATGTACTTACAACTTTACGTAGCAGTAAGAGTAGAATAAACCACATTGGAAGTTCAGATAGTTTTTAATTCATTTGCTCATGTGTTCACATGAGAGTGCCATTAAATGGTCATTTGTCAATCAGCCCAACTCTAAAACTATTTTAGTAGTAAGTATTAGTATTGCACTGAAAGATGAGACTATCACCTGCTGACTGGCAGCAGAGTCCTGTATGTCAGACCACAGGCACTAATAAGTTTATTCTTAAATTAAGGCGGTATCGGTGAAGGAGGAAATTCAACAAACTTTGTGGTGTAATGCTGATTGTATTTTTCAGCATTTAAGATTATGCGCCACATTTGACAACACCTCAGCACCATATTTATAGTTATATGATATGGTAAATTATCTTTATGTCACTTGTATCTACTTGACTGAAACTATTTAAATAAATTACAGTCCACTAGAAGATTAGGTACAGTCAAGTTGGTAAATGTTAAGTTATGATTATTAGAGAAATAATGGGAATATTATGTAGAAAAGCCATTTAAAAAGGTTTGTCCGCGGATTTCTCAGAAACTACAGGTCTGATTTCGAAAATTCTTTTTGCAATAGCTAGAGTATTTTTCAACTTAGGGTAGAGTATAAGTTTCTTCAAAATCGGTCTAGTAGTTTAAGAGCTATAAACTTTTTATGTTTTCAGTATGTTACTGTAACGTAGACGTTCGAGTTGCGTGATAGTGCTGATACCTATTTAGCTAAAATAAAAGTCACTAAAAAGTGTTAAATAAACTAAATAAAAAAAATAAAAACCGACTTCAAAGTAAATTATCTAAACAATATAAAATAACGAAAATATATTGAAATTGGTGTCAGCTCGTGCTAGTCTTAGTTAACATGATGCGCTAGCACCGACTTCAATATATTTTCGTTTAACTTTGATACGCCATTTGGCCCTCTTAGGGGTTGATTTCTGAAAAATGGTGAAAATAAGTTTGTTAAATTGTTTTGTTGAGTCTATGTACCGAGTTCTGTTACTCTAGCTGCATTATAACATTCAATGGAAATCTTTCTACGTGTAAACTTTCCAACCCCATTATATGTCCTTAGGGGTTGTTTATCGCTAAATGCCGGAAATGGTTTTCTTAGATTCTTGTGTGCAATACATAAATTAAGTCTGATGACTGCAGGTCGAAAAACATTTTTGGACCTCTTTAGGAGTTGATTTTCAAAAACGATTTATACATGAATTGCTTTAGTTTGATTAATGTATTCGCAAAGTTTCATCAATGCAGCATAATATTTTTTCCGTGGTTCAGACTTAAAAACCATACTAAAACCCCTTTAAGGGTCGATTTTCAAAAAGTTGTGATACACGTGTTTCTTAATTTCTTTTGTTTAGTACGCTGACAATATTTCGTGTATGTGTGGTGAAAAAAAAAATGTTTTCCATACAAACTTTGAGACCCCATTTGACCCACTTAGGGGTTGATTATCGAAAAATGCTGAAAATTGGTTTATTCAATTTTTGTATTGAGTTTATGTACCGAGTTTCGTTACTCTAGGTTCATTATAGCATTAAATGAAAATCGTTTTACGTGTAAACATTACAACCCCATTAAATTATCATAGGGGTTGTTTTTTGCAAAATGCCGGATATAGGTTTCTTAGATTCTTGTGTGCAATACATAAATTAATTCGTATGACTGTAGGTCGAAAATCATTTTTGGACCCCATTGGACCCCTTTAAGAGTTCATTTTCAAAAAATGATTATTTATACAATCATTGGATTAGTCTGATAAATGTATTCGCAAAGTTTCATCAATACAGCATGATATTTTTTTTCCGCGTTTCATGCTCAACAACCATGCTAACACCCCTTTACGGGTCGAATTTGAAAAAGATGTGATACACGTGTTTTTTAATTTCTTTGGCTTAGTACATTGACTAAATTTATTATCCGTGTGATGAAAAAAAATTGTTTTCCATACAAACTTTGGGAGCCCATTTAACCCACTTAGGGGTTGATTTTACAAAAATGCTCAAAATTAGTTTTTTCAATTGTTATGTTGAGTTTATTTACCGAGTTTCGTTATTCTAGCTGCATCATATGATGAAACTAGCTGACCCGTGCAGCTCCGCCCGCGCTTTTATTACATTTTGCTCCCCTTTTCTCCCTCCTCCCTAGATTTATCTCTCTCTCTTATAAAAAAAATCTATATATATGCTCTTTCTCTCCTCTCTCTTGCCTCTCCCGCTTCCGTTTCCGTCACACTCCCCCTCTTCCTACCCTGTTATCCCCTCTCTGAACCCTCTCCCCCTCTCTCTTCTACGAACTTGCTCATTCTCACTCCCCCCTTACTCCACCTAACTCCCCCGATCCCTCACCCCATCGCCCCCTCCTCGAATCCCCTCCCCTCTTTCTCCTCTCGTGCACCCTCCTCTCGTTCTATATATCCTCGTCAATCATGGTATCAGCGGCATTAAATATACTTTATGACCTATTCTAAGACCTCCCCGATATGCACACAAAATTTCATACATATCGGTTCACCCATCTATTTAATGACCTTGCCTTATGTAGCTTAACCTTAACCTAGCGGTATGAAATATACTGTATGTCCTATTCTCAGACCTAACCGATATGCACACTTTCATACAAATCGGTTCACCCATCTATTTAATGACCTTACCTAACGTTGCTTAACCTTAACCTACCGGGATTAAAAGTATCCTATGTCCGTTTACTGGTTCTAAGCTACCTCCCCACCAATTTTCAGCCGAATCGGTTTGGCCGTTCTTGAGTTATAAATAGTGTAACACGACTTTCTTTGATATAATATAAAGATTAAAGTTCTATAGTGATTGTATGTTCAATTTCACCGATAGATGGCGCTGTTCATAATGTAAATCACGCTAACATCGTAAATTACTGTCTAATGATATTCGATAATGAAAGTTCTAAGTTTTTCGCATCTTTTATTGTTGCGACTGTAATACATACATAATCTAGTTTGGACTCGCTCGGGATTTACAGATTTTAACTTTTCAAAGATATAATGTCATATTGCTATCAGCAAAGTACTTAGAACAATACAGAAATCTAATGAAAATGTCCTGGGTGTACCGGACCGGCTTACCCCTTATAAAAATTGACCCTTCGCCAATGCCATATCTTATGCAAACTAAATGTCTGCTCAGTCCCTATTGTATATAGCGTAATAATACATATCTTAATGATTAACTGATCAGTCTATAATTACCCTATTCACATACAAAGGAAATTACGTGGTAATATGTGCAAGTAATGTTTCACTGCTTAGCCCCTATGAAACATAGCGTGATGTTTTATATACCAACTTATACCTTGACTTCTACACAACACATCAGTGAAAGTCCTATCAAAATCCATCCACGGGTTTTCAAATGATACCTGGACGAACAGAACGACAGACAGACAGACAGACAATAATTTAAAAAAAAATATGTTTTGGCCTCTATGTCGATAGTATATTGGAAAAATATTCAATGTACAGAAAAAGTGCTTTTTGAGTTTTATTATATTATAGATAGATGGAAATCCTTCTTTGTGCAAACTTTGAAACCCCATTAAATGACCTTAGGTGGTTTTTCGAAAAATGCCGGAAATAAGTTTCTTAGATTCTTGTGTGCAATATATAAACTAAGCCTTATGACTGTAGGTCGAGAAACTTTTATTGGACCCCAATTGGACCCCTTTATGAGTTGATTTTCAAAAAATGATTATTTGCACTTGGATTGCTATAATTTGGTTAATGTATTCGCAAAGTTTCAGTAATGCAGTATGAATTTTTTTTTCCGCGTTGCATACTCAAAAACGATGCTAAAATCCCTATAAGGGTCGATTTTCAATAAAATTTTTATAAAAAAAAATAAACCGACTTCAATAGACACCACACTAAAAAGTGAAAAATAACTTCAATATTATTGAAGTTGGTGCTGGTCAGTTGATTCTGGTGTTGGGGTAAGTATCGTGTTTATTTTAGCACCAACTTCAAGAATATTGAAGTTATTTTTCACTTTTTAGTGTGGTGTCTATTGAAGTCGGTTTATTTTTTTTTATAAAAATTTTATTTTATTCTTTTTAGTCATATTCTCTTGAAAAGTCTTTATTCAACTATATACCGATTTGGATATAAAGCTTTAATACCAACAGGTATAAATTTATTTTAATTAAAATCTCCCAACCCAACCACAGATCTAAAATTCGGTGGGTCCTACATTTCATGGAACAGAGTTCCTGTTAACATCATACTGTTTGCTCCCATCACCAGACTCTGAACATCATTTTTCTAGCAGATACTCGTCGAGACCTACACAACGAGCCCAAACTCAGTGGGTCTACGTTTATTGGTGCAGAAATCCTGTGACCACCTTCCTGCTCCATCATCAGACCCTGGTGAAGGTTACCATTTTCTTAGTACCAGTTTTTTAGTATCAACGGATTTACATATGTTCTAAATTTCAGATCTTTCGGAGTAATAGAAGTAATTAAAAATGTCCATTGTATACGAAATATCCCTATCTCGACTTGGAAAAGAGCTGATGGTTTTCAAAGCTAAACCGATTTTCAAGAAACATCGCTAAGAACCATCTCCAATAAACCAGCATACGCCAATCTGTCCACTCGTTTGAGCGCTGCGATGCCACAGACAGTTATCAGACAGACAGACACGACCCCCCCCCCCCAAACTAATAACACCTCGTTTTTGGTCGGGGGTCAAAAAGAAACCATCGAATTCGGTACGATGATCTGGATGGCGTATGACCATTTTGTAGACGAAGACATCATCTATTTTATGGTTTCTCCCAGTTATATCTCCTTCCCATCACTCATGTTCTTCGAAAAACTTCTTATCCGGTCTTGGTGAAATTCATACCGAACCATCCTTATGGTTCATGCTTTCGAATAAAAAAAGAATCACTGAAATTGGTAAATATTTGTATGAGTTATAACCATTATTGATTAGAACATCATCTATTTTTTGGCGTTTTACCAGATAATTCTAACATTCCATTCATGTTTTCTCAGGAACTACTGGTTCATAAGGAATAAAAATTTTATGGGACCAACTTGATGGAATGTCCATTAGGTACAAAAAAGAATCATCCAAATCGGTACATATTTGGCGGAATTATGAGTGAACATACATTAAAAAAAAAAAAAAAAAAAAAATACATACACGATGAATTGAGAACCTCCTCCTTTTTTGAAGTCGGTTAAAAAGTGTGATACACGTGTTTCTTTATTTCTTTTGTTTAGTACACTGACAAAGTTTCATGTCCATGTGACGAAAAAAATATTTTTGTCCATACAAACTTTGGGAGCCCATTTGACCCACTTAGGTATGGAATTTTGCAAAATCCGTTCTTATTGTTCACCTAGACTATTTGAATAATGTTGGTTCCAAATTTCAAGATTGTACGTTATATGTTTTTTGCTGTATCGTGATTCCTAGAAAACACCCTGCTCTTTTATTAATATAGATGAAAGTGATGAGTGACTTACATTAGACCTTTTCAAACTTTATATGGAGTTTCACTAGACTTCTAAAGACCCGCTGCAAAAATCAAGCTCCCATCTAGTTCTCTCAGACACTGATTACGACACGACACGACTGACACATTAAACCAACCCAAAGGTCACTCCGTTGCAGTGTGCAAGCATCAATGAATTGATGAACTATTCTATTAGTCACATTAGTTTATTATCTTTGTCAGTACATACATACTATCATTTTCTTCATTTAGGATCACTTTTTTGTTTTCTCTCCTTATATCCACCCCCACTAATTACTCCATACAAGCTCGTTCTTAACCGTGCTCCTTCCATATAGTCACATACTAATGCAGTCATGCATGGAAACATTAACATTATACCGACACAAGGAAAAGGAGCCTGTCTGTTTCAAAGCTTATAGAGTATTGATAATCTTTACTTTAACCGATTGTCTTTACAACAGGCAGTGTATCTCTACGTTTCTGTGCCCCTCTGAGCATGGCATTCTGCGGCGTTTGGGTGTGGCCCAAACGTAGAAATTCAAGCCACTTTTGACGCTACTTAAGCCACTGTTAAGAGACTGTTCCGTTCTCTCTCAAGGTGTATCACTAACCGCCCTTACTCACTGGAAACCAAGTTGTATTTACTGTGCATACACAATCACGATGATTATATCACCCGAACGCAACATGGTACCCTGTCAGTTAACAGTTTTAGATCTGGTTTTTGGATTCACAATGTGGGCAGCCCGTGGCTGATTGCCATCATATGCTTACTATACCCACCACTAATTCTCAAACTCAAAATCAAAAATAGTTTATTTCAAATAGGCTTAACGAAAGTTTTGAAAGGTCATGATTTTTTGAAGTGAAACTTCTTATGCGACTTCCAAAAATGTTATCACATAACGCGTTAAGCGTTAAATGAAATTGATAGGCGTTAAGTGACAGGTGTTAAACGTTGAGTGATAGACGTTAAGCGTTAAATTTGTTAAGGTTATGAAAGCGCTCATGTGACGCCGTCACTGAGTGAGTGGGTGAGTGGGTTTCAGTGGGTTTCAGTGGGTTTCAGTGGGTTTCAGTGGGTTTGAGTGAGTTTGAGTGGGTTTGAGTGGGTTTGAGTGAGTTGAGTTGAGTTGAGTTAGTGTGTGTGTGTGTGTGTGTGTGTGTGTGTGTGTGTGTGTGTGTGTGTGTGTGTGTGTGTGTGTGAGAGTGAGTGAGTGAGTGAGGGACCGACCGACCGAACGACCGATCGACTGAGCGAGAATGAAGTTTCACTTCTTCCGCGCGGAGGGACTCCACGCACGCAATTTTTTTTTTTTTTAAATAAGCTACCACCGGATCACAACGCGGCCTCAACTGAGAAGATCCGGCAAGAAACTCAGCGGGCTTGTAATTTTATCACTTTTTTTAAAAACAGAGTGTCATGTTACAATTAGATCAGAGTGACAGTGTGTCTTGCCGTTCAAAAGATCAAATAAGACAGAAAAAAATAAAAAATAAAAAAATAAAATAAATAATAATTCTACAAAGGAACATAAAAAAGACTGTCACCGCCGTCACACCACAACGCATGAAGAAGGGGGTGCGGGCGGCGCGACGCGGGCCGGCGCCGGCGATCCCCGCCGCCCGCCGCAGACCAACAAGACGATCGGTGCGAAGCGCACGCGCGTTACAATAAAAATACTTGTACATACTTAACTTACGTCAAATACATAATTATACATATCTACGCGTTTAATTATATGTGCAAACACCATCAAGAAACGGAGCTGACAATTTCTGGCGACTGTGTAAGGACTTCCATAACCTCAGAGGCGCTTACCTGCAGTGGATCGGTGGTGAAGATTCGTCACGGCGCGATTATAACCAGGGGAGTGCTCTTTCCTTTATTATTCTATCCAGTTTCCTTCCTAATTGCCTCTTCAGTTTGTGTGGGAGGGAAGCTTAGCTCCGAAATTGGTGTTTACGCTTGGATACATAATTTATATATCATAAATTCCGTTCATTAATCGTATGTAGGTAACTACCTACTTGCACCAGGCGTGTTAGTGTTCAACATAATAAAATAGCGCTCTTAATACCGGCTTGTCACATTCGCTTAATAGCAAAACGGTGTTTCTTTAATCTTCAAAGCACTGCTTATGCTACGAATGTTCATTATACCATAATTTTATAATAGCTATATTTGACACTTGATGCTTAAAGGTGAATACTGCTTAGATTCATTATTAAAATCGCGGCGTTCTCGTACCATTTAATATTAAAGTTAATATTGAATGTTCAAAATCTTACACCGGCTATTGCACATAATTCTATTTGCATATAATATACTGCAATGCATACATAACGTTCCGCTTAACAACGATCGTATACCTACATAAGTAAATAACGAAATAAAACCTATAGGTACGGGTAATTTTGTGAATTACTAAATAACTTAATATTACAAGCCCGGTAGGTAACTCAATGGTAGGTACCTAAGTTTAGTGTTTTATCATATTTTGATATATTTATAGTACTTAAGTTCATTTTTTCGTAAAAAATAAAGCATTTATTATACAAATTATCGCATTAAGTAGGTGCCTACGTAGCTTTCAAACTAGGTAGGTATCTACATATCTATGTATTTAAGTTAAATAGCGTTATTCGTCAAACATTCCAGTCGATCGCGCGGTGACCTTGAGTGACCGTTCGCCGCCGACGCCGCCTGGCTTCGTCGCTGGTACACATTGCGCTCGCGTTCGACGTACGCGGTTTGTGTATTCTGCGACACCGCGTAGCTGCCTACGTGACACGCAGCACGGCAAGCAGCACGGTACCGAGTTGCGCTGTGTTGCGGTTGCGACTCCGGGTCCACCGCCGCCTTATTTAATCTGGTTTGGTGCACATTTACCTTGCTTAATTTATTGATTACGCCTTATCAACATGAATACCGATAAAGGTGGGCCTTCTTCTAGTGATTTATCTCAAGCAGAAAAAATAAAACTAAAAGAGTTGGTCAAAGCAAGAGGGACAATAAAGGGTCGGTTAACTAGATTTAAGGAGCATGTAAACACGTTAAATAAAATAAAATTAGAAGAGATTAGTGATGTTCAGATAAAAGAATTAAAGTTTCGTTTAAGTAAAAGTGAAAATTTATTGTTTGAGTATAATGAAGTTCATTCTCAAATTGAAATGCTTTCGTCCAATGATGACGATAGTGAAATAATTACGTTTGAAAATTTATTTTATGAGACCATGGCTCTTGCTCAACATATTATTGAAACATGCATAAAAACTAGTGAAGTCGAAGGAAACACCCTTCATTCAGCGCGATCAACGTGTTCTGATAACTGCAGTCGTAACAACCTTGATCATATTAAATTACCTACCATAAAATTACCTACCTTTGATGGAAATTACTTGAAATGGCTGGAGTTTCGGGACACCTTTGACTCGCTGATTAATTCCAACGAATCTATATCAAACATAAATAAATTCCATTATCTGCGATCTTCATTGGAAGGAAGTGCAGCGGTAGTCATTAAGTCAATAGAATTTACTTCGAAAAACTATAGTGTAGCCTGGAACTTAATTTGCGAACGTTACGATAACAAGAAAGTACTTATAAACAACCACTTAAAGGCGTTGTTTGAAGTAGACTCCATGACAAATGAGTCTCATAAAGCAATACGGTTTCTAGTTGACCATGTTTCCAAAAACCTTAGGGCTCTTAATAATTTAGATCAGCCGACTGATAAATGGGACGTACTCATCATTTATCTTATCGCATCAAAATTAGATTCTGCAACTTTTAGTAAGTGGGAGGAATACAAAAATAGCTTTAAGGACTTACCAAATTTGTCTGATTTTCTGCAATTTCTCCGAAATCGAGCGGACATTCTGGAGACATTGGCCGTCAATAGAAGTGACAAACGTGATTATAACAAACCACACTTTCATAACATTAAAAAACCTGAAAATAAATATAAAGGTCATTATCATAATAACACACCTAAAAGCTTTGTCACTTCTCATGACTCCAAGTCATCGTTATCATGTTCATTCTGTAATCAGCAACATCGAATCACTGAATGTACTTCCTTCAAAGAGTTGACACCAGAATTGAGATGTAGTGAAGTATCAAAATTAAAACTTTGTTCAAATTGCTTGCGACGAGGTCACGCCGCAACCGAATGCCGACTGCTAGGCACTTGCAGGATCTGTAGGAAAAAACATAACACATTATTGCACGTAAATCATAATGCACCTGAAACAACAACAACCTTAAATAATTGCAACTACATACCTGTCTCGTTGTCAGCTCAGTCATCAAGTCAAGTTCTTCTTGGGACAGCATTAGTGGAAATAGTTAATCCTGAAAATAAAATTACTTACCTTGCTCGTGCTTTACTCGATGCGGGCAGCCAGTCGTCCTTTATAACAGCACACCTGAAAGAAAAAATAGGTTTGATTAGTCAAAGTACGGACACATTATGTATATCCGGCATAAATAATTCTAAAATGCCTGTTTTTGAAGCCTGTGAAATTACCATACATTCACGAATAAATAATTTTAATGCACAGCTTAAATGTTTGGTTGTTCCTGAGATAACAGGCCTTTTACCAAACACCTTAATTAATGTTGCAGAGCTTAACTTACCTAGTAACATTCAACTTGCCGATTCAATGTATTTTCGTCCTTCAAAGGTGGATTTACTCATTGGAGCAGATTTGTTTTACGAAGTAATGTTACCAAATCAAAGCAAACTAGGACCCAATAAACCCATTCTCCAAGACTCCAAGTTAGGCTGGTTAGTGGTAGGTCCCCTTAATACTTACAATCTTAATGAAAACAATTCAATTAAATGTAACTTTACAAAAGAAATTAGCGATCAGTTGACTAAGTTTTGGAATCTTGAAGAAATTCCATCTTCACAATTAATTAGGTCACCTGATGACGAATTCTGTGAACGCTACTTCACTGAAACAACTCAGCGTCTTGATGATGGTAGATTCTCAGTATTGATGCCCTTAAAAGAAGTTCCAGAAGAATCACTCGGTGATTCATATAATGTGGCAAAAAAGCGTTTTCTAAGTATAGAGAAAAAGCTTAATAATAAGAATAATACTCACCTAAAAGAAGAGTATCATAAATTCATTAATGAATATAAAGAATTAGGTCACTTAAGCCAAGTAGAAAGGCCATCATTTGGGTACTTTATGCCGCATCATGCAGTCATTCGAGAAAATAGAGAGACAACTAAGCTTCGTGTTGTATACGACGCGTCGGCAAAAACCACTTCAAATAAATCCTTAAATGACATACAATTCGTCGGCCCAGTAGTACAGGATGATTTGTTTAACATTTTAGTACGTTTTCGACAACATAAGTATGTGTTATCTGGAGATATCTTGAAAATGTATAGACAGGTAATGATTCATGAGTCCCAAAGACACCTTCAACTCATTCTCTGGAGAGATGACAGCAACATGCCTCTTAAAACATTACAGTTAAACACAGTTACATATGGCACGGCATCTGCTCCATATCTAAGCACCAGATGTCTTCTTCAACTAGCCACAGAATGTACAGATCCCTTTATATCACAGGTCATTCAAAACGACTTCTATGTAGATGACCTCTTGACAGGTGCCTCAAATGAGGAAGATCTTGCTCACATTCACAAAGGCGTCACTCAGGTGCTAGCATCAGCTTGTTTCCCTATTCATAAATTTAGAACAAATTGTCCACAAATATTTCAAGAAACAACGGAAACCGAATCCCTTAATTTATCAAAAGAGTCTAGCGTCTTAGGAGTTCTATGGACACCCAATAATGATACTTTAAAATTTCAAATTAATATGGAAGATAACAGTAAACAAAACGTAACGAAAAGAACGATTTTGTCGAATACCTGTAAAATTTTCGACCCTTTAGGTTTACTCAGTCCGTGCGTAGTAACATTAAAAATCTTGTTGCAACAGTTATGGCAATTGAAATTAGATTGGGATGAAGCAGTCCCAAATAAGATAAAAAAATCCTGGGACAACATCATGAATAACTTAAGTATTTTACTGACATTGTCGGTCCCGAGGTTTGTGCTGTGTCCGTTCCCTGTTACCATAGATCTTCATTGTTTCGTAGATGCCTCCCAAGACGCATACGCGGCTTGTGTGTACTTGCGGTCAGTCGATAGTGATAAAAAAGTAACCACCTATCTATTGTGTGCTAAAACTCGCGTAGCTCCTTTAAAACCAGTTACGATACCGAGACTTGAACTGTGTGCGGCACTTCTAGGAGCTAGACTTACAGCTAAGGTTACTGCGGCTCTGCGTTGCAATATTACAAGTGTAACGTTTTGGTCTGACTCCACAATAGTACTAGGGTGGATACAAACTCAGCCAAAAGTTTTAAAATCGTTTGTTTGTAACCGAGTCAACGAAATTCGTGAATTGACAAATATAAGGTCTTGGAGACATGTTCCTAGTAATCTCAATCCTGCAGACATGGCGTCTAGAGGGGTTGAACCTACTTTACTAGTAAACTCCGCCCTATGGTGGAATGGACCTAGCTTTTTAGACAAGCAGGAGTCAGAATGGCCTAAACCTCAAAATGTTGTTGTAGATTTACCAGAAATTAAAGTCAATCACGTGCACGAAGAATCAGACAAATTTGTAAATTTCGAACAGTACTCTAATTCATCTAGATTAAAGCGAATATTCGCTTATGTACTCAGATTTGTTCATAATACAAGAAATCCTAACAATAAAGTAACCGGTTCACTTAATGAGACTGAACTTCATAATTCTCTTACCTTTCTTATTAAAACCGCTCAACGAGAATCATTCAGCTTGGAATTGGACACACTCGGTCAAAATAAACCACTTAAAGCAAAATCGAGCATTATACAATTATCTCCATTTATTGATGAATTCGGGGTGTTAAGGGTAGGTGGTCGCTTGAAGAATGCCAATCTTAATTATGCTGCTAAACATCCGGCTTTATTACGTGCAGATCATCGTCTTACAATGCTCTTAATGTCAAGCGAACATCTCCACTTATGTCACGCGGGCCCTCAATTGCTCCTCAGTGTTTTTAGAGAACAATTTTGGCCAATTGGCGGCAGAACACTAGCGAGAAGCATAGTTCGTAAGTGTATAACATGCTTTAGAATGAAGGCTAAAACTGCGGAGCCATTGATGGGTAATCTACCATTGAGCAGAGTGTCTCAAACTTATCCATTCCAAGTTACTGGTACAGACTTTGCTGGCCCTTTTATGATTGCGAGCAAGAAGGGCCGAGGTAGTAGAATTACAAAATGTTACCTATGTATATTTATATGTTTCTCCACAAAGGCTGTTCACTTGGAAACAGTCAGCGATCTTACTACTCAAGCCTTTATTTCTTGCCTTAAAAGATTTATCGCTAGAAGAGGGAAACCCCATACTATCTACTGCGACAATGGAAAGAATTTCATTGGAGCGAAAAATGAATTAGGCAGGGTATTGCGGTCGGACTTTAAAAGCGCGAGTGAATTTGCAGCCGATGAGGGTATAACCTTTAAGTTTAGTCCTCCGTATTCACCTACATTTGGCGGTCTGTGGGAAGCCGGGGTTAAGAGTGCTAAGCATCATCTTAAACGAGTCGCGGGAAACACTAGTCTTACTTTCGAACAGCTGAGCACTCTCTTCTCTCAAATTGAATCAATCTTAAACTCCCGACCCCTTACTCCTTTATCATCCGACCCAAACGATCTTTCTCCGCTAACACCAGGGCACTTCCTTATCGGGCGACCGTTTACATCTCTACCAAGCCCACCAATAACCAACGCAAAGATCACACGGTATCAGCTAATCGAGCAACTTCGCTCTCAGTTCTGGGCCAGATGGAAGAAGGAATACCTGGCAGAGTTGCAACAGCGCACAAAATGGCGAACATATCAAGAAATTGTCAAGGAAGGAGATTTGGTAGTTTTTAAAGAAGCCAACCTGCCACCACTCAAGTGGAAACTTGGTCGAGTAACGAAGGTTTATCCGGGCGCTGATGGAATAGTCCGAGTCGCTGACTTCGCCACACATCGAGGCATCGAACGGCGTGCGATTAACAAGGTCTGCCCTCTACCCAAGCAGACAAATGAACATGTCTTGAAAGCTGCTGCTGCATCTTCCAAGGGGGGGAGATTGTCACCGCCGTCACACCACAACGCATGAAGAAGGGGGTGCGGGCGGCGCGACGCGGGCCGGCGCCGGCGATCCCCGCCGCCCGCCGCAGACCAACAAGACGATCGGTGCGAAGCGCACGCGCGTTACAATAAAAATACTTGTACATACTTAACTTACGTCAAATACATAATTATACATATCTACGCGTTTAATTATATGTGCAAACACCATCAAGAAACGGAGCTGACAAAGACACTAAAACACATTGATTTTCCTTTAGATATTTCTGACTAATAATTTAGAAAACTGATTTTTAGTGCCCGGTTTATTTTCAACATTTTCGATTTTTCTCTGACATAATTGTGACAACTTAATGAAATAATTACTTTTTTTGCTACTTTTTCATCCACCATATTTTGTAGACTTACCTATTTGCTAAAAATAATGCGGTTTCCGCATATATGACGAACGTAATATATCTCAACAATATCACACACACAAAACCTGTGTAAAAATCAATAATACATCGTTACCTTTAAACTCCATCAATATTAAAAATAACGTGGCATCATACTTCTGTTGTTGATGATGTTCTCCATTACATTACTCTGACAAATATGAACCGATTTCGATGATTCTTTTTTTATTCGAGAGAGTAAACTACTATGATGATTCCATGCAAATTTCATTACGACCGGATATTTTTTTCTGAAGAAACGTGAATTATGTAAAACTATGTGGACGATAATGTGATCATAACCTACCTAGATCATTTTACCGTCTTCGATGGTTCAATCTTTATGTATGAAAATATCACTAAAAATCTTTTTAAAAAAAATTGAACCGACTTCATTAACACTGAAAAGTATAAAATAATTTAAATATTATTGAAGTTGGTGCCAAATATACACAGCAGGTAAGCCAACACCAACTTCTATAATATTTAAATTATTTTATACTTTTCAGTGTTATTGACGTCGGTTCAATTTTTTTTTTTTAAAGATTTTATTTGTTAACAAATGAAGAATGGACGTCAAAAGACTTCGTGTTTAAGGTGTCAGTTTGCCACGCACAGCTATCTCCTTCTTCATTTCGAACTGCTGGACGTCTGAGCAAAGAGTTTGAACAGTCCAGTGATAAAACGAAAAGGAGAAGAGTTGACGATCTACTAGGTACATGAGATACAAATCAGTCAGGGGCTGTAGCGGAATTCTCAGCACGATTGTCTAGACACCGGGCCTTGGCTGCTGTCATAAGGGACGCAAACAAGTTCCGAAAAGTGTTAAATGGTGTAAAATAGCCAGTGACAGTGAAAGCAGCAGTCAAAGGTGTTTAACGATGGAAGAGGCTTCACTTAGTTAATTAACACTTAAATTGCACATAGTCGTTTGTTTCGTGTTTTATTTACATAATACTTTTTTGTATAATAAGTTTTTTTTTACATACGAGTATAGTCTATGACCACCACTCTCTCTCCCCCCAAAATGGGTCCCTATACATCAAAACGAAATTAGGTCGTCATAACAGGTCATAAGAAAGCCCTCGGGAACCAAAAACCGCAAAAAATAATTTTGTCCAGCCAGCGCGTTCTAGGCGAACCATAGTGCGTCGGGTCGAACCGGGCTTTCGTCTCCATCGAAATTAAAACGCGTCGCCTTGCATCAGAATCGGTCTCGTCCGCAGTGCGAGGAGCGGTGCGCGGAGCTGGAGCGGTCGTGGGCGGCGGAGGCGGAGGCGGAGGCGGAGCGCGGCGAGGGGGAGCGGTGCGAGTGGGAGGGCGCGCTGCTGCCCGGCGTCGGCGAGTGGGCGGCGGCGCGCGTGGCGCTGAGCGCGCCCGCCCGCCGCCGCCGGCTGCTGCGCGAGCTGCTGGCCGCCGTGCCGGGCCCGGCGCGCGCCGCCGCCCACGCCGCCCACGCCGCGCGCTACTACGAGCAGAGCGCGTGCGCGCTGGCGGTGTGGGCCGCGCGCGAACACCAGCTCGCGGCGTGCGCGCGACGACTGGCGCCGCTCTTCCCGCACAACGGGCTGCTCGCGCTCGGTACGCACGCGCACGCGATCGTCACGGTCGTCGTGATCGTAATATTGTTCTGCGAACCTCGGTGCCCACTCGATGCGTGGATCGTGTCGCTTTCCTGACAAAACAACTGCCGGGCCATCGTTGTCGTGACCGGTGAGAGACGGTCGTCGCTCCCTGTGGGATTTGAACCTGTGATCTCTGTTTTGCAAAGTGATCGGTGTCCCGTTCGCCGTTCATCCGAGATGATGCGCTAGAATTTAAAGTGCTCTTTGTCCCCAAAAATTAAAGAGTTCCTGCAGGATTTTGGCATTTTTTTAGCATCAATATTTGAGGCTGTTTTTCGTGGCGCGCACGGATATGTGTCACGCGGACCGCACGCTGACTGTCGGCGGGAACGGCCGAAATATATGAACTTCTAAGAATCGTTTTAGAATAACGCGTAGATATTAGCGCGTGTGGTGCTCGGCGCGGACGGATCCGCGGTCGTCTGCGTCACGCGTCGGTGCCGATCATCGCTCGCGCGCCTCTGTCTTCACTTCTTCAGTGAGCGTTTTCGTGTCGCGCTGAACGCACGCACCGACAACAATCGTGATCAGCGCGATACTAAAACGTCTCGCGCTGAACCTCAGCGCGGACGCTACGCGCGGAGCTGTCCGCGCCGACTATCAGCGTGACTCTAAAACCAGCCTAAGGGTGACACGCAAAATTACGCGCGCACGCGGATGATTTTGACATAATTTGTGTAAGTAAACTTTTGTTTCGGATACGAATAATTATCGATTGAGTGGCATCGGACGGGGTTGAATCGGGAGAGATGAGTCGTGTCGTGTACCTAGAGTTCAATTTTATGGGAAGAGTTTGAAAGATTCGTGGAGATAGAAAGGGGAAGAGGGAGGAGCGATAGGGTGCGTGAGAGGGTAGCGAGGGTCAGCGAGGCGGTAGGTTTAAAGAAGGGCAGGGTTCGAGCGAAGATAAGAGTGCGAGCGACGGAGAGGTGGGAGGGGCAGAGAGAGAGGAGAGAAATAAATCAAGGGAGAAGAAAAAAGAGAGAAACAACCGGGAGAGAGAAAAAGAGTGAGAATTTTTTTTTTTTTTTTCCTTTATGATGATCCCATTCGGTTTCAACATATAAATTACAATCTAGCCTTGAAACTAATGAGTAATATTATTTTAACCTAAACGAATAAAGTAAATTAAATTAAGAATGTGTCCAATAGCACTTTTCTTATTGTCTCTATTAAGGCGAAGACACTTTGTTATTGTGTTCTACACTGCACTACACTGCACTAATTTAACATATAAACTAACTCAAAAGGCTTTGTCCTTTTTAGTCTTCTTTCTATGTCCGTGTTATCGAGGAGCTGGATAGCCTCGACATTCACGTGGTGATGAAGCCGCCGTTCATGTGCTTCTGCATAGTCTTTTATAACTTTGGCTACGAGGTCCACTTTGAGGTCCCGATGGAGGTCGTTAGTTCTAATGTACCAGGGAGCGTTTACAATGCCTCTGAGTACTTTATTTTGGAATCTTTGTATTGTCTGTATATTAGTTTTTTTGGTACAGCCCCAGAGCTGTATACCATAAGTCCATACCGGCATTAGGACTTGTTTGTACAAAAGTATTTTGTTTTGCACAGACAACGCGGAGTGTTTTCCAAGCAGCCAGTGCATTTTCTTGTAGCGAAGGCCTAACTCTTCGCGTTTCTTTTTAACATGAGCCTTCCAGCGAAGCTTTGCGTCAAGTGTCATGCCCAGGTATTTCGCGGTATTTTCATAAGGTATAGCATGATTGTTTATATATACCGGGTGATAGTTGGACCTTTTATTGGTAAAATCAATGTGAACCGACTTCGATTCATTAAGCTTTATGCGCCACTTTTTTGTCCAGTTATAGATCGAGTTCACGGCCATTTGAACATTCTCCACTGCTTCCGCATGTGTGGCTCCTGTAGCCATGATGGCCGTGTCATCAGCAAAAGTTGCAATGGTGTTGTTTTCTAGTTTTGGGATATCACATGTGTATAAGAGGTACAGGACCGGACCTAAAACACTTCCTTGTGGCACCCCTGCTTCAATTTTCTTAAGATCAGAATAACAATCTTCTTGTCTTACTCTGAACATTCTTTCTGTCATGTAAGATTCCAAGATATCACAGAATTGTTTTGGCAACATTTTCCTTAGTTTATATAAGAGACCCTGATGCCACACCTTATCAAATGCTTGGGCTACGTCCAGGAAAACTGTAGAGCAAACTTTCTTCTCTTCTAATGTTTTTTCAATTAAGTTGGTAATTCTGTGGACTTGGTCTATTGTAGAATGTTTTTCCCTAAAGCCAAACTGATAGTCTGGGATAAGATTTCTATCGTGTATGATTGGTTTCAACTGTCTCAATAGGAGCTTTTCAAATAATTTTGACATTATCGGCAAAAGTGATATCGGCCTGTATGATGTTGCTTCATAAGATGGTTTACCAGGTTTTGGTATCATTATAACTTCAGCAACTTTCCACACATCAGGTACATATTTTAGTCTAAAGGAAGCATTTATAAGTGAGGTAAGTTTCACTATTGCTTTTCGTGTCAGATTACTGAGAACTTCCCCAGTAATGAGATCGTAGCCAGGGGATTTTTTCTTGTTTAAGAGTTTTATCTCTTTTTGGACTTCTGTTGGTGTAGCGAATCTTATATCTACATCATCTTGTGTTGTTACATCCAAAACGATTTCTTCAGTATCTGGTTTATTTGGTTGGAATGTGTTTTCCAAATGCTGTGCAAATCTAATTGCCTTTTGTTCATTATTTATAGCCCAATGCCCGTTTTCTTCTTTAATTGGAGGGATTTGAGTAATGGGTTTTTTAAGCTTTTTGTGGCTTTCCATAGTGAGTAATCTGTTGCACGATCACTCGTTAGTTGAGTGAGATAACTGTGCATAGATTCATCACGAAATTGTTGTATTTCCCTACTTAATTGTTTTGTAAGGTTATTCAGCAGTGACTTGTCAGGTGGATATCTTTTTCTTTGCCACTTTTTCCTTTGTCTTCTCTTCTCAGCTATAAGACGTCGGATTTCTGTTGGATAATTTGTGGTCCTGTATTTAGTTTTTATAACAGGCGTATTCTTCCAAGCACATTGTTGAATATCTGTTATAAACTTTCTTACTTCTAAATCTACTTGCTGTGGGTTTTTTAAGGGCACTTTTAGGATTATTACGGCATCCAAATCATGCTTAAAGCTTTCCCAATCAGTATTTTTGTTGACTAGAGTTGGGTGATTTTCTCTATATTTTATTTCTTCATTAATAGTTAACATAATTGGTGAGTGATCTGAACTCATATCGTAACCTTCCTCGATAGAGAGAAGGTTCGATGAGATGTTTTTGTAAATAAAAAAATCGATCAGGTCCGGGATTTTGTTTCGGTCAGTAGGCCAATAGGTTGGCTTACCCGTTGATATGACATCACATTTCATATTTCTTATTGCGCTTAGTAATTCTTTTCCTTTAGATGTAGTAAGTCTAGACCCCCAATGGATATTTTTCGCATTGAAGTCACCTCCAAGTATGAATCTGTTACCAAGTTGTTCTAAGAAACGTTCATACTGCGTTGTTTTTATTGAATACCTCGGTGGACAGTATATCGCTGATATAGTAACCGGGTAATGTTTTATTTTAACACATACAGCCACGGCTTGAATTTCACGGTCTTCGTGTTTAAATATCTCGTGATGGTAAATATTTTCCTTTATTATGATAGCGCTGCCTCCCCTAGCTTTGTTGTCTGGGTGCAATGCATGATATATTTTGTATCCTTTCATTTGGATGTAACATTCATTTGTAAAGTGCGATTCAGATATAAGGCACACATCGATGTTTTCTGTGTTTAGGACGACTTCTAGCTCATGAAAAATCTACGTTGTCTGATCATGATGCAGTTATACTAGGATTAAACACAAAAAAAGTTAAATCTATCAGTCAGTATAAAAAGACCTACCAAAAAACTGATTTTGAGGCCGTTAAATCTGACCTTAAACAATTAGATTGGAAATTCGTCACAGAATGTGATGACGTAAATGAGGCTTTAAAGACATTTGAAATGACACTGAATACCATTGTTTCCAGAAATACCCACACATTAAAAAGGAGCCGAAAAAAAATGATATTAAAACCTTGGATAACACCTGGATTGATTCGTTGTATGCGTTTTAAAGACAAACTGCATTTGCAGGTTAAATCTAACCCAGAAGACAAGGCGTTAAAGCTTTACTATACAAGATATAGAAACTTTTTTACTGAACTGTTAAGAAAACTTAAAAATAATTTTAACACACGCACACTGGAAGAAAACCAAAACAATCCAAAAAAGTTGTGGGAAACAATTCGTAATATATCTGGAACATCTCATCAAAACACTTTACCTCAAGAGCTACTATTAAGCCAAGCTTCGGTCAAAGAATCTTTAAATAAATGTAACAGTTACTTTGCATCAGTGGGTAAACAATTATCGGATGAAATACTTAGCAAACTTTCTACATCCGAAGCAAACCTTGCTGCTCTAATAAATAATAAAGCGTATGCTAGCGACTCAATGTTTCTTATTCCAACAGATATACACGAGGTTAACTCTTATATTCAGAATCTCAAAAATGACTGTGCACCAGGAATTGATAAATATAAAACACCACTAATTAAAATCATTGCACCCTTTATTTTAGAACCACTTACTTTTATATACAATTTAAGCATGTCTTCAGGAAAATTCCCTGACAATTGGAAAACAGCTTTAATATCTCCTATTCATAAGTCTGGATCTAAAGAGAAACCGGAAAACTATAGACCAATTGCTTTATTGAGTATTTTTTCTAAAATTCTTGAGAAAATCATCAATAAGAGACTAGTAAATTTTATTGAAAAATACTCTTTATTATCAAATAGACAATTCGGCTTCAGGCAAGGAAAAAGTACTGAAAACGCAGTCGAGATCCTGACCAACACTGTATCTGAACATGTTGACCGTGGACGGCGATGTCTAGGTGTTTTCGTGGATCTTGCTAAGGCCTTCGACACGATCTCAATTTCAATACTCATCAGGAAAATGGAAGCAATTGGTATTAGAGGCAAAACATTAAACTGGTTCAGTAGCTATCTAAGTAATCGGAAACATTGTGTAAGGATAAGTGATCATATCAGTGATGAACTCAGTATCAGCTTTGGTGTACCTCAAGGGAGCATTTTAGGGCCAACTCTGTTTATAATTTATATTGATGATATTCTCCGTTCTGACATCCCTAATGCTGATTTGTTCTGTTATGCAGATGATACAGCAATTGTGTTTAATGGGGCAGATTGGAAAGAACTTTATAATAAAACTGGATCTGGAATGAGGAGGCTTGCCTCTCTACTAGACTTAAACCTCCTTACATTAAACGTCCAAAAAACGAAATACGTGGTATTCAGAAAAACGCTAGCAACTAAGTTACCAGAATGGAGGGTGAAACTCCATGATAGCGCATGTTTGTATTCAGATAACATTAATTCTATATGCCAATGCAATGTTATCGACAGGGCCGATCACTTAAAATATCTAGGCATAATAATAGACCAAAACCTTTCCTTCAAATACCATATCAGTGAATTGGCCAAACGCATTCGTAAACAAATTTATGTCATGAAGCTTTTGCGGGAATGTGCTCCAATACCTATACGTAAGCTTGTCTATTTAGCACTATGCCAATCACTACTACGATACTGTATAGTAGTCTGGGGAGGCTCAGCTAACGTGCACATGATTGAACTTGAAAGGGCTCAACGTGCTGTTCTTAAAGTAATGCTCCATAAACCATTCCGATTTCCAACAGAATCTCTATATACAGAAACGGCTCTTCTTGGAGTACGAAAACTCTTTATCTTCACAATCGCCATAAAGATGCATTTTGAAGTAAATCAAAAAAATGACCTCCAGTTACTTAAGAATAAGCGTAAATACCAAATACCGCATGTTGCAGTAAATTCTTCTTTAGCTCAACGTCTCCCAATATTCCTTCACTCGCATATTTACAATAAGTTATGTTCTACCCTTGACATGAAAAACACGACAGTAAAGCAATTAAAATTACAAACGAAATCACTGCTTTTGCATCTCCCATACTGGCAAACGGAACACTTCTTTTTAAAAATATCTAAGTGAATGAATACTCCTAATCCTTATAATAGCTGATTAGCTGACACACATTATACACTTACACCACACACTTACACACACGCACACACACACACACACACACACACACACAATCACACATTTTTCACTTTTTTATCATTATTATTTTTCTCTTACATTTTGATTATTAATTTTAATATTTTACATTATAAGTTTAGACTACAGTATACGTACCAGCACATTAATATTAGTGTTTTATAATCCTCATTAGCTGTCTACTCTAGAATGTAACTATAATTAGTAATGGTGCCCAAGATACAGGCTTCGCCTAGTTTGGGACCAACAGTAATATAAAATGTAAATACTGAAATGCTAAATAAAGATTATTATTATTATATTATTATTATTATTATGATGATGCTGGCGTAGTCCATTAGCATTCCAGGCCATAATTTTTAGTGTGGTAGTCATTTTTGCTTGGTAATAGCTACTTTGGTGCTATGTTCCAATTTCTTTAGTCTTTCGTCGAATGATGTTATGACGTTCAAGATTTTGTTAAGCTTTTCATCTAGATTAGATGTTTGTTGTGTCTGGAGATGTTGTTGTGACTGAGATTTTGACTGGCTGCCCTTTGTTATCTGAGCAAAAGACAGATTTTTGGTGACGGGTTGGCTCTGAACTTTTTTAACGGTATTGCTACGCGGAGTCTGCTGGGTTGGGGCTTTAGGGTTCTTTACTGCTTTATTTTTTAAATTCTGCAGTTCTTTAGCTACTATGCATCCTCGATAGCTAGCGGGGTGTGCTTCGCCACAGTGGACACACTTTGGTTTAGTGTCTGCAGGTTTTCGGCAGTCTTTTGTCAGGTGCTTGCCAGTACATTTTACGCACCTGGGCTCTTTAGAACAGTATTTTTGAGTGTGTCCATAAGCTTGACACCTTTTACACTGAGGGATTAATTTGGATGCTTTAATCGGTTGTACGTCTACTTTACATCCAAGAATAGATTTTATATTATACTAGCGACCCGCCCCGGCTTCGCACGGGTGTAATTGAGAAAAAAAAGAAGTGTTTAATTTTAACTTACTGCCTTTGATTATAGAATTTCTTCAAAAATAATGTTCGTAGCTGACTTTTCGTAACGCAATATGAAAAAAAATTGTTTAGAAGTGACGCGTGAAAGAGCTACGACCTACGTATAGCTATCTATCCATGGGCAAAGTACTCAACGCTTAGGTTTAAGCCTGCAACGTTGAATCTCTGAATTTATGATTTGTTAATTGTATTTTTATTTTTATTAGAAACTGCAGACGTGTACCGGTGTACAATTTGGGTGGATTAAGGACAGGAACAGAACACCATTTCTTTAAAACCAATTTATGGAAGCAATACGGGCTTCCTTGTTCGGTTTCATCGTTAAGACGTAGACGGGGGTCAACCGGGGAATTCTTACCCACTAAAACCCCCGCGGCTATCACGTCGGCACATTAGAGCGCGGTCCTGGGATATTTGTCGGGATCTGCACCAGTTGATACCACTCAGTGCCTTGACTTTGAACCCGCCGCCGGAGAGGCACATTATAGTTCCCCGGGAACCTGTCACGGTGCTCACGGTTACAGTTACGGGTCACGGGGGACGCCTTTAATGGGATTTACGGGACCCTGTTGGTGGTCAACCGGGTATGTCGGATTCTTATTCATTAAACCCCGTTGCTACGGCCGTTAAATCAGTACATAAGAAGGAGACCTGGGTTATCCGGTGATATCTGCACCAAGATTCCTCAGTGGCTTGCCTTTGAGCCCGCCACCAGGGGGCACAATAAAGCCACCTGGGAAACTATCATCGTGCTCAAAGATACGGGGATCGCGGGGGAAACCTCCAATAAGTCCCACGGATCCCATGGGAAAGTCAACCTGGGTATTTTATTTTATTTTATTTTAGTGCCTGGCCTTTGAGTCCGCCACCGGGGGGCAAGCATATTATATCCCAGATTTACCTTATATTATTTGGAATGATAATGATATATTTTTAATTTTGAATTTTATATATATAGAATAAACTTCTCTAGTACTTGATTGTTAAGTATGTACCTCTTTAGGTTTTTACTTACTTAGATAAAACTACTAAATAAATTCAGTTAATATATAAACCTTGAATTAATAAAAAAATTATTAAAAATAAAAAGTTTAAAAGTACACAAAAAAATCCCAATGAGAAATTTGAACCCGGACTCTGCTGAGCTTAGAAGAGGCTTTCGTAACCTCCAGACCACGGCTACTCTAATTCTATTATTTGAATTACTTGATCATATTCTTGTTATATGTCTGCTCAGTCCCTATTGCATGTAGCGTGATATTTTATCTTATGTATTAAAGTTATACGTGTACAGTACCTAATTTACGTACTAAGCTAACCTAAGTGAAAATATTTGTACCGCCATCGGTTGAGTAATAATACTGCTTTTTAACCCTGTTAAGGGATAAATTTAAAAACAGATCCCCTCAGTGCTTGCCTTTCAGCCCGCCACCGGGGGGCACAATAAAAAAATAACCTGTCACCGTGCTCAAAGTTTCGGGGATTACGGATAGACCTCCAATAGGCTCCCAGGATCCTGCGGGCGGTCGACCGCAGTGTATAAGATTCTTACCCTCTAAACCCCTCACGGCTGTCCACACAAAATATGGGGCTGCACCGGGTACCCCTCAGTGCAAGGCAAGGGCCTTTGAAGCCACTGCCGGGGGCGCATTATAGCACTCCGGGAATTTGTCACCGTTGTCACAGTTATAGCGGTGGCGGGGGACACGTTTAATATGTCCCCAGGATCCTGTGGGGGATTCTTACCCACTAAAACTCCCGTGGCTGTCACATCGGCACATGAGAGGGGAACCAGGGTTCTCCGGTGACATCTGCATACGTACAATACATGCATATTGTATTCCTACCCAAACAGACATTTTGGAAATATATTTTCATTATTTTATTTTTATTATATTTGGGAAACAAACAAATGATACTACTTATTACTAATATAAGATCCAATAGTACAAAAATCAATTAAGTTTCCACTAATAACTAAATCATAACATTAGAGAGAAGCTAACTACGCATGCATGATTTTAAATTTAAAAAAAGTATTAAATTTAAAAAATATATTAGAAATAAAAAGTGGCGGAGTCAATATGAGTTAAATATTTAAAACATCGAATCTTAATATAAATAAAAAAACAAAGTTTAAAAACACAAAAAAAAATCCATACACGGGTAGCGAACCCGGACAGTCCATACTTAGAGGACGCTTCCGTAACCACTTGACCAAGGAACTTTGATTTTGTTCTTCGAATTACCCTATCTTATTCTTGTGATATATTTGTACCGCCGTCGGTTGAGTAATAATACTCCTTTTTTACCCTGTTAAGGGATAAATTAAAAAAAATATGAAATACAAATTCAATTAACTTTCTTAACGAAAGTCTGTGCAAAATTTCAAGTCAATAGGACTAAGGAATCGCGTTCTCCCATACAAACTTTGCCCCCCTGTTTCACCCCCTTAGAGATTGAATTTCGCAAAAACCCGTCTTAGTGAGCACCTTTGTCCTAAAAGGAACCCCCATGCAAAATTTGAGACTTCTAGCACTTGTAGTTTCTGAGATTTCGTGATGAGTGGGTTTTTGCTTACTCTTTTATATAATAAGATATTTTGTTGATATCCTCACCCTTATCAAATGACAGCATGAACATATTGAGGGGTTCTTTCGTCCTCCAATTTAGCTTGTTTGTTGCGTTTTGAATCATGTATCCTTTGGACGATAAATCTTCGACTATCCTGACAGGATCACATGAGAAATGCAAGTTTTTAGCCATTACTCTGATTGGTCTATCTTGTTTATTCTCGTACGAATGCCAGAGGCTGTTGCTTTCTAACAGCAGCTTTGTAATAGCTCTATACGAGTCCTCACTGTTAGCGTTAACCTTAACGGTGTCTCCGCTTCTCATTTTGATTAAAAACGAGTCACTAGGCACGCTTGACGTTAGGCAATCGTAGAATTTTTGGTAGTTTTTGACTTGTTCTACGATTATTGGCGGCGGCTGGGGAGCCTTTTTAACTTTAGGCGTCTTTTTATCAGTCTCGCTGGAGCATTCTCCATGTTGTTGCAGTGGTGACAGTGATTGATTCAGCTTCCTTTTCTTACGACTCTGCTGACGGATCCACTCAGTTTCCTTAGCTAGTTCCTCTTCGTCTGTCTCATAATGGACTTGTTCGGAGGCACTATCAGTTGTGGTAAGTTTGGCTGGAGGCACATTCTTGCTCTCTTGATAATACTCCAGTTGCTGCTGAAGCTTCTCTATTTGACAGTGTAATTCTTTAACTAGATTTTGTAATTTCTTACATTCCGCTTGTTCCTCCGCAAAGCGCTGGTACAGGATATGCTCATTTTCTGTTTCAAGCCTTATTCTATTTTGCGAATCCATTTTTAAAATATAACTTCGCGTTAACAATGTTCACACATATTGTTTTGATTCACAACACATGACGATATCTGGGTCATCGCGGTTACCGGTGACGATTACTCGCGACAGTGTTTTTGCTGCGTCGGCGCTTAACCCGAGTACGGACTAGGGCAAGGACAACACAACCGTTCTTCGCGGATGCCGAACTAACACTTGAGTGAGAATGCGAGAAAATTTTGACCCAGACACTGGAAATCGGAGCATCGTTAATGTAGGAAATTGTTGAGTGTACGGGTTTACGTACATGTGATAATTATTATGTCAGCAGTTTATGCTTGCGGATCGCGTTTGTCGCGCCGCGGCGTTCGAGTTAGTTCGCGTTCGATACCCGGCCGAGTAACTCATTAATTTTAACATGTAACAGAATTATTTTAACATACTTAACATTAAACAGTGACAATTTATCATAGCATCTTTTATTTCGTACACCTCGTACAAATTTTTTTTTTTTTTTTTTTTTTTTTTAAATTCTTTGTATAGTTCTGCTAGCTGACACTGTCTTTCAAACTTTTTCTCCAAGTTTAAAAACTGGCCTATGGCTTTTTGTTTAGAGGATCCTAATTTTTCCGTAATTTCGGGTTTAAGTGGAAGTCTCACCACATATGTACCATCATCTTTTCTTTGTGTTGTCGACTCGTAGAAATCGATACATGATTGTTCTTCCGCTGACATTTTATGCTGTTCCTGTATATCTTCGATTTCCCAATACTCCTGTATCTTTTGAACATCATTTAATACGACGTTACATTGATAAGAGTCCATTCTTCCGAACAGGATCCATCCGAATTGTGTTTGTTCAGCCAATGGTAAGGAGTTATTATCCCCTCTGCATATACCTGTCATTTTGATTGCTGCGTAGATATCTGATCCCAGGAGGATATCGATTTCCCGGCTTTTAAAAAAATCCCTGTCAGCCAGTTCAATATTTTTTAGATAATCCCAAGACGGATTATTAAAAGATCTGTTAGGCAAATTTCTTACTAACTGCTTCATGATAATAGTGTCAATATTGATTGAAAAGTCGTTATACATAGACATACATGTTATGTTAATGATACCCCTACAACTGTTCTCCCTCTCCCCTAGACCATATACAACGCCCTTGCAAGGCTTACGTTTCAAATTTAATTGTTGTGCAGCATTTTCCGAAATTAATGATATTTGGGACCCCTGGTCAATAAGAGCCCTAAATGTTTGATAGGTACCATCCGCTGCCCTGACCTTGATCATGGCTGTGGCTAGAAGAACTTCGGATGTGTTATTTTGTGACACATGTGCATTATTATTAATTATTTGTTCATTCTGTATCCCACGGTTCGCATTCAACGTCGGTAAATTTGTCTTTGTAGCCGAGGTGCAGGCGTCGTGTAACAAAGTGTTGTGTTTATCATTACAGACGCGGCATCGCTTTGATGAAATACAACTCTTACCGCCGTGACTGAACAGGCAGTTAAGGCATACCTTGGACTGGGTTAGGATTTTCAACTTTATGTCATTAGACATATTGAGGAATTTCTTACAAGCGTATAATCCATGGTCATCGTTGCAGTGCGGGCATTTGATGCCTGTTGATACGTGTAATGCCTTTGCAACTGGCTTATTCACGGAATTGGTACTTTTATACGATGTTTGTTTCCAAGCTTGCAGTTTGTTTGCATTAAAGTTATGTTGATTGAAGTTATTATGTTGCGATGATTTTTGTATAGAATGATCTGACTTTCTCCTCGATGTTTCTAGGCAGGTGAACTTGCTCTCTAAAAAGTCTAGGAAATCGCTGAGTATAGGCAATTCGCGCGGGTTTTTTAAAGATTCCACGTAATCGCTGTAGGTTTCTTGATCCAATTTCTGTGATAGAATGTGCACGAGGATTGGGTCCCACGTGCTTACGTCAACACCTAAGTTTTTAATCGCGTACAAAGATTCGACTGAGACGTCATGCATCCTTTTGATTTGTACTAGGTTTTGATGCTGTATTGTTTGTAATCCTAGTAACATATTGATATGCGAGGTGAAGATCAACCTTTTATTGTTATAGCGTTTGTTAAGAATCTCTAGACACGTATGATAATTTTCAGAGCTAATTGTGAGATGTTGAATTAATCGCTCTGCCTCGCCGCGTACTTTTCCCTTGAGAAATTGCAACTTTTGGCTGTTTGAGAGCCCTGGATTTTTGTGTATGGCTTCATCAAAAAGATCTTTGAATGAGGTCCACTGGTGATAGCTACCGGAAAATACAGGAATTTCCATTTGGGGGATCGTTTTCTCCCTATGGACAACTGAGCCTAGCTGTTTGTTTATAGCTTTCTTTATCGCGTGGTACTTCTGCTCATGCCTGGTGTACTCATACTCGTAGTGCTCGTCATCGCAGTTGGTTTCCAGCTGAATTTCCCAGTGAAGCGTATCTATTGCTATCCAGCGCATCTGTATAGTTTTGAGGATGTCTTCTAATTCCCATTTCTCATCAATTAACTCCAAGTCTATGTTATTGATATTTCTCATCATTGCCTTGAAGTTAACTGCTTGCTTTCGTAGCATGTCATCTAACTTGCTGTTTGAACCTCGTGTGACCATTGCTGCTGACGTGCTAGGGTCCGTAGTAGTATACCTGGACCTGGGACTTGGTGTCTCAATATGATGCTGCTCTTCTTGTTCTTCTGCTCTTTCTTGAGTTCGCACCGACTGAGATAATTGACCCGCCTGTTTGGTGCTAATCGCTTTATACTCTTGCTGAATTATTTTTTTTATTGATATATAAATCCCATGTGTTCTTCCGTACAAGGACTCGTCAAAATAAGGATGATTAGTAACCCCTAGCCCACAGATAGTCTTATGATTATTTTGAAACTCTACCCAATAAGATTCAAGGACGTCTAGTTTACGTTTAAAATAATCTCCTTTCTTCCTGTCGGCGCCATCCTTCTTGATGTTAATGCCGAGTTTATTAATGGCTTCATAAATCTCGTTTTGATTAACGTAAAGAGTTTCCATTATTATCGAATAAAATAATTGGAAAGATCTTACTTGATATGCTGACTCCCTGGCCCTGCTGTCTTGTTGTGCTAATGCTGATGTACAGCTAGAGCTGGTTGCTAGCTGCTATGCTCCACTCACAACACCACAAACCTTGTATGAGTTCAAAGTAGCTACTT
The DNA here is from genome assembly GCA_911728495.1 of Furcula furcula. Classification (NCBI taxonomy): domain Eukaryota; kingdom Metazoa; phylum Arthropoda; class Insecta; order Lepidoptera; family Notodontidae; genus Furcula; species Furcula furcula. Next base: position 26,582,508 of record OU452253.1, read on the forward strand.
CTATGTCCACACAAGACTGTAATGTCCACTCACAAAACAAAAAAAAAAAAAAAGTTTTGTTTAAAGTTTTGTTTTGTTTTGTTGTTTTGTTTTGTTAAACAAATTTAAGAACCATACAGGACACTTTAATCGATATGATTACGGACATTCATCACGGAAGATTCAACATACATTTATTATCTCCGGAACAACTGGAAAATGAATTAAACATCATTTCAGGATTGTTAACAAAAGAATTGTTACTACCAATCGAGAATATACAACTGAATTTGCCTAAAATATATAAAGTCCTCAAGGTTAAAACTAGAATGACCAAAGAATATTTAATTTTTGAAATCAAAATACCTCTTGTCAGCAGGGATATTTATGAGTTGTATCATCTTACAGCAATACCACGGCAAGTTAAAAACACATCGATAAGCGTTATTCCTATTTCGGATTATGTAGCGATTAATTTACAAAAGGACATGTATCTACCAATGGCATTTGCGGAAATACAACAATGTATCGAAATTGACCCAGCAATTTATCAATGTCAACTACATACAACTATTTATCATTTCAAATCAAACCAGAATTTATGTATAAGAAATCTCAAAACTCAGAAATGCGAGACGATAGTTACTGCCTGTGAAAATAAATGGATACAATTAAATCGTATTAACACATATTTATATTATTGCTGCAATGAATGTGCACTTCGCTTTATGTGTGAAGATCGGGTTACCGTCGAACAGCTGACAGCGTCGGGCCTCATCGACATAGGACATAATTGCATCATCAAAGGAAGCGACTTTATTACGTTTGCGCGTAATGAACAGTCTAATTTAATGAAAATAGACCCTTATGAGTACGCCCCACAGATAGCTCCCATTAATCATATTATAAACATATCCCTGGCCCACTATGACTTAGATCAAACAGCAAAATCGGAAATAAATCAAACACTCGAAAAGATCTCCCGGCAGATCAACAACATAAAAGCCTCAGAGCGGCTTGAAGATGACTCCACGATGACGTACCATGACGTACACCAGTACACAATAAGCTACGTACTGGTGGCGGCGGCCGTAGCAGCAGCGGCATGGTTCGTGTGGCGGAGACGTCGTGTTGCGAGGGTGTCCCGCGGAGCAGAGGTTGCTCGCGAGCCCTTGCCCTCCGATAGTGGTAGTGTGCAGTGCATTAGTGCCAGTGTACTCCCTGTCCCAAATACTAAAATAAACAAAGCAACTTCTCCCATACCGATGAAAGTGTTTACAATATCGAACTTGGATTAACCAATATATTGACTCTTTAGATTTATATCGTGAACGTGACAATCTTAGCATTTTAGTCGCTTTATGTAATCATATTGCTTTACATTTTTTTAATTAATACTATGCGTTATTCGCCTTTACATTTTGATTAATTTTTTAGCCTAGTATTTAACATTGTTATTAGTTAACTTTATAAACAGCATTAATGACATTGTTAACTTTCTTGCTTGTTGGGGAAGATGTACGGGTTTACGTACATGTGATAATTATTATGTCAGCAGTTTATGCTTGCGGATCGCGTTTGTCGCGCCGCGGCGTTCGAGTTAGTTCGCGTTCGATACCCGGCCGAGTAACTCATTAATTTTAACATGTAACAGAATTATTTTAACATACTTAACATTAAACAGTGACAATTTATCATAGCATCTTTTATTTTGTACACCTCGTACATTGAGTTTGCAATAAAATATGAAACCTTTTTCTATACTATAATAAAACTCAAAGAGCACTTTTTCTGTACATTGAATATTTTTCCAAAATTTCTATGTGGGGATACTATACTATCGACATAGAGGCCAAAACAATTTTTTTTGGAATTATTGTCTGTCTGTCTGTCTGTCTGTCTGTCTGTCTCTCGTTCTGTTTGTCCAGGTATCATTTGAAAACCCGTGGATGGATTTTAATAGGACTTTCACTGATGTGTTGTGTAGAAGTCTAGGTATAAATTGGTATATAAACCATCACGCTATGTTTCATAGGGGCTAAGCAGTGAAACATTACTTGCACATATTACCACGTAATTTCCTTTGTATGTGAATAGGGTAATTATAGACTGATCAGTTAGTCATTAAGATATGTATTATTACGCTATATACAATAGGGACTGAGCAGACATTTAGTTTGCATAAGATATGGCAGTGGCGAAGGGTAAATTTTTGTAAGGGGTAAGCCGGTCCGGTACACCCAGGAAATTTTCATTAGATTTCTGTATTGTTCTAAGTACTTTGCTGATAGCAATATGACATTATATCTTTGAAAAGTTAAAATCTGTAAATCCCGAGCGAGTCCAAACTAGATTATGTATGTATTACAGTCGCAACAATAAAAGATGCGAAAAACTTAGAACTTTCATTATCGAATATCATTAGACAGTAATTTACGATGTTAGCGTGATTTACATTATGAACAGCGCCATCTATCGGTGAAATTGAACATACAATCACTATAGAACTTTAATCAAGCTAATAAATATAAGAAAGTCGTGTTAGTTACACTATTTATAACGCAAGAACGGCCTAACTAACCGATTCGGCTGAAAATTGGTGGGGAGGTAGCTTAGAACCAGGAAACGGACATAGGATACTTTTATCCCGGTAGGTTAAGGTTAAGCAACGTTAGGTAAGGTCATTAAATAGATGGGTGAACCGATTTGTATGAAAGTGTGCATATCGGGTAGGTTTGAGAATAGGTCATACAGTGTATTTCATACCGCTAGGTTAAGGTTAAGCAACATAAGGTAAGGTCATTTAATAGATGGGTGAACCGATTTGTATGAAATTTTGTGTGCATATCGGGGAGCTCTGAGAATAGGTCATAAAGTATATTTAATGCCGCTGATACCATGATTGACGAGGATATATAGAACGAGAGGAGGGTGCAAGAGAGGAGAAAGAGGGAGAGGGGATTCGAGGAGGGGGTGACGGGGTGAGGGATCGGGGGAGTTAGGTGGAGTAAGGGGGGAGTGAGAAGGAGCAAGTTCGTAGAAGAGAGAGAGGGAGAGGGTTCAGAGAGGGGACAACAGGGAAAGGAAGAGGGGGAGTGTGACGGAAACCGAAGCGGGAGGGGAAAGAGAGAGGAGAGAAAGAGCATATAAGAGAGAGATATGGAGAGAGATAAATCTAGGGAGGAGGGAGAAAAGGGGAGCAAAATGTAATAAAAGCGCGGGCGGAGCTACGCGGGTCAGCTAGTCTATATATAATATTGCGAACTCTATTGTCAAAATTTTAAATAAGAAAAACTGTCAATGTTGATAAAACAATTTGTAATGTGTAAAAGTCAATATAAAATAAATTAAATATTCTTATAATAAAAAGTGTTATTCATCCGTTTTCCTCCACTGTGTACATACATAAAACTCTGCACTTCAAGAGGTTATACGGTCCCACCATGGAAAATTTTTCAACAAAAATATCGATCGGAAATCTTGAAGGGAAATCAAATTGGACAACCTGGAAGTACAAAATCTGTATCATGCTTCGCGGTACCGCAGATGTTATGGAGGTGACTGAAGGGAGATTGACATGTCCAGCCGCTCTTCAAGAAGGGACAGGTGACGCAGATGTATCAGCTTATAACCAGGCTTTAGCTAGATTTAAGAAGGCTGATTGCAGCGCACTGCTCATTCTGACGACGAACATGACGGATGACACATTACAGAAAGTAATGAGATTTGAGACAGCTCACGAAGTCTGGATGGAGCTACATAGATTATTTGATGGTCAGACAGAGGACAGGGCTTACAACCTGTGCATGGAATTTTTCAGCTTCAAGCGTAATATATCCGATGATGTTTCCACATACATGTCGAAACTTAAAAACATCTGGAACAACTTGAATGTAGAGATTACCAAGACAGATGCAAATAGCCAGCTCCCTGATCAATAGATCAGGGAGCCTTTTCCTGATATGTAAGATCTTGGAAACTCTTGACGAAAGATTTTTTGCGTTCAAATCCAGTTGGTTACTTTTGAATAGGAGTGATAGAACTATTGACAACCTCACAACACAGCTATGTTCTTATGAGAAGGCACTCGAGAACAAAGAAGGGACTACTAGTAGAGAGACCCTGGTAATCCAAGAAGTCCAAGAGTCGAAAAAGAAAAAAGATGCAAAGGTGAAGTGCAACTACTGTTCACAAATGGGACATAGAGTAAGGAATTGCAAAAAGTGGATAAAAGATGGTAAACCCCCCAAGCCAAGCAGTTCAGCACAACCTTATTCGTCAAAGCAAGTACAAAGCATCACTCTAATGGCAGTTAGTAATGAATGCTCAAAGCCAGTAGAGCAAGATAGTGAAAGTTGGTTTGTTGACAACGGAGCAACAACGCATATCACTGTAAGGAAAGATGTGTTGCAAGAGTTTGAACCCTTCGATTCTGATGACCAATCTGTGAAGACGGCAGACGGAACAATGATCCCAGCGTTAGGGAAAGGCATTGTCGAGGTGGAATCGAGTGTAGGTGACAAGACGGAAACCATACGTATGAAAGATGTCTGGTTTGTACCATCACTGACGAAAAATCTATTTTCTACTCTGGCAGCACAAGACAATTTGCGCAACAGCTTATTCACTTCTACCGCTACAAGTTGTCAGCTAGATATTGAAGGAGTTACGAAGATTGTAGGACACAGAGAACTCAGAGGAGGTCTATACAAACTGCAGTTGAAGACAATCATTCCTGAAAAGACATGTAACTCAGTCGAAGTGAACGCTATTACGGGAACCAATATGCTGCAAGTTTACCATGAACGTTTCGCTCATCAAGATAAGCGTCACGTGAAAGCACTGGTCAAACGGGAGTTTGGTATAAACTTACCTGAAGACGAAGGTAAATGTGAAGCATGCATATACGGGAAAGCCCACAGAATGCCGTTTGGGAAAAGAGAGAGAGCAACAACACCTGGAGAAATAATACATTCCGATGTTTGCGGGCCATTCGAGCATCCCAGTGTATCGAAATTCAGATATTTTGTACTCTTCAAAGATGACTTTTCTTCGTACCGACTAGTCTACTTCATGCGTCATAAATTAGAAGTTAAAGATAAACTGAAATTGATGCTAAATGAAATCAGAACTGCTGGTCACACGGTAAAATGCCTATTAAGTGACAACGGTGGAGAATTTGATAATGAAGACGTTAGGAAAATATTGAATGCTCACGGGATTCAGCAGAGACTTACCATGCCATACACACCAGAGCAAAATGGCTGTAGTGAGCGGGAGAATCGCACCTTAGTCGAAGCCGCAAGAACATGGTTGCACGCCAGAGGTGAACTACCGCAGAAGCTCTGGGCAGAATTAATTAATACAGCTGCTTATGTTCTGAATAGAACAGGACCAACCAGAGAAAGAGATAAAGTTCCCTACGAGCTGTGGTTCGGAAAGAAGCCTAAAATTTCTCACCTACGTGTAATTGGAAGCCAGTGCTATGCTCACGTACCCAAACAATGTAGGAAAAAGCTTGCTAAGAAAGCAATAAAGGGTATTCTCATAGGCTATGAAAATAATGACGGTTATCGCATCTGGGATGGGAAGAAGACCAACAGATCGAGAGACATCACCTTCGAGAGTGAAGTTGAGTTCAAAATCTCGATAGGCGATCGTAATCAAATCCCTACAGAGTCAGAGGGAGCAAATACGAATAGTAACAATGAGGAAACGATTGAAACTGAGACCCGAAATGAACCTGATTAAACCCCAGGTCCTCCCTCTTATGTGGCGACATAAGAGGGGGGACCTGGGCCCTCCAGTGGGATCTGCACCAAATACCCCGCAGTGCGCATTCTGGCCCTCTTTAACGGCACCATAAGTCGGCGCCGTCACCCATATATGTAATGACCTTGCCTAACGTTGCTTAACCTAGCGGCATGAAATCTACTTTACGACCTATTCTCAGACCTACCTAATATGCACACAACATTTCATACAAATTGGTTCACCCATCTATGTAATAACCTTGCCTTATGTTGCTTAACCTTAACCTAGCGGTATGAACAACGTTCACAGCTATTTTTGAAGTGAAACTTCTTATGCGACTTCCAAAAATGTTATCATTTAACGCGTTAGACGTTGTGCGTTAGATGTTAAGCGTTAAACGATAGGTGTTAAACGTTAAGTGATAGACGTTAAGCGTTAAATTTTATAAGGTTATGAAAGCGCTCATGTGACGCCGTCAGTAAGTGAGTGAGTGGGTGAGTGGGCGAGTGGGCGAGTGGGCGTGTTGGCGAGTGGGCGAGCGGGTGAGTGAGTGAGTGAGTGGGCAAGAGGGTGAGTGGGCGAGTGGGTGAGGGGGCAAGAGGGTGAGTGGGCGAGTGGGCAAGAGGGTGAGTGGGCGAGTGGGTGAGTGGGCAAGAGGGTGAGTGGGCGATTTGGCGAGTGGGCGAGTGAGTGACGAGAGAGTGAGTGAATATTAAAAGGATTTTAATATGATAAATCAGGAGACCTGGCATTCTATGAGTAGAGGCGGGGAGCGCCAAAAAATAAACTAACTAGAATTACTAATTTTCAATACATGTTGTCTGATGATTACAAATTAAGGTTAAATGAAAAAAAAAAAAAATGTGCGTGCGTGGAGTCCCTCCGCGCGGAAGAAGTGAAACTTCATTCTCGCTCAGTCGATCGGTCGGTCGGTCCCTCACATACTCACTCACACACACATACCAACACTCAACTGAACTGAACTGAACCGAACCGAACCCAACCGAACCCAACTCACCTACCACTCACCTACCACTCACCTACCACTCACCTACCACTCACCTACCACTCACCTACCACTCACCTACCACTCACCTACCGCTCACCTACCGCTCACCTACCACTCGCCTACCACTCGCCTACCACTCACCTACCACTCACCTACCACTCACCTACCACTCACCTACCACTCACCTACCACTCGCCTACCACTCGCCTACCACTCGCCTACCACTCACCCACTCACCTACTACTCACCCACTCACCTACTACTCACCCACTCACGTACCACTCACCCACTCACCTACCACTCACCCACTCACCTACCACTCACCTACCACTCACCTACCACTCACCTACCACTCACCTACCACTCACTCACTCACCTACCACTCTCCCACTCACCTACCACACACCTACCACTCACCTACCATTCACCTACCACTCACCTACCACTCACCTACCACTCACCTACCACTCACTCACTCACCTACCACTCACCTACCACTCACCTACCACTCACCCACTCACCCACTCACTCAGTGACGGCGTCACATGAGCGCTTTCATAACCTTAACAAATTTACGCCTATCGCCTATCGTTTAACACCTATCACTTAACGCCTATCACCTATCATTTAACGCTTAACGCGTTATGTGATAACATTTTTGGAAGTCGCATAAGAAGTTTCACGTCAAAAATAGTTGGGTACTTTCCAACAAACTCTCGGTCGGTCCACGTAGTGAGTCTTCTCGTCAGCGAATATTTTCTTCCTTCTGACCACAGAGACTAGGGAATCTGAGCATTACCAATATTTTGTGCCCGCTTTTTAAGATGGACAAGAGGTGGGTCCCGAATTCGGCAGTTTGTTAGGTGGGTCGGAGCCCAAACAAGTTTGGGAACCACTGCTCTAATATATCATGCATGTATTATACATATAAACCTTCCTCCTGAATCACTCAATCTATGAAGAAAAATCGCATCAAAATCCGTTGCGTAGTTTTAAAGATCTAAGCATACATAGGGACAGACAGGCGCGGCGGAGGACTTTGTTTTATAATATGTATAGATATAGAAGATGTATAGATATATACTTATAATATATAGGTACATATACGTAGTTGACCGTGTGTTATCTCCGCGATGCGCAGCGAGCGCGGGCGCGCCGCTGTGGTCGTGGGAGCGTGGCGCGGGCGCGGGCGGGGAGCGCGCGCCCGCCACGCACGTGGCCGCGCTGGCGCACGCGCTGCCCGCGCTGCTGCGCGCCGCCGCGCCCGCCGCCACCGACCAGGAGCAGGCGCGCGCCGAGCGGGCGTGCGCGCGGGCGGCGCGCGCCGGCGCCGGCACCGGGGGCGCGCTGCTGGCCGCGCTGCGCCTCGAGCACGCGCCGCACGCGCCGCGCGCGCGTCCCGACGCCGCGCTGTACGCCGCGCTGCACGACCACCCGCACCACAAGGTAGGTGCAGGGCGGGGCCGCGCGCCGCCTGCCCGCTCGCGCACACCACACACCGCCCCCTCCGTGCGCAGTGGCTGTACGTGCGCGGCGCGACGTGGTGCGGCGGCGAGGCGGCGGCGCTGGCGGACGCGCTGCTGGAGCGGCAGCTGCGGCTGCACGCGCTGTTCGACGAGCTCGCGCCCGCCGCGCGGTGACCTGCGCCCCGACGCCGGCGCCGGCCCGCTCGACGACCTCCCGTCCCGTCCGATACTGAACTGTCTGAATGAAAGTATATGAGCGTCAATGCGGGATGTGGTTTTACATTTTTGCCATATTCGTAGACCTGACGGTTGAGGATTATGTTAATTGATTAAAAATAGATTTATAATTCAGTGGCTCACGACTGAAAGATAATTAATGATTCATGATTAACGTTCGACCGGAATGAGAGCTCTCGAGCGCTCAGAGTCGCATTACAGAACCATACTCGAGACTCGAGTACTGCTTAGATCGAATTGAAGTTTTAATTTTAGAACCTCACTTGAGCACTGAACTGTCAAACTAGAATCACCTGAGTATTGTCAGTTCGCGATGACATTTATGATTTTATTTTTAGTTGTTTTGCGTAAAACGATATTATCAGAAATTATTTGTAATAGAAAACAGACTGCTTGCAGTGTTGCCTTATATATTCAGAACTCAAGTAAGCAGAGATCAAAATCTCTACTCAAGACTATAGACTCAGTTGATTTGAGTTTGAGGATTGTTTTGTAATACGTTGGGTGCTCAAGTTTTGATTATTTGCTCAAGCAGTGATCAGTTGAATGCAGTTTAAGAGCTACTTGAGTCAAGTTCTGTAATACGACCCTCAGAGTGGATCCCGAGGTTGGCGATTCCGCGCGTACTCTTGTTTGCCTACTTTGCGCGAAGAGCGGTGCCAGACGGGGTTATTTTATAGTGACGGTTGCACGCGGGATTTCTTTTCGTACCGAACATAAAAAATAAATTATAATTTTAGGATTGATTGAGAATTTAATGATTGATTTATGTTCTTTAAAAGGTATATATCGACCTCCGTAAATATGGCGAGAATGCAGAACCATATCCCGTATTGATTGTCCGGTATCGGATGACCGTGTGTGGATTGTCCCGAGATATTATTATTATTTATACTAGATTGTGTATATATATGTAATGTGAATGATAAATATAAAAATAAGATATAAACAGTACTTATGTACTTACGTTTTTATTTTTATCTACATCTACACTAATATAAAGAGAAAAGATTTGTAATGAATAAACTCAAAGTACCATTTTCATAAATTTGCACCATTAAGCCGCGCCCGCTGCGCCATATTTTGAACGGAACATTGTTCGAAAACATTAGATGAGGGGCGTCGCTTGAGTGTTTTGCCATACAAATCTCGAACATTTTGCCGAAGCTTGTGGAAAACATCCCCCGCGTTCGCCTGCGGGACGGGCGGGGAGTTGTGATCGTTCGTTCATTTTATGTTGGATTTTGACGGAGGAAGACGTTTCGCCACAAAATATAGAGAGTACAGAAGGCAAGCTCATGTATGTACCTCACTTTTCATACCTACGCTCGGCGGTCGCGCTAGTCAACTCTGGCTTACGCGAAAAAACTATCGTGGTAGTGGCACTCGTATACACCTTGTTGTTTGGTGAGAATAAAACAGGAAGAACGGAAATAAATTGAGAGAGAACGGAACGGAAATTTGATGCTATAAATACAACACTTCTTCTATCTAAGTTGGCATTTTATGGTTTTTCTGCAGATTCAATTAAATGGTTTGATAGTTACCTCTCAAATAGGCAACAATTGGTGGAAATACGGGCAGATGATGGAACAACAATATCGTCAAAGACAATGAGTCTTACACGAGGTGTGCCACAGGGGTCTATTTTAGGGCCGCTTTTATTCATATTGTACAGTGCTGATGTTATTAATTGTATCCAGCACTGTAAGTATCACATATATGCAGATGATATTCAGCTGTACACATCATTCAACCCAAAGGATACTTATGTAGTGTGCCTGTCACCCCATCTATCTGTATGTTAGCGTTAGTACATAATATATAAGTAATGTAACGCTCTAGCTTAAGGACAGTAATAAACACCTTTCAGTCGCAACTAAAGCCTTTCATTGCATGGCGACCCTGCCAGTGCTGCCTTCTGGCAGTACTGAGCCATGGGTTTAAATAAATAAAGTTAAAAAAAAGTGGAAAAGACAGTTAAGCAGTGAAACAGTAAAACAAAAAAACGTAAATATTAGTGAATTTAAAATAAAAAGGTATAAATAACTTGGAATAAAATGGGACTTATGTAAAATATAAATGAATAGTGATTTAAATAAAAATATTGAGAAGAAAGAAGAATTATTAATAAATATGATGTATAAAATTAAAGAGAATAGCGAGAAAATGAAGAAAATTATGGGATTTGAATACTTACATTTGCAAAAAAAAAATCAAGATTTAAAAAATATCGAAAAAAGAAATAAAACGAAGGAGGAATGCTGCCGGAGCCGGGAGACGTGAGGAGCCGAGAAATGATGAAGGTGCAAATATGAGATGAGGAAGCAGCCGAGAGATGACTTGGTGACGAAGGAGCTGGTGTGTCAGAGATGTGTTGGTGCCGGGAGATGTGTGGAGTCCGAGAGAGCCGTATGATGGAAGCAGCTGGGAGATATTGGAACTGGTACTGGTGGACTGACTGGACTAACGTGTTTTAATAAAAGCACTTTCCAATTTTATTTTATTTTAGTTTTATACATAAAATCGAATTTTAGTAAGTATAATTGTGTTTTTAAATGTTTTATTCTAATTGTGTTTTAGAAGTACTTTTCTTATACTTATTATTTGTATAGGTACAATTGCGCATATTTTTTATAATAGGAATTCTTATCAATATAAAATCTTGTTTTAATATAGTAACGTTTTATAATATAGTAAGTTATGTAAGATATTATTGTTGCTACGTAAATCATGCGACCAATTAGGTATAACGCCGCATTCTAGGAACTTGACGACACGACGAGTCTCACGGTGGTTTGAAATTTCGTCTCGTCTTACACGATAGCGTGATGCACCTGTGCATTGTTTTAAGCACTTATAAATTTGAAGTAATAAAATGTATCATCACGCCTCTATTGTCTTTAGGGGTCCGCTATTCAATTTAAAGTGAATGGAAAATATGTTTTTTATAAGTACTTACAAAATTGATTTGTAGCAGGATTTAATGATTGGAAAAGAACGTAGAAACAGTTCAACGTTTTTTTTTCGTTTATATACTTACAGGGTTTAACAAATAATATGATTATGATATTATGATGAGGACTATATGGATATAGCAAGGAGTATTGTATAAATGTGGCAATATTTGAATTGAATTGTTGAAAACATAACAATATTAAATTGTATTCTATTTGAAAGATTTAATTAGATTGATTATTGATTAAGGCAATTTCTTTTTGTATGTTACACTTAGACTATAGAATACTATTCTTTTTTTATTTCTTTTATAAGATCGATGGTTTTACATGATTAATATACTTATACATACTTAATTAAATGTATACTTTGATGAATTCCAGATATAAGTAAATAATGTGAAAGGGTATTTAAAGTAAGGTTTTTAGAAAGTTGAAATGTTATGTTTGGAAAGATAATAAAAAGTGTAGAGAAGGTCCCGGTAATGCAGTTGCAAATGTGTTATCGAGGATCTGAAAGTCAAGGATATTCTACATTTGCGGATAAGAACCAACTAACAACTAGACTGATCACCTAGTAGTTTGTTTGGAACTCTTATAAGCAGTGGAGTTCATTCTGACTATCTTGATGAAAGGTTTAGGTTTAGGTCTATCTTCGAAATGAAAGGTTTTATGATGATATTAGTGATTTAAAAATAAATTATGTCGTTTGAAATAATGTACCAAAAGTACATACTTTGTTAACAGTAGCCAGAGATGCACTGTTGAACAAATAATAATTTATAGCAAGGTACACCAGGATACAAGGCAGGCACGAAATCCTTGTTGTGCTGATCATGACTAGGTCGAGCACCATTCGTGAAGACAACTTGGACACATGGAATGTTTATAGATGTTAGGATGTGTTAAACAGACTGCCTGAAACATTAATAATAATAATGTATAATATATAAGTGTGCACACAAATGTAAGTAATTCCTTGTATCCTGCGTAAATATGAATATAATATTAAAGGTAGGCCTACCACTGATTATAAAATGTGTACCTTGCCCAATTATGTGTTTTAAACATTGCCAAAAAAGATATTGAAGGTTTTTTTTTTGCTCGAGCTTAGTTTGTAATTTATTTAATAATATATAATTATGACTTATGGTTTTATAGCTTAAAACTTTCTTATTTATAATTCAGGGATAAGGACTAAAATATAAGTAGGTATAAACTTTAATTTGAATGTATAGATCTTTATAAGTATTACTATTAGATAATAAGTTTCTATAATGCATTTGTTTTTTTTTTCTTTCAATTTTAAAGATAAGTTCATAGGTGGCTAGACTATTTTATTTGCTGTCATAGATGAATGAATAGGTATTTAATTGTATGTAGTATTTTTTTTAAATTAAATTAATTTGAAATGTTAATGATATTTACGTTTAAGTTCAGTAGTTGATTCTGTTTTTATATATTGAATTGGAGTATACTAGCGGCCTGCGCAATCGATAGTATTCTCTTGTTTTAATATGGTTTTCTTTACATGTATTCTCTTGTTTTAATATGAATTTTATTTTTTATGATTTTCTTGTTCTCTTATTAACCTAATTTTTGAACAAAAATAATTTTAAAGAATATTTTGATTAATTATGTATTTCAAATTTATGTATTTTAAATAACTTTTTTTTTTCAAAATTAAGGGGGGTGGTGTAGTGTGCCTGTCACCCCATCTATCTGTATGTTAGCGTTAGTACATAATATATAAGTAATGTAACGCTCTAGCTTAAGGACAGTAATAAACACCTTTCAGTCGCAACTAAAGCCTTTCATTGCACTTACAGTGCTGTCAACAATATTAACGATGACCTCCAAAGTATTGTAACATGGTCTCAACAAAATTCCTTAGTTCTAAATCCATCTAAGTCAAAATTTATAGTAATAGGCAGCCGTCAACAAGTAAAGGCCATACTAGAAGAAAAACCTATAATAAAAATTCAAGATAAAGAGATAGATATGGTAAAAGTGGCTAGCAGTTTGGGCCTTACCATTGATTCAAAACTTCGTTTTGAAACTCACATAAATAATGTTGCTAGAAATTGTTTCTATAGACTAAAGATATTATACTCCATACGGGAATACATTGATATAGACATTAGAAAACAACTAGTTGAGAGTCTAGTCTTATCAAGGCTCAACTACTGTGATATAGTTTATGGACCATGTTTACTGAAGACAACAGAAAAATTAATACAACGTATACAAAACGCATGTGCTAGATATTGTTTTAAAATTCCAAGAAGAAGCCACATTACCCCTTACCTAAATAATAACAATATTTTGAGGATGACAGCAAGGAGAAAATTACACTTATCTAGTCTGTTATTTGGAGTAATAGCTACGCATAAGCCTGAATACTTATATGAAAAGTTAAAATGGAAACAAAGTAGATCACAACACCATGCAATAAGGTCTATCACAAATCCGCTGGTGAATTTCAGGCATAGAACTGCCGCCTTCGCAGGATGTTTCAAGCATGCCGCCACTCAGTGTTGGAATGACATCCCACCACCCATTAGAGACCTTAAATCAATAAAATCGTTCAAGTATTTGCTCAAAAAACATTTCATACAGTTACAGAAAAATGATCCTACTTATATGTGAAAAATGTATCATGCGTATTCTGCCTTTATTGTATATAGTCGTTTCGTTATGAGAATAAGATCATATTAGTTTATAGACATGGTGATGGGTTTTTAATTATTTACCGATTAATTCAATATTTTTATTATATTCCTCATTTATTGTACATTATCAAACAATCACTATTTTAAGTTATTACACTAATACTCAGTTTATTTTATATAAGTACTTAGTTTACATTATTAGCTATAATAACAACATAATAGTTATGATGGAGGTAGGAAAATGCTAAGATTGTAAATATAATGAAACTTACCCGCAGATTATGGCTAAGCCAATACAATAATGTAGAAGTAGGCAGGTCATTTCATTTTGTGGCGCAGGATTTGAAACTTTTTATACTAGAACTCTTTAATAAGACAGTTCTGAAATATAAATATTCTTAAATAAAATAATGTTTGATAGTACAATCATAATCTAGATATAAATTTGTTGTAAGAAATGTAAGATAAATTACGTAAGTAGCCTCACCTGGGGTTTATGAACATATATACAAAGTACTCTGTGGTAATGAATGATGATACAGTCTAATTTCACTCAATACCAATAACGACATCTCGTGAATTTTTACAACTTACACCGAGTTTTGCTTTTGCTTGCTTTCACTCAAAGAGATGATGACAATGTGAGGTTAGAATGGCATCTAAGTGTCACGGAGGTTGGTACTGAAAACCAGTGCTGGACCGGGAGCATGGCCTCCGGTTCAGCGATAAAAGCTGAGTTGCCAACCTCGTTTGCTGGAACTGCGGCGTACCATTTAATCTAGATAAGTACTGTGGGGGTCCTATCGGAGGAGATAAATGAAACCCTCAATCGACGTAAAAACAATAATGGACTGTATTTCGCTTTCTTCAATTCTTCGTTATAACTAGTTCGTATATACAATTTCTTATGTTCTAGGCTCCCTATGTTCTAGGCTTCTTATATTCTAGGCTTCTTATTGAGGATCCAGGAAAATGTCGAGTACGAAAAAACTAGCCGAGCAACCTACTAATATATGAAACTTTGGGGTCTCAACTAGTGCGTATTGAACACAGTAAACAAATTGCTATCAAACTCAAACTCAAAAATAGTTTATTTCAAATAGGCTTAACGCTAGCACTTTTGAAAGGTCATGTATTTTTTTTTTAAAATCTACCACCGGATCACAACGCGGCCTCAACTGAGAAGATCCGGCAAGAAACTCAGCGGGCTTGTCATTTTATCACTTTTTTTTTTTTAAACAGTTTGTCATGTTACAACTAGATCAGAGCGACAATGTGTCTTGCCGTTCAAAAGATCAAATAATACAGAAAAAAAATAATAAAATACGACGAAAGTAGGTACAACAAACTAAAAAGCCAAAGGGATAGTAGTCGGACCAGTCCCCCCAAGCAGCACCCGCGCACGAGTTGACTCGAGCAGCAGCCATCACTCCCCTCAACCATATTGGAGGGAAGGGGGTGACCCGCCACACGAAGCCGCCACAAGCAAAGACTTTTCGATGGCGAGCATGACCGATCTAAGATCACAGTGGCACACGTCTAACATTTAACTTCTGCTGTTAAGCAGTGCCTCGTCAGGCAAGACACAAAGCACTTTAACATATTATTGATGTCATCAATTAATTGACTAGTGCAGCAGCCATCAGTTATCCACCACTTTATATGGTGTTACAAATTGTAAGCCTTAAAATTCAAAGCTTGCATGAGTCAGGCAGTTCAAGCCCACGCAGCTTTATCCTCTAGGTAATCCGAGATTTTATAATAAGCCGTTTTCGACAATCGGCTTTTTATCAAAGGTTTAAATTTATTCAGTGGAAGATCTCGGATATCCTGTGGCAGTTTGTTATAGAAGCGTATACTTTGACCCATAAAAGATTTGCCTGTTCTGTGGAGACGCGTGGAATGCAAAACAAGATCGTGTTTGTTCCGGGTATTAACACCATGAATATCACTATATTTTTTAAAAGATCCAATATTTTTCTGAACATAAACTAAATTTTCAAATATGAATTGTGAAACAACGTTAGAATATCTATTTCTTTGAATTTTTCTCTAAGTGAATCGGTAGGAGCCAGATTATAAATGGCTCTCACAGCTCTTTTCTGCAGAATAAAAATGGCATTAAGTTCTGCAGAAGATCCCCACAGTAATATACCATAAGACATAATACTGTGGAAATAGCTGAAATAGACAATTCTAGCGGTTTCAACATCAGTTAAGCGTCTAATTTTTTTCACTGCATATGCCGCGGAACTTAGTCTACCTGACAGTTTCTCAATTTGTGGGCCCCATTGTAGCTTAGCGTCTATTGTTATACCAAGAAACACAGTCGAAACCTCAAGGTCCAACGATGCTCCATTAATTTCCACATTGGTAGCCACCGGTCTTACATTAGGTGTTACAAATTTTATACACTTAGTTTTGCTCTCATTCAGTTTTAAATTGTTAATATTGAACCAGTGGACAACTTTAGAGAGGGCGTTGTTCACTTCGTCATAATCATGGAGTTTACGCTTAACTTTAAATAAGAGAGAGGTATCATCCGCGAACAATACAACATTAAGTTTATCCCCCACGAAGTAGGGTAAATCATTAATGTATATTAAAAACAGAAATGGGCCTAATATTGAACCTTGAGGGACGCCTAAGGAAACCACAGATCCTGGGGATCTCTTACCATTTATATCAACCTTCTGAATTCTATTATTCAAATGTCAGAAGGTCTAAAGCTCTGTTCCTCAAACCATAGTGGCGTAATTTCCTGACCATCGTGTCATGATCTACGCAATCAAAAGCTTTGGATAAATCACAGAATACACCAAGAGCATCATGTGATTCCTCCCAAGCCTGGTAAATATATTTTAATAATTCGACTCCCGCGTCAGTAGTTGATCGATTTTTTCTAAAGCCGAACTGTTTATCATGAATAAAATTGTTTTTATTAAAATGATCTAATATTTGATTTAATATTAGTTTTTCATAAATTTTACTTAAGGCTGGCAACACCGAAATAGGCCTGAAATTCGTAGGCTCAGCGGTACTGCCAGACTTAAATATAGGTACAATTTTGCTGTGCTTCATAAGGTCAGGAAACTCTCCACTCATAACACAGCTATTAAATATCACTGCTAGTTGAGGGGCAATTACTTCAATTATTGATGCTATTACTTGTACAGAAAGTCCCCATATATCAGCTGTCTTTTTCTGATTAAGCTGTTTGAAAGTATTTATAATATCATTAGCAGTAACAAAACAGAATTGAAAGGCTGTGCCACACTCTGGTATGTTTTCTTAAAATTTCAGCGGAAATGGACGACGAATTCAGAGTTTTCGTTATATTAATGGGAACATCAGTAAAAAATCGTTCAAACTCTGTCGCCACATCTAAATCCGCTGTTACATCTTTATTATTCACATGTAAACAAAAATCATTATTGCGTACTGATGACCTACCAGTTTCACTATTTATAATATTCCATGTCATTTTAATTTTGTTTTCAGAGTTTCTGATTTTTTGTTTTAAATAATTAGCTTTAGCTATGGAACAAGCTCGTTTAAATACCTTAGAGTATTGTTTTACATATTCTTTAAATAGCGGCGAGGAATTAACACATCTTTCATTATAAAGTTCGTACAATTTTCTCCGACTCGTATAGATACCTACGGTCGCCCAATCATTAAACGATACATTATGATTATCTACCAATTACATTACATTTCACTGGGCATACTTTAACTAGCTAATTTGATGTAGCTTTTCGTCCGTCACAGCTCTCCCCCCGGCGTAGTTCACGCAGCCTCTTCTTCTCTCGGGAGGACGATAAGCCTTCTGACGGGTCGCCTGAATATCCCACCTCGCGTTCGCACGTCCGCGCTTCGCACGACACCGTCCGGTCCGGTGTATACACGCTCTATCTGACCTCGGGGCCATACGTTCCGAGGTAATAAACCGTCCGCGATGATTACGACGTCTCCTTCTTCCGGCGGGTGATTAGGTCCTCGGTGATCTCCCCGCGGGTTAAGCGTCGGTAAGTATTCTTTCATCCATCGCGTCCAGAACATATTACTTAGCGCTTGTGCTGCCCTCCACTGTCTTTATCGGCGAGGTCGCAGTCGCCTACGTGCGGTAGACCGGTCGCAGTGCCCAATAAAAAGTGGTTCGGCGTCAGTGCTTCGGGATCGTCTGGGTTCACGGCTACGTGAGTGAGAGGTCGCGAATTTACGGTATTCTCAATTTCCGCTAGTTGCGTTTGCAATACTTCTTCTTTAGGCGCTCGCTTCTTTAACGTAACCAAAAGTGCTGACTTTACGCTCTTGATGAGTCTCTCCCAGGCTCCCCCCTGGTTCGGGGCTCCCGGATCGATAAACTTCCATTGTATCTTGTTTGTTGCAGCGTAGTTTTTAAAGTGAGGTAACCATCCTTCGTATGCTTCATGTAACTCGCTGCTGGCTCCCCTAAAGTTGGTTCCATTGTCCGAATAGATGACGGCTGGCCATCCTCTTCGCGCAGCCATTCTTCGCAGTGCCATTATGGCGGAATCTGTACTCAGGCTTGGTATGAGTTCTACATGTATTGCTCTGGTCACAAGACATGTAGCCAATAGACCCCAGCGCTTTTCTTTACGTCTTCCTATTGTCACCCACATAGGGCCGAAACAGTCTATTCCGCAGTGCGAAAAGGGCCTAGTGAACGCGCTGACTCTAGCGCTTGGTAGGTTCCCTTTGACCGGCGTCGCCGGCGTTCCTCTGCGGATCTTGCACCATGTGCAATGTCGAAGGATTTTTCTTACTGTTGGTCGCACTCTTAAGATCCAATATCGTTGTCTCAGAGTGTTCACAATTTGTTCTCGTCCTACGTGACTATTTTTCTCGTGTTCGCGCTTTATCATCAACCTTGTAAGCGCATGCGCGCCATCTAGTATAGGTGGTTCCTTTAGTTCGTCGGGTACCGTGGCGGCGTTAATTCGTCCGTTCAGGCATAATAGCCCGTCGCCGTTCAGCTTGGGATCCAGCCTATACAATCCGAGCGTTCTTCCGTATGGATGGGCGCCCGCGCAGAGCTCCTTGGGCGCGCTGGGTCCCTTTGAATCGCTGACGTGTTCGAGCAGGTGCGGCCGGTTTGTGTTCCATCCCGCCAGTTCAAATCCTGCTCGTCGGTGCACATCTCGCACCTCCGCGCGCAGCGCTCTCCTCGTCTATGAAACTCTCGAGCCAGTCGTCCATATAGTGGTTGGTGGTGATCGAATGCAATGCTCTAGGATGCGTTGCTGCGCATTCGTCGGCGTTTCTGTTCCGAACGCTGTGTGCTAAGAACGGAGAGCTTTTCGCGCCGAATATCATTGACGTCATCTCGTATTTGCGCGGAGGGTCGTTCCGATTATCCGCGCGCCATAAAAACCGCTGAGCTACTCTGTCTTCGGGTCGTATCTTTATGCGCAGAAACATTTCTCTTATGTCTGCAGTGACCGCTACTGCTCTTTCGCGGAATCGGAATAGTACGCCGTAGAGTGCTAGCAACATGTCGGGTCCCGCTAATAGCTCATCGTTCAAGCAACTTCCATTGGTGCGTGCGGCGGCATCGAACACAAGCCGCACCTTTCCTGGCTTATTCGGATTCGTAACTGCGAAATGCGGTAGGTACCATGTGTGCGGGTCGTCTTCGTTTGCGTTTTCGACCGGAACGGCATATCCTTTTACAAATAGATTATTCATCTGATCCGTGTATGCTTTTCTAAACTCGGCGGACTGGTCCATTTTCCTCTCCAGCGTGCGCAGTCGTCGTGCCGCCATGTCGTAACTCGGCGGTAGGCGAGCTTCTTCCGTGCGCCACGGTAGGCCTACTTCATAGTGTCCGTCGGTTAGTCGCACTGTCTTCTCGAAAATCTCCTTCCCTCGTTCATCTTCGCGCACCGGCTTTGTTCGTGTCGAGATTCCGAGTGCGTCTATCGCGAAATGCGACGTAACGAGCTCATCTAAGCCTGCGTCGCACGCATTCGGTTCGGGACGCTCGGCTATTCGCGTGTGCAGGACGGTCTCACCTTCGTCCGTTTTTTTGGCCACAATCGTGCGTGGCAGGGTCCCATGGACCACCCATCCGAGTCGCGTGAGTGATGCCACTGGTTCGTTCGTCGGGCCCGTCAATAAGTGTCTGGATACAATCAAGTGCCAATTGTCTGCGCCTATTAACACACGTGGTTTGGCGTTGGCGTAACATACGTCTTCCGGGCGTAGTCCGTTCAGGTGCTTACGCTTCAATTGATCCGCAGTTATCGTCTGCGCTGAGATGTCTAAACTCTTTATGGTGCGTGCCTCTATCGGGTGGAAGTTCGTTCGCATCCCTTTGATCTCAATCCTCACTCGTTGACTTCCTGGTTCGCTTCGTGTGGAAGTTACGCCGCTTACTTTCAATGTCTGCTGTGGACCGTGTGCGTTCACAGCGTGGGCAACTTCCTCGTCAATGAGCGTGATGGTAGATCCCTCGTCCAATAAAGCGTACGTATCCATTTTGAGCCCGTCGGGTCCCCGAATTGTAATCGGACAGACCTTCAACCAAACCGATTTATGTTCTGAGGCGGCATGTGCTACCGTGATCGTGGCAGTCTCCTCTTCGGTTGTGGTTTCGTTCATTGGTTCAGCTTGATGCTTGTTATTATGCAGCAGCGCGTGGTGCGCGTGTCGACATTCTTCGATGCCGCACTTCTTCGCCTTACAGGTGGCTCGTCGGTGACGGATATTTAGGCAACGGAAACATACGCGGGTTCCCTTCGCCCAGTCCCATCGTTCATTAACCGTCATCGCATGTACCTTTTTGCAGTCTGTCGTGTTATGTTTGTTTCCGCAACAGATGCATACTTTCCTGGATGGTGCATTCGTGGTTGCGTACACGGCGGCCTCTTTCCTTTGATAGGCAACCTTCGGTCGTACTTGCTGCGGCGCCCCAGTTCGTGTGGCGATCTCGTGGCGTGTCGGTTCCCGCGTTGCACTCGCCGTCGTAGAGTATGCGAATCTTACGGCCCGATCTGCTTCTCTCATCAGGAATCGCGAGAGGGTGACTACTTCCGGTTCATCGCGGCTCCCGTACTCGTCCGCGTAGTCGCACCATCTGGCTCTAATGTGAGGACTCAGCTTCTCTATGACCTGACGAGCGAGCATTGGGTTCTGCAGGTAACCTCTCTCATCTATACATGATAGCACGCCGACGATGTTCTGAAGTTTTACCGCGAACGCATTCAAATCGCTGGCGCTTGTGCCAGGTCGCGGCAGCTTCCTTATATCGTTCAAAGCTTTGTCAATTATTATTTCCGGTCGGCCGTAACACTGCTCCAAGGTTCTCATAATAATCTTGGGGTTGCTGGCCGTGTAGAGCAATGCGGCCACTGACTCACGTGCCTCTCCTTTTAAACATGCTCTTAATCGCGCCAAGTTTTCTGCCGGTGAGAATCCGTGTAAATGGGTAGATTCCGACATAGCCGCTTTGAAAGGCAGCCACTCTCCGGGTGCCCCGTTGAATGTCGGCAAATCTTGCGTTTGTCTAGAGGGCGTTCTTGTGCACGCCATCCGCTCTAGTACATCAGCTAGTCGGTCGATCCCGCGGTCTCGCGATCGGGTCGGCGTGGGCGATCTAGCTCTTGGTTCATATCTGACGCGGCTCGGGATTGGCGTCGCTTCCTGTTGCCGTGGTGGCAGTGGTTGTGGTCGACAAGTTCCTGGATCCATTTCTTCGGGTTCACGATGTCTTCGCTCCCCCCGTATTTCAGCGCCTTGTAGCCAATCGTTAACTCTTCCCTCGACGTCCGTAGTTTCCAGGGCGTCTGCGCTTTCTCGATCGGTCTCTTCACGTATTGTGGCGACATCTGCGGCTAGTCTCTTCCTAACTAGCGTGGCTTGCAGTTGCAGTTCCTGTCGTCTGATTTCCGCCAACTGCTCTTCGGCTTCTAGTTCCTACAGTCCGGCCCCCGCACACTAGACGCTCGTACCGACACAGGTGCGCTCTTCAGCTCTCTTCTGAGCTGGTGGTGTCACGCAAACACACCACACCGCCGTGAGGCGTTAACTCGTGCTGCCGACCGTTTGACACCGTTAGGTGGCAGACAGACACGAGCCGCGGGCAAACCGCATATCCGTTGCTCGACGCGGTGCTTGATGCTCGACGTGACGCTCGACGCTCGTTGTGGCGCTCGACGCGGCGTGTGACACCCGATGTGGCGCTCGACGCGACGTGTGACACCCGATGTGGCGCTCGACGCGACGTGTGTCGATCTTCTATAATTAATCTTCGGTCTTCTATAACGAATCTTCGTTCTTCTATAACGAATCTTCGTTCTTCTATAATGAATCTTCGTTCTTCTCTAATGAATCTTCGTTCTTCTCTAACGAATCTTCGGTCTTCTCTAACGAATCTTCGGTCTTCTCTGGTTCTTGATCCGGCTCCGATGGACCACAATTTGTGGGGGTCCTATCGGAGGAGATAAATGAAACCCTCAATCGACGTAAAAACAATAATGGACTGTATTTCGCTTTCTTCAATTCTTCGTTATAACTAGTTCGTATATACAATTTCTTATGTTCTAGGCTTCCTATGTTCTAGGCTTCTTATATTCTAGGCTTCTTATGTTCTAGGCTTCTTATATTCTAGGCTTCTTATTGAGGATCCAGGAAAATGTCGAGTACGAAAAAACTAGCCGAGCAACCTACAATATATGAAACTTTGGGGTCTCAACTAGTGCGTATTGAACACAGTAAACAAATTGCTATCTACCAATTACATTACATTTCACTGGGCATACTTTAACTAGCTAATTTGATGTAGCTTTTCGTCCGTCACAAGTACATTATTATGTTGTCTAGTTGTAAAGTTTGTGCTATAATTTATCATTTTATTGTATTATTGAAGTGAAACTTCTTATGCGACTTCCAAAAATGTTATCACATAACGCGTTAAGCGTTAAATGATAGGTGATAGGCGTTAAGTGATATAGGTGTTAAACGATAGGCGATAGGCGTAAATTTGTTAAGGTTATGAAAGCGCTCATGTGACGCCGTCACTGAGTGAGTGGGTGAGTGGGTGAGTGAGTGAGTGAGTGAGTGAGTGAGTGAGTGGGTGAGTGGGTGAGTGGGTGAGTGGGTGAGTGAGTGAGTGAGTGAGTGAGTGGGTGAGTGGGTGAGCGAGAATGAAGTTTCACTTCTTCCGCGCGGAGAGACTCCACGCACGCACATTTTTTTTTATTTGTGTACGTCGTTTTTTTGGTAAATAAATATTATTTCTTCTTCTTCAAATAAAAATCATTATTTACTAAAATAATTCAATTTTGATGTAATTGTTTACACTCGAATTTATTACACTTTCGACGTCTCCTTGTTAAGACGTGTACGTGTTGTACTATCGTTTCGTATTGACATTCGCATTTCGAGCCCAAATTCGGAGGGTTTACGTTTGTTGGTGCAGAGTTCCCGTGGCCATCCTCCTGCTCCATCATCAGACTCACAAACAGACATACAGACCGACCGGTAGACAGTCAGACTTCCGGACATTTGCGTCAAAATAATAACACCCCTCGCTTTTGGTCGGGGGTTAAAAATACAAGCTTGTTATAATACAAGCAAATACTTACCTACTTACCTCTGTGAAACAACTGGTAGCTTAAAAAACGACAATTCACCGCGTTTAAAGTAGAATTTAAACATCCATTAACTGAACAGGTGCAATAGCCATCTTATTTGATGTTCCATCTTTGCTCAAAAAAAAAACACAAGAAGCGTTCGACGCGTGTCCGAGGCGGATGGCAACCGCGCTCGCATTAATCTGAGATAAACCAGGAATTCGTGTCCGTGAGCGCTGTCTATGTGTGCGTTACTCGAGCGCCCGTTGTATGAAGCTTGCCTTCTGTACTCTCTATATTTTGTGGTTTCGCCCGGAATATTTTTTTCGCACGTGGACATTGTTTTGCTTTGACTATGGTGTGGAAGTGTTCCAGATACTATATTGTTATTAATTGCGCTAATGTGGTTGATATGTGAAAGACCCGTGATTTGAGATGCTACCTCAAATGAAAATAAAGATGAAATAAAAAATTCGGATCGAGGTGTTTACTGAACATCGTTTACTGAACATTGTTTACTGATCATGTCGCAGCGGGTGGGAAATGTTCGATATACAATGTTCACTGAACATTGCTTTGTTCAAAAATTGGCGCAGCAGACGCGGCTTAAGAATGCTATTATCCCTGAGTAACATAACATTTAAAAAAAAACTACCATTATGGGGGTTAACATTTTTTGAGTATAAAATGCGCATAAAAAAATTCATGCTGCATTGATGAAACTTTGCGAATACATTTATCACCGCAAATGCAAATCCATGTGCCAATAATATTGTTTTGATTATCAACCCCTAAGAGGTTCTAATTGGGGTCCAAAAAATGTTTTTTGATTTACAGCCAATACTTAATTTATGTATTGCACACAAGAATCTAACATACCTATTCCGGCAAAAACAACCACTAAGTTAATTTCATGGGGTTGAAAAGTTTGCACAAATCAGGATTTCCATTTAATGTTATAATGCAGGTACTCAACCTGGGCAACGCAACTCGGTAAATAAACTCAACACAACAATTGAAGAAACAAATTTTTGGATTTTTTCTAAACCTTGATCCAACTCGAACCAGTTCTATACAGTTTGATTTATCCGGCTTGATTCATCTCGATTCACTTTGTTTTACCTTGACCCACATCGACCCACCCAGACCACTATATCGATCCAACTCGGTGCATCTCGATTCACATCGATCCACCTCGATTTACCTCGCTTTAGCTCGACCCAGCTTGATCCTGCTTGATCCAGTTTGATCCAGTTCAAACCAGATTTATTCAGTTCAATCCGGACTTATCTCGATCCCCTCGGTTCATCTAGATTCAAATCGATCCACCTCGATCCAGCTCGAACCAGATCGATACAGTTTGATAATCTGACGTGACTCATTTTGATCCATTTTGTTTCATATAGACCCATTTCGACCCACCTTGACTTATATTGATCCACGTCAGTCTATCTCGATCCACAATCCACATTGATCTACCTCCATTTACTTTGATCCAGCTTGCTTTTGCTCGGTTCACCTTGATCCTGCTTGATCTGGTTTGATCCAGCTCAAACCAGTTTTATTCAGCTGAATCCGGTATCACCTATCCGGTTCAATGCAATTTCATGATCGAGTTTGGCTTAACTCAATCCACTTTATTCCATCTTAACCCACTTCAAACCACCTTGGCATATCGATCCACCTCGGTCCATCTTGATCCACTTCGATTTACCTCGATTCATCTTGATCCTGCATGCTCCAGTTTAATCTAGCTCAAACCAGTTTTTATTCAATTCAATCCGTTATTATCTTAGAGGAGATACCACTTGGTACTTACTCTAAGGTTATTATCGAGTTTGATGCAGTTTGATAATCGGGCTTGACTCATCTCGAACCAGTTTATTTCACTTTGAGCTACTTCGACCCACCTTGACTTATCTCGATCTACCTCGGTCCATCTTGATCCACATCGATCCACCTGAATTTACCGAGGTAAATGATCCAGCTCGCTTTAGCACGGTGATCCGACTCAACCCAGCATAGGCAGCAGGCAAAATAATTTTCAAAATCGGATCAGTAGTTCCGAAGATTACCCGTAGACTAAACATACTTACAAACATACAAAAATACAAATTTAAACTCTTTACAATATTAGTATAGAAGTGTTAGATATATAAGTATAGATATAGATATCGACGGGCCTGTTGGTCTAGTGGTCAGTCACCCTGCCTGCCAACCGATGTGTCGTGGGTTCGATTCCCGCCAAGTGTCTGGGTGTTGTTTATCTATTTATGTATGTATTTACAAAAAAAAAGTATATAAGTATTAGTATCAGTTGTCTGGTTTCCATAGTACAGGCTCTGCCTAGTTTGGGATCGGATGACCGTGTGTGGATTGTCCCAAGATATTATTATTATTATATTAAAGTGTAGACAATATTTTTAAAAACCTTCATCCTTAATTTAAAACGCGTTTTACTTAAAAAATCAACGCGGGCGAAGCCGCGGGCTACAGCTAGTGTATTATATATATATTATCTTATTATATAATATATATATATAATCTTCTTATTATATAAAAGAGTAGACAAAAACCCACTCATCACGAAATCTCAGAAACTACAAGTGCTAGGAGTCTCAAACTTTGCATGGGGGTTCCTTTTAGGACGTAGGTGCTCACTAAGACGGGGTTTTGCGAAATTCAACCTCTAAGGGGGTGAAACAGGGGGGGCAAAGTTTGTATGGGAGAACGCGATTCCTTGGTCCTATTAACTTGAAATTTTGCACAGATATTCGTTAAGAAAGTTAATTGAATTTGTATTTCATATTTTTTTTAATTTATACCTTAACAGGGTAAAAAAGGAGTATTATTACTCAACCGACGGCAGTACAAATATATCACAAGAATAAGATAGGGTAATTCGGAAAATAAAACAAAAGCTCCTTGGTCAAGTGGTTAACCTCTCAGGGAAGCGTCCTCTAAGCATGGACTGTCCGGGTTCGCTACCCGTGTATGGATTTTATTTTTGTATTTTTAAACTTTGTTTTTGACTTTTTTATTTATATTAAGATTCGATGTTTTAAATATTTACCTCATTATTAACTCCAGCACTTTTTATCTCTAATAGATTTTTTATACATTGAAATTAAACTACTTTTACGGATTTTATCGCGGTTTATTTATTGATTTTACTATCCCGACGTTTCGAATGCTTTGCTTTGTGTAATATTCGCGTAAGTAAAAGACAACATTAGATTTTTTATATTTAATACTTTTTTATTTATTTAAAATCATGCATACGTGGTTAGTTTCTCTCTAATGTTATGATTTAGTTATTAGTGGAAACTTAATTTTTGTACAATTGGATCTAAGGTAAAATATCACGCTATATGCATTACGGACTGAGCAGACATATAACAAGAATATGATCAAGGTAATTCGATTAATAGAGAGTAGCCGTGGTCTGGAGGTTACGGAAGCGTCTTCTAAGCACATCAGGGTCCGGGTTCAAATCTCTCTTTGGGATTTTTTTTTGTGTACTTTTAATCATTTTATTTCTGATCATTTTGTTATTTTTTTAATTTTTCACTGAAGTTTTTTTACTTAATTTATTTAGAAGTTTTATCTAAGTAAATAAATTTAATTAGCTTACGTTGACTAAACCTAAAGAGGTACCTACATACATAACAATCAAGTAGGTACTAGACATTCTATATATCATTCATTCCATATAATATACGGTAAATCTGGGATATAATATGCTTGCCCCCCGGCGGCGGACTTAAAGGCCAGGCACTGAGGGACACCTGGTGCAGATCCCACCCGAGAACCCAGGTTTCCCTCTCATGTGCCGATGTGACAGCCACGGGAGTTTTATTGGGTAAAAATCCCAAATACCCAGGTTGACTTCCCCACGGGATCCCGTGGACATATTGGATGTTTCCCCCGCCACTCCTTAACTGTGACAACGGTGACAGATTCTCGGGGGGCTATAATGCGCCCCCGACAGCGGCTTCAAAGGCTCTTGCCTTGCACTGAGGGGTACACGGTGCAGCCCTCCTTTTTTGTGTGGACAGCTGTGGGGGACACATACCGCAGTCGATCACCCGCAGGATCCTGGAGGCCTATTGGAAGTTTCCCCGCGATCCCCGTATCTTTGAGCACGATGATAGTTTCCCGGGTGGCTTTATTGTGCCCCCCGGTGGCGAGCTCAAAGGCAAGCCACTGTGGGATCTTGGTGCAGATCCCACCGGATAGCCCAGGTCTCCTTCTTACCTTCGGAGTCGCTGGACGCTCGGGGTGTGGGCCCTTTGAGCGACCATTGAGTACGGCGGGGACTCCGAGGAGGACGGCGGCGGGGTTGCGACCCCCGTCCCCGTGAGTACCGTGTCGGGTTCCCGGGGGGCTACAATGCGCCTCCCGGCGGCGGGCTCAAAGGCAAGGCACTGAGGGGCCCCTGGTGCAGATCCCATAATAATAATTTAAGTTATTTTTGTAAGTTTTTCTGTATGTTTTTCTTTGGTGTGACAATAAAGAGTATTCTATTCTATTCTATTCTATCCCACCGGAGAGCCCTGAGGTCCCCCCTCTCATGTGCCGATGCGACAGCCGCGGGGGTTTTAGTGGGTAAGAATCCCACATACCCTGGTCGAGCCCCACAGCTCCCGGGGATCTTTCGAAGATTTCACCCGCGTCAAAAAAAAAAAGGTCTTCTTATGTACTGATTTAACGGCCGTTGGGGGTTTAGTGTATAAGAATCCTACTGTCTGAGTGGGTGTGTGTGAGTGTGTGTGAGTGGTTCGGTGTGGTACGGTGTGGTGCGGTGTGGTGCGGTGTGGTGCGGTGTGGTGCGGTGTGGTGCGGTGTGGTGCGGTGTGGTGCGGTGTGGTGCGGTGTGGTGCGGTGTGGTGCGGTGTGGTGCGGTGTGGTGCGGTGTGGTGCGGTGCGGTGCGGTGGGGTGTGGTGCGGTGTGGTGCGGTGTGGTGCGGTGTGGTGCGGTGTGGTGCGGTGTGGTGCGGTGTGGTGCGGTGTGGTGCGGTGTGGTGCGGTGTGGTGCGGTGTGGTGTGGTACGGTGTGGTAGCGGGACTGAGCGGGACTGACGGGGACTGAACGGGACAGACCGGGACTGACCGGGACTGAGCGGGACTGACCGGGACTGACCGGGAATGAGCGGGATTGACCGGGACTGAGCGGGATTGACCGGGACTGAGCGGGACTGAGCGGGACTGACCGGGACTGAGCGGGACTAAGCGGGACTGACCGGGACTGAGCGGGACATACCAGGACTGACCGGGACTGACCGGGACTGAGAGGGACTG
Source organism: Furcula furcula (assembly GCA_911728495.1). Taxonomy (NCBI): domain Eukaryota; kingdom Metazoa; phylum Arthropoda; class Insecta; order Lepidoptera; family Notodontidae; genus Furcula; species Furcula furcula. The sequence goes on from OU452253.1 coordinate 26,611,482, forward strand.
ACCGGGACTGAGCGGGACTGAGCGGGACTGACCGGGACGTACCGGGACCGACCGGGACTGGCCGGGACTGAGCGGGACAGACCGGAACTGACCGGGACTGACGGGACTGAGCGGGACTGACCGGGACTGAGCGGGACTGAGCGGGACTGACCGGGACTGACGGGACTGACCGGGACTGGCTTGGACTGACTCGGATTCAGTCAGTCAGTCAGTCAGTCAGTCAGTCCGAGTCAATGAAGTGAAACTTCAGCGACTTACGTTCAGCGCTCCTGGGGAGGGGGAATAGAATGAGACAGAGCTAGAATGAAGTTTCACTTCTTCCGCGCGGAGGGACTCCACGCACGCACATTTTTTTTTTTGAAGTGAAACTTAAGTTTCACTTCAAAAAAAAAAATGTGCGTGCGACTTCCAAAAATGTCATCATTTAACGCGTTAGACGTTATGCGGTAGACGTTGAGCGTCAGATGTTAAACGGTAGACGTTAAGCGCTAAGTGTTAAACGTTAAGCGTTTAATTTGTTAAGGTTATGAAAGCGCTCATGTGAAGCCGTCACTGAGTGAGTGGGTGAGTGAGTGAGCGATAGTGAGCGATAGTGAGCGACAGTGAGCGATAGTGAGTGATAGTGAGCGATAGTGAGCGATAGTGAGCGATAGTGAGCGATAGTGAGCGATAGTGAGTGATAGTGAGTTACAGTGAGTGATAGTGAATAATAGTGAGTGATAGTGGGTGATTGTGGGTGATAGTGAGTGATAGTGGGTGATAGTTAGTGATAGTGGGTGATAGTGAGTGATAGTGAGTGATAGTGAGTGATAGTGAGTGATAGTGAATGATAGTGAATGATAGTGAGTGATAGTAGGTGATAGTGGGTGAGTGAGTGAGTGAGTGAGTGGCACGGTGTCGTACGGTGTCGGACGGTGTCGTACAGTACAGAGCGAGAGTGAAGTTTCACTTCTTCCGCGCGGAGGGACTCCACGCACGCACATTTTTTTTTCTCCATTACACCCGTGCGAAGCCGGGGCGGGTCGCTAGTATTACATAAAAGAGTAGACAAAAACCCACTCATCACGAAATTTTAGAAACTACAAGTATTAGGAGTCTCAAATTTTGCATGGGGGTTCCTTTTAGGACGTAGGTGCTCACTAAGACAGGATTTTGCGAAATTCAACCTCTAAGGGGGTGAAAAAGGGGGGCAAAGTTTTTAGATTTTAGATTTAGATTTATTTATTTATTTTCTCATCACAATGTACTACTTATACTAACTATATGCTAAAATTACAGAGTTTGTGAGAGACTGGTGCCTGAGATAGGTATATTAATACCTGTATTACAGGTCACCAGGGCCCCACTCATTTATTAGACCGAGCTTATAAGTCAGTAAAACAGCAGTAAAACATAATCACTGGCTAAGAGAAAATATTCTTAATAATTATATGTGTATACATATATTTATTGCAAGTTTGCATGTGCGTTCATGTGTGTGTTGAGTGTGTGGTGGTGTGTGTGTGTGTGTGTTTGTGTGTGAGAGAGAGAGAGAGTGTTCGCGCTTTCGTATCTTATTTCAATGGGTGCAATAATTGTTCAGTTGCGTCATAGTTTAACGTTTTCAACCAAGTCGTTACTCTATCTCGACAGTTAATTTTAAGTAAGGGGTAAATGGAGAGAAGTGTATTGGCCTTATTGTAAAGATAACCACCCAGATAGCAATAAAATTTAGATGCGAGGCAAGTCTTAAATTTTTGTGGCTGGCAGATTCTACCATTTCTACGTTTATTTTTGTTTAACTCAGGATAATACACTATCTCAGAGTGTTTTTTCAGCAGAATGTGTAGTATAAAGAACTGTCTTACTGTTAGAACATCCCATTTAACATATAGTTCTGTAGTTGGAAAACGGAATGGTAGCCCAGCCCCTACTTTTAAAATTGCCCTTTGAGCCCTTTCCACTTCCAAAATGTGCGTTTTAGCCGCACCGCCCCAAGTTGAGACACAATAGCTTATTAATGGTTGGCAAAGTGCATAATATACCATCCTGATAGTACGAAGATCGGCAATATGTCTTAGTGTCTTGAATATATAGATTAATTTGCGTAACCTTGTTACAAGGACATCAAGATGTGGCTTAAAGCATAGGGTTTGATCTATTACAATACCAAGGTATCTCATAGTATTAGCTCTCTGAAGAGTAGGGCAGTGACAGCCAGAATAATTACAGCATGTGTGGGCAGTGATGGAAAGGGTAATTGGCGGAAGAAGATTTCTTCTATGTGCAAAGGTCATATATTTAGTTTTTGTGACATTAAGTGTAAGCAGATTATTCTTTAAGCACGCACAGACCTCATTAAGACCGATTTGAGCACTATGGAATACATCTTCCCAACTATCGCCGCAAAAGAATAGAGCAGTATCATCAGCGAACGTAAACAACCTTCCGTTATGTAACTGAAGCTGGCAGAGTTCATTGATGTATACCAAAAACAGGGAAGGGCCTAAAATACTTCCTTGTGGAACTCCGTAATTGACTACTACTTCGTCACTAATCCAGTCATTGATTTTCACACGCTGCGTCCTTTGGCTAAGGTAGTCTTTAAATAGTTCCAAAGGAAGGCCTCTTACTCCGATTCTCTCTAACTTTACGATCAGGTGGGGGACAGAGACCGTGTCAAAAGCTTTGGCCAAGTCCAAGAAAACCGCTATACATTTCTTCCTTTCGTCTAATTTTGTTACAATAGAGTTAGTAAGCTCATGCACCGCATCATCGGTCGACTTGCCAGACCTAAAGCCGTATTGCGACTCTGATATCAGGCAATTCGATTCTAAAAATCTTATAAGTCGGTTGTTTATCAAACGCTCTAGGATTTTAGACAACGATGAAAGGATTGAAATCGGTCTATAATTAGTGACACAGTCTCTGTCACCCGCTTTATATATAGGTTTGATTAGAGCAGCTTTGAATGCTTGTGGAAAGATACCAGAAGAGATTGACAGATTACATATATGTGTTATAGGAGGCGTAAGTAGGATCATGTAGCGTTTTAAATTTTTTCCAGAGATTTGGTCCAGACCTACAGCGCAATTTTCTTTTAGGTCCATTATAAGCTGTCCAACCTCTCTCTCATCGGTGGGAAGCATAACAAGCGATTTATTAGATGTAAGTGGCGAACGGTTGGATGCACTAGGTTGGCAGTTATGGCTGGCTACTTGTTCTGCCAATTTTTTACCTATATTGGCCAGAAAACTATTGACTTTGTTAACACTTTTGCTGGGATTGTCGGTTGAAATCAATTCGACTGAAGGGTTAGGTTTTACGCGAGAGCAACCTAAGGTTTTTATTACATCCCAAAGTTTTTTTTTGTTATTTTTTGCATTCACTATTTCTTGTCTCTCATAAATACGCTTTGCCTTTTTTAGAACAGAAGTACAAAAATTCCTGTAACGTTTGTACGTTGCCTTAAGAATCTCATTTTCTGGATCCCTCTTAAGCTTTTTGTAAAGATTATCTCGGTTTCTCATGCAGCGCAACAGACCTTTGGTCACCCAAGGCTTACTGATACGTTTTCTTTTAGGTATTTTAGTGGTTATAGTGTTATTATCTACGGCTTTACGGAGAGAGGAGATAAGTAAATCAGTCGCAACATTAACGTCACAACACTCCATTATAGGCTGAAAGTCCAGATTGCTAATGGTATGATCCAAACCGTTAAAATCAATCCTTTTGCTGAATGTAGTCGTGTATCGTAATTTAGAGTTGAGATTAATACTAATAGCAACACATTCGTGGTCAGTGATAGAGGACTCTATAATGAGGCATGTAGCGTCTAATTTAGTTTTTATAATAATATGGTCAAGACAAGTGCGACCGTGCGTTGGTAAGTTATGTCCAGGTAGCATACCATGACAGGCAAGAGCATTTAAGTACTCATAGGATCGCTTATCCGCTGAGTTTTCTACTATATCAATGTTAATGTCACCACATAATATAATATTTTTATAGTTACTAAGTGTGGACAAAAGTGTATCAAGAGAATCAACAAAGTTCGTTATGTTGTGTTGGCTTGGTGGGCGATATATACCGATAATACAAGTTTCCTCATTTATTTTTATTAAAAGACAGTTGGCATCACATACTTTTGGTTCTTCAGAGAGTACATTTATCCAGTTGCTGTAGTATATCACAACCCCTTCGTTTTGAGTCTTGTGGGTTAAAGTGGCAATATAACTGTAGCCATGCAGGTCTGGTATATGCTTGGTAGTGGGAAGCCAACATTCGGTGAGTACAAGTATATCCCAATTTACTCGAGATCTAGTCAGAAGAGTGGAGAAACTAGACATATTACAATTTAGGCTTCTGATATTCTGAGATAACAAATTAAGTTTGTGTCCAGAGTTATTAATGTGGGTTGACACTTCATCAGTGTGACATATAATGGTGTTTGCTACTGTAAGGGAGTCCAGTTCATTGTTAATTGATTCAATATGACTATTTATGTTATCGAATTGTATATATTAAGTTTTGTTTAGCACAATTTATGGGTCTAAAGGCATATGAAAAATATAAGTAAATAGTGAATGCATGAGTTTTAATCAAATGAGGAGGTAACTGGTTGGTAGTTGGTATTGGTACAAAAGCATACTTGCGCAATATTTTATGTATTGGGTGTGTATAGTAGTGATTGTAGTGTGTGTATGAGAATGAGTAAATTTGATTTATTAAATAGTTAAAAATTATTAAGACATTAAACAACATTAAGGTAATACTCAGAAATATGGGTATAAAGCAAAGATAAAGTAAGCGTACAAGCAAGCGTATCCAAATGGATATAGTCCAATTTGAGTCACATTGTGAGTTTGTGCAATTCAGCTTCATCTTCAATGCGGATGGGTACTTGACCTTCTTCTTTCTTCACATAGATTCTCCCATAGGAGGTCCACGTAGCTGCGAGTTTTTTTGTTTTCACATATCCTCTCGTTATGTAGTATAGACGCTTAGCCTTAGTAGTAAGGGATTCAGAGACAAAAATTGGCTTTGAAGGTCCAGGTAAGTTCAAATGCTGTGAATTTAGTTGAGACTGCTTCATTTCCCGCTTAGACTTGTTAAATTTGTTATATGCAAACATCATTGACTCCTTTCTGATTGTGGTAGTAAAGTCAACCACAATAGCCTCCGATTTAGAACGGTATATGTCTTTTATTTCAAAGTCTTCTATGGGGGTCTCTAGAGAAATGGCTGTTCCGATGTTTTTAATAATTTTAATAATTTCCTTTTTACTTTCGCTGTTCTGTTTAGGAATGTTTCGAATTTCGATAGTAGAACCACGACTAGTCTTTTCCAAGTGTTCCATTTTATTTTCCAAATTTTTTATGCGTTGTTTATAGTCATTGTTTTCCTGTACCAGAGTATTGATTTTGAGCAATAAGTCGTCATATTTGGCGGACATAAACTGTACTGATCTATACATCTCTTCATTTTTATCCGACAAGCTCGTCACTGCACCCGTCAATACTTCGAATTTTTGTGCCATTTGTTCTTTAAGCTCAGAAAACATAGATTTAATAATATCTGCGGAGGGTGTCGAGCGTTCAAAAACCTCATTAAAAGTACGTTTTTGTCGCTTCATTATGTTTTGAGTGTTGTCATTCTTCTCTTCGTTAGATATTTTATTGATTGCGGAGTCAGATCCATAATGCATTGGGATAGGTGACTTTACTTGTATCGACGAAATTGGTGGCGATCGTTGAACAGACATAATAATTATAAAAAGAAAATGAGCAAAAAGTAATCTTAGAAACGTGGTTTCGAACTCGCGCCGGTCTTCGTGCCAAGCGAGCTCTTTACGAACGCGCTATCACGTCGCGTTAGAACGTGGTAAAATTATCGTTCAGTATGTTGCTTACTTTAGTATGCATCTAGAATGAGGTTTTTAAAAGTGGGTAGTTTATATTAACATGCTCACTTTGACACTTATAAAAGAGTTTATATTAATTTTAAACTAGCACTTTATTGTATCTAACACTATACTATCGATGTAAATAATATCAACTTATGTATATTATGATATTCTTCGTTGTAACTCAATATTATTGAGAAAATACTTTAGTTGAAACACTTTCTCAATTATTTAGCGGAGCTGAATGTAAACACGACTGTTCGCTGCTAAGTACGCGAGGGAGGGGAAAGTTTAATGGGGGAACGCGATTCCTTGGTCCTATTGACTTGAAATTTTGCACAGCCATTCTTTACCAAAATTAATTCAAACTCAAACTCAAAAATGTTTATTTCAAATAGGCTTAACGCTAGCACTTTTGAATGGTTATTTTTTAAAAGCTACCACCGGATCACAACGCGGCCTCAACTGAGAAGATCCGGCAAGAAACTCAGCGGGCTTGTCATTTTTTACTTTTTTTTTAAACATTGTTTTGTTACAAATGAATCAACATTAGCGATATTGTGTCCTGCCGTTCGAAACATAAAGCAAGGGAGAAAAGAAGAAAACAATAAATTACGACAAAAATTTCAACAAACTAAAAGGCCAAAGGGATAGTAGTCGGACCAGTCCCCCCAAGCAGCACCCGCGCACGAGTTGACTCGAGCAATTGAATTTATATTTCATATTTTTTAAAATGTATCCTTTATCAGGGCTAAAAAGGAGTATTATTACTCAACCGATGACAGTACAAATATATAACTAGAATAATTTAAGGTAATTCGAGACATAAAACAAAAGCTCCTTGGTCAAGTGGTTACGGAAGCGTCCTCTAAGCGCGGACTGTCTGGGTTCGCTACCCGTGTTCAGATTTTCTTTTTGTATTTTGAAACTTTGTTTTGTGATTATTTTATTTATACTATTAATATTCAATATTTTAAATATTTAACTCATATCAGCTCCAGCACTTTTTATCTCTAATATATTTTTTTATAATTATTACTTATTCTGTTTGGGTAGGAATACATTAAGCATGTATTGTACTTATGATATAAAAGCCAAAACTTTATTGGAATTATTGTCTGTCTGTCAGTCAGGGTTTTTTCTACAGGTTGGCTGGTGTTGTTCCCTATCGACGTCTGAGTATCTTTACATAGTGTGAAACAAAGTCGCTATCCGAGTCTGTCTATATCCGATAGCTCCTCCTAAACCACGCAGCAGTTTTCACCATCGGTTAGATAATTTTTCATTGAAGGTTTATGTATATAAAATAACCTAATTAAGTTTTATCTAAGTAAATAAACTTTACGTTGACTAAACCTAAAGAGTTACATAGTTAATAATCAAGTACTAGAAAATTTCATTAATTCCATATATTATAAGGTAGATAAATATCCGGGATATAATATACCCGCCCCCTGGCGGCTGACTCAAAGGCACTGAGGGACAGCTGATGCAGATCCCACCGCAGAACCCTGGTTCCCCTCACGGGAGTTTTAGTGGGTAAGAATCCTAAATACGCAGGTTGACTCCCCCACAGGATTCCGGGGAAATATTAAACGTGTCCCCCGCCACACCTTTAACTGTGACAACGGTGACAGATTCCCGAGGGGCTATAATGCGCCCCGGCAGCGGCTTCTAAGGCCCTTGCCTTGCACTGAGGGGTACCCGGTGCATATTTTGTGCGGACAGCCGTGGGGGGTTTAGAGGGTTAGAATCCTACACACCGCGGTCGACCGCTCGCAGGATCCTGGGAGCCTATTGGAGGTCTACCCGTGATTCCCCAAACTGTGCACGGTGACAGGTTCCCGGGTGGCTTATTTTTTTATTGTGCCCCCCGGTGGCGGGCTCAAAGGCAAGCCACTGAGGGGATCTTGGTGCAGATCCCACCGGATAGCCCAGGTTTTTATGTGCTGATTGCACGCCCGTTGGGGGTTTAATGTATAGTATGTATAGTGAATCCTACATACCCGGTTAACGGCCAACGGGGTCCCGACCTATTAAAAGCTTCCCCCGTGACCCCTGTAACCGTGAGCACGGTGACAGGTTCCCGGGGAGCTATAATGCGCCCCCCGGCGGCAAGCTCCAAGGCAAGTCACTGAGGGGTATCTGTTGCAGATACCACCCTGGCCCGTCCCTCTTTTAAAGCAGGTTCCCGAGAAGCTATAATGTGCTCCTCCGGCGGTGGGTTCAAAGGCAAGGCACTGAGTGATATCACCTGGTGCAGATCCCAACAGATAGCCCAGGTCCCGTCTCTTATGTGCCGACGTGATGGCCCGGGGGGTTTTAGTGGGTAAGAATTCCCCGGTTGACTCCCGTTTACGTCTTATTGATGAAACCGAACAAGGAAGCCCGTATTACTTTCATAAATTGGTTTTAAAGAAATGGTGTCATGTATTACGAAACCCTGATCCACCCAAATTGTGCACCGGTACACGTCTGGAGTTTCTAATAAAATTATGAATACAATTAACAAATCATAAGCTCAGAGATTCAACGTTGCTTAAACCTAAGCGTTGAGTAGTACCACAGTATATAAACAGTACTTTGCCCATGGACAGGCAGGTATAGCAGGCAGGCGTAGCTTTCGTGCGTCACTTCCAAAGAAAATTTGTTCATATTGCGTTACGAAAAGTCTGCTACAAACATTATCTATGAAGAAATTCTATAATCAACGGCAGTAGTAACTTTAAATTTTTCACTTCTTTTTTTTCTAAATTACACCCATGCGAAGCCGGGGCGGGTGTTAATTTATATAATACGTAAATTAGGTACTGTACACGGATAACTTTAATACATAAGGTAAAATATCACGCTATATGCATTAGGGACTAAGCAGACATTTAACAAGAATAACATAAGGTAATTCGAAAGCTTAAACAAAAGTTCCGTGGTCAAGTGGTTACGGAAGCGTCCTCTATTTGTACTGTCCGGGTTCGCTTCCTTTTTGGACTTTTAAACTTTATGTTTTTGATTATTTTATTTATATTAAGATGCGATGTTTTCCGAGGCCCTCCCTCTTAAGTGGCAGGTTCCCGTGGAGCTATAAGGCAAGGCCACTGTAACGTTTTTAAGAGGGGGGTCGAGGTTTCGTTACAGGTATAGTAAGAAAAAAACAAAGATTACAAAAAGATAGGTTGATTTTATTTTACTTATTGGTTTACAGTTTTTAAGGAACATTTAGGACAGAGCAAGAGATTTCAAAGGGTCGTGGTCGAGTGGTTGGAAGTGTGGTTCGATGCACCTGGAGTTAGTCGGCCAGGGCACGACGTGGTAAGGGTGGCCGCCTCAGACCGGGTGGTCCACCGGGCATGGTGCAAGCGGCCTGGTCCCGAGCAGCGGGCCAGACGGGCACCATGCCAGCAGCAGTTTGGTAGTCCGGCCTGGTAGCAGGCCGGAAGTAAGACCGGGGGACGCCCAAGGGCGGCGTGCCCCCAGCGAGCAGGTCAGGTGGGTCACCCAAGTGCGGTGACCCCAGCAGCGATTGCGGAGGCACCCGAGTGACGGTGCCCCGCTAAAGGTACTGGTGCGGAGGCGTCCAAGGACGACGCCCCGCCGTTGGAACGAGTGCGGAGGCGTCCAGTGACGACGCCCCGCCGTAGGAACGAGTGCGGAGGCGTCCAGTGACGACGCCCCGCCGTAGGAATTGAATTGTCTGAGTGGTATCACCTGGTGCAGATCCCAACAGATAGCCCGGGCCCCCCCTCTTCAACCTTCGGAGTCGCTGGACGTCCGGGGTGTGGGCCCTTAGGACGTCCATTGAGTACGGCGGCGACTCCGAGGAGGACGGTAGCGTGGTTGCGACCCCCGTCCCCGTGGGCACCATGACTGGTTCCCGGGGAGCTACAATACGCCCCCCCGGTGGCGGGCTCAAAGGTAAGGCACTGAGGGGCCCCTGGTGCAGATCCCACCGGAGAGACCTGTCTCTGTCTGACCAGTCGCCTCTCATGTGCCGACGTGATAGCCGCGGGGGTTTTAGTGGGTAAGAATCCCACATACTCCGGTCGAGCCCCTCAGCTCCCGGGGATCTTTTGAAGATTTCCCCCGCGTCAATAAAGAAATGGTGTCCTGTTATTGTATTAGGTACGAAACCTTGATTCACCCAAATTGCACACCGGTACACGTCTGCAGTTTCTAATAAAATTATAAATACAATTAACAAATCACAAGCTCAGAGATTCAACGTTGCAGGCCTAAACCTAAGCGTTGAGTACTCTGCCCATGGACAGACATCTATAATAGGAGCCATTTCGCGCGTCACTTCTAAAGAAAATTTGTTCATATTACGTTAGGAAAAGTCAGCTACAAACGTTATTTATGAAGAAATTCTATAATCAAAGCATGGATGAATGAACTAAAGGATAAACAACCTCCATAGAAAACAGCGTACCACGTTTTTTAGTTCTCAATTTGTGCATAGATGGCACTAAGTGTCTCAATTTTGTAGAATTTACACAAATTTTACATTTATATTGGAAAATCAGCGCCATCTAGTACATTTATTTACAAATAACTAAAATACTAATTGACTAAAACTTGAGATCGAGTTTGCGGAACTATTCATAATCTTATAAAATTATATACATATGTATTTAATTTAATGTTTCTGATACTTGAAAAAACCGTTTTGTGTCCGTAAAAGGCGACTAAGGGAAAATAAGAAAATGGGCAGCAGCGTCTTTTTATTAGATTACCTACCACCTATACTGCGATCCCCAAGCCGTCTGCAAAACGTGGGGATTATAGCAACCCCTCCCTTCTAAGGGCGAGCCCTTTGTGCTAAACAAAGGTCTCGCCTCGTGGAAGTTTCGGCTGCTGATGATGATGATGAACTAGATAAAACACCCAGACATATGGTGGTCGGTAATCGAACCCAAGACCTATCGGTAGCAGCCAGGGTGACTAACCATTAGACCAAGAGGCCCGCCAAATTAAAACTAAGCGGCTGTCGCATCGGCACATGACCGCCCGGCCACGAACATTTCGCTACGAGCGAAGCGCTCCGGACCAATGGAACAAATGTACAAACAAAAATGTATGAAGCATGTCACGATCTGCCTGCCACTCACAGCGGAAATGCGGGTGAATTTCGCCGGGCGACCGGGCGGCGCCGGCGACGCGACCGACGGCGGCGGCCGGCCGGCGGTGCGTACAGAAGGCAAGCTCATACCTCGTTATACCAGTACCTCGCTTTTCATACCTGCGCTCGGCGGTCGCGCTATATTTTCTTATGGGTGAGTGAGTGACCTAGTGGTCCATCGATATACTATCTAAACGTTTAGATAGTATATCGATGTAGTGTGGTCACTTTTTTCCGACTCGAGGTAGGGATATTTTGTATACAATAGACATTTTCCATTACTTCTATTAGTCCGAGAGATCTGAAATTTAGAACATAATTTGTAAATCCGATGATACTAAATAAAATGGTAACCTTCACCAAGGTCTGATGATGATCAGTAAGAAGGTGGTAACAGGATCTCGGCCCCGATAAACGTAGACCCGTCGAGTTTGGGCTCGTTGAATAGGTCTTGACGATGAGTTGCTAAAAAAATGGTGATCAGGGTCTGATGATGGAGTAAGAAGGTGGTCACGGGATCTCTTCACCAATAAAGGTAGGCCCACCGAGTTTGGGCTTGATAGGTAGGTCTCGATGAACAGTTGCTAGAAAAATGGTGATCAGGGTCTGATTATGGAGCAGGAAGGTGGTCACGGCATCTCTGCACCAATAAACGTAGACCCACCGAGTTTGGGCTCGTTGGGTAAGTCTCGACGAGTAGTTACTAGAAAAGTGGTGATCAGGGTCTGATGATGGAGCAGGAAGGTGGTCACGGGATCTCTGCACCAATAACCGTAGACCCACCGAGTTCGGGCTCGTTAGGTAGGTCTCGACGAGCAGTTGCTAGAAAAATGGTGATCAGGGTCTGATTATGGTGCAGGAAGGTGGTCACGGGATCTCTGCACCGATAAACGTAGACCGTATTTGGTTGGAATGTTTTTATACCTATGATACATTCGAAATGAATGTGTGATAAAAGTAATAAAAAAAAAATATGCGTGCGTGGAGTCCCTCCGCGCGGAAGAACTGAAACTTCATTCTCGCTCTGTCTCTTTCTATTCCACCTCCCCGCGACTGAACGACACTGAACGACACTGAACGACACTGATCGACACTGATCGACACTGAACGACACTGAATGACGGAATGACGGAATGACTGAAGACTGTCACGAAGTCAACGAAGTCAACGAAGTCAACGAAGTCAACGAAGTCAACGAAGTCAACGAAGTCAACGAAGTCAACGAAGTCAACGAAGTCAACGAAGTCAACGAAGTCAACGAAGTCAACGAAGTCAACGAAGTCAACGAAGTCAACGAAGTCAACACGAAGTCAACACGAAGTCAACACGAAGTCAACACGAAGTCAGCACGAAGTCAGCACGAAGTCAGCACGAAGTCAACACGAAGTCAACACGAAGTCAACACGAAGTCAACACGAAGTCAACACGAAGTCAACACGAAATCAACACGAAATCAACACGAAGTCAACACGAAGTCAACACGAAGTCAACACGAAGTCAACACGAAGTCAACACGAAGTCAACACGAAGTCAACACGAAGTCAACACGAAGTCAACACGAAGTCAACACGAAGTCAACACGAAGTCAACACGAAGTCAACACGAAGTCAACACGAAGTCAACACGAAGTCAACACGAAGTCAACACGAAGTCAACACGAAGTCAACACGAAGTCAACACGAAGTCAACACGAAGTCAACACGAAGTCAACGAAGTCAACGAAGTCAACACGAAGTCAACGAAGAACCACACCGAACCACACGTCTAACGCTTAACGTCTAACGCGTTAAGTGATAACATTTTTGGAAGTCGCCTAAGAAGATTCACTTCAAAAAATATATTCGAAAAAATATGATACATTAGAAAAATATGATAAATTAGAATTTCCAAAAATCCTTTCTGGAGTCATACATCATAACTGGAATCTACTGTCCAAATATCATGTTTCTCGGTTCAGCCGTTTGGCCTGTGCGTTTATAGGCGTAGGTATGACTGATAAGTCCACCCGATGTACTCTCCACTCGCGCGCAAATGATGCGCGTATATCCCCCGATTGAGTGTTTGATTACAAGTACATTTTATATGATGTGACCTTGGGTGTAAACGCTATTTTTAAAATATCGCCATCTATTGTTAATCTTGATAAAACTGGTATTCTTTCTAATTTATCTGCTATACTAGCGCTTGCGGAAATTATGGGCAAATTCTAAGGATCAGTGCACAGTGGCGCACCCTGAATCTAAGGATTTTTTTTGCAAAACTTCGAGGTACGCTCGAATGTATAGAGGTTGTTTATCAGGAACTTTAAATTTTTCACTTCTTTTGTTTTCTAAATTACACCCGTGCGAAGCCGGGGCGGGTCGCTAGTAATATAGTATAGATATACTCGTATATAGGACGAAAGCAATTCACTGATTCACTCATCACGATATCCGTATCTCTTCACTCTATTAAGAAAGGGTCCACTAAGAACGGATTTACGGAAATCGACTCCTAAGGGTGGTTGCGGGGTCGCTAAGTAAGACTTAACATCAACGCGCTAGTGATTCTTCTGGTGTTGCTAGCGTCTATAGGCTACGGTGGCTGCTTACCATCAGGCGGGCCGTACGCTTGCTTGCCACCTTGGTAGTATAAAGTGTGTAAAACCCGTTTTCATCTGACACTGTCTAAACAGCTGAACATAGGAACGTGAAAATTGGAAAGAAAGTTCCTGTTACAATGATGATCCTTAGATCCTTCCTCAACATATTCATCTATTCTCTATACCTATTCCCTTCCTTTATGATATGGCTAGCTAAGTACGACGCCCTAACGAACTATAGGGACCGTCGCGTGTAGAGCTCTCGAGCTTGAGCTTGGGAGCGACAATCAAAAAAGCACGACCTCAGCTTGGGCCTCATTCGGGAAGGGCTGAATTTACCTTTGTATCCTCCTTTGTATATAACCTCGCCTCCTTAGTTGGTTATTATTTTCCACCTCGCTGGTAAGCTTTTGCTCTGCTAACAGCCTAATAGCCAAGTATGGAGCCGGTCCCAAGCCCGGTTAAAGAGGGAGGGCATCCGGGGGAGTGAGGGATGCAGCATCTCAATTTATCCGTTGATATGTTGGATTCAACACTTCCCCCCCCCGTAGCCCGGGCGCCTTTGTGGCTGAGGTGCTTAGGCCCTGTCATCGCAACAACAGGCCGATGGCAGGCAGGGGGATGTAGTCACCTGCGCTAGGACCTGCGCAGTCGAGCGCCGTACGCGGGGATGACGGAGTCCTGGGGGGTTGAGCCGAGCGGCGCTGGCGGTAATGTGTCCGCGAGGCAACACGCCCCCTTTGGTCCCGATTTCAAGCTAAACGGTAGCCCTACTTGTGAGCCGCAGGTAGGGAAATGGCCACAGTGTCCCGTCAGAGGGCCACAGGCTAGGTGTGTGGGGTCTGCGGAAGCTGTCCTCGGATGGTGGATGCAGTGGTGAAGGCCATGCTGAAGGTGCAAGAGAGGGCTGATCAGTTCGTCTGGAGAGGCCTACTACTCTCGACGCCAGCCCGATCGAGTGCCCGATGTCGCGCTCTAAGCCAGCCCCGCATTCCTATATCTCCCCTGGTAGTCCTAACGACCCGAAGTATAGTAGGGCGTTCCCAACGTTGCGGGCTCCATGGAGGGTGGGAGCCAGGGAGATGAAGTTTACATAATCAACAACAATGGATAAAAATAGGCCAAATAATATTACTGCTACAGGGGTGACGTCGGTGAAAACTGATGAAACCCGTACACAGCGCCCGGTTAGTGCGCCCACGGCCCAGGTCGGCAGCTCAGCAGCTACGGCGGCGAGCGCCAACCCGGGTACAAAAACAAAAGGTCCGAAAGTGGTGAAAACTGCGACTAAGACCAAACAACAAACAAACAGCGGAAGCTTGGCGCTGGGTAAAACCAGTACCACTTCCTGCCCCCAAACGAAGACTTTGGCGCTGGGTAAAACCAGTACCGGTCCTCATCCCTCGGAGAAGATTTTGGCGCTGGATAAAACCAGTACCGATCTGAACCGGGGCGAATTTACAGCTATTGCAACAACACCATCGCAATCTGCGGCTCCTGATCAAACGGGACCTTTCAGCCGTACGAAGGATGACTTTTCCGCCGCATGGCAGCTGGTGGAACGTAAGGGCAAAGGGAAGAACTCTCAAGTGCCCCGCCGGCCAGAAGCCCAGCCCTCAGGCGCTACGGCCGCCAGCGGCGGAATGAAGAAAAACAAGAGGAAGCGTTTTCAGGCACGTTTGCGAGCAGAAAACGCGACCGTCTCTACACAGGCCGCAGGCACTGGACTTGCCAAGCCCAACAGCCAGGTCAACTTCAGTGCTGGTGGAAGGGGGCAGGTGGACGACGGGAAGACCCGTCAGAAACCATGCGTACCGCCAGCCAGCGCAGAAGGGGGACAATCGGCCGGAAACAAAAACGCAGGAAAGCGACCCGGTCGGAGAGCTCAGGCCGCGGAGAAACGTGCTCTGGATGAGACGATATCGCCTCGCGGAGAGCACAAAAAGCCGCGATTTGAGCCCCGAAGGGGAATTAACAGAAGCTATGCCCAAGCTGCTAAGTCACCTCTATGCGTAGCTATCACCTGTGATCGCACGGGGCACTTAGACCAACAAACAGCAGACAAAGTGCTCGCGGAGATCCAGAAGAAGATTCTTAGCGAAGCCTGGTCTCCCAAACAGGACAAACCGGGACCAGCCTTTAATGGCAAACCAGTTTTTACAGAAGGAGTCCTGAAACTATGGTGCAGCAATGACCATACCTTAACATGGCTGCAGGAAACAGTTTCTGGCCTGGCTCTCCCATCCAGCGTGTCGCTGGTAGTCAGAAGCCAGTCAGAAATACCCAGGAGAGCTCGTTGTGGCATTGTTGTACCAAATGAGCAAGGAATTTTGGAGGAAACGAGCGACATTGGTCGCGCTTTAGCATACCAGAACCCCTGGGTTCAAATTGATAAATGGGTGTTGCTCAACGCCGTAAAACAAACCGCGGGATGGTTTGTGGTGGTCGGAGTCCCGGAGGACCAAATTCCGACCCTGATGAAGGCCGAGCGCCGTCTCTCAATTGGGTTGGGAGCGGTGTACGTCAAGTTCCAGGGTCCGAACGGCAAGTTCACCGACGTCCCCCAGGGCTGGGACCCCACCACAGCAACTATCCGCGAAGAATTGAAATACAAGCCCACGGAGGATGAGGTCCCCCCGTCAGTGCCGGAATCTAGGGCCGAGGCCGATTCCGAAAACACGGAAATTACACCCGGAACCGCCGACTCAGCTACCGTTCCATCGTCTGGCGGGAATCTTGACGAAATTATGTCGACGGGCTCCAGTCAGGGAGGGGACGCACTCGAGTCTGGCGATCTCGACTTAGCCGGACTGCAGTTAGGTGTCGAGGAGGATCTGCCCATCAATGGCGTCCCCTTCGTCAAATAACTGCAAGATAATACAGGCAAACCTCCACCACAGCCAAACCGCGACGGCTCAACTGCGGAAGTGGCTGGAGGATCAACAAACGGCCATTGCCCTGATCCAAGAGCCGTGGGTAAGGGCGGGCCAAATAAAGGGACTCTCCAATCTTGGAGGTGAGTTACTATCGTCTAATGATAACGATCCACCCAGGTCGTGTATCTACGTGACAAAAAATCTTAAGATACAGCTCCTAACAGATTTCTGTTGCAGGGACCTTACAGCAATAACTTTATTTACACAGCAAGGTACCACGGACATGGCGATCGTCTTTGCCTCGGTATATATGCCTGAGGCGGAGGAGCCGCCACCCTTTGACCTAGTCCGGCTGGTAAACTACTGCGAAAGAGCTGGGACCGAAATTGTCATCGGGACCGACTCCAACGCGCACCATCCCTTGTGGGGGATGGACACACAAAACAACAGGGGTAAGTTGTTAGTAGATTATTTATTCACAACTAATCTTTCCTTATTAAACACAGGCTCAGAACCAACTTTCGTCAATAGACGAAGTCGTACAATTATTGACCTTACACTCGCAACTGAAGGCGCTGCAGGTATCATCAACGGATGGCATGTCTCCCAAGAGGCTTCATGCTCGGACCACAGGTGGATCCGCTTCGACCTTCACGTCTGCGTACCACCTACTCCACCCAGCCGGAACCCGCGCAACACGGATAAAGCTAGATACTCACGTGTTCTTGGCGCCAAACTTGCGCTATTAAGGAAACCACCGGCTCACATGGATACGGCACAAATAGAGGAACAGGTACACTATCTAACAAAATCAATGATAGACAGTTACCATGAAACATGCCCAGAGACCACCGCTCCCAAGACACCTGGCAAGCAAGCCTGGTGGGGAGCGGAACTGGAACGCAAACGCAGGAAGGTAAGAAGGGCTCTAAATAAGGCAATGAATACACGTAGGGATGAGGACTGGGACCAATACCGGTCGGCAAAATCCAACTACAAGAAATGCATCCGATTTAGAAGTACAATGGGATGGCGTAAATTCTGTGGAAACATTGAATCTTGCCAACAAGCAAACAGGGTAAGGAAGGTACTTGTGAAACAGAACTCCTCTGGACCTAGTACACTCCGAAAGCCTGATAACACACTTACCATATCGCCAGAAGAAACTAGACGCGTCCTAATAGAGACACACTTCCCAGGATGCGCTTTTTCACAAGCAATAAACTGGCGTGAGGAATATTCTACACCGGCAGAAGATGACTGGCACCACGCACACGAGATGATTACAATTGAGAAACTACAATGGGCTATTAGCACCTTCGAACCCTTCAAAGCTCCCGGTCCAGATGGCATACTACCTGCCCTAATGCAATGGGGGGAAGCATGGATCACTGGGATACTAGCGGCTATCCTTAGGGCGTGCTTAGCCCATGGATACGTCCCTAAAGGGTGGAGGGAAGTTAAAGTCATATTCATCCCTAAACCAGGGAAGAGCGATTACACTAACGCAAAGTCATACAGACCAATCAGCCTAACCTCCTTTTTGCTGAAGACTCTGGAGAGGCTCTGCGAGAGAGAACTGAGGGAAGGTGCGTTGAAGCAATTTCCCCTACACGCTAATCAACACGCATACAGCTCGGGAAAATCGACTGAGTCTGCGCTACATTTAGTAGTCGGCCGAATAGAGGAGGCTATTCAGCAGAAAGGAATCTGCCTGGGCACTTTCATAGACATCGAAGGAGCCTTCGATAAAACTAATTTTACTAGCATAAATTCTGCTCTGCAGAGGCACGGAGTGGAACCGGTACTCATAGACTGGATAACGAATATGCTAAGCAAACGATTGGTAAGACTTGAGGGTGATGAATGACCAGCCCTGATAGCCAGAGGTTGTCCTCAGGGAGGCGTTCTCTCCCCCCTCCTCTGGAACCTGGTTATAAATGACCTCATCACCAAACTCAATGCCAACCATTATTATACAATAGGTTACGCCGACGACCTAGCCATTCTGACATCGGGCAAGGTAACTAGCATCGTCTGCGACCATACGCAACAAGCACTACGCATTGTGGAAAGCTGGTGCAGGGAATTTGATTTATCAGTCAACCCTAGTAAAACTGAACTAGTCATGTTCACTCAAAAACGGACACTCGGCACTTATCGTCTCCCAGAGTTGTTCAATGCAGAACTCCAGCTGTCTACGGAAGTCAAGTACCTTGGTGCCATACTAGACAGCAAACTGAACTGGAGTAACCACTTAGAAAATAAGATAAATAAGGCTAGCATCACCTTGTGGCAGTGCAAGAGAATGATTGGGAAAAAATGGGGTCTAACACCCAAAATAATCTTGTGGCTGTACAACATAGTGATCCGCCCAATGGTGACATACGGTGCTGTAGTCTGGTGGCCTAGAACCAAACTGGACACGGCATCGAACAAATTACAACGATTCCAGAGACTTGCCTGTATGGCAATTACAGGATGCATGAGGACCACACCAACAGCGGCACTGGAAGCCATGCTGGATCTCGCACCGCTGCATCTATTTATTCAACAAGAAGCAGCGGTGACGGCGCTACGCCTGAAAACACTGGGCCTCTGGAAAAACTAAAATACCCCACACACGACAATTTTGGAGGAACTCTCTGAAGACATACCAATCATGCGGGCAATTAACGACCGCATACCAAAACAATTTATATTTGACAAGAAATACAAGATTCAACTGTATGAGGTGAACCAACGCGAGAGTCTCAACTCCCACGAATTGAGGATCTTCACGGATGGATCCAAAACTAATACGGGAACTGGGGCCGGGGTTTTCTCGGAAGATCTCGGTATACATAGTTCTATACCTTTAGGTGCCCATAACACAGTTTTCCAAGCTGAGTGCATGGGCATCTATACGGCAGCATCGACGATCATAAATCGGGAAGTAAAAGATCTCCATATCCGTATACTCTCCGATAGCAGGTCAGTCCTACAAGCCCTAAACGGATACACCGTTAATTCTGGGCTGTTATACGAATGTCACCAAAAATTAAATCAGGTAGGCAACTTCAACAACATAACCATTCAATGGATTAAGGGACACAGCGGCTCCCGTGGTAACGACGCGGCGGACGAGCTCGCCAGAAGAGGTTCAACCATGGACGCTATAGGCCCAGAGCCTATAGTGCCAATCCCCTTCGGACATCTACGCACCCTGGTAAGACAACGCACTAGGGACAAACACAAGGACATCTGGATAAACCACAGTGAGTGCAGGCAGGCTAGGGAGGCGCTTCCGGCAATTGACCGCCACGTTACTGTACAGCTGCTCAGTCTGTCTAAACGACAATTGCGTATAGTCACGGCGGCCATAACAGGACACGGTTCATTTAATAAACACCTTTTTGTCATAGGAGTTACTGACAGCCCTCTGTGCAGAGCGTGCATGGAGGAGGAGGAAACAGCGGCCCACGTGCTGCTGAGATGCCCGGGGGTCGCCACATACAGGGCTAAGTACTTCGGAAACCCGAGTACTCTCCGAGGGATTGTCGGTGGCATCAAGTGCCTGCTGGCTTTTCTCGAGGAGTTGGGGTGGATCGAGTGAATCTTCCCACCCGTACGCAAAATACGCGCTTTGACGTGGAGTTGCGGAAACCAGCCCGTGATACCAATACCAATACCAAATACCTTTGTATCTTTTCTCCATATCACAACCAAGGTCTGACAAAAAACCAGGAGGCGATGGCCTCGCCGGCAAGACTTGTATGAATTTATTGAACAAAACGCTCGTTCTATCAGTGTCGTGGATTGCTGTGATGGGTCATGATCGGGGTAATGTATCACGGTATCAATGTAACGATTCAGACAGTAAACGTTCTTGAGTAAACCTTGTTTATGGAATTTGGGAATGGGAAATAAGTTATAGAATGTATTCTACATATTCTAGGGAATTATAAACCAATCGATGTTTTATGGGAGAACATTATTTCAATGAGCGGAATATTGAAAACTTGCAGACAATAAATTAAATTTCCAGGCTGTTTCGGCCACGATGGCAAATTTTTAACTCGATTGACCAACTACACAAAATATACTAAAGTGCACAAAAGCTTGCGCAGAAACCGGTGCACAATCCTAATCCAATAGGACGGAGATCAAGTTGGTAGAAACGTTATGTTTCAACCATAAATTTAGGATTTTTCACTCAAAAGTATTCTGTGCTCAAGGTTTCAACTAACGATATTTTCGTTAACTAAGTAAGTATAGTGATATTAAAACAAAACTGAAACATATTTAGAAACTAGATGTCTTAATTAGTAAAATGGCATTAATAACTTGGAGATCAGACTTAGAGTTTCCGGTTGAAACATAGTTTTTTCCCTTTATACGTTTTGAGTGCTCCCAAATTGCAACCCATTGTCTTCGGTCTGTTTGGACGGAGTAAGACCCTTGGTAAGATCCGTAATCCGTAAGATCACAATAAAAACTTATCGGAAAATTTCTCTTTGGTAACAATTAACTTGACCACGGAGTCAATAACATGTCAATAAGCTTCTTGAAGTTAAACCTTCTCTTTTAAATTCTGTTAACATCACCTCAGAGAAAGTCACACTCTAATCTTGACAGAAAATAAATAGTGTAATTTATGACAGAAAACAAAGTGCAATGCAATGAAGTTATTTTAAAACAGTCTATAAAAATATTACTTATTATTAATTATTAATAACGACTGGCGTCGTGCATGCGTCCATCAGAAGGAGATCCGTGATAATATTTTACAGCAAAATGAAGGCGTCGCTGCTAGTCTCGCTGCTAATGGTCGCGTCCGTCGTCGGCGTGCAAGGTCAGATATCATCTGGAATGCGTTCAGATAATTAAGTCTGTGCTTAATTAAGACGGTTCGTGGCCACAATTATATTCATAATTTGAGTCTGTAATGTTTATAGACATGGAGAGCGACTCGGTCGCGATGACAGAGTCTCACCCCGGCGTAAACGGCAACGACGAGCGTGACCCGGAATCTGACGACGAAGGCGACTCCGCGCCCTTCACGGTGAGGCGTCGCGCCGGTCGCTCGTTATGTTTTACCGAAAAGCACGAACACCTTTCGTTACGTAGGAACAAACGATCTTTGATTGTGTTTAAACAATCTTATTATCTTATCTTAATCTTATTATCTTTATCTTACCCCGACCAAAAATGAGGGGAGTTCGAAGTTTGACGCCTATGTCCGGAAGTCTGTCTATCTGGTCTGTCTGTCTGTATGTATGTCTGTTTGTGGCATCGTAACGGTCCAACCAGTGAACGGATTTGAATGCGGCTCTTTTCCGAGTCGAGGTAGGGATATTTTGTATACAATAGACATTTTTCATTACTTCTATTAGTCCGAAAGATCTGAAATCTATACATATAAAATTACTTGTCCTGACTGACTGACTGACTGACTGACTGACTGACTGACTGACTGACTGACTGACTGATTCATCAACGTACAGGCCAAACCGCTGGACCTAGAAAGCTGAAATTTGGACAGTAGGTTCTTCTTATAACGTAAGCATCCACTAAGAAAGGATTTTTGAAAATTCGCCTCCTAAAGGGGTTAAATGGGGTGTTTTCTTTTATATGAAACTTTTTATTGTATGGTTCGATTGACTTGAAATTTACTGAAAAGATTCTCTAAATAAAATAAATCAATACGTGTTTCGCGAATTTTCAAATAAACCTTTTGGGGTGTAAAAAAATTAGCGGGCGAAGCCGCAGGAAATTGCTAGTTTAGAATATAAAAAAAAATTAAAAAAGAATTAAAGAACTTTTATTGCCTTACAAATTGAACATAAAAAAATAATTAATTTAATTATTGTTAATGTCTTAATAATAAACGGTCGTGGCAAAGGGCAGTGACTCAGCTTGTACTGCTAGCGATCGAGATCACTAGCAGCGCTGATTTTCAGTCACTCCCATCTCTCCCGCTTGAAGAGCAGGAGTTTCAAAGTAAAGAGAGTGGCCACCATCTATCAGAAAAAAAAGAAAAGAAACCCAAACCAAGACTTCTGCGTAATCTAATATTCCACAGTAAATGTGTGCGTGTGTGTGTGTGTGTGTTCGTTCGTGTGTGTGTGTGTTTGTGTGTATGCGTGTTACTCTTTAGATGATATATTTTGTGCAGCTGTAGCGTTTGAGTTTGTGTTGTTGAATATATGTAAATCCGATTATACTAAATAAAATTGTAACCTTCACCAGGGTCTGATAATGATCAGTAAGAAGGAGGTAACAGGATCTCAGCCCCAATAATCGTAGACCCATCGAGTTTGGGTTCGTTGGATAGGTCTCGACGAGTAGTTGCTTGAAAAATGGTGATCAGGGCCTGATGATGGAGCAGGAAGGTGGTCACGGGATCCCTGCACCAATAAACGTAGACCTACCGGGTTTGGGCTCGTTAGGTAGGTCTCGACGAGTAGTTGCTAGAAAAATGGTGATCAGGGTCTGATGATGGAGCAGGAAGGTGGTCACAGGATCTCTGCACCAATAAACGTAGACCCACTGAGTTTGGGCTCGTTGGGTAGGTCTCGACGAGTAGTTACTAGAAAAATGGTGACGAGGGTTTGATGATGGAATAGGAAGGTGGTCACGGGATTTCTGCACCAATAAACGTGGACCCACCGAGTTTGGGCTCGTTAGGTAGGTCTCGATAAATAGTTACTAGAAAAATGGTGACCAGGGTCTGATGATGGAGTAGGAAGGTGGTCACTAAACTCACTCTCAGTCCCTTTAATCTGCTGTCTAGTTTCCTTGCTATTGCTGCAGTACGCAATAAAGTGGCATCTTCATTGGACTTACCTTTCATAAAGCCAAATTGATTTTTAGGTATGACATTATTCTTCTGAAGAAAGTCAGTAAGCGATTTATCAATTTTTCAATGATTTTGGAAATAGCAGTCAACACTGATATTGGTCTATAATTCCCTACACAGTCTCTATCTCCACCCTTGTAAATAGGATGCACTAGAGCCCTTTTTAAGATGTCAGGAAAAACACCGGTAGATGAACATAAGTTACACAAGTGTGTCAGAGGAGGAATCAAACTACATTTGGCAAGTGTGATGACTTGTGTTGGAATATTAACAATTCCCGGGGCAGAATTATTTCTCAAGCTATCAATGATATTCTCAGTCTCCTTGCTATCGGTGAAATACAATGCCATAGAATCACGTGGAGATGGTACTCTGCAATTACTAGCATCTGACACACTAGGCAGTTCGGCACCAAATCTACTAAGTATAGCATTGGCATTAGTTGCGCCTATACTTGCAAAGTAGGTAGTCATTCAATGATTCATGCAGATCTTGATGAATGTTGAGTAAATCACTAGGAGGAGGTGAACGTTGCTTTAAATGAGTAATATTATTTATCGTAGCCCAAGTACCCTTAGGATTGCTTTATTTTTTAGAAATTCAGATTTCTCATATTCAATTTTTAGTTTTTTTAAAAGATTGTTACAAAAATTACGGTATCTTGTATAAGTAACGGACAATATTGCATTATTTTCGTCATTCTTAGATTTTATATGCAAGCTATCTCTATTTCTTACACAACGCACGAAGCCTAAGATACCTAAATATAAGAAAGTATATTATCTAGCGGTAATTAATGACTTGAAGCAGATAGACTGGTCTACGAAATTATTAAATAAAGACCCTAACCTTAGAGCTGTCTACGACCCTAACTCAATCTATACTTATAATAAAACTGTAACAGGTCCATTTCTGTACATTGAAGATATTTTGAAAATTATATTTGGAGGGCATTCTATAACCGATACTGAGGCCGAAAATGTATTTTTTTTAATTTTTGTCTGTCTGTCTGTCTGTATCTCGGCTGAGCATCACGCCGAAACTACTGAATGGATTCAAATGAAACTTGGCATGATTTGAGATCTTACTACGAGGTAGGACATAGGATACTTTTGATCCCGTAATCTAGCACGGTTCTTTTGGGAGAGGGGATTAAAGTCAAAATGGGTACTTGGTTATACGCTTGGTCCGATTTGATCAATTTTTCTTCATAATTATAATAAATATTAGTAAGGGAACACTCATAGAGAGTTGTTATCAAGGTTTTGTAATCGATCGGGTTAAGCAACGTTAGGTAAGGTCATTAAATAGATGGGTGACCGTTTAACGCCATTTGAACTAAACGTCTCCGTGCTTTGGAGGGCAAGTACAAAGTGGGTCCAAGTTTTTAACCGACTTTAAAAAAGGAGGTTTTGTATTCTATGCGAATGTATATTATTGAAAGTTTAGTTAACGTAAACACAACGCGGGCGGAGCTGCGTGGGTCAGCTAGTGACAAATATTTTCATACCCATCGTAACAGAGTATTTGAAACTACATACAACAATACATAAAAGTACTCATAGGCACGGATTTATATTTAAGGTAAAACACCCAGTGTCCGACAACGTACCATTGTCCGACATTTAAAAAGTTTATTACAAAAAACTATTTTAAAAAAAATATAAACCGACTTCAAATTAAATTATATAAAAAGCATAAAATAACGAAAATATATTGAAGTCGGTGCTAGCACATCATGGTAACTAAGACTAGCATGAGCTGACACCGACTTCAATATATTTTCGTTATTTTATGCTTTTTAGATAATTTAATTTGAAGTCGGTTTTTTTTTTTTTTTTAAATAGTTTATTTAACACTTTTTAGTGACTTTTATTTTAGCAAAATAGGTTCAGGTTGAAAATAGGATAGGTAGCACTATCACGCAACGCGAACGTCTACGTTACAGTAACTTACTGAAAACATAAAAAGTTTGTATCTCTTAAACTACTGGACCGATTTTGATGAAACTTGTACTCTACCCTAAGTTGAAAAATACTCTAACTATTGCAAAAATAGTTTATGTAAAGTATTGTCTAATTTCGAACTTGGTATATTACACTTTCCCATCAATATTATTTGTTTTTTGATCTCCTTGGGATTCAGATACTTTGCTTCATAGTCGTTACAGTCTATAACATAATTCATTGATTTACCAACATCAGACAACTTAAGGTATTTGTAGTATCAACAAAGTGACCATTTTTATATTGTTTACACATTTTTATATGATAGTTTAATGTATTGACATCCAAATATAAGTTTTTACAAACATATAATATAACAATCATATGCTCAGCGAAATAATTTGTAGATGTGATAAGATAAGCTTCAAGTTGTGATCATTTTCACCCACACACATATTTATCTTATCGTCCGACCTCAGCTTAATTTTTCTGCAGTTTTTGATTACTTCGTAGCTTGGTGCATTTGGCTTCGTTTCGGCAGAAATTGTATATTTTTCATGCTGTGTGTTTTCTCTCGAGCGTATTAAGGCCCCTGCCAGGCCAACACATTGTTGAGTTCCAAAGATCAGTATTCTTTTAGTAGATTCAGATTCAGTAGACAGCTTGAATAATGTCTATGATACTTTATCCACCTACAACAATGCTGTTCTTATAGGGGATATCAATATAGATATCAAAACTGATACCGTGGACCAACGTAGTAATGATTATCTTATTCTAAATGTCACTCATGGACTAATACCAGCACATTTATTTCCCACTAGACTCAACAATTGTCTCGATCATATTCTGATGAAATCCAAATCAGCGGCCACTGCATTAGTCCTAGAGACTTCTATTACAGATCATTACCCAATTATGCTCTCTATAGAAAATACCAACAATAAACAAAACCCCAGCCACATTATAACAAAAATAAATAACCAAGCAATTAAAACAGAATTAGAAAATATCAACTTCTCAGATATTTTCGAAATAGAAGATGCAAATGAACCTACAAATAAATTCTTAACATTACTCACAACTGTATTAGCCAACAACACTCGTATCATAACGCTATGACTGCCCCTTTCAAGAACACTGGATTGGGGTGGTCTTAGGATTGAAATAAAAACACATGTACATACTTAATTGTTATAATACTAACAGTACATACTAACGTAGGTTTAAGATAAAAATTGTTATTAATAATACTAACATTCTATGGACATCTGTCTGAAATAAAAATAAATAATAATAATAATAAAGATGCCCAAAAGGAAACGGATCATAAAACCCTGGATAACTCCAGGACTCCTTCGATGTATCAAAATAGACAAATCATGCAAATCGAAATAGACTTCATAAAAAATCAATTAAGTCACCAGAAAATCTAATTCTAAAGCTAACTTATACTAGTACGCGATACCGCAACTTCTGTAATAGACTTCTACGCAAACTAAAGAAAGAATATGAGCTTAAAGAAATTGAAAAAGCAGGACTTGACCCTAAAGCCCTTTGGAATGTAATCAAAGAAATAACTAATACCAAAAAGAACAATACACCATCTTCTAATCTCCTAAATAGTTGTAACGATCCGAAACTGGCTGTTAACAATGTCTGCTCTTTTTTACAAATATTGGAAAGAAATTAGCTGATGATATAATAGATGCGAATCAAAATAAACAATCAGGGTTACTACAAAATAAAACAAATCCCCCCGTTCATTCTTTTGTTCTCCTAGAAACCGATGTCAATAATCTTACAGCTAGTAATTGTGCTGTGGGATGGGATAAGATATCGAATAAATTGGTAAAATAATGTAGAAAGGTGCTTATTCCCATAATCACACATATCTATAATAGATCTATAACAACAGGAGTATTTCCTCAGGCATTTAAAAGAGCAATACTCGTAGTACACCCAATCTATAAAGGAGGAGACAGAAACTGTGTCTATAATTATAGACCAATATCAGTGCTGTACATAGCACTGTATGTCAACAATACTGGAAAAATAATAAACTGTACACTGAATAATTACTTAGACAAATACAGTATAATTGCTAATAATCAATATGGGTTTCGAA
Organism: Furcula furcula; assembly: GCA_911728495.1. Lineage (NCBI taxonomy): Eukaryota > Metazoa > Arthropoda > Insecta > Lepidoptera > Notodontidae > Furcula > Furcula furcula. The sequence goes on from OU452253.1 coordinate 26,638,854, forward strand.
GTGGAGTATCCACAGAATACGCGCTACTGGATCTAACTCAGCAAATTGCAAGACAACTATATAACAAGAATAAATGTCTTAGTATCTTCCTAGATCTGGCTAAAGCTTTTGACACAGTCTCCGACCCTATCCTGTTAACTTAACTTGAAAATATTGGAGTTAGGGGTGTACCACTTCTTATGCTCAAAGACTTCTTAACAAATTGAACACAGCAAGTAAACATTGATTCCTACCTCAGTGACGAACAAGTAATAACATACGGTATCCCACAGGGCAGTACACTATCTCCAACCTTGTTCAAAATTTATCTAAACGACCTTTGTAAAATCAACTCACCAAATGCGACGATATACACATACGCAGATGACACTGCCATTGTTGTACAAGGCTCAAGTTGGGAAATTGACAAAGAAAATGCTGAAAATTGTCTTAGACAAATAATAATCTGGTTAAAGTCGAATCAATTCACATTAAACGTAAATAAAACCAATTACTTACGTTAGTTTTTCAATTAGAAAAAACACCCAACCTAATATAAACTTCAACATAATTGCACATACCTGTTTAGATAAACAACAAAATTGCAATTGCGAAAGCATATCACCTACAAAAAATGTACAATATCTGGGAGTACAGATCGAAGAACGGTTAAGGTGGGATAAACAACTCAGAAAAGTTAAAACTAGACTAAGAAGTATGATCTACATGTTCAAAAATCTAAGAGAATCAGTATCCGTGGAACTTGTTAAAAAAAATTACACTGCTTTGTGCCAATCCGTCATTCTTTATTGTATACCGGTGTGGGGTGGAGCGGCTAAATCATTGTTTATTGAGCTAGAGAGGGCCCAAAGAGCCGTCCTCAGGGTGATGACTAGGAAACCTTACAGATACCCAATAACAGAAATACACACATCAAAAGTGTCTAGGGATCAAGCATTTTTAAGCGGATTTCTTGAGATTGAGATGTGGCTTTGTAATAAATTTATGATTTTATAAATTTATATGGATCCTTTTTGGTGCATTTCATAATTTGAATCAGGAACTGTGAATCAAATTCGAGTAAAAGATGAAAATCAGCTGTCAATATTTTCCCTATAAAAACATACAACGCATTGAAGACATTATTAGTGCTACTGTTTCCCTACTACTGATTAAAACCAACGTTATTATGGAGCGGCGACGTCATTTAAGCAGGGAAGAAATGCTCAGAGCCGTGGGAATGATAGAAGCTGGTTCCCGGCAACGTACTGTGGCTTTAGCTCTGAATACAAGTCAGAGTGTTATCAGTCGACTTTGGACACGTTACCGAAGCACTGGTACCGTGGCTGAGCGCCATGGAGGACGGTATCGCTGCACCACACGGAGACAAGACCGATATATTCAAATCTTAACTCGAAGAGCTCCAACAATAACTGCCATGATGTTAGCCGTGAGGCTTCATCACTCTTCAGGGAACTTAATTAGCGACCAAACAGTCAGAAACCGCTTGCATGAAGTGAACCTTCATTCCCGAAGACCGCTACGGGTACCACCTATAGCAATGCACAATCGTAGGATTCGATATCAATGGGCTCTTGAACACAGAAATTGGGCAGAAGAACAATGGCGTTTCGTGTGCTTTTCTGATGAGTCTCGTTTTGGTATGAGACCGGATACAAGACGTATACGACACTGGAGAACCCCTGGACGCCAACAGCGATTAAAATCCTGCCAGGAAGTCCATCCTTATAGTGGTGGAACCATCATGGTATGGGCGGGTATTTGGATCGGCGGAAGAACTGAGTTGATTTGGATCAGAGGCAACCTCAACGCTCAAATTTATGCTGAGACGATTGTATCAGACGTCATCGTTCCTCTACAAGTGCAAATCGGTCCCTTATTTCAGTTAATGCATGATAATGCACGACCGCACACCGCAAGAGTTGTAAGACAGACTCTCGCCGCAGCTAACATCAATGTCCTGCCCTGGCCTGCTCAGTCGCCAGACTTGAACCCGATTGAGCATGCATGGGATATGCTACAGAGAAGAGCTCTGCCGAATATGGAGGGTATCCAGTCGCAAGAAGACCTTTTTTTGTTGTTGCAACGAACATGGGCGGCCATTCCACAGCGTGATTTGGATGAACTCATTTTGAGTATGCCAAACCGATGTTCTTGTGTTGTTAGTGTTCGCGGTAGAAACACGGATTATTAATTGTTTAAGTTACCCAATAAAATTTTAAAGAAAACTGTTATTTCAGTCTTTTTTTCGAACTTTTGTGTTAGTGGTTCAAATGTCAAAAATCCCTTTATTAGGAAAATGGCAAATTTCTTTATTAATGCAAAGGTGACTTGGTTTATCGTTACTGTGACAAACGAAAACACTTTATTTGATGAATCCTTAAAGAAAATTTTAATTAATATCAATCAGGAGAAAAGTTATTGCAAAAATATATGTTGATCCCTAGACACTTTTGATGTGTGTATATACGGATTGCCAAGTGCTTACTGTCCGACAGCTCATTGTGCTCGAGACGATCCTTAGAAAGCATCGTCATGTTTCTCCACTCATACCTGAAACTCGTAGATGCAGACAGAAATTAGCCTGTCCTACAATTTATAAATATAAAAGGATAAGTCCTGACTGAGTGATTGACAGACAACGCACAGCCTAAACCGCTGAACCTAGAGTTATAACGCGCAGTACCGGCCCTCGAGCGGGTGATATTAATTCGAATTCCCCGCCGCGGTCTCGGTGCAGAAGCGACGCGCTCGTTCAGCCTCGCGCATGCGCAGAACGGTTCGCAGGCGACGCGGCAAGCGACGCGCGCGCCGCTAGGAGTCGCTGCGGCCGTTCAGTGAGGATTCCAGCGCGGTACCGCTAAGAGGTGTACCTACCTCGCTCGGGTTAAATCTCTTGACCTCATTTGTTATTTTTTGTACTGTTTTTGTGTCGTTTCTTGTTATTAGATATTATTATAGTGTACGTGTGTAAATCTTTTTATATTATATTAATTATTTTCTCCAAGCCCAAATTTAGTCTCATTTCAAACTAAACCACTATCAACCGTTAAAGAGTCTTGAAATTTGGAGAGTTGATTCATCACAATACGTAACCGCATACTAAGAACGGAATTTTCAAAATACGCATCGGAAGGGGTCCAAAAAGGGGGTTATGTATGGTTTATAAAAACGGGTGGTACCAGAACCTTGAAATGTTACACGTAGATTACTTAAAGAAATTAAAGAGTTACGTGTTTAACATTTAAAAAAAATGTAATTAAAAGAAGATAAAGATAAAAATATTATTTCATTATTTTTGTAGCAATTCTCATTGTTTTTCGACACAACATGAAAGAGTGTTAATAGGATGAAGTGAGGTTTAAGAAAATTCATTTGTTTCTCGCAGATATTTGCGATGTGATGCGAGTTCGCAGTTGTGTGGGAGCCATTAAAGTCAAAATATGACCCTTAAGTTTAAAATCTCGCGTGTGTTGTCTTTTAAAAGGTAATTGAAAACCGTTTTTAGGGTTCCATATCTAAAAGGTAAAAAAGGAACCCTTATGATCTGACTTCGTCTGTCTGTCTGTCTGTCCGTTACACCTATATATTTCAGGAACCGCTGACGCTACCGATTTCAAACTTGGAATAGTTTTAAATCTTTCTTACCCAGCCTTATCACAAATGAAAAAAGTATATTTTTCGTTTTAATTTTTTTTGAGTCGAAATGGGTCATCAAAATTTCAAAGTCAGACTACTACGAGTATAGCGAGTGAGGTATCATATGAAAGAGCTTCATTCGCACATCTCAAACTTTTATTTTGGTTTATGTTTCGCAGTTTCGCAGATAATAAAAAAATTAAAAATAAATGAGGGAAAAATCTGAAATAATTATGGGTAATATATGTCTATCTATATATTACAGGAAAAATAAAACGATATTTCCGCATAGTACAGTTTCTTAGTAATAAAAAACTGAGTGTTCGCAAACGCGCGTATCCTGCACCGCGCGCACGCGCGTCAAGCTGCTGCCTAAAAAAACAAAGCTGCCGCCTTGCTCCTCAGCCATAAGCCCAGACAAATAAAGGGGAACCTTTGCAGTTGTCGGTTGGACGTTTGGGTTGTGGGCCCTAGATGCCCATTGAGTACGGGGCGTTTTAGTAGGTAAGATACTCCGGTTTGGAGCTAGGTACCAAACCGAAACAAAAAAAAAATCGGCCAAGTGCGAGTCGGACTCGTGCACCGAGGGTTCTATACCTAATTGCACATATAAATGTCATTTTACTATTCTTCTAATACGTCAGATAGTAAAAAACCGAACTGAACCCAACCAATTTATCCAAATTGGGTATTTGTTTTTTTTGTGATAAATGGAAATATCATTATACAAGTTTTATAGTAAAACTATTAAATCCAGTACCGATGACACGCCGACAGCTCCTGAACAAACCCGAGCGCTTGTGACGTCATAATGTTAAAGCTATTTAATAACAGACTAGACAATAATATTGAACATTTATTGCTAAAAAACGACTCTGAACAACGCTGAACGACACTGAACGACGACACTGAACGTCACTGAACGACACTGAACGATACTGAACGTCACTGAATGACACTGAACGTCACTGAACGACACTGAACGACGACACTGATCGTAACTGAACGAAACTGAACGACCTTAAAACGCTTTAACATTATGACGTCACACCTATGTATATGGTGACCAATCTTGGTGGGTTTATAGTCACGTGATTTTTATATAAATTTCATCAATTTTTAATTGTTTAGAATTAATTTTATTTAATTACGTTAGCTCCGTTTTACAAATGTGAATAAAAATATAAAGACTGTGATAATAGTGAAACAAATCGATTGTGTACAATAATACAAGGCCCATCAAATCTAAGTTATGTGTTTTTACAAGAAATCTGCCGAAAACATGAAGATCCAACTCAAAACAGTGTAAAAAAGTAACGATAAAAGTTTCAATGTGAGTACATCAAACTACACACCAAAAGAGTGTTATGCTGATAGCACAAACAAAAAGCCACAAAATAGTCATAGCAACGGATTATATGAGCGAGTAAATAAAATGTTTTATATTTTATAACCTCAAAAAAAAAACTGCTGTGTCATTTCATTGTCCCGGCTATACAGTGCCATCTAGTGACAAATAGCAGAAACCAGACTCGACTCATATTTGGACCAACACTGATACCGCTCGAGTGCATTCATCCCGCCATCTAGCGACGCGTAGAAACACCAAAAATGGATTTGATTACAAAAATGTTGGAATCTATTCAAAACGGACTAAAATCTCAAAAGGAAGAAATGAAACATATGCATATAAGTATAACAAGAGAAATCAACAACAATATAAACCAAAAATTCTACGATATGGATATTAAATACAAACAGCTAACTGAAAAACTAGAAGAACAAGAGAAACAAATCGACTTTTTAGAGAGGGAGCACAGAAAGAAAAACTTGGTATTTTTTGGAATAATAGATGATGAAAGCAACCATTCTCAGCTTCGAACAAAAATAATGAACATAATAACTACAATCATGAAAATATCCTGTGAAGACTATGAAATAGATAATGTGAGACGAATCGGAAAAAAGGGTGACAAACCTAGGCCAGTTACTGTGACTCTACTAACAATGGCTAAGAAGATAGAGATCCTGAAAAACAGAAGAGTTTTGGCAGACTCTACATACTACATTAAAGAAGATTTTCCACGGAAAGTACTCGAGAAACGAAAGTCTCTACACAATCAAGTACAAGAACTAAGAGAAGAAGGTAAAATGGCAGTAATTAAATATGACAAGATTATAATACTAGAGGGCAGTAGCTCACAACAAAGACAAACTAAGAAAAGATTTTTGTCACCATCACCAGTCACGAAACAAAATATTAACACTAAAAAAACTACCCAACAAACAAAAAAGAACAAGGCAAATATAACTAGATTCTTGGCTCCAAGTTGTGACAAACCCTCACAAGGAAATGTATTCATATCCGAACAGAACGCAGGTACGCTATGTAGCAACGAACTTCGGCCACTCCAGCTCTCCCAATCCGGCTGGTCACCGCGGGAGTAGACCACAACCCTCCAGAAAATGATGTATCCAATCAATGCACTGTTAACGACATACTCTATGTGGGAACTTACAACGTGAGAACTCTATCAACTAATCATCACCTAGTAGAACTAATGGACTCTATGAAAAATACAAAATTCGATTTAATTGGTTTATCAGAGGTGAGACGTCTTGGTACCGAAATCCAGGAACATGATAGCTTTATTTTCTGTTACGCAGGGGAAACAAAAGGATTATACGGCGTAGGATTTATTCTGAAGAAGCACCTTAAAAACAGCATAATAAGTTTCACCGGGCTATCGGAACGAGTGGCTCTACTAAAACTAAACATTAATGGCTTTCAAATCGATATATTACAAGTGTATTCTCCTACTGAGTCATCAAATGACGATGAAGTTGAGCTTTTCTACAATACTATTAATGAAGCTTTGAGTATTTCAGGAAAACAGGTCATAGTCATGGGAGATTTCAATGCAAAAATTGGACAGCCTAAACCTGAAGATTATCTGATTATGAAAAACCATGGATATGGGAAAAGAAACGCTAGAGGCGAAAGACTTGTCGAATTCGCAAACGAAAACAAATTGAGTATTGTGAATACATTCTTTAAAAAGCCAAGAAAAAAGCGATGGACTTGGAGATCTCCTGATGGCAAGACGAAAAACGAACTCGACTATATCTTAACTAACCTACACCAAAACGTTCTAAACATAGAAGTATTAAATGTAAATTTTCCCACAGACCATAGACTTGTAAGAGTTTCAATTAAGCTACAAGAAATAAAGAAAAGTCGAACTAAGTACACCAACAGTTTAATTAGTTCTTTAAAAAATGAAGAGGAAATCAGAAGGTATAAAGAGTCACTACATAGTTTTAAGGAAGATCTTATAAAATGGCAGAATAACGACAAGGTTCAAGAGTATTATGATAAAATGGTCAACGCCATAGAAGTTAGTCTAAAAATCGCTCACATACCTTCCCAAAATAACTCAAAAAGCAGTATCATATCAGAATACACAAGAAAGCTAATAAATCGTAGACAAGAGCTGCATAAAATCAAACCCAAATCACGCTCAATGAAAAACGAGATAAAAGCTTTATATAAATTAATAAGTAAATGCATAAAAAAGGATTATATAAATCACCGAGCGATTACCATAGAAAAACATATGAGAAATACGGGCAGTCTCAAAAAAGCTTACAAAGAATTAAATTCTTATAAGACATGGATCGAAGAGCTCCAGGAGTCAGGTAAAGAATCTCGCCATAGAGCAGATATAATAAAAATTGCGTCAGATTTTTACAGAAATTTATATAGTTCTGAAAATCAAGAAAATTATAGAAACTCCAACGAGCAGATCATAAGCAACGAAAATGAGCCCAGTATAGTCGACGAGCCTGAAATTATAAAATAAATAAATAGATTAAAGTTGGATAAATGTTCAGGCTCTGATAAAATATCAAATGAGGCGATAAAAATAGGAAAACATTGTCTGGCTGGTCCTTTAGTACGTCTGTTTAACATGATATTGAAAACCGGTGTCACCCCCGTACAATGGTCTGAATCCGAAATGATATTGCTCTACAAAAAAGGAGACCCAAAAAATATTGGCAACTATCGCCCAATCAGCTTGCTTCCCTCACTTTATAAACTGTTCTCCTCACTTATTGAAAAAAGGATTGCTAAGACTTTGGAAAATCATCAACCTATCGAACAAGCTGGTTTCAGAAAAGGGTACTCTACTGTGGACCACATACACTCAATAGAACAAATCATTGAGACAAACCGAGAATATCAGAAACCACTCTACATAGTTTTTATCGACTATCAAAAAGCCTTTGATACAATTTTTCACTCTTCAATATGGGATACTTTGCGATTACAAGGTGTTGAGTCCAAGTATATAAAAGTCTTAAAATATTTATACAGCAGCTGCAGAAGTTATGTAAAACTAGAAACAAAAGGCCCACCCATACCCATCAAAAGAGGAGTACGCCAAGGCGATCCAATATCATCCAGAATATTTATAGCTATACTGGAGTCTGTATTCAGCAAGCTAAACTGGGCCAGAGCTGGACTAAATATCAATGGTAGGTATATTAGCCATCTAAGATTTGCAGATGACATCGCTTTATTAGCAGAAAATGAAAAGGAGATGGAATTAATGATAAACTCGCTACAAATTGCTAGTAAAAATGGCTAGTTAATAAAGTTTTTAAAAAAATAATTTTTTTTCAATTACCTAATTAAGCCTTTTAAAGAGTTTAATTTAACAAAAACTAATTTATTTTATGACGCTGAAGCTAGGTACCGTAGGTACCGAATCGAGATACCACCGGAGAGCCCGTGCCGATGCGACAGCCGCGGGGGTTTTAGTGGGTAAGAATCCCACATACCCCGGTCGAGCCCTACAGCTCCCGGAAACATTTTGAAGGTTTCCCCCGCAAAAAAAAAGTACAGAATCGAACAAAAAAAAAAAACTAAAAAAATAGCGAGCCTGACTCGCGCATCGAGAGTTCCATACCTTCTTTGCACGTATTAAAGTTATTTTAATACTAGCTGACCCACGCAGCTCCGCCCGCGCTTGTATTACATTGTGTTCCCCTTTTCTTCCCTCCTCCCTTGATTTATTTCTCTTTCCATTTCTCTTTCATAAGAAAAATCGAATTGTATGCTCTCTCTCCTCTCTCTTTCCCTTCCCGCTTTGGTCCCCGTCACTCCCCTCCCCCTCTTCCTCTCGCTGAACCTCCTCCTCCCCCTTGCTTTTCTCTCACTTTGCTCCGCTTTACTCCCCCCTTGCTCCACCTAACTCCCCCTATCCCTCACCCCATCAACCCCTCCTCGAATCCCCTCTCCCTCTCTCTCCTCTCTTGTACCCTCCACTCGTTCTATATATCTTCGTTAATCATGGTATCTGGGATCCTGGCTGTCGCATCGCCATATAAGAGGGGGGACCTGGGCCCTCCAGTGGGATCTGCACCAAATACCCCTAATGCAACTAAACGACCACCTATCTATGTAATGACCTTACCTAACGTTGCTTAACCCAGCGGCATGAAATATACTTTATGACATATTCTTAGACCTACCTGATATGCACACAAAATTTCATACAAATCAGTTCACCCATCTATTTAATGACCTTGCCTAAGGTTGCTTAACCAGGCGGTATAAAAAGTATCCTATGTCCGTCTCCTGGTTCTAAGCTACCTCCCCACCGATTTTCATACAAATCGGTTCATCCATCTATTTCATGACCTTTTTTTTTTTTTTGAGGCGGGGGAAATCTTCCAAAGATCCCCGGGAGCTGCGGGGCTCGACCGGGGTATGTGGGATTCTTACCCACTAAAACCCCCGCGGCTGTCGCATCGGCACATGAGAAGGGTCCCCAGGGCTCTCCGGTGGGATCTGCACCAGGGGCCCCTCAGTGCCTTGCCTTTGAGCCCACCGCCGGGGGGCGCATTGTAGCCCCCCGGGAACCAGTCACGGTGCTCACGGGGACGGGGGTCGCAACCCCGCCGCCGTCCTCCTCGGAGTCGCCGCCGTACTCAATGGACGTTCAAAGGGCCCACACCCCGAACGTCCAGCGACTCCGAAGATCTATTTCATGACCTTGCCTAACGTTGCTTAACCTAGCGGTATAAAAGTATCCTATGTCCGTCTCCTGGTTCTAAGGTACTTCCCCACTAATTTTCAGCCAAATCGGTTCAGCCGTTCTTGAGTTATAAATAGTGTAACTATCACGACTTTCTTTTTTAAATATAGATTTCAAATCAAATCCCACCACTCATTCGCACAACTGTGTTTCCTGTCAGCCAGGATCTCTCACTTTTTTAGGTTTACTAAAAAACTGTACTACTTAAACTACTGTAAAATATACATAGATAGACCTATAATACCTATAATTATTTCGTGCGACAGCCGCGGGCGTTTTAGTGGGTAATATACTCCGGTTGCCACACGTCCCGGAGACCTTTTGAAGGTTTCCCCCGTGACAAATAAAAAAGATTGGATTGGCAATAGAACGGAACCGAAACAAAACTGAACCAAACCAAATTTATCCAAATTAACCCTTTATAAGAGTTTAACAAAAACTCGGTTGTTCGCTGACTTCGGTCACGACCACATTTTGTTAATTTTCGCGCCCACAAACCGTTAGTTTTGACTTATTTATACCGCGATTTGTAATTAGATTTTTGTTCATTGTGTTTATTTGATCTTTATTTTATTGATTTTTACACAATATGTCTGATTTTATTTTAATTTAATTCGAAAATGGTCAATTTGTGTTGCAAGGCCCACTTCGCTTTGGAAGGCCTAACAAAGTAGTTGCTGGGGCCATGAAAATTATAAATCAAAAATCCTTTACAAATAATTCTAGCCTGAATAACAATATTTTAAGTAAAATATTAATATTTATGCACTAAACACCTAACAATTCCATAGCTGGGCTGTTTTCTTACACGGTGGCAAAATGTTTTTTTTTCTAAGAAAATATTATTAATAATAACTCTATGATGTCAACTAGCCGAACGTCAATAGTTTTCAATATATAGATAGATAGATAATACTTTATTGTTCCACCATTATAGAAAAACACAAAAATACAAAAGAAAAACAGTAAATAGAATGAATCAATGGGCGGCCTTATCACTAAAAGTGATCTCTACCAGGCAACCTTTGGATGGAGAGGAACTATGAACTGCAAGGCGGGGTTGTTTATATAAACCATTATCGTAAATAGAAAGAAAAAAAAACACAACTACATACAATAAAATACGTGACAGCAAAATAATATACACACATCAAAAGTGTCTAGGGATCAACATATATTTTTGCAATAACTTTTCTCCTGATTGATATTAATTAAAATTTTCTTTAAGGATTCATCAAATAAAGTGTTTTCGTTTGTCACAGTAACGATAAACCAAGTCACCTTTGCATTAATAAAGAAATTTGCCATTTTCCTAATAAAGGGATTTTTGACATTTGAACCACTAACACAAAAGTTCGAAAAAAAGACTGAAATAACAGTTTTCTTTAAAATTTTATTGGGTAACTTAAACAATTAATAATCCGTGTTTCTACCGCGAACACTAACAACACAAGAACATCGGTTTGGCATACTCAAAATGAGTTCATCCAAATCACGCTGTGGAATGGCCGCCCATGTTCGTTGCAACAACAAAAAAAGGTCTTCTTGCGACTGGATACCCTCCATATTCGGCAGAGCTCTTCTCTGTAGCATATCCCATGCATGCTCAATCGGGTTCAAGTCTGGCGACTGAGCAGGCCAGGGCAGGACATTGATGTTAGCTGCGGCGAGAGTCTGTCTTACAACTCTTGCGGTGTGCGGTCGTGCATTATCATGCATTAACTGAAATAAGGGACCGATTTGCACTTGTAGAGGAACGATGACGTCTGATACAATCGTCTCAGCATAAATTTGAGCGTTGAGGTTGCCTCTGATCCAAATCAACTCAGTTCTTCCGCCGATCCAAATACCCGCCCATACCATGATGGTTCCACCACTATAAGGATGGACTTCCTGGCAGGATTTTAATCGCTGTTGGCGTCCAGGGGTTCTCCAGTGTCGTATACGTCTTGTATCCGGTCTCATACCAAAACGAGACTCATCAGAAAAGCACACGAAACGCCATTGTTCTTCTGCCCAATTTCTGTGTTCAAGAGCCCATTGATATCGAATCCTACGATTGTGCATTGCTATAGGTGGTACCCGTAGCGGTCTTCGGGAATGAAGGTTCACTTCATGCAAGCGGTTTCTGACTGTTTGGTCGCTAATTAAGTTCCCTGAAGAGTGATGAAGCCTCACGGCTAACATCATGGCAGTTATTGTTGGAGCTCTTCGAGTTAAGATTTGAATATATCGGTCTTGTCTCCGTGTGGTGCAGCGATACCGTCCTCCATGGCGCTCAGCCACGGTACCAGTGCTTCGGTAACGTGTCCAAAGTCGACTGATAACACTCTGACTTGTATTCAGAGCTAAAGCCACAGTACGTTGCCGGGAACCAGCTTCTATCATTCCCACGGCTCTGAGCATTTCTTCCCTGCTTAAATGACGTCGCCGCTCCATAATAACGTTGGTTTTAATCAGTAGTAGGGAAACAGTAGCACTAATAATGTCTTCAATGCGTTGTATGTTTTTATAGGGAAAATATTGACAGCTGATTTTCATCTTTTACTCGAATTTGATTCACAGTTCCTGATTCAAATTATGAAATGCACCAAAAAGGATCCATATAAATTTATAAAATCATAAATTTATTACAAAGCCACATCTCAATCTCAAGAAATCCGCTTAAAAATGCTTGATCCCTAGACACTTTTGATGTGTGTATATATTAGTATAATACATAAATGTTATACTCGATAGAAACACATATAAATAACCAACAATAATAAATAAATAAATGCAGCCGGCTAATATGAATATAAAATCATTGGGACAAATAAAATGTTTTTAAGGGGGTAACAACGGTAAAATTGCAAAAATAGCCTTAGTTTAAAGAGTTCGATGGATCAATCCGCTATTGCATTGGCTATGAAAATTATATGTACTTATACCTCAGATCTTCAGCAAATAGTTTTATTGTATTATATATTATATGTATTTAAAAAATGTACTACGTTGGATATGAATTGTGTTAGCGTTCAATATCCGTTCATCGGATAGACGTCAAACATGGACTATAAAAAGCATATAACCTATTCTACAATTTGTATTGATTACATTTCTTAATTTCATTCATGTTTTACAAGAAATTATAGAAAAACCACGTACGCGATGCATTTCCCCTTGCAGCGCCCCCGCGATCGCCTTTCATCAGTCCTTCTTGGACTGTTATGGAGGGTGGACGTGCTCGAATTTTTTTTGACAGGACGAATTTAATTTAAATGTTTTTGAACATATTTTTAATTAAGATATGTTACATATGGTATAATTATAACATTATAAATCATTTCAAATGAAATCTATACTTGTATATTTAATTATAGATATTTTTATAGTAATACCATATTTTTCATCATCATAGAGTATGCGAAAGTATCGTTGCCGAGTATTATGCCTAACTTTTGAAGCGTATCAGAGTCATATATGATCTTACTAATTTAAATCGTATTTAATGCTGTGTAGGTCGACAAAATGACATACATTATGATATCCTTTACATTATGATTTTTTTTTTCAAAACATGAACGGTGGTATTTTTACTATCATGTTGGTTTTTGCAACTTAGCAACGAGTCGAGTACCGAAAACGAGGTTTGTGGTGAGTTGCACGCTTGCCTACGGACAGTTGCATTGGACAGTTGCTCGTCTTTTGAGACATCTGGATGGTTAAGTTGGAAGGGTACTTGTGTGCTGGTGAAGCCACTTTAATCTTAGATTTCTTCCGCTATATAACATAAGTAAAAGGTCACTATAGCTGGCAAAAAAACTATCAGACCAAAAGGCTATAATTATAGTTTTGGATGACAGGGACAGGAAGAGACTTTTATATGGGTGGGTGCTTCGATTACTATCAGGTAATACCTTGTTACTTAACTAAGTTACGTAACAATAAACTGATGGTTTTGTTGGCAGGCACGAGAAAAAATACCACCGCGTTAAAATGTTAGTTAGGTACTCTAAAACCAGATTGCTTATTAGAATCAATGTAAATTAAATATCTATTTAAATTTTAGATTACATATGTACCTAACACTATTACCCTCTGCATCATCCAAAGGTAGACTGGCAGAGAATGCCTAAGGCATTTAGTCCGCCTTGAACATATTTAAATGTGCTAAAGAATAAATAAAATAAAATGTCAAATGCTCCGCGTAGTTCAAACCCCGCGATGGGTACAGAACTCAAGATAAAGTTACGTTACTTACTCTCGCGGTCACAAACGGTGTATCACCTTTAGGATGACAATCGCTTGCACGAGCCGGCCCAAAAACATGCGGGCGGGGTAAACGCCCGGAACGTCGTTCAAACGATTTTGATTGAAAACTGGTATAGCGTTCGTGTCCGCGATAGTACATAATATGACGTTACAATAAAAAATACTATTACTGAATTCGTGCGTTCAAACAAACAGTGCTACGGATTCCTTTGGCAGCCACGTATATTGAATAACAACAGGTCCGTTGATTTTGTAGTTTGCTACCCTGGCCGCTGACCTTAAGGTCTTGGGGTTGATTCCCACACAGGACAAACATTCATGCGCATGAACATAATCTGTTTGTCTTGGGTCTGGGTCGTTTTTACCTGTACTTAATTATGTAAAAAGTTAAGTATCTTATCATAGTTTCAGTTCGATGGCCATTATGGAGTCGATCACGGAACTCATCAACATCATCATCAGCAGCCGCAACGTCCACTGTTCAACAAAGGCCCTCTCTTCCTTAGAGGGGAGGGGTTGCCATAATCCCCACGCCTGGCAGGTGGTTGGGGATCGCAATATAGGTGGTAGGTAATCCAATAAAAAGACGCTGCTGCTCGTCTTCTTGTTTTTCCTTAGTCGTCTTTTACGGACACCCAACGGGAGGAGATGGATGGGTGCTATTATTCTTATCACGGAATTAATTGTCGCAATAATAATAATTTATGATTTTTGGGTTTACACGACTTGGTTCGACGTTGGGTATATGGTCTTGAGTAAGGATGGATGCTAGCAAGCTTCCAAGATTCAGGTACTTGTGCCGCTCTTAAAGAGAATATACGCATTAGAATAGGAAACATTACAGTTACACGCTTCTTTAATAATACCTCTAGCATCTCATCAGGGCCACTGGCATGCATTGCAGCATCTTAAGTCACTCTCTTTATCAAACTTGAATACTTATTACTTAATACTTTTTAAGAAAAAATCTACTTATTAAGAAAAAAATCTATATTTTGAAGGCTCTGTTAAACGCTTTTGTTTTGACGTGCAGGATAGAAACCTTAGAACTTTGTGCATAGTTTCGTTTTAAGTACGCTTACAGTAGTCACGGCGGATCTTTGTGTGTCTGAAGTTGGCTGCCAGACGCTGCGCAGTAGTTATTTTTATGTTTATCTATTCAGAACTCACAACTGTACTTGCGCAATGGTTCGCCAACCCTAACTTCAGACACACAACAATCCGCTGTGACTACTGTAAGTTATAAGTAGTACGAATGTATATGGATTCCGAATAGCAGGTACAATGTATTCAGCTGGGTCGAAGTGCGTTCCGGTTGTAATCGGAACTAACAAATAACCACCAACAATAGAATACAAGTATGTATAAGTCTCACTAATCAGGCATTGGCCATTCTATAATAGACGGACTGAACCTTTGATATGAAGTTTGGAATATGAAATGCAATAATCCATATCCTGACGCAACACGTCAACTACGTTACTACTGTAAGTTGTAGGGTTATCAGATTGTAATTAGGTGGCACGCCAAGGTATAAATCAAGATATAAAACACTGGGTTACCGTTCTTAAACTGCATGAGTCTTTTCGTGCCACTATGAAATGACAAAATGCTTTGCCAGAGTTAAAATCGGTTTTTATCATGCATTTAAATAATTCATCAGTCATTTATTTTACGCATACATAATCAAAAAAACATTCAAAAGTGATATTATTAAGTATATTTGCAATAGATATAATTTTATTGAAATTGCATACTATAACGGAATAGGCAAAATTAACAAAACTCCATTCGACACTTCTACATATTTCTGTCTATGATTTTTCAAATGTTATATTCATATTTGCTGGTAGCGCCCTCTACGATGACAACTCTCGGCCGGAGCGGCCAGATTCTCAAGGTCATTGGCGCATGTTACCCTCTTAAACGATCTTTAAAGATAGGCAGAGATGGTGCATGTCTAACAGTGACCGGTAAGGCATTCCACAGACGAACAGCTTCTACTGTGAATGAATTACTGTAAAACGAACTTTTATGAGAAGGGAACATAAGAGTGGGATTTTCTGATGACCTCAAACAGTGGGAATCATTGCCGAGAAAAACAAAACGTTCCTTTAGGTAGCGGAGAAAAATATTTAAATAGTATATTATAAAGAAGAGACAGGATGTGCGTATTCCGACGAAGACGAATAGGAAGCCACTTGAGCTTAGCACGAAATTGAGAATCATGATCATATTTGCGCAAACCAAATATAAATCGTATACAAAAATTTTGAAGACGCTCAAGCTTATTAAGCTGGTCCTCTGTAAGATCTAAATAGCAGATGTCAGCATAATCAAGAATTGGAAGTAATAGGGATTGTGCTAGAGCAATTTTAGTGGCAGTGGGAAGAAAGTTACGGAGTCTTTTTAATGAGGCTGCAGCAGCAAACAACTTCTGGCTAGTAACTTGGAGTTGAGGAACCCAACTCAAGCAGCGATCCATTAAGAGCCCTACATTTTTACACGATTCACTAAAAGGTATTAATTCCCCATCTAAACTGACACTAGGAATCGTTCTCCAGTTTACCCTTGAAATCAATCGCGAACTACCCACTATCATCGCCTTAGATTTTGCAGGATTAACTTTTAAGCCAAATTTTTTGCTCCACTCGGTTATAAGGAAAAGATCATTATTAACTACCCTAATACATTCTGGTAGTTCATCCAATGAAGCACTAGAATAAATTTGTAGATCGTCTGCATATAGGTGGTAGGAAGAAGATAGATTTTGCGAGACAGAATTTATAAAAATTGCGAAAAGAAGTGGAGAAAGGACACCTTGAGGGACGCCGGCAGACGTATCACACCAAGTAGAGAAATCCTCATCCAGGCGAACCCGCTGCCTGCGCCCATATAGATAACTGTAAAACCAATCGACAACCGCAGGAGATACATTCATTGAGCGAAGTAAGGCCAAGAGAATGTCAAAATCAACCGTATTGAATGTATTACTGAAATCCAGCAATATAAGTACAGTAAGTTTGCCATTGTCCATGGAATGACGTATATCATCAGTGATCTTGACGAGTGTAGTAGTCATGCTATGGCCCGGGCGGAAACCTGATTGTAAAGGGTTTAAAAGATTGTGACAATAAAGGAATTTACTAATCTGGTCATAGACAAGACGTTCAAGAACTTTAGAAAGAAAAGGAAGAATAGATATAGGTCGAAATTCAGAAAATAATTTAGGACTGGATTTTTTAGGAAGAGGAATATTTTGAGCATCCTTCCAAGCTAAAGGAAATATGCCGCTATCAACAGAATTATTCAAAATATCACAAAGAACAGGAAGGATAATTTCAAGAAGCGGCACAAGCATATTGCGACTGATACCATCGTTACCAACTGCGTTTGACGTGATTGAAAGTATGCTCTTCTTGATATCACTAGCGGTTAGAAGACTAAAAACAAAAGGAATTGGTAAGGCTGAGATGTAATTAAGAGTGTTGGCTTTAATTGCCCCATCAATAGACGAAGAAGAAGAGAAATGGAGATTGAGTGAATTTATATCTAAATTAGTGGGAACGGTATCCTGACGTCCTTTACCAATTCCAATAGACCTAAGAAATTTCCAGACTTTAGCTGGATCATTTTTATCTACAGATTCATGAACATGGTGGCGTAATGCGTTCCTACACACCGTATTGCAGCGATTACGACATCTAACATATTTTTCTCTGTTAAGATCATTGGGACGGCATTGAAATTTATGTTTGGCACTGACTTTCTTACGCATCAGTAACTTAATGTCATCAGTTAGCCAAGGAGCAGGAAGGTGCTTTAGTTTTATGGATCGCAAAGGTGCATGCTTATCATATAATTGCATTAAGATTGAGTTAAAAATTTCCACCTGATCGTTAACCGAATCAGCCTCAATAACCGGGGACCAAGCAATGGCGCGAGCATCACTATAAAAAGGCGTCATAATCCATACCACTGAAATTGCGCTGAAGGATTATTTTAGGCTTTGCTTTAGGAGGACGAATCTTATATGACAGGAATATCAGATCATGGTAGGAAAACGCATCGGCCGCACATTGACCGTGCTTAGCAACATGCTGAGAGGAAGATACAATTGCCAAGTCAAGAAGTGAGGGAGCAGAGTTTGGAAAGTGATGAGTTGCACCAAGAGGGAGAATATGCATGTTGCAGGAACTAACGATAGATTCTAGTAAAGAAGTACGGAAATCTTTTTTTAGGAGACAGGTATTAAAATCACCCATTATAATAGTATGGCTATAGATAGGAATAAGATCTTCTAAATGTCTTTCAAGAGAAGCGAAATAATTAATATGAAGCGAAGGGCTATAGTAGACTCCGAGTAGAATTTTAGTATGCGACAAGGTCACTTCAATAAATAAATGCTCACCTGCATTTGCAGCAGGTTGAGCAGAAGTACTGATTACGGAGAAGGGAATATGCGATCGATCCATGACGAGAACCTCGTGAAAGCGGAGAAAGATAAAGAATGCAAATATCTTGATCTCACGCACGAGGTTGTCGACCTGTGGGACATTGATAAGGCAATCATTGTACCTATAGTCGTTTCCGCCCATGGCCTAATGGCCAAGAGCCTCGATAAACACCTCAAGAGGCTCACGTTAGACGGCTGGATCAAGGGCCAGATGCAGAAGGCAGTGCTCCTGGAGACGGCACGCATTGTGAGGAAGTTCCTCTCTCTGGAGCCTTAACCACCGTCTGCTAGGACCCTGTTCCCGCAGCCGGTTGGAAGGTGTTTTTTATATTTTTAAATGTATTTATTTTTTATATGTACATATATTTGAAAATGTAAAAAAGTGAATGAATTTAAATAAATGGAATAATCTATATCTATACTTATAATAAAACTGTAACAGGTCCAATTCTGTACATTGAAGATATTTTGAAAATTATATTTGGAGGGCATTCTATAACCGATACTGAAGCCGAAAATGTATTTTTTTTAATTTTTGTCTGTCTGTCTGTCTGTCTTTCTGTCAGTCTGTCTGTCTGTCTGTCTGTATCACGGCTGAGCATCACGCCGAAACTACTGAATGGATTCAAATGAAACTTGGCATGATTTGAGATCTTACTACGAGGTAGGACATAGGATACTTTTTATCCCGTAATCTAGCACGGTTCTTTTGGGAGAGGGGATTAAAGTCAAAATGGGTACTTGGTTATACGCTTGGTCCGATTTTATCAATTTTTCTTTATAATATAATAAATATTAGTAAGGGAACACTCATAGAGAGTTGTTATCAAGGTTTTGTAATCGATCGGGTTAAGCAACGTTAGGTAAGGTCATTAAATAGATGGGTGACCGTTTAACGCCATTTGAACTAAACGGGTCCGAGCTTCGGAGAGCAAGTAAAAAGTGGGTCCCAGTTTTTAACCGACTATAAAAAAGGAGGTTATGTATTCGATGCGAATGTCTGATATTAAAAGTTTAGTTAACGTAAAAATAGCGCAGGCGGAGCTGCGTGGGTCAGCTAGTAATAATAATAAGCCCGCAGGGCAGCTTGTGGCGAGCTGTTGGTGCGTAACGACACCACGGACCCGAGTGCTCCAGAGAGTCGGTCAGGGCCTCCACCTCGGCGTGTCTTCGTCGGTCGAGTGGAAACCGAAGAGGGTCCGCAGGACTCTCAGCTCTGGCTTGCCTTAATTGGCCGTTCAGAGAGGAGCTGTTAGAGCTATATGCTCCAGGGGTGGAAGTGTTAAAGGGCATAACGCCGCGAATAACTTTGGAGAAAGCGCAGCACACCTCTCGACACCCCTGAGTCTAACTATATTTACCCCTGAGTAAAACTATATTTATTTGGTTTTATTAATTACCATAGCTTTTGTTGTAAGTCATTGTTTTCTTAAAAGTGGTAAAATAAGGGTTTTATTTAAATTTGTAAAAAAGTGGGCCTTACAATCAGTGGGCTTCACCTTACATATCCATCATCCGCGGCTCCAGGCATTACACTCAGTTGCAGCAGCTGAACCTGGCTCTGCATCTTACAGTTACGATCTCTGCAACATGACCTAAGTTTCAGCTTTACAACTCAAAACACAAAAAAGTTATGACCAAATCAAATTCCGTTTTTAAAGTACATTTGGAATGTACAAGGCCACATTTCATGCTGTTTTAGCTAAAAATAAAACTTGTTACTATTAAATAAGTCAATTTCAATGAAACTGCGTGCTTAAAACTACAAAAAAGGACATTTTAATTTCAAAAATCCTACGAAAGGGAAGCTCAATTTCTAGCCAACTGTGCGGCGGCGACTCCGAGGAGGACGGCGGCACAAAATAGAGATTTTGTGACGGAGGCGGGGTTCCAACCCCCGTCTTCGTGAGCACCGTGTCTGGTTCCCCTGCTATAATGCGCCCCCTGGCGCCGGCTCCTGATGCAGATCCCACATACCCCGGTTGAGCCCAGAGCCCGCGGAGGGGATCGCAAGACGGGTCGTCGCCGTCAGCGATGCGGCGCGGCCTCGTGAATGCGCATAATCGTCGATCGTCGGTGACCAGCGAGTCGGGCGCAGATCGTGGTGCAGCACACGGACGGGTGGCGCTGCGGCGGGTCGCTGGTGTCGCTCCGCACGGCGCTCACGTCGGCGGGCTGCGCGCGCGGCCGCGGCGCCCGCGCCCCGCGCGAGCTGTGGGCGCTGGCGCCGCCGGCCGCGCTCGACGCGCGCCGCGTGACGCGCCTGGTGCTGGCCGCGGACGCGGGCGCGGGCCGCGACGCCGAGTGGGCGCCGTCCGCCGACGCCGACGGCTGGGCCGCCGCCGCCGCCGACCTGGCCGTGCTCGAGCTGGAGGGGCCGTTCGCGCGCGCGGCGCGCGCGCGCCCCATCTTGATGGCGACGCACGCGGACCAGTGCGCGCCGCGCGCCACGTGCCACGTGGTGCGCGCGCTGGCCGCCGGCGCGAGCGGCGCGCGGCTACGCATCGTGGACGCGGCGCTCGTGCCGGGCGAGGCGTGCGCGCTGCGCGCGGCCGGCTGGCCCGCCGTGCGCGACTCGGCGCTGTGCCTCGTGGGGCCCCCGCTGTGCGCGGTCAGTGCGCTCCTCCGACTCGCCCCGCCCGCAACCTGTGTATGTCGACCGATCGACTGACCCTGCGATGCGGGAGGGTTACTTTTCTGTTTGCCGTTTTTAAACCCCCGACCAAAAACGAGAGGAGTTATAAGTTTGACACCTATGTCCGGAAGTCTGTCTGTGTGTATGTCTGTCTGTGGCATCCAACCCGTGGACGAATTTGAAAGCGGGTTTTTTTATTTGAAAGCTAGTGTAAGCGAGATCCTTAGCTATGTTTCATAAAAATCGGTCCAGCCGATTGAAGACCATCAGCTCTTTTCAGAGTCGAAGTAGGGATATTTTGTATATAGACATTTTTCATTACTTCTATTAGTTCGAAAAAGAATAAGAAAAAAGATCTGAAATTTAGAACATATGTAAATCCGATGATACTAAATAAAATGGTAACCTACATCAGGGTTTGATGATGATCAGCATGAAGATGGTAATAGGATATCTGTACCAATAAACGTAGACCCACCGAGTTTGGGCTCGTTAGGTAGGTCTCGACGAGCAGTTGCTAGAAAAATAGTAATCAGGGTCTGATAATAGCACAGGAAAGTCGTTTTAAGAGTTCGTTTACCAGTCGGAGGTTTAAAAAAAAAACTTATACTTGTTACATACTGGGTGTCCCGGAAAGGCTATATCATGCCAAAAGGTATGTATAATATTGATAGTAAGGACCTCGAAAACATTTCAAAAAGGCAAAAGTAGATATTTTAAATTACATAAAAAAATAATATAATAATTTATATCCTCTTAAAACTATTTCTAATCAACGTAGTGTTAATCGTGCCTACTCCTATTGAGCCACTGTTCTGTATTGATTGTGTGCCTATCTTGATTAATTAGAAACTAAAACTATTTCTAAGCAACGTAGTGTAATCGAGCCTACTCCTATTGAGCCACTGTTCTGTATTGATTGTGTGCCTACCTTGATTATATAAGTTTTATAGTTAATTAGAAATTCATCAATTTTCAGATAAATAACGAACAAAATGTTGAGCTCACTGCTCTAAAACTATTGTTTTTTTTTTTATTATTTTCATTCACATATCGATTGCTTGTGGGTTACACAATGCGTCATTACCGGCTTGATACCCCATTTCTGGGACACCATGTATAGATAGTTTTTAGGTCGATATCTGTGTGCGTCCACCAGTCTAGTAGGTATCTAACGCTGAGAAACCTCTACAAACAAATTTAGATTTGCGGTTTGTTTTATATATAAGTCTGTTGTCGTGTGCAGAGCGACCGCGGCGCGGGCGTGGTGTGCTCGGGCCAGCTGTGCGGCGTGCTGAGTCGCTCGGCCTCGTCGTCGGCGTCGTCGCCGCACAACGACTCGTGCGGCGACACGCACGCGGCGCAGAGCGTCGCGCGCTGGCGCCGCTTCCTGCGCTGCGCACACACGCCGCGCGCCTGCGGAAGGTAAACATTGTTAATTATTAAATAAATAAATAAATAAAATAAAAAAGCCTTTATTACTGCTATTCAGACAGATATGCATAGTTACAGTTTTTCTAATACAACAACGATTACTTAATTAATGAACTTTTAATACAATTTTCTTCCACAATATGTTATGTATTTTTTTTCCTATTACTAAGTTCATGCTTCCATAGCAGTCGCCTCTGCGGCGTAGGCCTCCCCCAAATCCCTCCAAATCTCTCTATTACGAGCCTTCTGCATCCAGTCTGCTCCACACCTTTGGTTAAATATATCTCTCCATCTCTTTCTTGGCCTCCCTCGTTTTCTCTTTCCTTCTAGTGGGATCCATTCTGTTACCTTTTTAGTCCACCTGTTATTATCCTATGTTTATTTTGTTTTATTTCTTATACTTACATTCCTTTCTTTGTCCGAGACCCTTATTCCTAATATGCTGCGCTCCATTTTTCGCTGACAAATAGCAAATTTCTCTTCTTCTTCCTTCGTCAAAGCCCACGTCTGACATCCATATGTTAGACTCATGTCTAACAAAAAAAAAATCTGTCGGTAAAAATAAGGAAATTATTTTATTTCCTTATTAATTTCCTTATTTTTCATTCTTTCTTTTAGTCCCCAGTATTTTCGCCATGCCAAAGCTATTCTTCTTTGAATTTCCTTACCGGTACTATTTTCGAATGATACCAGTTGTCCCAGATATATAAAATCCTTGGTATATTCTATTTCTTCATTCTCGACCTTGACTTGGTGTAATTCTCCGTTTGTCATCATCTTCGTTTTATTGAAATAAATAGGTACTTAATATTAAATATATCGCACCGTTTTCTTTTTTTCAAGAGAGCACGCTTTTCTTCAAGAGAGGTGATAACCATCTTATTAAAGACTTCCCGGACAAACTGGGCTCCGAAAAGGCTTTAGTACCGTAGACTACATTCATACGCTCCGCCAGGTTATACATATGACTGAGCAATATAATCGGCCATTATGTTTGTGGTCTACAAAAAAGACCTTCGATTCAGTCGAGACCTGGGCGGCATTGCAGCCCCTCCAGGAATGCCACATTGACTATGGGTATATCGAAGTGTCGAAATGTTTGTATAGAAACGCCACTATATCGATACGAATACCGGACGAGAGCATGAAACCGATCCGATTACAAAAAGGTGTGCCACAGGGGGATGTCATTCTCTTCCGAAACTGTTCGCGAACGCATTGTAGGACGTTTTGAAGCTATTGGATTGGAACGGGTTCAGCATCGACATTGATACATAATGAACGATAACCGATGGGAAAGGGGAATGAAAGGTTCTCGAATTGCGACAACGCACCAGAAGACGCAGTGTAGGCAGCCCTTACAGACGTGGACACTGGACAGAGGACATTGTTCGCATAACCGATTGATGCAAATAGCCAATTGTCGTTCATAGTAGCATTCCAAGGGGGAGGGCCTATATTCAGTAGTGGATGTCTTCCGGCTGATAATGATGATGGATAGGTCTTGTCGAGTAGTTTGTAGAAAAATGGTGATCAGAGTCATTAGACTCTGATCATCATTCCGTCCGATACAGATTTCTCGTATAGAGAGTGACTCGTAACAAGGTGAAAAAATATTAAATGCTTGTAATTCCCCGCGGGGTATCCGCGTAAGACAGCACCCTCCCATCACTCTTGTTGGGTGCCCATAAAAGGCGCCTAAGGGAAAACAAGAAGACGGGCAGCAGCGTCTTTTTATTGGATTATCTACCCTACCGCCTATACCTACTGCGATCCCCAAGCCGCCTGCCAAGCGTGGGGATTGACCCGGACTCGGGATGACGACCCTGTTTTTGGTGGTTGATTCAACCCTACCAATTGTCTTGGCTGGCCACTGGTCAGCCATCATTCCTGTGCCCATACATTTATTGTGTCATTTTTGATCTTGTAAAAAAACAGGGTCGTATATAGTAGGTACGTAAGTATAACAAATAACCAAGGGAACTGTTTCTTCATATAACTCTTATATAGATACTAGCTGACCCGTGCAGCTCCGCCCGCGCTTTTATTACTTTTCTCCCTCCTCCCTAGATTGATTTCTCTCCATCTCTCTCTCTCTTATAAAAAAAATCTAATTATATGCACTTTCTCTCCTCTCTCTTTCCCCCTCCCGCTTCGGTTTCCATCACACTCCCCTTTTTCCTCTCCCTGTTGTCCCCTCTCTGAACCCTCTCCCCCTCTCTCTTCTACGAACTTGCTCCTTCTCACTCCCCCCTTACTCCACCTAACTCCCCCGATCCCTCACCCCTCCTCAAATCCCCTCTCCCTCTTTCTCCTCTCTTGCACCCTCCTCTCGTTCTATATATCCTCGTCAATCATGGTATCGCCGGCATTAAATATACTTTATGAGCTATTCTCAGACCTCTCCGATATGCACTCAACATTTCATACATATCAGTTCACCCATCTATTTAATGACCTTTTCTTATGTTGCTTAACCTTAACCTAGTGGCATGAAATATACTTTACGGCCTATTCTCAGACCTACCCGATATGCACACAAAATTTCATACAAATCAGTTCACCCATCTATTAAATGACCTTACCTAACGTTGCTTAACCTTAACCTACCGGGATAAAAAGTATCCTATGTCCGTTTCCTGGTTCTAAGCTACCTCCCCACCAATTTTTAGCCGAATCGGTTAGGTCGTTCTTGAGTTATAAATAGTGTAACTAACACGACTTTCTTAAATATATAGATTAAAGTTCTATAGTGATTGTATGTTCAATTTCACCGATAGATGGCGCTGTTCATAATGTAAATCACGCTAACATCGTAAATTACTGTCTAATGATATTCGATAATGAAAGTTCTAAGTTTTCCGCATCTTTTATTGTTGCGACTGTAATACAATACCTATACACTACCTGGACTTGGGGAGTTTCATTAAAATTTCATGATCTAGTTTGGACTCGCTCGGGACTTACAGATTTTAACTTTTCAAAGATATAATGTCATATTGCTGCAAAGTACTTAGAACAATACAGAAATCTAATGAAAATTTCCTGGGTGTACCGGAACGGCTTACCCCTTACAAAAATTGACCCTTCGCCACTGCCATATCTTATGCAAACTAAATGTCTGCTCAGTCCCTATTGTATATAGCGTAATAATACATATCTTAATGATTAACTGATCAATCTATAATTACCCTATTCACATACAAAGGAAATTACGTGGTAATATGTACAAGTAATGTTTCACTGCTTAGCCCCTATGAAACATAGCGTGATGTTTTATATACCAATTTATACCCCTACTTCTACACAACACATCAGTGAAAGTCCTATCAAAATCCAT
Organism: Furcula furcula; assembly: GCA_911728495.1. Classification (NCBI taxonomy): domain Eukaryota; kingdom Metazoa; phylum Arthropoda; class Insecta; order Lepidoptera; family Notodontidae; genus Furcula; species Furcula furcula. The sequence continues at coordinate 26,664,716 of OU452253.1, forward strand.
CCACGCGTTTTCGAATGATGCCTGGACAAACAGAACGACAGACAGACAGACAGACAGACAGACAGACAATAATTCCAAAAAAAATTGTTTTGGCCTCTATGTCGATAGTATAGTATCCCCACATAGAAATTTTGGAAAAATATTCAATGTACAGAAAAAGTGCTCTTTGAGTTTTATTATAGTATAGATAATCAGTATCTGTAGCGCAAAACGCTTGCTAGAGCACGTCCCGGGGAAGGGGGGAAGTGAGTACCTACTTCCTTTAGATTAAAGAAGTATAAAATATGAACCATTTTCTAGGAAAATAATAAGTCAGGCCATTACTATCGCTTTATACAACGTGTTACAAAATACCCCGTAAAAATATAATTAATTATCAAAGCCAAACATTTTGTCAACCCTATTAAGCTATCATGTCAGGGAACCAGATTATTTAACAGAAAGGCCTACGTACCTATTTTACCTATAAGGTTTGCACTTTGCACATCAGTGAAAATAATAATATTTTTGTATTTTTTTGGGTTACGGTTGGGTTTTTACGGTTCTTAAATTGTGAATGGACTCGTTATAAGGTCCCATTTAACCTCCTTTCAACTTTACAGGTAGTTTTGTAACACCCTGTATAAGTAAGTACATGTGTACTTATTGCAAACTTTCTCATGAAAACCAATCTCAGACGATTGCCTTGATTCTGCAATGTTCGCCAAATGAAATTTTTTACTGTAAAGTAAATAACAAATTATTTCAAAAATATAAACTATAAAATCTTTTTAAAAAAAAATTGAACCGACTTCAATATCACTGAAAAGTATAAAATAATTTAAATATTATTGAAGTTGGTGTTAGCGTACCTGCTGTGTATATTTGGCACCAACTTCAATAATATTTAAATTATTTTATACTTTTCAGTGATATTGAAGTCGGTTCAATTTTTTTTTAAAAAGATTTTATTTTAAACTTTTTAGTGATATTTTCATATATAAAGATTAAACCATCGAAAACCGTAAAATTATCTAGGTAGGTTATGATCACATTATCGTCTACATAGTTTTACATAATTCATGTTTCTTCAGAAAAATATATCCGGTCGTAATGAAATTTGCATGGAAACATCATAGTAGTTTACTCTCTCGAATAAAAAAAGAATCATCGAAATCGGTTCATAATTGTCAGAGCAATGTAATGGAGAACATCAGTTTTATGGTTTTTACCAGATAAATTCCTCCACATCGTTCATGGTCCTCCAGGAAGTTCTTATCCGGTTGTAATAAAATTCATACAGATTCAATACAGTGGTTTCTTCATCCGAATAAAAAAAGAATCATTGAAATTGGTAAATATTTGCCAGAGATAAGACCATTTTTGTCCGACCGAGCGAGTCCGAGCGAGTCCGAGCGACTAAAACGTCATCTATATAGGCTTTCTTGCAGCTCTCAGTGCGCAGTCACCATTCTTGTTTTTTCAGGAACTACTTATTACTAAGCAATATTTTTTTTATGGGACCCAATTAACGGATTAAAGAATGGATGGAAGAAAGATTTTTTCAAATCGGTTCATAATTGCCAGAGTTATGAGCGAACATACATAGAAAAAAAAAATATATATACAGACGAATTGAGAACCTCCTCCTTTTTTGAAGTCGGTTAAAAAGTAATAAAATAAAGCAATATACCAAAATACATTATTATTAAGTCAGCAGTTTTACGTGTCAATTAATGTATAGTTATAATATGTAATTATGTATGTTAGTCTGTAAGGTATTTGTTGTATGGGCCATAGTAGCCTGAAATATAGGATTTATTATTATTATTTTAAAACTGTAAACAAAAAGCTTATTCATCACCAGCCGGAAGACGTCCACTGCTGAACATAGGCCTCCCCCTTCGAACGCCACAATGAACGACAATTGTCTATTTGCATCCACCGGTTACCTGCGACGCGCACAATGTCGTCTGTCCACCTAGTGGGAGGCCTACCTACGCTGCGTCTTCCGGTTCGTGGTCGCCACTCGAGAACCTTTCTTCCCCAGCGGTTATCGGTTCGCCGAGCGATGTGGCCTGCCCATTGCCACTTCAACTTGCAGATTTTAATATGCAGATAAAAAGCTTATTAGCTTATTGTTAAACAATATACAAAAAGACATCGCCTCCGGGATACGAACCCGAGACTCGTCCCGTGATCATTCTATCAAAATATGTACACAACTAGCTTTTGCCCGCGGCTTCGCTCGCGTTAAGAAGTATTATTATTAATTAGGTATAGTTTGTGCGGCTTAGCTTTTGTTTAGCATGTCTAAAAAATTAGGATTATTTTTTTAATTTTTGGGCTGTGCGTTGATAGATCACTATGTCAGTCAGTCAGTCACCTTTGAGATAAATATATTTAGATTTGAGTTATATACATATATTTAGAAAATATAATCAGATATATTATCTATGTACTATGTACAAAAATGGTTAATACAAAGTTCTCTACAAAATAATCTCAATGTAGATGGCGCTAGCATACAGAAATTCATATATTTTAAACTGAAAAGTTACTCATCTTATATAGCCTGCATCTCAAAATCCTTTATTAGGGGATGCCTACGTCATAGTAGCTTTATGCATGCAAAGTCTCAGCCCGATCGGTTTAAAATTGACAAAGTTTCATGCAAACTTTCAACCTCTATTTTATGCCATTGGGGGTAGAATTTATCAAAGTCCTTTCTTAGCGGATGCCTACGTCATAACATCTACCTGCATGCCAAATTTCAGCCCGATCCGTCCAGTGGTTGGGGCTGTGCATTGATAGATCACTATGTCAGTCAGTCAGTCACGTTTGAGTTTTATATATTTATATATATATGTATATATATATATATATATATATATATAGAAGAAAGATACCGCTAGACCAAGTAAGCTTTCTTCTTTAGTTGAATTTAAAGTATGGGTTCCACAGAAAACTCATTTCCAATTTTGTACAAGTTTTATCAGTAAAATAAATTTATAAATAATCAATTATTAGAAAAACAATATACCTACTTATTCAATATATAAAAAATACCTACATTTCAACAATATTAAAACATTTTACTTGCTTTCTCACTTCCATAAGATGTTTTTGTTGGTTTCTATACAACCCCTTTGTTGATCTCCCGCATTTTTCTTTATTTCCCATTTTCAATTAATCAATTAATTTAATTTAAGTAATTATTATATATAATATGTACAAGATTTTTTTTACAACTTATTCATAAACAAAATAATATACTTACACAACTGAAAACAGCAAATTATAATAATCAATGGCTCTCGCCGTTGCCCTCTCGGGCAGCGGAGCAAAGTGACATAGGTCCTCATAGGTCCATCTAGCTGTGCATCTATGCGATCACTGTCGGTCTGCATAGAAAAGAATGAGAAGCGCGATAACCGAAGGCGCGTGTAATCTAATACATTATTTACAAAACATAAAATAATTTATTATTTAAAAACAGGTTGAGTAATCGAAAAATAAAAACAATAAAGTTCTGTATTTACATAAGATACGTTATTGTTATTAATTTTACCAACGTAAGTTGATATTTGATACGGATTTTAGGGGTTTGATGAAAATTTACGAGTTTAGTTTACTATTTTTTTGTATTGAAAACGTGTTTTGGACACTTTGGTAATCTTAGAAATATGTTCAAGAATAACATATATTTTTCCCGCAACCACAAACTGTTTATATTTGGCTACAGATGATTTGAAAAAAGCGTATTTGGATCTTGTCAGCCTCTTAATTGAATAGCGTCCTTAAAAATCGACAGCGGAGTTGAGTGCGCGCAGCTATGCAGTGAGCGGTGGCTGCTGGAGCCGGACGAGGGCGCGGGCGAGGCGGCTCCGATGGCGGCCGCTCCCACTCCCGCTCCCGCGCCCGCGCCCGCTCCCGCCGCCTCCACGTCCGCGCCGCGCTCGCTCGCGCCGCAACGCACGCTCAACTACATGGCCAGCTCCGGTGCCGGTGAGATACTTTTCAAACTTGGACCAACTATCATTTCACCGTAATTTTACCGTCTTCGGTGGTTCAATCTTTATGTATGAAAATATCACTAAAAAGATTAAATTAAAATATTTTAAAAAAAAATTGAACCGACTTCAATATCACGGAAAAGTATAAAATAATTTAAATATTATTGAAGTGTATATTTGGCACCACCAAATATACACAGCCGGTAAGTTAACACCAACTTCTATAATATTTAAATTATTTTATACTTTTCCGTGATATTGAAGTCGGTTCAATTTTTAAAAAAAAGATTTTATTAGTGTTTTGTTATTTAAGTCGTTTTTTTTTTCAAATAAGTTGCCATTTAGTAATAAATTAATACAATTTTCAACAGAGCTTGTGGCGACGGATAAAGTTGAGTCGAAATAGAAATTGTATTTTATTCGTAACACACAATTAAGTTTACATAAACAATGCTTGTCTTAGGACGATACAAAGCGGAGTGAGGTACATTGCAATACGCGATCATATTTTCCACGAGGCGTGGCTAGGTTTGCACAAAGGTTTGCACTGAGATTTGCACGAAGATTTGCACGACTCGAAAAGTCATTGGCTGCGCAGGCGACGAATCTTCAATGCGCGTGAGTGTCCATCTTGCAGGGGGTGTGGCCTTGATGCTCCGTCTCAAAGAATCATACGATATGACGTAGGTGGCGTGATCTGAGTGCGAGCCACTGCGCCCGCCACACCACTCCCCCGGGGAGACTGTATCTACGGGCGAAAGTACTCTGGGAATCGGACAGTGCGCCCACTTCTAGTTGTTCTGTTGATGACCGGATCTTTATTAGGCTGGTGGTTCGAGATCGCAGTTGGTGAGTCAACAAGCAGGTAAGCAGGTTTTAGTCTGTCTACTGTGACTGTGACTATCTTGCCTTTGATCATCAATTTAAATGATTTGTCACTTCGTTCCAGGACTTGATGGGGTCCGGAGTAGACAGGCTGCAATGCTCCACGTAATGCGTTTTCTCTCAAGAATACGTGAGTTGCTGTGGCCAGGTCTCGATACACGAATATGGACTTTCTGCCGTGTCTTGATGCTGGTTGCGGTCGTATTTTTGCTGCGAAGTCACGGAGACGTGCTGAGAAATCAGTCAGATCAGTAGTCGTGCTGGTACTTGGTTGAAAGATTTCGCCGGGCAGTCGTAACGGTTCGCCGTAGACCAGTTCAGCAGATGAGGTTTTTAGGTCTTCCTTGAAGGCGCAGCGGATGCCTAATAAAACCAATGGCAGTGTTTCATACCAGTTGCTGTTCTCGTGACAAATTATCGCCGCTTTTAATTGTCTATGGAACCGTCCCTATAAGTCCATATGCAGTCGTGCGTTTGTGATGAAACCCAGCAATTTCGGACAAATATTTGAAGAGTGCTGCTTCGAACTGGCTTCCTCTGTCGGTCACTATTTCGATTGGGCAACTGAATCGAGAAATCCATCCAGATAATAGTGCCTTTGCTACAGTCTCTGCGCGAATGTCGGTGATGGGTATAACTTCAGGCCAACGCGTAAATCTGTCGATGGCTGTGAGGCAATACTTGTATCCGTTTGAAAGCGGCAGAGGTCCGATCAGATCTATATGCACATGCATAAATCTAGCGCGTGGTATTTTGAATGTCTCTAGTGGGGCCGAAACATGTCTGGTCACCTTCGCTCGCTGGCATGCATGGCAAGTCCTTGCCCAGTCGCGGCAGTCTTTACGGATGCTGGGCCATACGTAGCGTTGAGATACGAGCTTCACTGTTGCATTTGCGCCAGGGTGGCTGAGTGAATGCAGACTCTCGTAGACTCGGCATCGCAGTTCTTTAGGCACGTATGGTCGCAGTGTGCCTGTACTCTGGTCGCAGTAAATGTCCAGGTCGGTTCCAGGCACCGTTATTTTCGTAAGACGTAAAAAGTACCGCCATCTAATAACGTTCTTATTTCAGAATCACTCTCCTGAGACTTTGCTAGGACTGTGAAATCAACAGGCTGTATCAGCTCTTCAACACGTGATAGTGTATCAGCGACTACGTTGTCTTTTCCGGAAATGTATTGAATGTCCGTGGTAAACTGAGATATGTAATCTAGATGTCGAAACTGTCTAGGAGTACAATTCTCTTTTCTTGCAAAAAATGCGTAACACAGCGGTTTGTGGTCTGTGAATACGGTGAAATGACGTGCTTCTATAATATGGCGAAAATACTTGACTGCCTCGTAGATTGCAAGCAATTCTCTGTCGTACGGTGAGTATTTACGCTGAGCAGGATTCAGCTTCTTGGAAAAGAATGCAAGTGGTTGCCAAGCGCCGTCTTTGTGCTGTTGCAGGGCTGATCCGATAGCTGTGTCCGAAGCGTCAGTACTAAGGCTAAATTAGCTTGTAAATCAGGATGTCCCAATAGGGTTGCTCGGCAGAGGCTTTCCTTGCAGTCACTGAAAGCTTTTAAAGCATCGCCGGTAATGTCAACAGGGTGAGAGCCTTTTACATATCCTGTTAGTAAGGCGTGAAGTGGTGCTTGAAGTTGGGCTGCGCTTGGAATAAACCGCCGGTAAAAGTTCAGCATTCCCAGGAATCGTCTAAGCTCCTTGACGTTCTTGGGTGTGGGAAAGCTTTTGATAGCCTCGACCTTCGACTCGAGGGGTGTCACGCCGTCAGCTGATATTGTGTGGCCAAGGAATGTTGCCTTATCGACGCCAAAAACACATTTTGACGTATTAATGACCATGTCGTACTTTTTCAGGCGGGTGAACAGCTGGTGCAGATGGTCTTCGTGGGTCTTTTGGTCTTTCGTAAAGACCAGAAAATCATCTAAATACGCATAGCAGAAATCAAGGCCGCGGGTCATCTCGTCAACAAATCTTTGAAAGGTTTGAGCTGCGTTTCTTAATCCGTAACTCATGAATGGGAATTCATAGAGTCCGAATGGTGTGGAGATAGCAGTCTTGCAGATATCCTCGCTGGCTACTGGTATTTGTTGGTACGCTTTGCACAAATCGATGGTCGAAAACACGTGGCATCCAGAGACGTTGTGGGTGAAATCGTGTTTGTGTTTGATGGGGTATCTATCTGGTATCGTACGAGGGTTCAACATACGATAATCCCCGCACGGACGCCAACCATTGTTCTTTTTCGGTGCGAGGTGTAAAGGAGATGACCATGGGCTGCCTGATGGCCTTGCTGTTCCACTGCTAAGCATAGCTTCAAATTCCTGCTTAGCTATTTTGAGCTTGTCTGAAGGTAGACGTCGTGGTCTGCAGAATATCGGAGGGCCTGGCGTGGTCTTTATATAATGGACTGTGTTGTGGGATGGAGCGTCCATAGTTCCGGATGGGCGAGTGATTTCTGGAAACTTCCGGAGCAGTTTGTAATATCTGGAGTCTCCCGTTATTGTCTTCACCGAAGATATTGAGGTGGTGGATGCTGCTGGGATTGCCGCCGTGGATAGCGCTGTGGTGTTGTCTATAAGGCGCTGGTTTCGGACGTCGACTATCAGATTGTAAAATGATAAAAAGTCGACGCCGATGATTGCCTTCGTGACGTCTGCCACTATGAAGCGCCAGCTGTAATCGCGCCGTAAGCCCAGGTTCAGGTTTAAATGAGCGAACCCGTACGTGGTTATGCTGGTCCCATTTGCTGCGTAGAGGGTGAAGTCTGTTTTTGGCCGGCTGTGTCGTAGCGCAGATTTGGGAAAGACGCAAAGATCGCTTCCTGTATCAACGAGAAATTGCATCTTGGTTCTCTGATCTGTGACGAATAAGCGGGAAACAGTTAGGCAGTCGTTTGCCGCTACTAATGGCTGCCTTGGTAGTTTGCCGCGTTCTGCTTGTAGCTACATGGTGATGTGCACTTCTTCGCTTTGTCACCGAATCGGTGGTGGTACCAGCAGTACCAGCCGTTTCTAGATCGGGAGCGGCGCTGCGATCCTCTGGAATCCCTGAATTGAGGGCGTCGGTGCTCGCGTAGCTCAATGCTTATTACCTCCTACTTTTTACTGAGTTCAGCGACGGTATGGCTAAGCTGATTGATAGCTGAACTTGGAGGTTCTGCGGGTGCTGGTGGGGGGGCGCTCGTACTTGCTACTTGGACAGCTCCAGGGACGATATCGTGGATGCGGTCCGCTAGTGCTGCTACGTCCTCAAGCTTCATGTCCATCTGTGATGCAACTATGGTTTGTAAGTTGGTGGGGAGCCTACTCGACCAGATTGTACGGATGAAATCGTCTGGGAAGGTTGGGCCAGCTAGATGTTGTAAGTGGCGGAGAAACTGTGAAGGTTTTCTATCTCCGAGCTCCTCATGCATAATCAGCTGCTTAATCTTACGCTCTTTGGATGCGGATAGTCGCTTAACCAGTTCGGATTTCAGTTATTCGTACTTGCCCGAAGGAGGTAGAGACACTACCAGGTCTCTGACTTCCGCTATGTGTTGCGGTTCTAGCTGCGACAGGACGAAGTATAATTTGGTGGAGTCCGCTGATATATTGGTGAGCGTGAATTGCCCTTCCAACTGCGCGAACCATAGTACGGGATCCTCAGGCGTAAAAACAGGTGTAAGTACCCCAACTCGGAATGCTTCAAGGGACACGTCTGTTTCTGGTCCAGCGGGTCTTGAAGGTCCGGCAGGTCCTGGAGGTCCGGCAGGTGCATCATGAAACGCTTCCATTTGTTCTTGTTACGGGGTCACCAGTGTGGTGACGGATAAAGTTGAGTCGAAATAGAAATGGTATTTTATTCGTAACACACAATTAAGTTTACATAAACAATGCTTGCCGTAGGACGATACAAAGCGGAGTGAGGTACATTGCAATACATGATCATATTTTCCACGAGGCGTGGCTAGGTTTGCATTGAGATTTGCACGAAGATTTGCACGACTCGCAAGTCATTGGCTGCGCAGGCGACGAATCTTCAATGCGCGTGAGTGTCCATCTTGCAGGGGGTGTGGCCTTGATGCTCCGTCTCAAAGAATCATACGATATGACGTAGGTGGCGTGATCTGAGTGCGAGCCACTGCGCCCGCCACAAGCTTATCTGGCTTTTTTGGTTATTCGTGATGATAAAACACGGACTTTGGAACATCTCACGTATTTTGTAGTGTTTCAAAAACAACACAAAATTAGTTGCAGCCATCCACAACAAACTATAACTAATTATCCGCGTTCAGCTGGAACCCTGAAAATTTGCTTAAAAGCTTTACATGTATTTTTTAATGTTTATGTAAGTTTGTTATGCCTCCCGGGAGAGGGCGCTACTGTGCGCAAGTGTACATTGCACTCCGTTACTTTATATCTTATTAATTCAGTTTCTCAACTAAATTCATAAAGGCGAATGACTTTATATGCCTTAGAAAGTCTCATGCCGCAAAACCAAAATATTATAGAAATTATTTTCATATTTTTTTACGATATTACGTATCCTGGATTTTATCTAAAAACTGTGAAATTTATTCTAATTAAAAAAGTATGGTTATTGTACTTCCATTGCATTACATTTATTTATCTATGGTTATTTCGTCGGTCATAGAGATGTAGAATGTAATAGAATAGGGATATCAGTCAGTATGGCCAAATCGCTTTAAATAGTATCGATATTTTTGTATAACATTATCAGATTCGATATATAGTAGTCATGGTCCAATAGGACCAACATTGGGTCTGGAGGATCTAACAATACGTATCGCGGACGCCGGCACCGGCGGCGGCGCGATTCTGAAGGACAAGGATTTTGGCCGTGAGTGGGTGCCATAATTTTTTTTACCGATTTTTAAGGACATAAATATCATAATCGAGTATAAATATAGTTTTTGATACGATTTCGATACTTGATATTTTATATCTAAGTATCTATATATCGAAATATTAAATATCGCCACGAACAATCAATATTTTTTATACATCAATATTTTTTTGTTGGTGGGCTATGTTTTTAGGGTGTATGCATGTAAGAATGAATCCAACTCGGATGGGCAGCGTTCGGGAAATTACGCGAAACCTTTTAGTCCGAAAGTACCTCAGTGCCCGAAGACGAAGGCTTTTAACCAGTGTGTGCTGCCAGTGATGACATATGGTACTGACACGTGGTCCTTAATTACTGGCCTTTTAGAGAAGCTCTGAGTCACACAATGAGCAATAGAGTGAGCTATGCTCGGTGTTTGGGAAGAAAAGTTCTCGAGTGGCGACCACAAACCAACAGACGTAGCGTAGTCAGGCCTCCCACTAGGATGAAAGACGACATTGTGCGCATCACAGGTAACCAGAGGATGCAAATAGCCAATTGTCGTTCATTGTGGCGTTCTAAGGGGGAGGCCCATATTCAGCAGTGGACGTCTTCCGGCTGATGATGAGGATGTATGTAAGTATGTTTGCCCATTCCTTTGGTACGGCCTTTAGCCTAAACGGTTTCATGGATTTGGGTTCATTACACGTGTTGTCTTAGTTGTGGGAGTGACATAAGTTGTATATTTTTCAAAAAATTAATACGTCCGTCATTAAGTTTTTTTTTCTATGACTTATTTATTATGATACCTGCCAAAAAGTAATCATTGAGTAAAAGTAACGAATTCAAAGTATAGAGTACGAAAGTATCGGTATCGAAAGGAAAATATCGGTCCTTTTTTTGTGTCCCTAGTACTAGTGTGGCGACTCGACACAAGATGACGCCACATGTGGTACAGCGACGCGAAGAAGAAGGGAATATTACTGCATAAAACAAGACAGATAGCGCCACCGATTTCTGAATCGTGCAAGCGAAGTTTCTCCAACTCGGAGAATATATACAACATCCCGACAACATCTGTCGGGGGCTTCGGCCCGGGCCGAGCATCACACCTCGCTCGGTCGGAGGATCCTCCCTTTAGCAGCGCCGCCGTCTCATCGCTAAACTAGCAAACATGTCGACACGGTAACGAATAGAAAGTAGCGATACCTTTCGTATTGGTATCGAAATAAATCAATATATATTTTAGAAGGTTCGAAATAATAGAATTAGATGGTATGCCATAAACATGAGCCACATCACATAAAATAAGTTTTAAGTAGGTAACATGTAATATTTATTCGATAAGATACCTGTAAAAAGTACCTACTCATGGAATGGAGTAAAAGTATCGAGTACAAAAGTATCGGTATCTAATGGAAAAATACTCGATTTTAAAAAGTATCGATATGTTTTTCGTATCTCTAGTCTGTCTGGTCTATCGTGAGTCTATGCTTTGTTTTGCTAACAAAGAGGAATACGATTGAGTAATTACCTACCTAATAATTCATCAGTGTTGCGTCGATTAAGTTTCACCAGTGTCATTAAATGAGAAAAAAACCGTAATGGAAGTTGTGGAGAAGTAGAACTTACTTATTTGTATACACAATAATGTACTCTGTGTCTGTGGTATACGCATCGAGTCGTGCCGTCCGTGCGGTTTGCTGTTGAGTGACGCGGCAAAACCAATGTACAATTAGATGGTAATTACTTAGGTACTATAAATAAAACAACCCAAATATCGTCTACTATCGATAACTCATACTCAGGTAAGCAGTAAGTAAGTAAGGTAACCTTCTATTTTCTGACTAATTTATTATAGATTGTAGGGCCTACCTACTATTTATAATCATAAAAACGTTTATTAATTTTAGATTCTCATAAGTAGATAATAAACAAAAATACATTATACAGGAAGGAGGCTGGTAGGAGGTTACAGATTATAGATATCAAAACTTACATTTAGCATTCCTGTCAAACTAGAAAACAAAGCAAAGTGCATAGGTATCTAACAATAGAAACAACAACAACAACACTTTTTCAATTATGATTTTATTGCAGCTGTCATCGTACAGTGTTCAAGATAGATCAAATCTAATCAGTGAAAGGAATGTATCTTTAACATCATTAAGTGATAGAAGAGTATGTTTATCTTGTGGCAATTCTCTTCTACATGCAACTAGAATAAATCTTGTAAATAAAGATCAACAAGACAGAAGAATTTCAGTAAGACATGTTCCGCTGCATCTGGTAAATATTATTGTTATACATACATATATGAAACAAAATCTTCGTCTGGTTAAATATTCTAGTTGATAGTGATAATAATATCTATTATTATGATAGTGATATACTGTGTATTCTTGTTCAAGGTTTCGCATTTTTTCAAAAAACAGTTTTTAGTTATTAGATAATATTATCTAATTTGAAACCATTACTGCCTGACCATTTTCAGGTATTTCTAAACAAACAGTTAAATTACTTACATCATCATCATTAGCAGCCGAAAGCTTCCACTACTGAACAAAGGCCTCCCCCTTAGAAGGGAGGGGTTTCCATAATCCCCACTCTTGGCAGGCGGCCTGGGGATCGTAGTATAGGTGGAAAATCAATCCAAAAGAAAGACGCTGCTGCCCATCTTCCCATTCTCGCTTAGTCGCCTCTTACGAGACTCAACGAGAGGAGATAGGGGATGCAATTCTAACCCGGCACGGGGGAATTACTTACATACTTTTATCAAGTTATGAAACCATACCCATGTTGGTGGTGTGTACCCATTGTGAAATGTTTTTTTAATTAAATGCTTAATGTATGTAGGTATATATTTATTGAATGTTTTAGATCCCATGATTGGAACGAGCGCTGCTTGCTGGAGGTCAGCAAAAAGAGAGATGGAGGACCGGGTCTGTCAGAAAAAAAAAGAGGGACCAGTCCGATTCTCTGACAAGCATAAATAAATATTTTTGACTTTGCTTAGCAAATGGACTTGTTTTATTTTATTTATTCTTTCACTTACCAAGTTGATTCGTTAGTATTCAAGCCAGGTTCTAGACTATGCGCACTATTTTAGTCTGACTGGTCACCCTTATTTTTTATTGGTGTGATAATGTGATTACCCTTAGGGTGTCCGGGTAAGAGTAGCACCCTCACATCTCCTCCCATTGGGTTTCCGTAAGAGGTAACTAAGGGAAAACAAGAAGAAAGGCAGCAGCGTCTTTCTATTGGAATACCTACCATACTGCGATCCCGAGGCGCCTGCCAAGCGTGGGGATTATGGCAACCGCTCCCTTCTACGGGGGGAGGGGCTTCTGTTCAGCAGTGAATCGGCTGCTGATGATGTGATTACGGTGGCATCCAATGATACGTCCTACTGTAAGAGTAAAAGAAAAAAATCTCAACGCTTTTCTGTACTCAAGTTTACGTTGTTACCCAAGGTCACATGTTTTTAGGTTATGTGCAATTTTATAAAATTACTCCAAAACCACAGTTTTGTTTACAAAAAGAGCTTTTGCAAAAGTTATTACGATAAATGTAGTCTGTAAAAAAGAGAGTTTGATTTTGATGCAACTTTAGCCCAAATTCCATACACTGAAAGTCATTATCCTTTCACTAAATATACTTAATATACTAAAGTGTATTTCTTCTTTACAATTCCTGTAAGACAATAAGCGCCATCTACTATTGCGATGCAGTACTCGACCCCTGCCTGCTAGAACCTTGCTTACACGCTTACTTAGTTACACACATCAAAAGTGTCTAGGGATCAAGCATTTTTGGGCAAAAAAATGGGCAGAAGAACAATGGCGTTTCGTGTGCTTTTCTGATGAGTCTCGTTTTGGTATGAGACCGGATACAAGACGTATACGACACTGGAGAACCCCTGGACGCCAACAGCGATTAAAATCCTGCCAGGAAGTCCATCCTTATAGTGGTGGAACCATCATGGTATGGGCGGGTATTTGGATCGGCGGAAGAACTGAGTTGATTTGGATCAGAGGCAACCTCAACGCTCAAATTTATGCTGAGACGATTGTATCAGACGTCATCGTTCCTCTACAAGTGCAAATCGGTCCCTTATTTCAGTTAATGCATGATAATGCACGACCGCACACCGCAAGAGTTGTAAGACAGACTCTCGCCGCAGTTAACATCAATGTCCTGCCCTGGCCTGCTCAGTCGCCAGCATAGAGAAAAGTAATACCTTGGAAATAGAGAACCATCTCACTCAATTTTTATGTCACCCGAATTTCAAAATGAACCTGTGCCATCTATTAGACGTTCACCTCAAACTAAGTACTATCGTAGAGCGTGTTGCTATAGGTATACATATACCCATAATTCACTAGGTATATATACATAACTACTACGAGCATTATATAGGTAAACTAAAACCACATAAACCTTTAAATTTCAGTATTTTATTTTGTTTCAAACTTACTGATAACATAAATATGTAAAAACTTATCTAAACTTAACTAATAGCGTCTGTATCGCAAATTCACAAAAGGCCGGCCGGCGCGGTGCCGATCGTCAAGCGCGAAGTTAAACACAACTCAACGAAAACACAGACCGAAATCGATAATTATATGAGAAGACGGAGAAGAAATTACTCGACTCAATGTACTTGCAACAGAACTATCGTGCGAAAACAGAAAGTAATCCGAAAAACACAAATGTCAGCCATTTATAATCAGACTCTGACTGACGTAGGGATGTACGTTACGATTCGATTTTTATGAAGATCGATTCAATTGGATACGATCTAGCGATTTTTTGAATCGATTCATAAGTTAAGTGAATCGAATCCTTTAGATAGTAGGAATTATAAAAACATTGTTAAGAACTTAGATAGATTACAAACGAATGCCGACGCTATATTATTTACGTTATCCGTTTGCAATGTTTATGACGGTACAAAACGAAGCAAGTCGATAGGCAAAAATAATGAAACATGATCTCGAGAGCTACCTGCAGTTCTAAAAAGTCCTCGTTGATTTTATTTTGCTTTGGTCGTTTGTGCCGTACGTATCACCGTGTTTTAATAATTGTGCTTTTCTCTCTCGCTAACACAACATTAAATGAAAATGAAATGCAATAGACTGTTGTCGGAAAGGCTTTCAAAATTATTATTTTTATTAAGTTTGGACGTGCAGGATTGGCATTTATAATTTCGAAATTGTTTCCTTTTATAAAGCCAATTTTCAAGGCCAATGTTTTTTTCCCTATTTTTTTATTAGTAAATTTCATTAAAATTTGTATTTAATAAAAATAAATGTTTTATTTGTTCAAATTATTGCAAATTTTGATTAGTTTTTTGAATCGATTTTTACGAGATCGATTCAACAGAATACGATCCGATCCCAGAATCAATTCAGAGGCCTACGATTCATTACGATCCGAAAAATCGATTCAAAAAGAAAGATCGTGCATCCCTAGACTGACGCTGCGCTGACGCCAGTGACGCCACCTCAGACGAACTATTACGCTTAGTGCAGGTGAAAAGGTAAAAGATGGCACTGTCCAAAACTACATTATCATATGTAAGCAACTTTCCAGCCCCTGGTCGCCAGACTTGAACCCGATTGAGCATGCATGGGATATGCTACAGAGAAGAGCTCTGCCGAATATGGAGGGTATCCAGTCGCAAGAAGACCTTTTTTTGTTGTTGCAACGAACATGGGCGGCCATTCCACAGCGTGATTTGGATGAACTCATTTTGAGTATGCCAAACCGATGTTCTTGTGTTGTTAGTGTTCGCGGTAGAAACACGGATTATTAATTGTTTAAGTTACCCAATAAAATTTTAAAGAAAACTGTTATTTCAGTCTTTTTTTCGAACTTTTGTGTTAGTGGTTCAAATGTCAAAAATCCCTTTATTAGGAAAATGGCAAATTTCTTTATTAATGCAAAGGTGACTTGGTTTATCGTTACTGTGACAAACGAAAACACTTTATTTGATGAATCCTTAAAGAAAATTTTAATTAATATCAATCAGGAGAAAAGTTATTGCAAAAATATATGTTGATCCCTAGACACTTTTGATGTGTGTATTTGATTTAAGAATCAAAATTATAATATCTGCTAAAAGAGGGCGCTAGCTTAGCTAAAACAATTATGTCTCAACCTAAATCTGCCTTGGAGCTATGCGCCGGCTGCAAAAATGTATTGCCCAAAAATAGATATATGCGTTGTAACACCTGCCAAGCTGCTTACGATCTAGATTGCATCAATATGAGTGTCCAGAAATTTGATTCTTTAAATAGAAAACGAATGAATGACTGGAAGTGCCCGGAATGCGAGAGTAAATATCCGAAAAAGGACAACCAAAACACCCCTGTTCGTTCTACTCTGCCGTCGGAATATACTTCTGAAGAAGCTTGCAATGTCACCCGTCGAATTAAGCTACCCCGCGCGGGCACAGTAGTCTGTGCGGAAGACGGCGAGGATATTGCGGGTACGATTCCAAACGACCCGGCTATTGTTGATTTGAAAGAATTTTTAACAGAGATGAGGGCTGCACGATTGGAAATGTGTATGCTGCGTTCCGCTATATCCGACATATCGGATGCGATTAAATCTCAAAACACACGTATAGATACATTGGAGAACTAACCGTCTTGACAAACTCGAAACAAGACTAGTGAAACCCACCATTGTGAAATATCTAGCTTGCAAGAAACTATCGCTGAACTAAAACTAGATATTGAGGAACGAGATCATAAATGATATTGAGATTGCTCACTTCCCTGAAATTGCCAACGAGAGCACAGTTCATGTCATCCTCGCTGTTGCTAAAAAGTTAGGCGTAGAGCTCAATGAACAAGACGTGGTCAGTGCTCAGCGTATGAGAGCACCACGTACGTCCGCGCGCAGCGAAATGCCGCGGGCGCGGCCTCTGGTCGTTAGACTCGCGCGCCGTGCACAGCGGGACGCTCTGCTGCAGGCCGCGCGCGTGCGCCGTCGCCTCACCACTGACGATATGAATCTGGGGGGGGGGGGGGGGGGTTTCGCCTCGGCCCTACCACAGTATATAAACTAGTACAGTAGTTCGACGCCTTTGATGTTTGAGTAAAAGCCGACACCGCATGGCGCACTCCGTAGCACGTAGGGTTGTCACAGTTTGTTTTTATAATTTACTTAAAATATTATTTTATTACTTATTTGGTCATAGTAAAATACTAACTGCCGCACTCACAAACGTCAATTAACTTTAATTACATTTAAGTATTTTTGTAATCTATTTATTTCGACTCGCCGAGCCACTTATGATTATTTTTTATTAGTAATTACGAAATTATTGATATCTCTACTCACAATCAGCGTATATAGTATTAATTGGCTTCAAGTGTCGAAATAATACAATTTCAAAAAATGACTTAATTGTAATTAAATTTAATTGAGGTTTGTAGGTGCGGCAGTAAGTAAAGTATATTTCTATTAGCGGATGGTAATGATTTCTTTGTTAATATTTACTTTATTCATTGAAGTTCTTCATAGTAAGAAATACAAAAAGGCATTTCGTGGAGACAAATTCAAATAGAGTTTTACAATGTTATGTAATATATTGTAATTAATTAATAAATTTCCAAATCCTTTAAAACACCATTGGCCAACTGAAAAATATTGTCGGTTTGTATATTTACTGGATTTCAAATTTCTGTTAATGAAATGTATAAAATATGTCAGTCATTTTCGATTTGAAAATGGAAGTCATTTTCGTTACCAGCACCCCGAGAAACCTTAAAAATGACACAAATAACTTAAAAAAAAAATGCCATTTTATATTTGAAAATGGATGCCATTTTCGTAATCAGCACCCCGAGAAACCTCGAAAATGACACCAATATTTTTTTGAAAAAAGAAAAAAGCCGCCATTTTGGATTTGAAAATGGATGCCATTTTCGTAATCAGCACCCCGAGAAACCTCGAAATTGACACCAATAACATTTTTCTGACAAAAGAAAAAATCCGCCATTTTGGATTTGAAAATGGATGCCATTTTCGTAATCAGCACCCCGAGAAACCTCGAAAATGACACCAATAACATTTTTTTTAAAAAAGAAAAAATCCGCCATTTTGAATTTCAAAATGGATGCCATTTTCGTAATCAGCACCCCGAGAAACCTCGAAAATGACACCAATAACATATTTTTGAAAAAAGAAAACATCCGCCATTTTGGACTTGAAAATGGATGCCATTTTCGTAATCAACACCCCGAGAAACCTCGAAAATGATACCAATAACATATTTTTGAAAAAAGAAAACATCCGCCATTTTGGATTTGAAATTGGATGCCATTTTCGTAATCAGCACCCCGAGAAACCTCGTAAATGACACCAATAACATTTTTTTGAAAAAAGAAAAAATCCGCCATTTTGGATTTCAAAATGGATGCCATTTTCGTAATCAGCACCCCGAGAAACCTCGAAAATGACACCAATAACATATTTTTGAAAAAAGAAAACATCCGCCATTTTGGACTTGAAAATGGATGCCATTTTCGTAATCAGCACCCCGAGAAACCTCGAAAATGATACCAATAACATATTTTTGAAAAAAGAAAACATCCGCCGTTTTGGATTTGAAAATGGATGCCATTTTCGTAATCAGCACCCCGAGAAACCTCGAAAATGACACCAATAATATTTTTTTGAAAAAAGAAAAAGCCGCCATTTTGGATTTGAAAATGGATGCCATTTTCGTAATCAGCACCCCGAGAAACCTCGAAATTGACACCAATAACATTTTTCTGACAAAAGAAAAAATCCGCCATTTTGGATTTGAAAATGGATGCCATTTTCGTAATCAGCACCCCGAGAAACCTCGAAAACATCGATATACTATCTAAACAAGATTGGCTGTCACGGCCCGAAAAGTGGTCACGAAAATAGAGAGGCTGTCGCTTATTTCAAATTAGTACGAGACAACAGGATGTATCGAAATTCCTTATTGCGCGTTTATAAACTGTCCAAATAATATAATACTTATCGTAATACTAAAATTGCAGATGGGGAATTTTTTTTTCGTTTCGTTTTCTTATTACTACTAGTTTAAATAATAAATATAAGTAAGATATCATTATAATACGAAATAAAAATTATTTATTTGATATTTTCTCCGCTAGAGACTGACAAAATTAATGTTGCCGATAGGCGAGTCGCCACTGTCTACGAAACTGTTAAACTACACGTCATTACCATAATAAAAAAGTTAGTTCTCATTTTTGCCACCAGCACGGATAAGTTTGTAAGTCAGTACACACACAATGGAAACACACCTGTTTTGAACCTTATTTTATAGTGGTTAAGATTTTCTTTTAAATGAGTACAGTCAAAACAACTACTTTTTTTTGTATAATTTTGGCGGTTTTATTGATTTTTCTTTGTCTCCGATGTAAAGGTTTTATGTGCCAACATTACTGCATACAGAATTAGACTTTATTACTACATGTGAAGGCTGCTATTAGTCCGACACGTTCCGAATTATTTAAAACTATTTTCTACAATTTCTAGCTACGTGTATAGTTGTGTAAATAAATGTAACCGCGACCACATTTTCGATGTCATTTTGTTCGTGACAGCTAATCTAGTTGGTATAGTATATCGATGCTCGAAAATGACACCAATAACATTTTTTTTTTAAAAGAAAATCCGTCGTTTTGGAATTGAAAATGTGTAAAATAATATCTCTCTCACACAGCACAGGTAGTATAAACCACTATAACTGATTACAAAAAAAATACATACACGACGAATTGAGAACCTCCTCCTTTTTTGAAGTCTGTTAATTAAAACAAATACGCGTAAGCCCTGAAAGTTATGTCCCGAGCTACTAACTAATTCGGGCGGCAGCAGCGTACGCAGCTCGGGCGCGCCTACCCGCGTCTCACCCCTCACACCCCGCACGATTTCCCTGTCTAGACGGCTTCGTCGGACGACTGTATTGGTTTATAGACTGTGGCCCTACTATGTCAATGAGCGTCTCACGAGTTACAACAGACATATGTTTTGGAGGGCTCGTGAAGTAGCGAATCGTCTCGGATGGAAATATGTATGGTCACGTGATGGTAGAATTTTTGTACGCCAGGACGGTGGTAAAGCTCGTTTTAGACTTCGGTCAGAGGTATACTTTATTAAGCTTTTTCGTAAAGATGAGGTTGGTGATGTCAAACCTATACAAAATTAGCTTATTATATTTTATTATTTGTTTTGTTACACATTGTTTATTATGTAAACTTGAAATCATGATTTTAAATGGCAACTATGTATTATGTGAAAAACTTTACGAGTATAATATTTGTGATAAGAATGAAATATTATATATAGCGGTGTTACTGATTATTTCTATAAGAGCGTACTTGGACAACTATAGTTATCATATCACTATAATCGTAAAAATACTGTCATTTCACTTTTTAATAGTTTTGATTTATTTATCAAGCAAGAACGGTATTAGAAATATATTATACTGTATTTTCTGTTTTTTGTTCTTCTGGTGTTGGCCATTATATTTTCTTATATTCTTGGTCTATTTTCTAATGAACGCCACTAAGGCATTGCATATTAAGTATTTATGTCCTATGTTTTACGTCCAAATTATGGTATACTATTATTGCTGTAAAAATCGTTTTCCACATAGATGTTCACAACACAATACAACTGCAACTTACATATCTAACATGCACATTTTTGTAAATCAACGCCTTTAACCTTTCTAAGGAGATATTTGAATAACTCTAAATACATTATTATTTCATTCTCGTTTACTATTGAATTTGTTAAAAATCATAAATTGTCCCTGGGTTTTCTCAATCCCGGTTCACTTGGCACTCATCATGAAGAATTCATAGTGGCTTTGCAACGACACCCCATAGACATATTGGCAATAAATGAGACCTGGTTGAAGGAAGGTGAGGAGAAGCGTGCACCTGTACTGCCGGGCTACCGGTTGCGGCATATTCCACGTCCTAGTGGTACTCGCTCGCGTGGCGGTGGGGTTGGTTTTTACCTCAAACGGGGGATCTACGCTCGTGCAATCCATCCGCCTCACACGAACATGGTGGAGCAGATGTGGCTAAGCATCACAGTGAGCGGTCTTAAAATTGCCATTGGTACTCCTTGGTTGAATGTTGATACTTTCCTTGATGCTCTGACAGAGTCGGTCAGCTCATTTGCTACTTTTGATCACATCGTACTCATGGGCGATTTCAACATAAATTTACTTTGTGTCGATGATCCGAACGCTAAGAAATTAACAGCTTTTTTTCAGTGTATGCAGTTAAAACAATATATAACTCAGGCAACTCATTTTACTCAACACTCGGAGACTTTACTAGATGTGATTTGTAGCAACGCCATAGTTTCAGATATCAATATTGATTATATCCCGGATCTTAGTAGTCATGCTTTACTTTCCTGTGAGCTATGTGTGAAACAACCAAAATTGCCTCCTCGACGGATAACGTACAGGCCGCTTAAAGATATCGATTTAGTGGAATTGAATAAGCACGTTAATAACATTGAATGGGATCGGATTTTAGGAAATGATGTTAACGATTCGCTATGGTTATTTAATGCCTGCATTTTGGGTATTTTCGATCTACATGCTCCAGTAAAAACGTCCATCATAAAGCATCATAATTACCCTTGGATAACTCCAACTGTCAGAGAAATGATGAAGTTAAGAGACGAGGCTCATAGCAAAAGCCGTATTACAAAACAAGAGTCCAATAAAAAGTATTATAAAGAATTAAAAGCGGTTGTGAGTCAGGCCTTGTTTACCGAAAAGGCGGCATATTTTCTTCATAACATTAACAATAAGTCTACTAACGCACGAGAACTCTGGAAAAATATCAAACGGAACGTCGTTGATTTTAAAACCGTACAAAAAGACTTTCCTCCTCATCTGACAGATCCGAACCTTGTTAATCGTCATTTTCTTAATGTGCCTGATAATAATCTTGTTAATATCTCAGACCTCACCTACTTTGAGCACAACCGTTTCAGCTCGGCTTGCTTTAGTCTCCATACAGTAGATGAAGCTACAATCTCAAAAATCATAATGAACATTACTACTAATGCACAAGGGATTGACGGCATCTCACGAGACATGATCCTGGTAACACTACCTCAAACACTAACGGTTATAACGGCCATTGTTAACTAATCCATCCAAACAGGTGTCTTTCCATCTTGTTGGAAGGAATCCTTGATTAAACCAATTCCGAAAAATAATAACCTCAATGATGTAAAGGACCTTCGACCCATAAGTATTTTGCCATTTTTATCTAAGATACTCGAAAAGGTAGACCACCTTTTCGAGCCAACAGCTTGTTCAATTTTTAGATGATCATAAAATTCTACCTCAAAAACAGTCTGGTTTCCGTGCTGGTTACAGTACATCGACGGCGCTTCTTGATGTCATCGATAATATTCTGGCAGGAGTTGATGCAGGAGAAGGAACCATCTTGGTTTCATTAGATTTTTCCCGTGCTTTCGACACCATAAATCATGACTTACTTATCTCTAAGCTAGCATATTATGGTTTTGATAGCGTTTCATTGAAGTGGTTCTCCAATTACCTTAGTGGTCGTTCCCAGCGAGTAGAGATTATTAATGAGGAAGGTACAACATTTGTTTCTGAGAACTCATCCGTTGGTCCAGGTGTCCCACAGGGTTCCATTTTGGGTCCGATTCTGTTTATATTATACAGCGCTGATATTATAAGTTGCATACAAAATGCTAAATACCATATTTATGCTGATGATATTCAGATTTATGTTTCATTCAAGCCTAATGAAGTTTCCAGAGCAGTTGATAGACTTAATGAAGACTTAGAGAGAATAGCTGTATGGTCAAATAAAAATAGCTTAGTACTGAATCCACAAAAGTCAAAATTTCTTGTATTGGGTTCCAAATTACAGATTGCTAACATTAAGAATAATATTCCTATGGTCAAAATTGGTAATAAAGTAATCGAACAAGTCGAAGAAGCCAGAAATTTGGGTATTGTAATGGATGGTGGTCTAAGATTTCATAATCATGTCGTAGGTGTAGTCAAGAATTGTTTTTATAGGTTAAAAATTCTTTATCAGGTACGTAAGTTTCTTTCTGTGGATATTAGAATTAATCTTTGTGAATCTTTAATACTGTCAAAACTGAATTACGCAGACACTGTCATAGGTGCTTGCCTTCTTAGTCATACTAAGCAATTGATTCAGCGCGTTCAGAACGCATGTATTCGTTTCTGTTTCCCCGTGCCTCCTAGATCCCACATCACTCCCTATCTTAATAAAGGTAGTTTCCTTACCATGGAATCCCGACGCTCACTTCATTTTGCCTGTCTTTTGTTTGGAGTTATTCAAAAAAAGAATCCATGTATCTCTATGATAAACTCAATTTCTCAGAACGTCCAGTTAGACTGGCTACGCGTTTATTATGTCCAAGGCAAGGCACAGTACGGCTGCGTTTCGTGGCAGTTTTCGCTACCTAGCCACGAAATGTTGGAATAACATCCCTCCACCCTTCAGAAACTTGCCCACTGTAAAATCTTTTAAAAACAAATACAAAATGCATCTTTTATCACAGCAAAAAATAGCCCAATAGCAGTACTGTGCTTCACACACTACACACACAGATATCACATTTATCACATTTATTTAAACACTGGATTTACTTTTTATTTGGAATCTGCATTTAGTTGTAATAGTGTACCTACACTGAGGATAATATTAAGATTACTTTTAGCCTAATTTTGCATTTCATGTTTCTACT
Organism: Furcula furcula; assembly: GCA_911728495.1. Classification (NCBI taxonomy): domain Eukaryota; kingdom Metazoa; phylum Arthropoda; class Insecta; order Lepidoptera; family Notodontidae; genus Furcula; species Furcula furcula. The sequence continues at coordinate 26,688,242 of OU452253.1, forward strand.
TGTCAATTTCTTGTGGTCAATTTCTATTGCATAAGTTGTTTTTTATTAATTGTGTAACCTGTGTTGCGGTGTATGCTGTTGCGCTCAGACGCGCTCTCGCTGACGGGTGTCCACGGAAGATCAGCGTCGTTGCGCCAGCTAGGAGCAACGACACATGCTGAGTGGATAACCCCCTTCAACGGCACCATTATTAGTATCTTAAGTGTACTAGGCTGGTTATTTATGTCGTTGAATAAATGTTTTTCTTTCTTTCTTTCTTTCTTTTCATCTAAATTCCACATCATAATCATAAATTCCACATCTTGGGCCTCAAAATTGTATCGAGCTTACGTCTTTGCCAATTTAAAAAAAAATACAAAAATAAAATGATATTTGGTCAATCTTGTAGCCCGTGCAAGACTTGTCGCTTTGGAACTCTGACGGCCGCACTCACAAACGCTAATTAACTTTAATTACAATTAGGTCTAATATAAAATCTATTTATTTCATCTGTCGGAGCCGTTTACCATTATTTTCGATTATTGAATAGAAAATAATTGATATATCTACTCACTACCTGTGTATTAATCGTTAATTGGCTTCGAGTGTCGAAATAATCAGATTTCAAAAAATGGTTTATAGATTATTAGCTATAATTGACGTTTGTAGATTCGGCAGTAAGAGACATTATATGACCACGCATTAAACCATGAAGCCAATCATAGAAATTAATTTTATTTTATTTTACGATTTTTCTGTTATATTTTTACTGTAAACTGAACTGGAGCTGAGATTAATAATAATAATAATAATAATATCCTGATAATATCCTGAGATTATTAGCTTATTAGATGGAAAGCGGTGACGCAGTCAACGATGGGAAAGCACTCTAGCTTATTAACAGCATATTCACTACAGCCTTGAAGACAGCTACATTAAGATAGAAATATATGAAGACAGAGATTTAAGTTTGTCTTTATTTATTTGCTCTCCCTTTTACTTACATGTTTTATCTTATACGGCGTGGCATTTTGAATCATAAAATGTCAAGTATTTATTTAGGTACCTATTGACAAGGCAACTACAATAAAATTTCAGGGAAATTCGATCCGGGGATCAAGTCAACCTCAACCGAGTGTACCATGTCTCCCGAATAGCATTTCTTTAAAAACTCTATTACTCAAGTTAACCACTAACGATTTTCCATTCAAGGCTCGACTATTAGGAAAGCACATAAAATACACAATACCTTTTCCATCTGAACAATTCGTATAATAATGTTAAAACCAGAAAAAATCGCAATCAAAAACTCAAAATTTTTAGTTCCACGTGCTCGTAAACTACACACCGACCTCATTTGCAGAAGTGATAGATTTTGGTCATGAGAGTTTTTCTTTACAATTTGGCTACAATTTGGGTTTAGTTTTGCTATTTTAAATTAATCGAAAACGTTTAGTATTTTCACAATGTTGGTGTACCCTGTCTTCCACAGGGATCAAGTATCCTCAGTCTCCCCTACCTATATAAGTTCAGTGACACTTTAGATCATAATAAATTGCTTAGAAAACTAGAAAATACGGGTCTTAGAGGTCCTATATATGACTGGTGTGCTGACTACCTTAAAAACAGAAAATACCGAGTTCAAATTGGTGACAGTTATAGTGACACTTTTGCTGTTACCCATTTAACAAGGATCAGTATGCGGCCCTTTACACTTTTTGGCATATGCCAATGATATGCCAGAGGTACTACAGAGCTGTAGTTCGTATCAGTTTGCAGACGATATACTTGTCTTGTCATTGAAGGGAAAAACCTGGAAATCATAAGCTCATTGTTGCAAAAAGATTTCGGTCGGTTAAGTATGTGGTGTCATGATGTAAAGCTAGTTCTGAATGCCAAAAAGACGAAGGTAATGCATATTAAATCACCATATTTGAAAAATGAATCCGATGAACCTAAAATAATCATCACAATGTGACTCCAAATGCCCAATCATTGACAAAGTTGACACCCATGTTTACCTTGGTTTAATCATAGATAGCAAATTAACTGGGGCCCGCATATTGAAAGAGTATGCGAGAAACTACGCGCGATTCTTGCCAAGTTCTATGTCATAAATAACCGCCTACCTTTTAAAAGTAGACTCTTACTGTACAATGCACTCGCGGATTCGGTAGTGGGATATGGTCTATCAAGTTATGGTCGTTCTTATAAAACATATCTAGAATCAATATAAGTATAGGTTGCAGCTTAGAATATTAAAGTTTCTGTCTCTAATTGTTGTTCCAAAAGTCAGATCTAATATTTCAGATGATTCTAAACAAACAAAAAACATCAAAAAAAATTGAACTTCCTGTATATACACGCCAAGTCGCTCAAAACAAACTGGTTACCGTGGCGGCAAAAAATTGCTACCTACGGCATATGTATTCTGTGCTGCGGCGAACGAACGAGCGCGTACATGATTCCGAGACTAATTAACTCTTTGCCTACTTCATTGCGAGATAATATTAATGTAAGTAATATTAAAAATAAATTAAAGACGTATTTCCTATCACAATTATAAACTTACCGTAAAAAATACAACAACTTGTGAAGTAACACACACAAGCCCAAGAGGCTTAAGTGTTGCTATCTTATATATGTCTTTGTATGTTTTTCTTATCAAGTATCGAAATAATATTAAAATCAATATTCTTTTCTACATAACAATACCTTTGTCTTTAGAGAGCGGTATCATAAGTTTAGCACCGCCATCGCCACCCACGGGCCACTTGACTCATCAGCAGCAAAGGGAGGGGTTGCCATAATCGCTTGGCAGGTGTCCTGGGGATCGCAGTACCTATAGGTGGTAGGTAAAACAATAAAAAGACGCTGCTGCCTTCTTCTTGTTTTCCCTTAGTCGTCTCTTATGGACACCCAACGGGAGGAGATGGGTTGGTGCTATGATTACCCGGACACCCCACTTGTCTATTTTGATCATAATTTGACGGTGAAAATTATATCATATCATAACCGGGATTAAATTTAAAATGTCGATACGTATGTTGTATCGATAGATTTCTGTTTTGGTCTTGCAACATCCCTTCTCGGGCGAGATGCTTCAACCATGTAGACACCCCCTACAGGCGACAGATATAAGCACTCAATATGTAGCAAAATAACTACTATTTTAATATTACATTTTTTTTTGTACAATGTTTTTTTTTATTTCGCATAATGCGCAACGAACACCCCGTATGTAGCCAAGGCGGACACCGCCAGCGCGGCCGGACGGCGCGCGCCGACGCGCAGCCCGCCGCCGGCGCCGGCGGCGCAGTCGCCGCTGTCGGCGCAGTCGGCACAGGCGCCGCAGTCGCCGCTGTCGGCGCAGTCGGCACAGGCGCCGCAGTCGGCGCAGGCGCCGCGCCACGAGTTCGAGCCCAATCGCGCCGACTTCAAGGTGAGACCGCCGCCGGCGCCGCGGAGCCCGCGCGCGTCGCGCCCGCCCCCAGTGCCGGCACCGCGTGATTCTAGGCCGACACCGCGCGAACCTCACGCGTGTACTTGAAGGCGGGCGAGTACGGTGACAACGGGGCGGAGTACGCCGGCGACGAGGGCGGCGTCACAGCGCCGCTCGAGCCTGCGCCCACCGAGCGAACCGCGCCGCCGCCGACCGCCGGCGCCCCGCCGCCGCCGCCGCCCGCCAGCCAGCAGGCCGCGCGCCAGCGCCCGCGCGCCGAGCCCGCGCCCGCTTCCGCCTCCGCCTCCGCCTCCGCCGCCGCCGCTGCCGCCGTCTTGCTCCCGCTGCCCGCGCTCGCCGCGATGCTCGCCAATATTATACTGTGATATCGCTACTTCCTGTCTTTTATTTTCACTAGGTACCGATTGTCTAGCAAATGGAGCGCTATCCGCTTTCAAATTTTGACTAATGTGATAGGCCCATAAGGAGGGTTATGTTTGCGAGTGTATGTACTATGTATGTCTATTTCCTTGGCACGGCCTACAGCCTAATCGGCTCGATGGGAGGCCGCGGTGTTCACCGGACATGCAGATAACGATTTGTTTTTTAACGGAGGTGTTATTACTCCACTGTTTGAGATTGTATACCCAAAGTCAAACATGTTATCGTTTTGTCTCATTATTAATACTTACCTAAGGTCTGTACGGAGACAGAATAGTAAAATAATCATCATCACCATCATCAGCCGGAAGACGTCCACTGCTGAACATAGGCCTCCCCCTTCGAACGTCACAATGAGCGACAATTAGCTATTTGCATCCACCGGTTGCCTGCGACGCGCACAATGTCGTCTGTCCACCTAGTGGGAGGCCTGCCTACGCTGCGTCTTCCGGTTCGTGGTCGCCACTCGAGAACCTTTCTGGTGGCTGGTGATGATGAAAACCTTTTACGAAAGCAACCATTTTAAAATATAATACATTAGTATTATATTCATTACACAATCGGAATAGCTAACATAATCAGGTTATAACAACCTCCCAAGACGGCGTATAAAATCACCCCAAACACGGTGTATAGAAGACACCAAAACGAGTTTAAATACCATTGATTTAAAACTCCCCCAAAATAAGACACCAAAAATAACCAGTTGACTATAAAAAGAAAAAAAAAATAGTCAATATAGGATCTTAGTGAGAACTTCTTCATTGATATGAGTAACCCCTAAGAAAACCCCTAATAAAAATATATAATCCAATGGCCTAAGGCTTATTTGAGAAGTGGCCTAACCCCGTTTCCGTACTTTTAGTGTGGCACGAAAAAAATATATGTCCCCATAGTATAAGTTTAGAGGAAAAGAAAAGATAATGTTGGCTTATTTAGACAGTCATTCATCCGCTGTATATAGAAAAGACGTTACGATGGCTTATTTTTGTTTGGAGTCCGTAACCCCCGCTCCAGAAAATAAAAAGGATAGAATCAAGAGGAAGAAGAATCAGTAATACCTCGTAACGATTTAAAAAAAACTAATAAATTTTTTTTTGTTTATGAGTAATCATTATCCACACAAACATACAACACCCATGGCATTCACCCATATAACGATGTAATGCTTTATAAATAATATTAAAAAAAATGTTTATGAGAAACCACTAACAGGCATACATACAACAACCTAACGTCGTATTAAATCCTGTCTGCTAATATAAAAAAATAACAAAAAAAATGTTTGTGTGAAAAAAAAAAATTGGTAGACACACATACCGTAGTATGTACCTGTCCTACACAACAATGATAACAATAATATTATAATAATGAATTTATATAGCCAACAAAATAAGGTTCTTCAAAGGAGTAAAGTAAAACTTTTTTTTTTTTACTATTGAAATAATAAATATTGAAATTTACCAAATATGAAAGTTTATTTGGAATACAAGTCGGCTAGTTATCTTAGAAAATGAGTGCTCAAAACTGTACAACATTACAAATTCTTCAGCCGCTTATTATGTTTGTTTATGTATAACATGCATATATATTATATGAACGCGTCGAACGGTACGATGCGAGGTTGCAGTGGTTGTTAAATGATAAATGTTATGTTATTAAAATGTTATTTATTCTTCGATAACTACTACATAAATGTTCTAGTAAAATTAATAAAATGTTGATGGAATGTTAAGATGTGTTATGTATGTTAATGTTTGAATGCACCCGAATGCCGCGGTATCCGAACGTACACTGAAGCATTATAAATGCCTTCAAAATAATGTTACTGGTGCGGCCAATGTGACACGCATAAATGCTGACTAAAGTGTTCGCGAATACACCGAACATATTCCGGGGCCTCAAAGATGTAGACGATGAGATGATGTAAATCTGTTAGTACAATAAAAAGAATGACTATGAAACGATGTTTACAAGATGAAGTCAATAAATTTTAGTATCTTAGAGCTAATGATTCTTTAATGTCTCTCAAAGTTTTCGCGGTATCGGGGAACACGCTTTGTTTATCATTACGCTACTGTTTATTGTCCCGTATCTTCCGCCACCGGCACAGCAGCGCGCCGACCGCTGCCGCCAGCGCTGCGCCCACCAACATGTAACTCACCGTATACTGGTGAATATCATGAGTGGTCAATGTTGCTTCGGTCTCCAAGTCGCTGTTCTTCATCTCCTCTATTCTTTCATGTAGATTTTGTAATTGTTGTTCCAGCCCATTGGAGTCTGTTAAGTTTTGGATGTTTTGAAATGGTATAGAGCTGTTAATTATGTAATTTAACTGATCGATCTGTGGTACATATAGATCAGGACTCATGTTGACTCTGTTTTCTTGATTTTGCTGTATATGCAACGTAAAATCTTGACCCTTGATCCAGCAACCTTGTTGCAAATATATGATGCCAGCATTACAAAGCTGCTCCATGTTTATCTGTTCTCCACATATAATTTTCACGTTGCAAGTGTCGCAGCAGTAGTATAAATAGAGAGATGGATTCGTTAAGGATATCCATTTGTTTTCACATCTCGAATGTTTGATTTTACATGTTTCGGTATTCCGATCGACGTAACAAAAGTTATTCTCATTACTGCTCTGATAAATCGGTTTCTTCAATTCACACAGAAGTGTACCATCTTGTTTGAGGCACATGGAGAGTTCTTCTGCTGTCAATGTTAGGTATGAATCCCTCTTTAAATCTGTTGCAATGTACTCTGATGACGGTACCATCTGAATCATGGTGCTTCCTCCTTGTTGATGATGTGGAATAATAATAATAAATAATAAATAATAAAATGTTTATTTATTGAAAAAGAAAAATTGTACATTGAACAGCATGCTCGATAACGTCTACATTAGTATACACTGTGTCGTAGACGCTAACATCAAATGAATAGTAGCAATATTTTCATTTAGTAACAATAAATTATACTGAAACAGAATGTTGTTTTCATCTTTAATTAAACAAAAAAATACAAAAAAAATTTAACTATTGAAAAAATAAATGTTATTATAATACCAACGTAGAAAGGTATGTTCCTGGTGAATGTGTGTGTGTTTGAAGGTGTGTGCGTGTGTGAGGGTGTGTTCATGGTGTGGTGTGTATGCATTCTTGCTTGTATGTGGTAGATGAATTTATTCGTAAGTCCATTAGTTATCTGATAATTTTAAGAAAAGTTTCGGTGTCATCATATGTGAGACTTAATAACCATTTGGTAATTATTATTTTGCATTCACGTAGGGTATGGGAATAAATATTCAGTATTTTGTTTGCTTTATTGTAAATTCTGGGAGCAAGGCAGTAAAAGTGTTGATTAGAGAGAATTGTTCTACTAGTTTCTGTTTTACAAACTAAATCGGCTCGTCGTTTGTTAGTAATGTGAAGGAAAGGCAATTGTGAATGTTTTCGAAGAATTAGATGCATTATAAAGAGTTGTCTTACAGTTAATACATTTGCTATATTGAAGAGTTCTGTAGTAGGGAATAATATAGGTTTAAAATAAATGATTTTTAATACTGCTCTGGGCTCTTTCTAAACTTAATATTTTGGTTTTACCTGTGCTACCCCAAACAGTGATACAATATGATATGACTGATTGTACTAATGTAAAATAAACTGTTTTAAGAGTTTTTTGGTCAAGAATAGGTCTAAGCTTTTTAAAAACATACATTAATTTTCTGGTCCTATTTGTAGTTACTTTTAGTTGTTCATGCCACATTAAATGATTATCAATCCATACTCCCAGATATTTGATTTTCATAGTAGGTAGAATTTGTGAATATTTACAGATTGAGCTTGAGTTACAATTTTCATGAGCAATTAGCGTAAACGTAGTAGGCAGTGTTGAAGATTTAGGTGCAAAAGACATGTATTTAGTTTTGGATAAGTTTAAGGTCAGTAAGTTGTTTGATAACCATTTTAGGACTATTGAAAGAGCTAATTCAGCATTTGTTTGAGTTTCTTGCCAGTTCTTTCCATGAACTAGTAAAACTGTATCATCAGCATATGTTATGATTTTACAATGGGGTAAAGATAGTTGGCAGAGATCGTTTATATAGATATTAAATAAGGTCGGACCAAGTACACTGCCCTGAGGGACTCCAAAAACTATTGACTCATCTTGACTAATTAAATCTCCGATCTTGACACACTGTGTACGGCCACTAAGGTAGCTTTTGAAGATATCGAGGGCAATGCCTCTGACACCTACTATTTCTAGTTTCCTAATAAGGGTAGGAATAGAAACCGTGTCAAAAGCCTTAGTTAAATCAAGAAAAATACCTACAGTTCTTAATTTATCATCAAAATTTTTTACTATTGCTTCGGTTAAGTTTAATACAGCGTGTTCAGTTGATCTACCCTGTCTGAAACCAAATTGATTATTGGAAATTATATTATTTAAGTTTAGGTATTTTATTAGTCTATTATTGAGTATTTTTTCTAGAATTTTTGACAGTATGGTGAGAACAGAAATAGGTCTATAGTTGTTAATATTATGTTTATCTCCAGACTTGTATATTGGATGAACAAGACCTTTCTTAAAGACATTAGGGAATACTCCAGAGGACAGGCAAAGATTAAAAACATGAACTAATATAGGTGTTAATTTATGTCTAATAGCTTTTATAATTGAGGTAGGTATCCCATCCCAACCAGTAGAAGAGGTATTTTTAAGGCTAAGAATGATTTGCTCTACTTCTAAGTTATCAGTGTCAAAAAGTGACATAGAGGTTAAGGTAGGAGATGATAAAGAATTTTTTAATATAGTCTCATATTTATGGTCTTGAACGGGTTTTGGTAACGCCATTGTCTTATTATAAATTAAATTCCGCGCGCTTCCAGCTATATTAGTTGATTTCCAATTAAGTTAACGTATTATGTTGGCAGCCTTTATCCTATTACACTATTCCTTCTTAATGTATATTTACCTTTCCCTCCAACGCACGCCTACTGTATCTAGGCGTCCTGCTCGACGCATTGTCGTCGTGTTATGTTGGCGATCCTTCGCCAATGGACAGTTGTTGTTAGAACGCTCTCGAAATAAAACCGCCGCGGTGAAGACCTAAGAATCTTCGTCGTCGTAATTGTTTTTCCCGCTATTTATTGCTTGATAGAAACATATTTCCTTAACTTCAAACATACGGGCGCGAGTGTGTGTTATTTGGACAAACAGCTGTGCTTTAACCGGACTGCTGTGCCTCGTGCGTACGTGACAAGAAGTCCCAACCTCCGTTGGTACTTCCCAGGACAATCTGCAGGCCTGCATACCGCAGGCCTACTCAATAAGACCAGAGAAGCAGGAGAAGGAAGACTACAGCCAAGGTAGGCGTGCATCCTTATGACCCCCTACCTATTTCCTAGGCTGCCAACGATCTGTGTTTCTATCGCCGCGCCGCGAACTAGCCCTCGATAAATATACAGTCCACAACCGCAGAGTCTCATGATTGCTCTTGACCCTCGCGCTTGAGTTCTTGGACTTAGGCCCCATTGAGTTAGCTCAATTTCCCATAAACCCCAAACGGAGACAAAAGGCTCGATTTTAGTAGGTACCGCTTCGCTTTCAATTTTCCATATTTTTCCTCTGAATAGAGCCTGGCGTCTCCATTTTTGGTCCTTCGAGGCCGAATTTTGAATTTGTCTCCACCAACCGGACCACATTTTGGTCCTTAGAGGCCGGATTTTGAATTTCGTTCCCACTCGTCAGACCACATTTTGGTCTTTAGAGGCCGAATTCTCAAATTTCATCCCCGCTAATTAATATAGATTCGTCTATTCGCAAACATCTGCGGTCTAGATTAGTCTAGTTACCGACATAAACGCCCCTTTTTGTACTATCCACGTCCATAAAGGTGTTACCTAAAAGTACCTTTAAATAAAATAAATTAATTTTATTTAAGTACCCCCGCACTCATTTATTAAGTTATTCGCTTATCGTCTATTGTCGCCATATTGTCGCGCATAAATAACTAAGTATATAGATACATAACTACTGCTTATAACTCATTCGTTCATTCATTCTTTCGTCACAATGGCGAAGAAAGCGGATATGGAGTTAAATATACAGGATAGCGAGCTTATTCTTTTAGAGACTAAACGGGATACGCTATTTGAATATATACAGGTAGTCTACGATAGCTCTAAAAAGGCCCATACAAGCGAAGACTGTATGGAGGATTTCTTAAGTTCGGTCGAAACTATTGAAAACATTCGGACTGAGTTCAGAGATATTGTCAATGAGTACAATCGAACATTATTAAAAAATAATCCAAATAGCAAGCCTAATTATCAGTCATTAAATTCTTTTGAAGACTTATACTGCCGCATCAAGCGCGTAATAAACCGCGTTGAAGCCAAACCTTCAAAGGTGGAAGTTGATCGTGATCAACAAGGCTCGAGTGAACGCATAGGTATAAAAGGTAGAATTCCATCGTTGCCGCCGATCGAAATAATGTCATTTGACGGTGACATTCGAAATTGGCCCTTATTTTACGCAGGGTTTAGGTCTATGGTTCACGACAATCCTATGCTAACGAATGCTGAGAGGTTGTACTATTTAATAGGTAAGCTTTCCAGTAAGGCACAAACCGTATTTTCGGGTATTGCACCATCGCCAGAGAATTATGACACAATTTTAAAATGTCTCATCGATAGATACCAAAACACTCGCACGCTCGCATCTACCTACATGGATCAATTATTAAGTCTCAAACTGACCGGCCCCGCATCATTATCTAAGTTTCAATTATTTACCGATCAGTTTGTCACCGCCGCTAACGCTTTAAAAAACTTAAAATTAAATAATCTGACCGACTTTATGTTATTACATATAGCTCTAAAGAAATTAGATGAAGAGACTATCCGCGCTTTTGAATCCCAATACCGCGACGTAGATTTACCTACGTTCGATCAGCTGACAGATTTTGTTAGAGGACAATTTAAAATATATCATAACACGCAACAAAACTCGAATAGTAATTTTTCACGTAACGTAAATAAACCTAAAGTTCACGTACCTAATCCGCAGAGTTATGTAACAGTTTCGTCTTCGCATAATAAATGTCTTTGTGACAATATCATTCATGATCACTTCTTTAAGTGTCCTAAATTCAATACTTTAACGCCTTATGAGAGATTTCAATGTGTTAAAGAACGCAACGCATGCATTAATTGCCTAAGTTTAAAACATAAATCCCGCGACTGTAAGTCAAACCTTCATTGCCGTAGTTGTCATCAAAAACATCATTCTTCTTTGCATTTTAATAAAGTAAGCAATCAATCCGCAACGCAAACTCGCAGTAACGAAGTGGTGGAATTATCGGGAATCGAACCCACACCGCCGCTCCCCGCGCGCGCGCTGCCTGCTACCGGTGCGACTACTCCGCCTCGCGCGCATACGTCCCTTTCACTGCGCGACGGCCACGCAAGTGTATCGTCGTCACTGCACACGTCCATTGCCGCGCCAATTGCGCACGCTACCGGTGATATCGGACATAACGCGAAATGCATACGGCCCACAACGGTGCTGCTGTCGACTGCGCAGGTTATTGTGTATGATCGTACGGGGCAGCCGCAGTTAATAAAATGTTTGCTGGACTCTGGCTCGCAGAGTAATTTTATAACAATAGAATGCTGCGCTCTTTTAGGTTTGAATTATAATAAAAATACTCAAATAGTAGTGGGAGGATTCGGTGGTTCCGAAAAGTCAATTATAGGATCCACGGATTTTATAATATATTCGCGATTTTCTAATAACGTTCACTTTGACGTATCGGCGCTTATCGTCGATCGTATTACGGACTGCTTGCCATCAGTCCCCGTCGACGAAACCGCGTTTGCGCATATAAATTCGCTTCCGTTAGCTGACAGCACTTACGGTTCTCCCTCTGAGCCGCAAGTACTTCTCGGCTCAAACTGTTTCCCGCACCTGTTTTTACCAGGATCGGTACATAACACTATTGATGGAATGTCGAACGCTATACAAACTGTTCTAGGGTATGTAATCATGGGTACCGCCCCCGTATTATTGCCTGAACCCACTCAGAAGTCAACTTCGGCTTGCTGCGCCGTTGTCGAACCTTCTGTAGACCAACTTCTCAAAAGGTTTTGGGAGTTGGAAGAAATATCGGCTCCACCCGCACACAGTCAAGATGATCTTGAATGTGAGAATCATTTTACCGCCACCACTACTCGCGATGCTAGTGGAAGATACACCGTCGCCTTGCCGTTTAGGGACGATGTTTATAAGTTAGGTGATTCTTTTTCGACCGCACATAAACGTTTTTTATGTTTAGAACGTAAGTTACAATTGTCGGACACGTTGCGCGCCTCTTACAATGATATCATTCGTGAATACATTGATAAAGGTTATATTACCGAAATAAGACTTATTAATAATTTCACTAACACATCCGCCGCATCCTATTTCGTTCCGCATCATTGCGTTCAACGTGATGATAAGACAAGTACCAAAGTACGTATGGTATTAGATGCTAGTTGTAATACTAGTACGGGTGTATCTCTGAATGACGTTTTGCATTCAGGCCCCAATCTACAGGGTGATTTAAATAGCATCCTTCTTAATTTCCGCCTTTTTAAAATCGCCATTTCCGCTGATTGTCGTCAGATGTTCTTGCAAATCGGAATGCAGGCGTCTGATCGCAAGTACCAGAGAATTCTTTTCAGATTCCAACCGCAAGATCCTATATCGATTTACGAATTCAATAGAGTTTGTTTTGGAATGAAGTCTAGTGTATTTCACGCGGTTCGCGTGGTACACCAGCTCATAGCAGACGAAAGAAATAAGTTTCCTACCGCTGCTGCTATAGCTTCCAGTTCAACGTATATGGATGACGTCTGTTTTAGTATAATGGCAGACGATTCCTCCGAGAACGACGAAGCTGCCGCTGTCGCCGCTTGTACACAGCTTATCGACCTGTTTAAAAGTGGTCAACTCGACTTAGTGAAGTGGACCAGCAACTCCGCTGCTGTGCTGCACGCTATTCCCGCATCGCATCGAGCATCCTCGGATCTCGAAATTGATAGAAATTCCGCACCGCACAAAATATTAGGTACACATTGGGACAGGTCTGATGATGTTTTTCACTTTAAAGTTAACGTTCCCGAATTAGGATGTACCAAACGCGCCATTTTATCCGTTGTCGCGCGCTTATGGGATAATTTAGGCTTGGTGGCTCCCATCATATTACAGGCTAAGCTTCTTATACAGGAACTTTGGCTTTTGAAATGTGACTGGGATGACACGCCTCCACAACGCATTGTTAAGCTGTGGTCACAATTTTGTAGTGAGTTGCCTGCGCTCAACAACAGTATACCGCGACACCTAGGAGTTGTTCAGGGTTGCGTCGTGAATCTCTTAGGGTTTGCGGACGCAAGTGAGCGCGCTTATGGTGGTGTAATATACACACATCAAAAGTGTCTAGGGATCAAGCATTTTTGGGCAAAAAAATGGGCAGAAGAACAATGGCGTTTCGTGTGCTTTTCTGATGAGTCTCGTTTTGGTATGAGACCGGATACAAGACGTATACGACACTGGAGAACCCCTGGATGCCAACAGCGATTAAAATCCTGCCAGGAAGTCCATCCTTATAGTGGTGGAACCATCATGGTATATAGGGCGGGTATTTGGATCGGCGGAAGAACTGAGTTGATTTGGATCAGAGGCAACCTCAACGCTCAAATTTATGCTGAGACGATTGTATCAGACGTCATCGTTCCTCTACAAGTGCAAATCGGTCCCTTATTTCAGTTAATGCATGATAATGCACGACCGCACACCGCAAGAGTTGTAAGACAGACTCTCGCCGCAGCTAACATCAATGTCCTGCCCTGGCCTGCTCAGTCGCCAGACTTGAACCCGATTGAGCATGCATGGGATATGCTACAGAGAAGAGCTCTGCCGAATATGGAGGGTATCCAGTCGCAAGAAGACCTTTTTTTGTTGTTGCAACGAACATGGGTGGCCATTCCACAGCGTGATTTGGATGAACTCATTTTGAGTATGCCAAACCGATGTTCTTGTGTTGTTAGTGTTCGCGGTAGAAACACGGATTATTAATTGTTTAAGTTACCCAATAAAATTTTAAAGAAAACTGTTATTTCAGTCTTTTTTTCGAACTTTTGTGTTAGTGGTTCAAATGTCAAAAATCCCTTTATTAGGAAAATGGCAAATTTCTTTATTAATGCAAAGGTGACTTGGTTTATCGTTACTATGACAAACGAAAACACTTTATTTGATGAATCCTTAAAGAAAATTTTAATTAATATCAATCAGGAGAAAAGTTATTGCAAAAATATATGTTGATCCCTAGACACTTTTGATGTGTGTATTTACAAGTTGTGACTGAAAGTACCAGGACTGTCACACTCGTGTGCTCGAAGTCGAAAGTATCGCCGCTTAAAACTATTTCGGTCGCTAGATTAGAGCTATGCGCTGTTGTATTGTTGTCGAAGTTGATGCGTAAGGTGCTTGATAATTATGAGCCGCGTTATAAGATATCGAATGTATTCGCCTTTACCGATTCAAAAGTCGTTCTTTGTTGGATTAATTCCTCTCCGCACCGATGGCAAACATTCGTGGCGAATCGCGTTGTCAAGGTTGTGGATAATATTCCTGCCAGTTGTTTCCATCACATAGCAGGAATCGAGAACCGAACCCGCTGATTGTTTATCGCGCGGTCTGTCTCCCGCTTTGCTTGTAAAACATCCTTTATGGTTTTCGGGACCGCCGTGGGCTTTCAAAGATCCAGCAGAATGGCCAATTGCAGAATTTAATAAAGATGACGTAGGGGACGTACCAGATCTGAAGCCGCTTACACACGCTGTGATCTCAACTACAAATTATTCGCCAATTTACGCGCTCGCCAATCGCATATCTTCCTGGTCGAAGCTACTGCGAATTGTAGTATTCATTTATCGTTTTTTAAAATTGTTACCGCGTAGACCATACATTAGTAGTTCGGATTTAGATTTCGCTGAAAATAAAGTTTTACTCGCTTTACAACATGTCCACTTCGGTGATGACATACATAAATTAAAAAACGATCAACCCTGTTCGCCAGTTTTACAGAAGTTAAAACCATTTTTGGACGAATATGGTATCATTCGTGTCGGTGGTCGCCTATCGAATGCTTCTATGGATTATTCACAAAAACATCCATGTGTTCTTCCGAAACATGATCACGTGGTTGATATGATAATCGATGCGTATCATAAGAAGTATTTACATGCAGGCCCCGAACATCTGATGTCTTTACTCAGGCATCGGTATTGGATACTCGCCGCGCGACGAGTCATTCGTCAACGTATTCACAAGTGCAATACTTGTTTTAGAGCCAAGCCTCGTCCATCATTTCCGATGATGGCGGACTTGCCTGCTTGCTGCGTTAATCAAGTAGATAAACCGTTTTCGCATACAGGCTGTGATTATGCAGGTCCTTTACTATATACGCCAGTGCGTAGTAGAGGCGTCAAGAGTCGCAAAGCATGGCTTTGTATTTTTACGTGTCTCACCACGCGTTGTTTACATATTGAGATAGCCACTGAATTGAGTACGGTAAATTTTCTAGCCGCGCTTAAACGTTTTCTTTCCCGCCGCGGTCCGATTCAGTGTCTATACTCTGACAACGGCACTAATTTTATAGGTTGCCGTTCATATCTTCGTGACCTGTATAAGTTTCTAGATGACTATCGCCCGCATCTCGAGCATGAGCTTTCGGAGAGTCGTATTGACTTTAAACAGATTCCACCTGCTAGCCCTCATTGGGGTGGTTGCTGGGAATCAATGGTAAAGGTTGTAAAGACGCACTTATTTAAAGTTATAGGCCAGCAGCTATTATCCTATGATGAGCTTTTAACTGTCGTTACTCAAGTGGAATGCCTTGTAAATTCACGCCCGCTCACAGTCCTAAGTAGTGATCCTGCTGAGCCGTCAGCTCTCACACCGGCTCATTTTTTGAATATTGCCGTGGGATGCCGGCTAAGAATTTGCATCCCCCCCTCTCTTCCCGTGGGTTTCGTAAGAGGCGATTGAGGGAAAGCCAGAAGACGGGCAGCAGCGTCTTCTGTGTAATATATCCATCTTTTCGAAACTGCGATCCCCAAGACGCCTGCCAAGCGTGGGGATTATGGCAAACCCCCCCCCCCCCCCAATGATTGACAATGCTCATTTACGGCCCCCAGTCCCCGGCAGCTCCTCTATTCCCCGCCTTGGTAGCGGGCGGGGTAACGGTCGAGCAGGGGGTGCGAAGAATCTCCGGCAGATGCCCCGCTACCACCCCCACCGAACTTTGGCCCTGGCAACACATAATGTCCGCACGCTTAGGACTGACGAGAAGATTATCGAGCTGGAGGAAGAATTGAGCAAGTTACGTTGGGATATCTTGGGATTATCTGAAATCCGACGAGAGGGACAGGATACGATAACCCTTGATTCCGGAAACTTGCTCTTCTTCCGGGAAGGAGACCGAAAATCTCAGGGTGGTGTTGGGTTTCTCGTCCGTAAGTCCCTCATTAACAACGTTATAAAGGTCGATAGTGTGTCGAGCAGGGTAGCGTACCTTATACTCAGAATAACCAGTCGGTATTCGTTGAAGGTTATACAGGTTTACGCGCCGACCTCGGCACACCCTGACGATGAAGTAGAGGCTATGTATGAGGAGATAGCAGAAGCCATACATACCTCCAAAACACACTTCACCGTTGTTATGGGGGACTTCAACGCGAAGGTGGGCACAAGGAATGGCGATGAGTTGAAAGTGGGGTCATATGGGTACGGGCAGCGGAACCAAAGGGGCCAGCGGCTGGTCGACTTCATGGAGAAGGAGGGACTCTTTGCGATGAACTCCTTCTTCAAGAAGCGACCATCCAGGAAGTGGACGTGGATAAGCCCCGATGGTTCAACCAAAAATGAGATCGACTTCATCATGACGACCAACAAGCATATATTCGATGATGTCTCCGTGATCGGCAGGGTGAAAACCGGTAGCGATCACCGCATTGTTAGAGGCACATTGAATATCAATATCAAGCTTGAGAGGTCCCGTCTGATGAAGTCCACGCTCCGTCCGGGAACCGCCCAAATCCAAAACCCCGAAGACTTTCAACTCGAACTACGCAATCGCTTCCAGTGCCTAGCCGAATGCGAAACTGCGGACGAGTTAAACAATGGGTTGGTGCAAACTGTCCATGCAGTGGGGTCCAAGTTCTTTAAGACCCCACGCCGTAATAAGCCTCAGAAGCTCTCCAATCAAACCATTAAGTTAATGGAAACCCGAACTGAGATGAGACTGCAATCTTCAGCTGATATGTCGGAATATGCTGAACTCAATAGACGAATCTCGAAATCCATGCGACACGACTTGCGTTCCTATAATACAGCATGTATTAAGGACGCAATTGAGCGGAACCAAGGCTCTAAAGTGTTTGCAAAGAATTCGTCTATTGGGCAAAGCCAAGTGACCAAGCTGAGGATCGACGACGGCAGTATCATCTCATCAAAGTCGGAGATATTGAGAGAGCTCGAGAGGTTTTACGGACAGTTGTACACCTCGACACGAAAACCCATTGCCCGAACAGCTCAGGACACCAGAGCCCAACTAAGCCGACACTACACTGAGGACATCCCAGATATCAGCTTGTACGAGATTAGAATGGCTCTCAAACAGCTTAAGAACAACAAGGTGCCGGGTGAAGACGGAATCACAACAGAACTTCTGAGAGCGGGTGGAAAACCGGTACTTTTAGTCCTCCAGAAGTTATTTAATTCCGTCTTACTCGAGGGTACTACGCCAGAAGCATGGCACAGGAGTGTGGTGGTTCTCTTCTTCAAAAAAGGTGATAACACTTTATTGAAGAATTATAGACCCATCTCACTCCTGAGCCATGTATACAAGCTGTTTTCGAGAGTCATTACGAACCGTCTCGAACGCAGGTTTGATGACTTCCAGCCTCCCGAACAAGCCGGGTTCCGAAAAGGCTTTAGCACCGTAGACCACATACATACGCTCCGCCAGATTATACAGAAGACCGAGGAATATAATCGGCCATTATGTCTAGCGTTTGTGGACTACGAAAAAGCCTTCGATTCAATCGAGACCTGGGCGGTATTGCAGTCCCTCCAGCGGTGCCACATTGACTATAGGTATATCGAAGTGTTGAAGTGTTTGTACAGCAACGCCACCATGTCGATCCGACTACAGGAAGAGAGCACGAAACCAATCCCATTGCAGCGAGGTGTGAGACAGGGAGACGTTATTTCTCCGAAACTGTTCTCAAACGCATTGGAGGACGTTTTCAAGCTCTTGGACTGGTACGGATTCGGCATCAACATCAATGGCGAATACATCACTCACCTTCGTTTTGCCGACGATATAGTCATTATGGCAGAGTCGCTGGAGGACCTCAATACGATGCTCAGCGACCTCAGTAGCGTTTCCCAACAGGTGGGTCTTAAAATGAACATTTTTTTTATTATTTTCATTACCCGCGTCTTATCAAGAACCTCAAAATTTACGCGATAGGCATACGCTCTTGGATAAGATGGTCCGATCGTTTTGGCAACGATGGCGCATCGAGTATTTGCATCAATTGCAAGCTCGAGCTAAGTGGACTACACCTTCAGTTCCGATTGAATTGGGGACGGTTGTGGTTATTATTGTCGACAACGCACCACCTCTTTCATGGCCTCTCGGTGTAGTAGAAGCTGTCCACCCATCGAAGGATGGTACAACGCGTGTTGTCACTGTTAGGACAAGTAAAGGGAGCTTCGTGCGCCCAGTTGTTCGATTGTGCCCATTGCCAAATCAATGATCGCGTAATTCTCTGTTTATTAGATTTAGGATTAGTTTAAGTATTTTTCTTTATATCCGCATTCTTTTCCGTAGTTCCGCGTTTTCTTTTAAGTTATTTTTTCTTTAAAGGTACCCTTTAAGGGCCGGGGGGATGGTAACGCCATTGTCTTATTATAAATTAAATTCCGCGCGCTTCCAGCTATATTAGTTGATTTCCAATTAAGTTAACGTATTATGTTGGCAGCCTTTATCCTATTACACTATTCCTTCTTAATGTATATTTACCTTTCCCTCCAACGCACGCCTACTGTATCTAGGCGTCCTGCTCGACGCATTGTCGTCGTGTTATGTTGGCGATCCTTCGCCAATGGACAGTTGTTGTTAGAACGCTCTCGAAATAAAACCGCCGCGGTGAAGACCTAAGAATCTTCGTCGTCGTAATTGTTTTTCCCGCTATTTATTGCTTGATAGAAACATATTTCCTTAACTTCAAACATACGGGCGCGAGTGTGTGTTATTTGGACAAACAGCTGTGCTTTAACCGGACTGCTGTGCCTCGTGCGTACGTGACAAGAAGTCCCAACCTCCGTTGGTACTTCCCAGGACAATCTGCAGGCCTGCATACCGCAGGCCTACTCAATAAGACCAGAGAAGCAGGAGAAGGAAGACTACAGCCAAGGTAGGCGTGCATCCTTATGACCCCCTACCTATTTCCTAGGCTGCCAACGATCTGTGTTTCTATCGCCGCGCCGCGAACTAGCCCTCGATAAATATACAGTCCACAACCGCAGGGTCTCATGATTGCTCTTGACCCTCGCGCTTGAGTTCTTGGACTTAGGCCCCATTGAGTTAGCTCAATTTCCCATAAACCCCAAACGGAGACAAAAGGCTCGATTTTAGTAGGTACCGCTTCGCTTTCAATTTTCCATATTTTTCCTCTGAATAGAGCCTGGCGTCTCCAGGTTTATTTATTTGTGTCGCCAATTTTTTTCCTATATTAGCAAAATGGTTATTAATCGAATTTATGACAGATGATGAATCATTGGCCTCAGCTATAAGGTCGGTGGGAGAAACATATGACTTAGGAAGGTTACCCAACTTTTTAATAAGATCCCAAGTGGCTTTTGGACATTTGTTTACTTTAACGAATTCTTGACGTTCATATTCCCTTTTGAGTTTTTTGAGAAGATTATTACAGAAATTTCTATAACGACTGAAAGTAACTCTAAGCGTTAAGTTATCGGGTTCTTTCTTTGCTTTATAATTTAGTTTGTCACGAATAGAATGTATCTTATACAGCTTAAATCGATCTCTGCTGATAAGTGGTAATGTTATCTCAAAAATAAAATATGATGAAGTAATTCTCGCCTTTACGTTCAACAGTGGGTATAATTTTCGAATATCAGTTTTTTCAATTGGTAGTGTTATCTCATCCGATAAATGAGACGAAATAATGTTGAGTTCATTTTGAAGCTGCTTCAAAGTAAGCAGATGAATGTTGAACATCCCATGATGTATGTTAGTTAAAATATCCAATAGAATGTCTTGTGATCTTTTTAAATTGTGTACTAAATTACTCGTAGTTAATGATGTCAGAGTTAATTCCTTAAGTAATGAAATGTTGTTAATTTCTTGTTGAATTTTGTTAGATATCTTATCCAAAGCAAATAAGTGTTTGTTAATCACTTTGTGTTGTTGTGACATAATTTCTTCTGTTCTCTTTAATAAATTATATTCTGATTCCACTATCGAAGTCTGATTCCGCCATAAACTCGCAATGTGTTTTTCGTTCCTTTGTATTAACTCTATGTCTCGACTATATTTTTCCGCGAATCTCTCATCCAATACCCCGAACAGAGAATTTGCAAGGTAGCCAACTCCATTGATTAGCCCTCGTCTCTGTCTCGAGTGTGTGTTTTCTTGTTGTGTCATCAGAAGCTCATTATAGTATTTCAGTTCATTGCGCTCGTGAATCAGCTGTGCTACTATCATGTTACACTGTTGGTTATCCATTGTTTTGCATGTTCTGTCTATATATGTTATAGCTTTATCCAATGTTTGTACGCCTTCCCAATAAGGTGACATATCGTAATATACTACTAAGGTCCATTTATCCGTTATTAAACTGATTTTAGAAATGGGATCAAAATATAATGATTGATTGTTTCTGAGACCGGTTATGTTGTATGCAGAATTTCCGTTAATACATAGTGTCATAAAAAAATGTCAAGGCCATAACGACACGCGAGAAAGTGCCGAGTGTCGCATTTCTTGTACGTTTGTTATCAGTTTTAGGCGTTTTGTGTAATGTAATGTATTATTTTGTTTTCTGTTATTGTTTGTTTGTTGTAAATGTTTTTGTTGGTCAGCTGGAGTCGTTTCTAACGGTAATAAGGAAAGTTTTACTATCGGCCTCTTTATTATGCCATTTTTTGTTTTTAAGGAAACTACTCTTACATAGCCATCACTGCCAGGGTGAAGATCTACCACTCTACCCATGACCCACTTTCCTGGGGGAATGTTGTCTTCATGCACTGTCACCATGTCTCCTATTCTCATGTTTCTTTGAGGCTTAGACCACTTGTCTCTCGGTGTTAATTGTGTCAGATATTCGTTCTGCCACTTCTTCCAAATCTGTTTAAAAATGTTGTTTGTTAGATGCCATCTTGTTCTTGCGTCGTCTGGTGTTTCAATTACTGTTAGACCAGATCTTCCTGTTAAGAAATGTGCGGGTGAAAAATAATCTAAATCTTCTGCGTCTTCTGTTAGAGAACACAAAGGCCGAGAGTTTAAGCAACCCTCCAGTCTTGCTAAAATTGTGGTGTACTCTTCAAATGTTAACTTCTGTTCACCGACGACTCTTTTAAGGTGGAACTTTAAACTCCTGACTGCTCTCTCCCACAGCCCTCCAGCGCTCGGCCAAGATGGCGCGTTAAAATTCCACTCTATGTTCATTTCAGCAATCTCTGCCAGACAACTGTCGCTGAAAACTTGTTGTAACTGTTCGTACTCCTCCTGCAGCATACGATTGGCGCCTACAAAGTTAGTTCCCTGATCGCTATACAAGTAACGTGGTGTTCCTCGTCTTGCCGACATTCTTCTCAGTGCTGCTAAAAATGCTGCGCTGGTAAGGTCGGAAACCAGTTCCAAATGTACGGCTTTCGTGACCATGCATACAAAAACTGCAACGTAGCCCTTTAATGTTCTCACACCCCTTCCTTTATTCGCCTTGATGTCCACGAATCCTGTATAGTCCACTCCAGTATGGTAGAATGGAGGTGCTGGATTTGTTCTCGCTGCAGGTAGGTCACCCATCAATTGATACTGTTTTCTAGCCTCATGTTTACGACAAGTAACACAGTTCCTTAGCTGTTTCTTAGTTGTGCTGTATCCACTAGTAATCCAGTATTGTTTTCTGAGGGTTGCCAGGGTCAGTCTAGGCCCCCCGTGAAATGTTAATTGGTGAGCTTCTTCTATTAGGAGCTCCGCTAGCCGGCAGTTGTTAGGGATTATTTTTGGATGTTTCTCCTCTTCACTGATAGATGCGTTCCTTAGACGTCCTCCTACTCGCAGGAAACCGTCTTTATCGATGAATGGATTTAAATTTAATAACTTGCTGTTAGTTGCCAATTTGGCCAAATTTGTTTAATTTTTCAATTTCCGTTCCCAATTCCGATGTTTGCACGAATTTTATAATCGCTGATTTGGCTTTTCGTAATTCATTTAATGTTAGGTATGTAGGTAAATGCTTACGTTGTGAAATAGGTGTTAATGTTCTCAATACCCAGGCCAAGATACGTACTATTTTTCTAAAGGAATTATGTTCGGTTTATAGAATCTTTAT
This sequence comes from Furcula furcula, assembly GCA_911728495.1. Lineage (NCBI taxonomy): Eukaryota > Metazoa > Arthropoda > Insecta > Lepidoptera > Notodontidae > Furcula > Furcula furcula. The sequence continues at coordinate 26,710,808 of OU452253.1, forward strand.
TTCTCAATAAGAACGGTACATTGTTCACTTAATATGAGAAACTTAACAATCATCATAAAGGTAGGAAATACATAAGAATTCCAACTGTCGGAACTGTTGGAGTAAATATTACTTATAAATTTTGCTTATCTAATAAATACATTTTGAGTCTATTTTTAAATACATTAATTGATGGAGACTCCTTAACATGTTTTGGCAAACTATTATATAATTGTGCTCCCTCATAATCTATATTTTTCTTACCGTACTGTTTGGTTCTGATCATAGGTAGTTTTAGATCATCTTTTCTCCTAATGCAATAGCGGTATGATTTAGTTTTAAAAGTGATGTGTGTGTGTATGGATTTATTTAGAATTTTCTTTATTAAAATACATGTCTGGTTTATATATATATGTTTGAGATTAAGTAATTTTGTTTTACTGTAGATTTCTTTCGTGGGTGTTAGGTAATTAAAGTTAAATAAGACCTTAATAAGTTTGTTATGTGTAACGTGTAAGTCTTGTAGGTTGGTATTAGCGGATTGTCCCCAAATTTGGATCAGATACTCAAGGTGTGGTTTAACTAAGGTGTTGTATATAGTGTGACGCAGTGCATAGGGCACGCATTTTGCGATGTTTCGCAGGGCTCCGGTTAAAGGGATAACTTTTGATCTAATATATTCAATGTGTGCTCTGAAAGTCAATCTACTATCTAAAATCAGGCCTAAATATTTCTCTTGGTTTGATCTTTGTAACGGTTGTGAGTCAATTGTAAGATGGGGGAACACTGGAATCTTTTTGTTTTTAGCAGAGAATATTACGTATGAAGTTTTATTTATGTTAATTGTTAATAGGTTTTTCTTTAGCCACGAATGTTTTTGTAATAATTCGTATATTATGTTAGTATTGTTTTGTTGCTGTATACTGTTAACAAGCCTTATGTTTTTTATTTCCTCGTTTGTTTTGTAAATAGGACGCTCTTGTTCTGCCTCCGGGTTGTAAGTCCGAAGCCAGCTTGGCCCTTGCCACCACAAGGAATGTTTTAGCAACTGAGGAGCTGTTAAACCCCGACTGGCGCAATCTGCTGGGTTGTCCGCGGATTTAACATATCGCCAGTTGTCGGCAGGCATAATCTGTTTTATAGCGTTTACTCTGTTTGCTACAAATGGCTTCCATCGCCCAGAGTCGCCGTGCAGCCAGCCTAGCACAACCATCGACTCGCACCATGCATATACTTCGGTCTTTCCGTGTATACTCTGTTTAATTTTGTTAATCAGTTTTGATAGTAAATAGGCTCCACAAAGTTCTATTCTAGGCAATGTTAATGACTTTTTGTGTGGTACCAACTTTGACTTTGCAGCGACAATTACTGTGTTTTTGTTGTTTTTTGTTCGTGTATACACCACACATGCATAGGCTTCGATGGATGCGTCACAGAAGCCGTGTAGTTCTATGACATCCTCCTCCTGTGTTAATAACCATCTAGGTATCGCGCACTTTGTTATGTTGTCGATATCAGTCCTTATTTTCTTCCACTCGCTATGTATGTCATCAGACACTATATCATCCCACTGCATCTCTGTTTTCCATAGCTTTTGAAATAGTAATTTTAATTTTGTTGATAAAGGTGTTAACCAACCGAGCGGGTCAAACAGTTTGGAGATTTCCGATAGTAAACTGCGCTTAGTCTGCTTTCCTGTTAATGTTGAGAAGTTACTTTTAAATGCAAATTGGTCTTCTTTCGAATTCCAGCACAAACCTAGTGTTTTGGACGTGTCTTCAGTCTTGAACGTGTAAATCGACTCTTCATTAGTGTTAAATGTAATGTTTGGCAATAACTCCTGTTTATTTGCTGCCCACTTACGCAAATTGAACCCTCCGGACTTCAATAACTGTATTAAGTCATCAATCAGCTGTTTCCCTGCGTCTAAACTGTAGCAGCCATGTACAAGGTCATCCATAAAGAAGGATCCCTCCAGAACTTCTGCTGCTTCTGGGTACCTGTGTCGTTCATCCGAAGCTAACCGCTTTAATGTCATGATGGCTAAAAAGGGTGCGGCTTTTGTCCCATATGTTACTGTTGTCAGTTTATATGTTTGTATAGGTTGTTCTGATGATTCACGCCAAACTACACACATCAAAAGTGTCTAGGGATCAAGCATTTTTAAGCGGATTTCTTGAGATTGAGATGTGGCTTTGTAATAAATTTATGATTTTATAAATTTATATGGATCCTTTTTGGTGCATTTCATAATTTGAATCAGGAACTGTGAATCAAATTCGAGTAAAAGATGAAAATCAGCTGTCAATATTTTCCCTATAAAAACATACAACGCATTGAAGACATTATTAGTGCTACTGTTTCCCTACTACTGATTAAAACCAACGTTATTATGGAGCGGCGACGTCATTTAAGCAGGGAAGAAATGCTCAGAGCCGTGGGAATGATAGAAGCTGGTTCCCGGCAACGTACTGTGGCTTTAGCTCTGAATACAAGTCAGAGTGTTATCAGTCGACTTTGGACACGTTACCGAAGCACTGGTACCGTGGCTGAGCGCCATGGAGGACGGTATCGCTGCACCACACGGAGACAAGACCGATATATTCAAATCTTAACTCGAAGAGCTCCAACAATAACTGCCATGATGTTAGCCGTGAGGCTTCATCACTCTTCAGGGAACTTAATTAGCGACCAAACAGTCAGAAACCGCTTGCATGAAGTGAACCTTCATTCCCGAAGACCGCTACGGGTACCACCTATAGCAATGCACAATCGTAGGATTCGATATCAATGGGCTCTTGAACACAGAAATTGGGCAGAAGAACAATGGCGTTTCGTGTGCTTTTCTGATGAGTCTCGTTTTGGTATGAGACCGGATACAAGACGTATACGACACTGGAGAACCCCTGGACGCCAACAGCGATTAAAATCCTGCCAGGAAGTCCATCCTTATAGTGGTGGAACCATCATGGTATGGGCGGGTATTTGGATCGGCGGAAGAACTGAGTTGATTTGGATCAGAGGCAACCTCAACGCTCAAATTTATGCTGAGACGATTGTATCAGACGTCATCGTTCCTCTACAAGTGCAAATCGGTCCCTTATTTCAGTTAATGCATGATAATGCACGACCGCACACCGCAAGAGTTGTAAGACAGACTCTCGCCGCAGCTAACATCAATGTCCTGCCCTGGCCTGCTCAGTCGCCAGACTTGAACCCGATTGAGCATGCATGGGATATGCTACAGAGAAGAGCTCTGCCGAATATGGAGGGTATCCAGTCGCAAGAAGACCTTTTTTTGTTGTTGCAACGAACATGGGCGGCCATTCCACAGCGTGATTTGGATGAACTCATTTTGAGTATGCCAAACCGATGTTCTTGTGTTGTTAGTGTTCGCGGTAGAAACACGGATTATTAATTGTTTAAGTTACCCAATAAAATTTTAAAGAAAACTGTTATTTCAGTCTTTTTTTCGAACTTTTGTGTTAGTGGTTCAAATGTCAAAAATCCCTTTATTAGGAAAATGGCAAATTTCTTTATTAATGCAAAGGTGACTTGGTTTATCGTTACTGTGACAAACGAAAACACTTTATTTGATGAATCCTTAAAGAAAATTTTAATTAATATCAATCAGGAGAAAAGTTATTGCAAAAATATATGTTGATCCCTAGACACTTTTGATGTGTGTATTTTCTGGAGCTGTTGATCGTTACTGCAAACATCAATCATACGGTACATTTTTTCGATATCCGCAGTAAAAGCGTATGGGTATTGCCTCCACTGTAATAATAGTGATTGTAAGTCTTTTTGTAGATTGGGCCCTTTATGCATGACGTCATTCAAACTGAACTTTGTTGATGTTCTAGCCGAAGCATTGTACACAACCCTCATTGAAGTTGTTATAGACTCCTCTCGCTGAACTCCGTGGTGTGGCAGATAGCATTCAAGTGTTCTGTTATGGTTCTGGTTATCTGAAACCCGATGATAACCAGAACCATAACAGAACAATGCGGCGTATTCCCTCATGAATGTTTTGTATTTTTCGGCAAAATACTGTTGTTTTTCGAACCTACGTTCTAAATTTTTCAATTGGGCAATCGCCATAGGCTTAGAAGAACCTAGTTTGTGTTTTAAATCTTCCTTCAACGGAATACGCACTTCGTAGCGCCCATCCTCGTTACGTTTTGTTGTACTGTTGTAAAAATTAATACAGTCCTGGTCTTCGGAAGACAGGTCCGATGGTTCGTGAATTTCCTCTACTTCCCAAAACTGTTGTATTTACTCTATGTTGTTGAGAATTACGTTGCACTGATAATGTGTTTGTGCGTTACCACAGAGCAACCATCCCAATTGAGTCTGTTGCGCCATTGGCTGCTGGGCGTTTTCTCCTTTAATCAAACCCCCTAGAACTATGTTAGCGTAAATATCCACCCCCAAAATAATTTCCACGTGACGGCTTTTGAAATATTCTGGGTCCGATAGATTGATGTTTTCTATGTGTGACCATGTTGGTTTGGCGAATGTTTTGTTAGGTAAATTTTTTGTAAGATCGCTCATAATAAAGACGTCCGTCTCGAACTTGAAGTCGTTATACATCGAGCAACATTCGATTGTTATCATCCCCTTACAACTGTTTTCCTTTTGTCCGACGCCAAAAATAACTCCTTTGCAGCGTCGCTTCTTAATAGCCAATAATTGGGCAGCCCTTTCTGTTATTAAAGATATTTGCGAGCCTTGGTCAATCAACGCTCGCATGTTATAGTACGAGCCATCAGCTGCCTTTACCTTTATCAAGGCAGTTGCTAGCAATATCTCCGAATTTTCTTCTTGAGAAGCATGCGATGTGCCCACCACGTGTTCGTTATATTTTCCCTGTTGTTTCGCAATATTATTGCCGCTTGACAACGAGGCTGATGACGAATTTGTCGGTTTTACAAAAGCCTCGTGTAATATCGTGTTATGTGGAGCTAAGCATTTCCGACATGTAAGTGTAGAAGTGCATGAATTTCCATTATGGCTAAATAAACAATTAGTGCAGAGTTTCAATTTGTTCGCTGTTTTTAGCCTTTGGTCGCAATTAATTACTAAATAATTCTTGCAATTATAAATGCCATGCTGGTTATTGCAAAGTGGACACCTGATATTTGACGCATGCATGGATTTCGCAAGAAAAAAGAAAGAATAGATCTCGGTGGTCCATTATCTTGTTTTCGGCGAGCTGTTTCTAATGTTGTGAATCTAGTCTCTAAAAAGTTTAAAAAGTCCTGTAGAATAGGCAATTCCTTTGAGTTTTTTAACGATTCGATGTAATCCGCGTATGTTTCTTGATCTAATTTTTGGCCTAAAATATGCACGATCATTGGGTCCCATGATGTTATGTCGACGCCTAAGTTTTTGATGGCATTCAGACATTCTAGCGTCGTATCATGCATCCTTTTAATAACATGCAGCGATTGATGCTGCATATTTGGTAGGCCTAATAAGATATTCATGTGAGATGAAAATATAAGTTTTTTGTTGTCGTAGCGATGGGTAAGAATATCCCAACAAGTCAAATAATTGTCGCTACTGATGTGCAGGTGTTGTATGAGCTTTTCAGCATCGCCTCTGATTTTACTCTTGAGATTTTGCATTTTCTGGCTGTTTGACAATGACGGATTGTTGTGTATGACTTCCAGAAATAGGTCCTTAAATGATACCCACTGATTGTAATCTCCAGTGAATATAGGGATGTCTAGTTGAGGTGTTGATTTTTCTCTGTGTGCCACAGACCACATTTTGGTGTTTATTTGTTTTTTCAAGTTATTAAACCTTTGTTCATACCTATCAAACGTGCTGTTATAGGTTTCATTTTCCCCGTCCAGTTTGCTCTCGATCTCCCAATGTAGACTGTCAATTGTCGACCATCTAGCCTGTAGAGACTTCAATACATCCTCGAATTCCCATTTCTCGGTGATTGAGTCTACTTGTATGTTTGCTGTTCGCACAAAGGCTTTAAAGTTCGCGTACTGGCGTTTTAGCATATCATCGAGTCTACTATTTGTCCCTTGGTTAGACCTCTGGACAGGACATCCACTTGGTTGTTCTGGGTCACCAGAACCCGCTTCCTCAAATGTTTCCGACGGTGTACCTTCACGGGCTCTAGAATGCTCACCTGCTGCAGTACCTGCTGTTTTCGCTGCCAGCAGTTGCTGGTATTGTTGATTAATTAATAATTTTGTTGCTTCATATACTTTCCTTGTTTTCTCGTACTCCCTTTCAATGAAGTAAGGATGAGCTCTGCTTATTTCTCTCTCTATACGACCGTGATTAACCTGGTACTCCTTCCAATACTCCTTGAGAGTATTTAGCCGCCTCTTAAAGTAATCCGCTGTTTTTCTATCCGCACTATCCTTTTTAATGTTCACGCTCTGTTTTACGATGCTGTCGTAGATCAATGTTTGGTTTTCAATAAGATCCGACATCGTAGAAAATTTTTATAATAGATTGTTAAAAAAAATGGGTAAATATTACTTGTTATTCCCGTTGTTTGTTGGTAGGTACTTAGCCTCTGCTGCTGCTACTCCAATGTTGTCTCACTGCAATCCTTACACTGCACACGCACTAATCAATTGTTATACTAGTTCAAATCTCACCCGACGGAACTATGAACACACCGCCTACGCGCCGCGAGAGATCCTTGCGAAGGACCAAGATGAACGGTACGATGCGAGGTTGCAGTGGTTGTTAAATGATAAATGTTATGTTATTAAAATGTTATTTATTCTTCGATAACTACTACATAAATATTCTAGTAAAATTAATAAAATGTTGATGGAATGTTAAGATGTGTTATTAATGTATGTTAATGTTTGAATGCACCCGAATGCCGCGGTATCCGAACGTACACTGAAGCATTATAAATGCCTTCAAAATAATGTTACTGGTGCGGCCAATGTGACACGCATAAATGCTGACTAAAGTATTCGCGAATACACCGAACATTATAAATATGAACACATGCATATCTATTTCCTTTTTCTTCATGTGTACTGTGTCCACTTTTCTCTTCTTTTCTTTTTTTCGACTCTCCTCTTACAGGTCTGCTGGAATAGATTCCATTTGAAATAAGCAGCACCTTTGTACATTTTTTCCTATTAATTTTATGTAATTGTTTCCTTCTGTGTGCATAAATTGAAGAATAAATAATGAACCTCGCAGGGCAGGTTCTTTGAATGGGGTTGGATATCGCATCGCGGTCTGGATTTAGAAAAAGTATACGACTGACAGACATGGACGGAGTCTTTATTTCTATATTGTTTGAAAATTGGAAACTAGAGATACCGCAGAGAGACATGTATATCTCTGCCATTACAGAACCGAAAATCATTGTCGCGGTATTTAGTGAACAGTATATCTTGTATGAAAAGTAAACAAGAAATTTATTAAGTATATAGATAGGCAATACGCCTTAATATCTTTAATTAATTTTTTTCGATGCTCTAAACATCCTGCAAGTAAATCAGACTTGTCTTCGTGAAATAAACGAAGTATAATTAAGAATCAAACGAACTTACCTTGTGAAGTTTGATGTCTAATTATATGAGTTTATTGAACGAAGACAAGTATACTCCCGCCCTCCCTCAATATTCCCGAAAAGTATCGAAAAAAATCAGCTCTAAAAGTAATGAAGATGGCGACCGGTTGCATGCCATTGCCGAGAAATGAGTCAAAATAGTGAATGTAATTAAAAAAATATGTATTTATATCTTTAAATCTGTGACTTGGGCAGCATGATCTCCCGTCTGCTGCAAGTAAATCAGACTTGTCTTCGTTCAATAAACTCATATAATTAGACATCAAACTTCACAAGGTAAGTTCGTTTGATTCTTAATGAAAGTTAGTACCTATTAAAGACCAGTTCAAAAGGAAGTTTTCATTACAAATAATCATGTTTTCTTTTCTGCCATGATCAAAACTCGAACGAGGCAAGCTTGGGGGTTGGCCGTCAGTCAACACGAAATCAATATAGCAAAAATCTGACGTACTCGACATAGGGTCGTCACATAATTTGCAATTTATACAAGCCGGGGTCCGTGAGATAGAACGATGGTAATGATGTATACAACTTGATGGTTTAGCGATGCGTCGACGGCGCTGCTAAAGGGAGGATCCTCCGACCGAGCGAGGTGTGATGCTCGGTCAGGGCCGAAGCCCCCGACAGATGTTGTCGGGATGTTGTATATATTCTCCGAGTTGGAGAAACTTCGCTTGCACGATTCAGAAATCGGTGGCGCCATCTGTCTTGTTGTATGTAGTACTATTCCCTTCTCATCGCGTTATTGTACCACATGTGGCACCATCGGATTATGTTGAGTCGCCACATCACTCCCCCCCCCCCCCCCGAAGACTGGAAGTCGATGAAATGATGTTATTTAGATATAATTGGTAATTTTCTGTAGAAATGTTCATATTTTAAAATTACGTAGTTTGAAAATGAGAATTTTTGTTTATGTAAATATTAAGATTATTTTTATGGTGTTTGATAGGAGTTCTTGTAAAAATGATATTTCTGTTTGAATCATGCAAATCGGATAAGAATTGTAAAAGTTATGAGACATTTTCGTTATGAACATTGATTTTAAGTTAGGATTTTTACAGTATTTGTTCTAAGAAGTTTTTACTATGTTCAATTTTAGTTAATATTATTATACTGTTTAATAGTATAGAATAAGACGGATAAAATAATGTATAATTTGTAAGGATTTCTTTGGGAAATAAATATAAAGAAGGGTCTAAAGATTTCGGGATAGTGAAAATTGCGCGGAAAAAGAGCAAAAAATATAGCCAATTAGAGGCTTTCGGTAAAGTAATTCGGACCGCTATAAAAGGCGAGCTAATAGTGAGTCAGTAGTCAGTAGTTAGTCGCAGCCTAACCGTCTAAATGGTACAAGTAACACCCGAAATCTGGAAGACCAAGGAAGAAAAGGAAAAATAGTGTTTCATTGAAGTCGTGGTTCAAGACACCGTGCGTCGTACCCAGCATACGGTACGCATTTAGGGGTGCGTGGGACGGGTGCTACCAGCCTAGAAGGAGCACGCGTCACATACGAGGGAGAAGTCCCTATCGGCGGTTACGGGTGCTGGACGTGCCCTAGTCGCCGCAAACCAACAACTTCCGTTTTAATAAATAGGTTCTTAGAACTACCACGTTGCACTATTAGAGAATTTGCCAGACTCATTAGTGTCCTTAGCGCTGTTTGCCCAGCAGCTAAGTATGGTTGGGTTTATACTAAAATTCTAGAAAGACAAAAATATCTCGCCTTTAATACAAATAGTAATTTTGACACAAAAATTTCATTACCTAGTATTATTGTAGATGACCTAAAATGATGGTCAGCAAATATCTCCACAACTTCAAACTGTACTAGAGAGCAGGAGTATACCATGGAAATTTTTACTGACGTGTCTAGGACTGGCTGGGGCGCTTGTTGTGAAAAGAATAAAATTAACGGTGCCTGGAAATCTTCAGAATTACAATATCATATTAATTACTTAGAGCTTCTAGCCGTATTTCTGGCGCTGAAATGGTTCGCCAGAGAGAACTCTAACTGTACGATATTACTAAGGGTTGATAATACAACAGCTATAAGTTATGTCAATCGAATGGGAGGAATACAATTCCCACACTTAAATGATCTAGCACGTGCCATTTGGCAGTGGTGCGAGAGGCGTAATATCTGGCTTTTTGCATCATATATTAACACGCTCGATAACGCGCTAGCGGACGAGCAATCCAGAAAAATTAATACCGATATAGAATGGGAGCTTTCAAATACAACCTTTAAATTAATAATACAGAATCTAGGTCAGCCAGAGATCGACTTATTCGCCTCCCGTACCAATGCTAAATGCAACATTTATGTATCATGGCGACCAGATCCGGCCGCCTTTGCTGTGGATGCCTTCACTATAGGCTGGCGCAATTATTTCTTCTACGCCTTCCCTCCATTCTGTATGATACTAAAATGCTAACACAAAATCATATTGGACAAAGCGGAGGGTATCTTGGTCTTCCCAATATGGCCTGCACAAGCCTGGTACCCTCAGTTAAAAGGCATGCTTGCCTCAGAAATTATAGTTTTAAAACCCAACCCAGATCTCTTATGTTCCCGTTTCAGAGCGCAGCACCCCCTACACAAATCACTTACCCTGGGTGCCGCGATTCTCTCGGGAACACGTTCGCTCGCCAAGGAACACCGTCAACCGTGCTATAACTTATACTAGCTTCATTGTGGTTGGCCACAGTGAACGCGCGGTGACTTGAGCCTAGCGCGGGCGCGGCGGCGGGCGCGCACCGTGGCCACAGTGACGCGCGGGCTGTTGTGGCGATAACACTTATTGCAAGTGTCGCAAACCTTTTATGAGGATTCTGTATTTTTTACTGGATAGGCCAATCCTGAGATGGGAGGCGTTGATCATAAGAGATGGTAGGCTGGGTGCGCACGAAATAACTAAAAACAGTTAAATGAATGGAGATTTAAAAAAAATTTATTAAGAATTGAAATTGTAGTCAAAAAAGTTTATTTTATTTTGTTGGCGACTGGCTGGTTTTATAAATAACTAGCTGACCCGCGCAGCTCCGCCCGCGCTTTAATTACATTTTGCTCCCCTTTGCTCCCTACTCCCTTGATTTATCTCTCTCCATCTCTCTCTCTTGTAAGAAAAATCTAATTCTATGTTCTTTCTCTCCCCTCCCGTTCGGTCCCCGTCATACTTCCCCTCTTCCTCTCCCCGTTGTCCTCTCTGAACCCTCTCCCTCCTCTCTCTTCTCCCAACTTGCTCCCTCTCACCCGACCCCCCCCTTGCTCCACCTAACTCCTCCGATCACTCACTCCATCACCCTCCCCTCTCCTTCTCTTGCACCCTCCTCTCGTTCTATATATCCTCGTCAATCATGATATCAGTGGCATAAAATATACTTTATAACCTATTCTCAGACCTACCCGCAAAATTTCATACATATCGGTTCACCAGACTCTCGTGCACGTAACTCAGAGGTTCTCAGATTTTGTTGTGCAAGGCGTTGCGAACGTTCGACACTCGACTCTCGTGCGCGTACCTGAGAGTTTCTCTGATTTTGTTAAGCAAGGCGTTGTGCACGTTCAGGTGAAGATTCTCCCATACGACGTATTCTTGCTGCCCGTGCTTGAGAACTATGTTTAGAAAGTTGAGACCTGGCTCTCTTACGCATTTTCAAATGTTTAAGAAAATGCAAATAGCGTGTAATATTCTAGCTCTGAAAAGAACTGTTGTTTAGCCCTGAAAAGAACTGTTGTTTAGCCCTGAAAAGAACTGTTGGTTAGCCCTGAAAAGAACTGTTGGTTACCCCTGAAAAAATCTGTTGGTTAGCCCTGAAAAGAACTGTTGATTAGCTCTGAGAAGAACTGTTGTTTAGCTCTGAGAAGAACTTTTGCGTAGGTGTAGTTTTAAGAAAGAAATCTAAAAAAAACGCACGAAAATTATTAGAATTCGCGCACGACCGCTGCATAAGTATCATCTATGACCGCTGCGTAGGGAGCCGACCTCGCGTCTGAGCCGCGCGGGTACCTTACTCATAGATCTAAACTCCCCTCCCGCATGCGCACCCTCGCCTTGGTGACGCTCACTTCGCAACGGGCCGTGCAGCAGAAATCTTTTAATTTATATGCAGTAATATTTTAATTTCGCCATAACTTCAAAACCAAATGTCCAATTTTAATCATTGACAGACCAAATATTATCTACATAAACTGTACTTAATGATGAAATAATTTATTTTGATAAGGATTAAATAAATTAGCATGAGTAAAATAAATGCGTTTAAATGTAGTCCAAACAAAATTCAAGATTTTTAAATAAAAAAATGGTTGTTGGGCCTCACTCGACATAGATACGCGCGTGTGCCGCGGACTTTTTTGTAGATATTTATAAGATCTATAATTAATTAGAACATTTTATGGTTCTATCTTTTATAGTTTAGGCAGCGTACGCAAAATAAGTAACTTTTCTGGTTGATTTTTTACACCTTGTGTCCGAAAAAACCCAAATATCTTACGGACCCTATTTTTTTTCAAAATAAAATTTAGCCTATGTTACTCGTGGATAATGTAGCTTTTGAATGGTGAAAGAATTTTTAAAAACGGTCCAGTAGTTTTTGAGCCTATTCATTACAACCAAACAAACAAAGTTTTCCTCTTTATAATATTAGTGTAGATTGTATTTTTAAATGCTTGTCAAATATGTAAAATTTAAAGTTAGGCAGTTGCCCTGTCAGTGCCGTGTTGTACATACATGTATTTTCTAATATTTAATTATACTGTTTTGATCCCTGGTAATACGTGGTTTCCATCATCACCATCATCATTATTACAGTCCACCGCTCCCTAATATTTGGTCCATTCTCGCCTTTTTGAACAGATCACCTATAAATTTCATAATTTCACACTTCATTTTTTTCATTCGTTTCCATTAGAATTTTTTCATTGATTTTCATTATCAACGATGGTGGAAACTCGTAGTATGAGTAAATCGGCAAACGACCTGACAGCCGCTGGAGTCGAACGCACACAGCGCGATCACGGTGAACGATCACTGCGCAATGTGCGAGCGGCTCCAACAACCGCAACTGCGAGCCTTTCGGCGTTGCCCCCTGGTGCGGCCACGCAGAGCTTGAGTGTCAACCCTCCTGGCGCGGTACAACCTTTGCCCGCCGAGCACTCAAGTGGCCGTTCTATGCTCGAGCACTATCCGTTGCTAACATTAGTGTTCACAGCCAACGATCCGCGAGTGAGCGCTCGCGTTGGTCGCGATCATCGGCCACGGTGCGAGCTCAAAGACTGGCAGTGGAAGCGGAGTCTTTACGGCACCAGTTGGATCGGGAACGCGAGCTTGCGCGCTCACAAGCGGAACGCGAGCACTCACAGGCGGAACGCGAGCGGGAGCTTGCCCGCCTGGAGTTTGAGGCAGAACAGAGGGAGCTACATGCAAAACTGGCGGCTTTGGAGGCAAAAGATAAGTCTTCTAAATCTCGTAGTTCGTGTTTTTCTAGCTGTCATTCTGAAAAACGCACAGTTACATGGGTAAAAGAACAACGTGCAACCATGACAACGGCGGCACACGGGAACATTCCTGGGGAAGCACCGACTGTCACCTTGGACGTCAACCAAGGACACCTTGTACAGCCGGCTGCACTCACCAACACGGTACCGTTCCGTGCACCAGAAGTCAACCATGCAAACGTACTACCGCCCATCACAGATGACATACGTCATACATCCCAACTACGAAAACAGGTAGACCACACTCCAATAGACCCTATAGCCCAGCTTGCTCAGGCTATCGGTTCTCTCTCTGACCGCCCAGCAAAGCCTAAACTTGTCTCTTTCTCGGGAGCCGTCAAACAATGGATGGCGTTTAAGTGTAGTTACGAGAGAACTAAATCTAGTTATTCCCCAGCAGAGAATCTGACACGTTTGAATACTGCCATCTGTGGACCAGCCTACCAGACCGTGGCGTCACTTCTGTGGAAGTCGCAAGACCCCCAGGACGTCATGAACACGTTGGAACAGACCTACGCTCGTCCAGAGATCCTGGTAGCCCGCGAGATCGGCGAGCTACGTGGCAATTCTAAGATAAGTTCTCCAGAAGATCTAAATGCATTGGCGAATAAATTGCGTAATTTCGTAACTACAATTCAGCTATTGAACCAACACGAGTATTTATATTCACCGGAGCTATTCCGTTGTATCTTGCTAAAACTTAGCGAATATACACGAGCTCGCTTTACGGATTATGCTGCCACATGTGTACCGGAAATGAACGTTGCGAGGTTAGAATTGCTATCACAATTCCTTCTAATCGAAGCCGATAAGCAATTAAAGTTTAATTTTGTATCTGACGGTACAGGCAAGCAACAGTATCCCACAAATCATTTTAAGTTTCCTTCGAAGAGGGAGACTGTGCACGCTACAATCTCTAATATCAAAGCGTCCGAGTGCACATACTGCAATGAGGGTTCGCACGACATAAAGACTAGAGGTGGCAGTAATGGCTATATTTCAATAATGAATTAATCTGTTATGTTATTTATAAATAACTGTTATTGTAAAGTGTTATGAATAATCCTGTTATATCGACCAGAAGGTGGACGGCTGGCTGGAAGTTCGGTGACGGTCTTTTCACGTGACCTGGCAACTGAACTCGTCTGTCTCTCTGAACGGTTATACTTGTAATTTATGTATTAGTTCCATATAGGAGCACTTGTTGTTATAATTTTGGATATATTGAATATTTATTTACCTAAAACTAGACAGTACTTACTAATCCTATACCATTTTAATTATTTACAAAAAAAAAGTCAATCACTAAAATCACTCACTGACACTGATACCAGTTATGTACATTTACATAAATATTTACAGTTAAAGAACACAAATATTACACTAGTAATTAGTAAATTACCAACTTTACCACTTAAAACGTAAATAATTTTACGCATAAATTATCGACGTCAAACTGCAAGGAGTTCAAATCGCCAATGAAAACAAAAATTCAAAGCGTTTAATTTAACAGTTTCAACTCTCAGGCTGTTACTCTATTGGAAAATAAAATAAACTTTATCTCGCTATAGTCAAATGTCAAAATCGTATGCAATGCAAGGAAGTTATTTTATTATAACAGTTTTTAAACTGACTCTCAATTTAATAAAGGCCATCGGAAAATAAAATCAACTTTATTTCGATACTGTAAAAGATCATAATCGTATGCAATGCAAGGAAGTTACATTTATTATAACAGTTTTTATATTGACTCGCAGTTTATTAAAGGCCATCGGAAAATAAAATCAACTTTATTTCGGGACAGTGAAAGATCATAATCGTATGCAATGCAAGGAAGTTACATTTATTATAACAGTTTTTATATTGACTCGCAGTTTATTAAAGGCCATCGGAAAATAAAATCAACTTTATTTCGGTACAGTGAAAGATCATAATCGTATGCAATGCAAGGAAGTTACATTTATTATAACAGTTTTTATATTGACTCGCAGTTTATTAAAGGCCATCGGAAAATAAAATCAACTTTATTGCGGTACAATGAAAGATCATAATCGTATGCAATGTAGGGCAAGTGTTATAACTTACAACTAAACTATATTGACTAAACCGGATGTTATGTTCGTTTGTGAAACAAAATGAACTTTATTCCTGTTAAATAAGAGATCATAATCGTACGTATGCAATGCAATATAACACTGTTAGTTATCCAAATGAAGTTATATTTCGTGAAGAGTGAATGAAAAATTTTTGTATGCCTATGCTATGCATTCTGATTTCTGACGTTGTGTGGGTGGGATTGCGGTGAAAATTAGACGTCAGAGTTGGTTGATTGGCAGATCGATATAACAGTGTGTTATTTTTAGTAGGTTATTGATGAATTCAATAATGTGTTAAAGATTATTTATGAATAATGAATAAAATTAAAAGCTGTTGATTATAACGACCATCACTAATAAAGACATGCAAAGCTTTTCTATCTTTAACAGTTGACGACAGATGGCGTTGGGCTAAGGAAGCTAAAGCTTGCTATCGCTGCCTTATACCAGACCCACACACGTGGAAACACTGTCGAGCTAAGCGTTGCGGAGTTCAAGGATGCACGAGGCGTCACAATGCACTCCTTCATGGCGGATCGTCCGCCAACGCCAGCGTCACCACTGCATCCAATACACAGTCCAATGTGGCTCAAATATCGTTCGATACCTCAGACACGCTCGAAAAGAATACCGACCAATCTATAAGGGTAACAAATACGTCAGACACTTCTATGACTGTAACAGGGTCCTTGCACTCGCTTGCACGTTCACGTGGCTTGCTGAAAGTGCTACCAGTCGTGCTCGAGGGTCCCGAAGGCGAGTACGAAACCTTGGCACTCCTCGACGAGGGCAGTACGGCGACGCTGATCGACGGATAGGTAGTGGCGCGTATCGGCGCAACACCCACGCGTCAAGAACGTCTTCGTATTGATGGCGTAGGTGGTATGACGAAGATGGTCGACGTAAGTTACGTTAATTTTTATATTCGCGGGCGCAATATGACTGAACGCTACCTGGTACAGCACGCAAGAGCTATAAAGCCCTTAGCTTTACGAGTTCAATACCCGGAAAATATTAAAATTACGGACTACAATCATCTGTCAGACCTAGCCATCGAACTGTCACATACCGACATTACCCCTACCGTTCTCATCGGCGCCCCTGACTGGCACTTATCTTTGAGCCGCGAAGTAAGGTGCGGTAAAAAGCACGAACCTGTCGCCTCTAGAACCCTATTAGGGTGGGTACTTCACGGCTCATTGTCCATTTCGTCTAGGCCACTCGAATTCATTAATTATGTTCATGACGATCTAGACGCTCTTATAAAAAGCCAGTATGACATCGATTCGTTAGGTATAACTAAAAGTCTAACTCGCCAGAACGTTGACGATCAGCGAGCAGTAGATATGATCGAGGCTTCGGCTCATCGGCTCGATGATGGCCGATTTGAAGTCGGCCTACCATGGAAAAGGGATTTACCGAAAATAATTCCCGATAGTTATCCACAAGCAATGTCACGTTTAAGGGCTCTTGAACGGCAAATGTTAAAAGACCCATCTTTCGCCGTAGGCTATAAACAATTCATCAACGATATCGTTAAGAAAGGTTATGCCGAACAATGCGATCCAGAAACTTATTATAAACGGGGTTCTAATAATTCTTGTGTTAACTCGGATGGCAAAATTCGTTGGTATTTACCCACCTTTGGCGTCATGCACCCCCAGAAAAAGAAGCTTAGAATAGTACACGACGCAGCGGCCACGACAAATAATGTAAGCTTAAATAGCTTGCTTCTACAAGGACCGGACCTGCTGTGTTCTCTTTTAGATATTCTTTTTCGTTTTAGAGAAAGCGCCGTGGGTCTAAATGCTGACATAAAGGAAATGTTCCCGCAGGTAAAGATTGCCACAAAGGACAGAGACGCACAACGTATTCTCTGGCGTAACGATAATGGCGATGTCATAGAGTACCGCATGTCATCTATGATTTTTGGCGCCGTATCCAGCCCATTCATTGCGTTGTACATTAAAAACAAAAACGCAAGGAACTTGGAGCCTCGATACCCCGCTGCTTGTCAAGCGATATTCGAAGACCACTACATGGACGACTATCTAGGTAGTCTTCCCGATGTATCCGACGCAGCGCAGATCGCTGCCGATATAGTGACTGTGCATAAGGCTTGCGGGTTTGAGATGCGCGCATGGACGTCAAATATTCCTGAGGCTCTCTCCCTTATCCCAAAAGAGCTCAGAAGTGACGCCACTTGTGACCTTTATTTACCTCCCAACAAAGACATCGGTGTTTTGGGAGTGAAATGGAACCCATCTCAAGACTCTCTAAGCTTTCCAACCCTATCACATCTCTCGCTCAATGAACTCACAAAACGAAACCTGTTGTCAGTCGTAATGAAAATATATGACCCACTTGGTTTCCTAATGCCTGTCATTATATGGGGTCGTATAATTATTCAAAAGCTTTGGCGAGAAGGCATTGAGTGGGATACACCGATACCCGATAAGTACACGAACGAATGCGAGGACTGGTTTCACCAATTGCAAGCCACCGCCAACGTGACAGTCCCAAGGTGGTACATGGGTAGGTCAAACCCTTCAGACATTCAGCTCCATTTAGTAGCCGACGGTGGGGAGCAAGCCTACGCATGCGTCGCGTACTGGCGTTTTACCTTTAGCGACGGTTCCATTTCCACGGCTCTTATAGGTAGTAAGGCACGTGTGGCACCACTAAAGCCAATCTCGATTCCCCGTCTAGAGTTACAGGCAGCGTTAATTGCGACTAGATACGCGCAAACAATCTTAAAAGCTCACCGTCTGATTCCCTCTGCAGCCATTTATTGGACGGACTCAACCACCGTCCTTAAATGGATCCGCAGCGACGCTAGAAATTTTAAACCTTTCGTTTCTCACAGACTGGGCGAAATTTTAGAAAACTCCAATCCTTCTGACTGGAGGTGGATACCTACCTCTTTAAATGTGGCCGACGATGCCACCAAACCTAAAAAAATAAACTTAAACATAGGTCACTGATGGTTCACCGGTCCACTGTTTCTTTCTCAACTTCCAAATGTTTGGCCGGTAGAGCGGGTTGCGGACGTTGACGAGACCTCACCAGACTTTGATCTTAGGTCCGGGGATTTCGTGGGTCTTCTCGTCGACGTGCAGCTGCCTGACCCTCCCGTACCGAACGCGACGCGTTTTAGTTCGTGGCTGCGATTGTTACGCGCCACTGCCCGTGTTTTACAATATGCGCGACTTTTTCGTAGTAAAGTGTCTCGACCAATAACCCCAAATTCTAAATTATTCATAGATGGCGCCACATCATCCTCCCAACTTCGAGCGTCGGACATCATACAAGCTGAAAAGATGATACTTCAAAGAGCTCAAGCAGAAAGTTTTCCGGAAGAGTTGAGAGCCCTACGAGCCACGCAACCTATACCTAAGAGTAGTCGCATAGCAAAACTAGCACCAGCGCTCGACGATGATCTCCTGCTCCGCCTGAACACCCGCATTAGGTCTGCACCGGGAGTGACGGACACCGTAAAATCACCAATAATTCTGGACGGCCGCCATCACATCACACGACTCTTAATTAATTATCAGCACATCCAAGCGTCTCATTGCTTCAACGAGCTAGTCTTAAATGAACTTAGGCAGAAATTTTGGATACTGAAGGCAAGAAATGCAATTCGCAGTGTGGCGAGCGCGTGCTTGAAGTGCCGAAGATGGAGAGGCCAGGTAAACATTCCCCAGGCTGGAGACCTACCACCGGAGCGGCTCGATCACCATAAAAGGCCATTTACCCACGTAGGCCTCGACTACTTCGGGCCGGTTACTATATCCGTTCTTCGTCGACGGGAAAAACGATACGTCGCATTATACACCTGCTTAGTGACAAGAGCTGTTCACCTGGAACTGGTTGCTTCACTATCGACAGATGCCGCAATCATGAGCCTGAGACGCTTCATTGCCCGCCGAGGATCGCCGTCCACTATATTTTCGGACAACGGCACAAACTTTGTCGGCGCCTCCCGCGAACTACGTCTGTTATTCGATCAACCGATAGAAGATTTTGCAACCAACCACAAAATTTTATGGCGTTTCATTCCCCCAGGATCACCATTCATGGGCGGTGCATGGGAACGGCTTGTGAGGACGATTAAGCAAGCCTTGAGATCCACGCTTCAGGGAAATTCGATCAAAGAGGACGTCTTGTCCACCCTGTTACTGGAAGCGGAGTCTATAGTAAACTCAAGACCACTCACATACGTACCGACTACCAGCGACTCCCCTCAAGCTATCACCCCATTCCAGTTCATCATAGGATCGTCTTCAGTGGCGCCATGGACGTGCTCCTCAACCGATGCGGACCTGGTGCGGCGGTGCGACTGGCGTAGGGTGCTTCGCCTCGCAGATTATTTCTGGGCTCGTTGGGTTAAAGAGTACCTGCCAACGCTCCGACCAAGGGGGCTTCCCAACGCCGCGACGTCGATTGGTGAGGGTGATGTGGTGCTCATCGCCGACTCCAATCTCCCCCGCGGATTATGGCCTCTGGGGAGAGTAACAAAAACTTTCACGGGCCCAGACGGAGCGGTTCGCGTGGCAGACGTCCTCACTAGGGGAGGCACGCTGCGCAGACCGGTCCGTAAGCTGGTCCCGTTGGAACCCGAGTCACAGCCAGTCACCACCGGTCTTTAGTGTCCCACTGGGGGTCCGGTATGTTGGCGACTGGCTGGTTTTATAAATAATTGTATTTTTAAATGCTTGTCAAATATGTAAAATTTAAAATTAGGCAGTTGCCCTGTCAGTGCCGTGTTGTACATACATGTATTTTCTAATATTTAATTATACTGTTTTAATCCCTGGTAATACGTGGTTTCCATCATCATTATTACAGTCCACCGCTCCCTAATATATTTATTAAGGAACATCAACAATATACATATTATACACTGACAATTTCAAATGTCCAAAAAAACCTTTTTTATACTTACATGTATTTAAAGTTATTTAATAATAAAAAAAAACTTAAAACGAGCGACAAGACCGAAATGGTTTGATACCCCGCCAGCAGCGCGATCGGTCGCTTATTGACTAGGCCCGCAGCACAGTCTATAAACCAATATTAGTTTATATACTGTGCCCGCAGTGTGGCCAGAACGAGCGGATAGGAACGTTTGAAAAGTACGCCCGCTAACTCGCTCAAGCCGGTAGCGCTAGGCTCCCGCCTAAGTCACTTCAGTGTGGCCGCAAGCGGCGGTTTCATATGTTTGATATTTCGCGCCCGCCGCCGCCGCCGCGCTAGGCCTGCAGTGTGGCCGACCACATTGTCTCATAATACAACCCATCAGTATAAGGTAACATTTAGGTTGTGATGGCAATTTTGCCAGGACAATAATACCGATATGTATGAAGTCTCAGTCCCGTCAATATTGTCGTTCTTATCTGAATATGTTTACGAAGGGGGGCATCATACGGTTCTCTAAACAGTCATCGATCTGCCCTATCGCTGCTTCTCGGCAGCAACGTAGGGTCAGACGATAATGTTAAAAGACTGTTAAATAGGGCTTACAAGTTAAGACCTAGTCAGCCTAAATACACAAATTCGCTGGACCCACAAACTAATTAGGAAAAAACACGAAAAAGCTTGCGTCTCTGTTAGCCCCCTGTACATAGGATAAAAACCCTGTCTTTAATCAAAAATGATAATATCAGTATAAATCCTTATAATATTACCCGTGGGGTGTCCGGGTAAGAATAGCACCCCCCCATCTCTTCCCATTGGGTGTACGTAAGAGGCGACTTAGGGAAATCAAGAAGACGGGCAGCAGCGTCTTCTCTTTTTTGTGATACATCTCATCACTTATACTGCGATCCCCAAGACGCCTGCCAAGCGTGGGGATTATGGCAGCCCCCCCCCCCCCTTCCTACAAGGACAGACAACATTTGCAGATGGCCCCCAGTCCCCAGCAGCTCCTCTATTCCTCGCCTTGGTAGCGGGCGAGGTAACGGTCGAGCAGGGGGTGCGAAGAATCTCCGGCAGATGCCCCGCTACCACCCCCACCGAACTTTGGCCCTGGCAACACACAACGTCCGCACTCTTAGGACCGATGAGAAGATTATCGAGCTGGAGGAAGAATTGAGCAAGTTACGTTGGGATATCTTGGGTTTATCTGAAATCCGACGAGATGGACAGGATACGATAACCCTTGATTCCGGAAACTTGCTCTTCTTCCGGGAAGGAGATCGAAAATCCCAGGGTGGTGTCGGGTTTCTCGTCCGTAAGTCCGTTTTTTTTTTTTTTTTTTTTATTCAACATAAGCTAGTGCTTGACTGCAGACCCACCTGATGGAAAGTGGCGACGCAATCGAGAAGATGGTAAGGCGCACTAGCTTATTAAAAGCCTATTCACTCTAGCCTTGAAGACACCCACATTATAATCGGCCGGGAAAACCGACGCAGGCAAACTGTTCCAATCCTTAGCTGTCCTCAATATAAACGAAGAGGCAAATCGTTTAGTCCGGACTGAAGGCACTTTCACCACATAAGGGTGTGTATGCGCAGTGCGTCTCGACGTCCGATGATAGAAGGGGCCCTTATTAACAACGTGGTAAAGGTTGATAGTGTGTCGAGCAGGGTAGCGTACCTTATACTCAGAATAACCGATCGGTATTCGCTGAAGGTCATACAGGTATACGCGCCGACCTCGGCACACCCTGACGATGAAGTAGAGGCTATGTATGAGGAGATAGCCGAAGCCATACATACCTCCAAAACATACTTCACCGTTGTTATGGGGGACTTTAACGCAAAGGTGGACACTCGGAATGGCGATGAGTTGAGAGTGGGGTCGTATGGGTATGGGCAGCGGAACCAAAGGGGCCGGAGGCTGGTCGACTTCATGGAGAAGGAGGGACTCTTTGCGATGAACTCCTTCTTCAAGAAGCGACCATCCAGGAAGTGGACGTGGATAAGCCCCGATGGTTCAACCAAAAATGAGATCGACTTCATCATGACGACCAAGAAGCATATATTCGATGATGTCTCCGTGATCAGCAGGGTGAAAACCGGGAGCGATCACCGTATTGTTAGAGGCACATTGAATATCAATGTTAAGCTCGAAAGGTCTCGTCTGATGAAGCCACTTTTCCACTCTCTGAAGAAGCTTTAAATTGTTTCAATAATCTCAAAAATGACGTTGCTCGGTCAACCCTTGCTGCAATCGATGAGAAACAATTATTTTCTGTTGAAACTGATGCTTCTGAATATGCCATTGCAGCAACCTTATCACAAATTGGTCGCCCTGTTGCATTCTTTTCACGCACACTTAACGAATCTGAACGTCGACAGCCTTCCATAGAAAAGGAAGCTTGTGCCATTGTAGAAGCCCTGCGTAAATGGCGCCACTTTTTGATCGGGCGACACTTTCTACTCGTTACAGATCAACAATCATTCATGTTCAATCAAAAACATTCCAGCAAAATTAAAAATGAGAAAATAGAAAGGTGGCGCCTAGAGTTATCCTGTTATAAATATGACATTATTTATCGTCCAGGAAAAGATAACCATGCCGCTGATGCGCTTTCTAGAGTATGCAATCTTATCAATACTACTTCAAGCAAGCTATATGAACTTCATAACAATTTGTGTCATCCAGGAGTCACTAGAATGTGTCACTGGATTAGAACCAAAAACTTACCATATTCTGTTGAAGAAGTAAGGAAAATGACTGCCACGTGCCCTGTATGTGCCGAAATAAAACCTAGATTTGTTAAACATGAAGGGCAGCTAATCAAAGCAATAGCTCCCTTTGAAAGGCTTAATTTGGATTTTAAAGGCCCTCTTCCAACTAATACCTCCAACAAATATATTTTGACTATTATTGACGAATACAGTCGATTTCCCTTCGCCTTTGCCTGCAAAGATATGTCAGCAGAAACCGTGGAAAAATGTCTCAAAGAACTCTTCTCTTTATTCGGAACTCCAGCTTACATACATTGTAGCATAGCTACATTGTTTTAAACTCATTTCAGTAAATAAATAGGTAAAAGACAGCTATTTTTAGCAGGACGCCTATAAAAGTAGTAATAGCAACGCATAGAATCTTACTTATTAACTAATAATTGTTGACTAGGCGTTTGTTTTAACATACGGCCCTTCTATATTGATTGGGGAATACTATGCTCTTATTTTAGTTATTTCTGGTAATAGGCGATGAAAGCTGCATCAGGTATTCTTATTAATTTCATTGGTAGAACCATAGGTAAAATTTAGATACCTAGGTAAGAATCACTTTTTAATAGAGGGTATTTGATTTAAAATAGGCGGAGTCTACCGAGGGAGAGACGATGCGATAAATGCTCAGTACCCGATAGCTAAAAGTGACGTCCAATCGTAGGCGGCCACCGAATTAGGTACTGGTTATTCTAGACGGTTCGACGCCATCTCCACTCGATAGGTTTCGTTTTTGACTCAGTAGTTGAGCCAGCCATTGCCGTCTGAGCTGAGCAACGAGCCACACGCCAAATATAATTTTAGCCCAATACTGCCAGCGGGTTCAACGGAGTTGTTTATTGCTAGTCTATTATAATTAAATTATAATTCATTAAAGTACAATCTTAGTTTGCCAAACCAGAAAACCCAGTATTACTGGTAAGTTGTTTAATAATTTAAAGTCTGCGGTAGGATTCTATTGTATTTCGATTATCAAGTGAACTAGGTACTATTAGCCTATGGTTACAACGTGTATTGTTAGGGTGTACTTTTTATTCCTGTAGACGTCTCCATAATGAGGCAGCCTCCACCAACTGAAAGCTGGTTAGGAGGGTGTCGCGTTAGGGAACGGCGTCTACAGGAACGCTTATGTGGCGTTCCAGGGTTCTCCCTTCGGGCGAAGAGTTCTACCTTCCGGCAAGAGTTTCTCCCTTCGGGCGAAGAAGTTCCCCCTTCGGGCGTAAAGCTTCGCATTTTTTCCGGCCACAAGTCCGTGGCTGTGTTGCTGACGACCGGGTCTAGTCCAGACTCCGCATCTGTGGCGTGCCTGGCCACTCCAAGGAGAAGGAGGACGCCGAAGACCGCGGGAATCGCCGTTGCGTTCCCTAACGACCCCTAGTTAAGTTACAGCTATTTTTGTTATACGTGCGAACAAGCTAATAAGTAATCGACCTCCCCCTGTAACGTAACTTTCTTCTTATTTTACGTATTTTTAATAAATTTGTGTAGCCCTCTCTTAGTGTTTTATTTCTTGTGTGTTTTATTTCAGATAGAGGTGCATCCTTTTTATCTGAGGAACTAAAGAAGTTTCTCACTTCTCTCGGAATAGCATGCAAATGGCTTGGTTGAATGGGTCCCCGTGGAAATGGCTTGGTTGAACGGCTGAATGGAACTTTATGGCGCAAGATCCAGTTACACTTACGCTCCACCAACCGAGATATCACTGAATGGGAGAAGGCAATACCTGTGGCACTTCACTGCATAAGATCTCTGTTGTCCACAGGAACGAACGCTACACCTCATGAGAGAATGTTCAATCATCCACGTCGCTCAATGAATGGTCAGTCTATGCCAACTTGGCTACTTTCACCAGGACCAGTGTACATGAGGAAAAATATTAGAAACTCAAAATATGATCCAGCCGTAGAAGAAGTTGAGCTCTTACAGAGTAACCCAGACTATTCCTATGTAAGATTACCTGACGGACGTGAGACTACAGTTTCAAATAGACGTCTGGCACCACTTCCGAGGGTTGAAGAGGTGCAATCTGACGATGAGTACCTAACTCCAGACACTGAGGAAGCTCAGTCTAATGAAGACCCCTCTCCAAGTACAATAGTTGAAAACGTCGAGCTCCGTCGTTCTACTCGAGAGCGTAAGACTCCATCATATCTCCAAGAGTATGTTACATCTTAAAGGAACGGGTGAATGTCATGATTAGGATCTCCTTGTTAGTTAGTGAACTCACAAGCCATATAAATAATATGATCTAATATGATAGACATTGTCACTAATATTTTACATGTCACCTATTGTAAAAACTATTGAATCTTATCGTTGGTTTTAAAGTATAATAAAGCCAAGTTTCACCGTTGGTTTTGTCTTTATTATGTATCAGTCCACGCTCCGTCCAGGATCCGCCCAAATCCAGAACCCCGAAGACTTTCAACTCGAACTGCATAATCGCTTCCAGTGCCTCGCCGAATGCGAAACTGCGGACGAGATAAACAATGGGTTGGTGCAAACTGTCCACGCAGTGGGGTCCAAGTTCTATAAGACCTCACGCCGTAAAAAACCTCAAAAGCTCTCCAATACAACCATTAAGCTAATGGAAAACCGGACTGAGATGAGACTGCAATCTTCAGCTGATATGTCGGAATATGCTGAACTCAATAGACGAATCTCGAAATCCATGCGGCACGACTTGCGTTCCTATAATACAGCGTGTATTAAGGACGCAATTGAGCGGAACCAAGGCTCTAAAGTGTTCGCAAAGAATTCGTCTATTGGGCGTAGCCATATGACAAAACTGAAGATCGATGATGGCAGTGTCATCTCATCGAAACCGGAGATATTGAGAGAGCTCGAGAGATTTTACGGACAGTTATACACCTCAACACAGGAGCCCGTTGCTAGAAAAGCTCAGGACACCAGAGCCAAACTAACCCGACACTACACTGAGGACATCCCAGAAATCAGCCTGTACGAGATAAGAATGGCTCTCAAACAGCTCAAGAATAACAAGGCGCCGGGAGAAGACGGAATCACATCAGAACTTCTGAGAGCGGATGGAAAACCGGTACTTTTAGTCCTCCAGAAGTTATTTAATTCCGTCTTACTCGAGGGTACAGCGCCAGAAGCATGGCACAGGAGTATGGTGGTTCTTTTCTTCAAAAAAGGTTTATTGAAGAATTATAGACCTATCTCACTCCTGAGCCATGTATACAAGCTGTTTTCGAGAGTCATTACGAACCGTCTCGAACGCAGGTTTGATGACTTCCAGCCTCCCGAACAAGCCGGGTTCCGAAAAGGCTTTAGCACCGTAGACCACATACATACGCTCCGCCAGATTATACAGAAGACCGAGGAGTATAATCGGCCATTATGTCTAGCGTTTGTGGACTACGAGAAAGCCTTTGATTCAATCGAGACCTGGGCAGTATTGCAGTCTCTCCAGCGGTGCCACTTTGACTATAGGTACATCGAAGTGTTGAAGTGTTTGTACAGCAACGCCACCATGTCGATCCGACTACAGGACGGGAGCACGAAACCAATCCCATTACAGCGAGGTGTGAGACAGGGAGACGTTATTTCTCCGAAACTGTTCACAAACGCATTGGAGGACGTTTTCAAGCTCTTGGACTGGAACGGATTCGGCATCAATATCAATGGCGAATACATCACTCACCTTCGTTTTGCCGATGATATAGTCATTATGGCAGAGTCGCTGGAGGACCTCAATACGATGCTCAGCGACCTCAGTAGCGTTTCCCAACAGGTGGGTCTTGAAATGAACATGGACTGGACGAAGATCATGTCTAATGTCCATGTTGCACCTGTACCGGTAGTTGTTGGGAACGATACACTCGAAGTTGTTGACCACTACGTATACCTAGGACAAACTATCCAGGTAGGTCGGTCCAACTTCGACAAAGAGGTCGCCCGAAGAATCCAACTCGGATGGGCAGCGTTCGGGAAACTACGCGAAATCTTCTCGTCCAAAATACCGCAGTGCCTGAAGACGAAGGTTTTTAACCAGTGTGTGTTGCCAGTGATGACATATGGTACTGAGACGTGGTCCCTAACTGTTGGCCTTTTGGATAAGCTCAGAGTCACACAACGAGCTATGGAGAGAGCTATGCTCGGAGTTTCTTTGCGCGACAGAATCCGGAATGAGGAGATTCGCCGAAGAACCAACGTCACCGACATAGCTCTTAAAATCTGCAAGTTGAAGTGGCAATGGGCAGGCCACATCGCTCGGCGAACCGATAACCGCTGGGGAAGAAAGGTTCTCGAGTGGCGACCACGAACCGGAAGACGCAGCGTAGGTAGGCCTCCCACTAGGTGGACAGACGAAATTGTGCGCGTCGCAAGTAACCGGTGGATGCAAATAGCCAATTGTCGGTCATTGTGGCGTTCGAAGGGGGAGGCCTATGTTCAACAGTGGATGTCTTCCGGCTGGTGATGATGATGATGATGAGTATAAATCCTAGAGGTGTCGAAATAGTCATAACTGATATAATAAACACAGTTTTGTTCTTGTCTTATTTTGCAGACAAACCAAGATCGCGTTCCGCAACAACCTTAGAAGATTACAGTATCGTTACCGAAAAGCATAGGCCCCATGAAAGGTCAAATTAATTATTAACTTTTAAGACTGTACAGAGGTACAACTGCCCAATCCAGTAGAGGGGTTAAATAGGTATTGAACACGAGCGGGGGGGACGTCGCGACCTTCAGTGCCTAGTGCCTATAGCACGGCATGCCGTTACGTCCACGACTCACCGCTCGGGTGGAGGGTTTAGACGCAAATGGTCCACTTCGCATATTGTCAACTCGACGTTTTCGCAAATGGTCCACTTCGCATATTGTCTACTTCGCAAAGCGTCCACTTCGCAAAGCGTCCACTTCGCAAAGCGTCCACTTCGCAAATGGTCCACTTTTTTACATTGATTTACACTTTCCAGTAAACTACAAAATATCTTGTTTTTATTCAATCTTAGTGATGGGAAATGCAAGACTCTGCTTATAGAACGCTGCACTGCACTGCCGCTCAACACCCGAGATGTTAGTTATCAAGTTTCTTGAGCCCGTTGTTGAAACATCTCAACATCTCAGTCCGCCCGTGACCATGGGTGCTGCAAAGCATTCGAAACGTCGGGAAAATTAAAATAAATCGCGATATAATCCGTAAGAAGAGATTAATTACAATGGTGTACTTAGTAATCATTAAAAGCTGTTTTTTTTTTCAAAATCATTGAGTTCGATTCCTGGCAAGGAATATTAATTTTTCAAATATCCAATGATGCCGTTTTAATTTTTATCAAAATCGGGCCCGTAACACCTTTGCGTATTTTTCGCTACTCCTTATAGTTTCGGATTTGGCCATCCACGCCCAGGTATACGAGTCGTCTAAAATTGCTAGTGATTTTCTATTATTATCATCATCAGCAGCTGAGAAACCGGAGGGGTTGCCATAATCCTTACGCTTGGTCGGCGTCTTGGAGATCGCAGTAGGTATAAGTGGTAGGTAATCCACTTGAAAGACGCTGCTGCCCCTGTTGTTTTTCCTTAGTCGCCTATAACGACATCCAACGGGAGGAGATGGGTGGGTGCTATTCTTACCCGGACACCCCTCGGAATTTTCTAATATACATATTTAAAATAATCCTTATTTACCGGGCTCAAGAAACTTGATAACTAACGTCTCGGGTGTTGAGCGGCAGTGCAGCGTTCTATAAGCAGAGTCTTGCATTTCCCATCACTAAGATTGAATAAAAACAAGATATTGTAGTTTACTGGAAAGTGTAAATCAATGTAAAAAAAGTGGATCATTTGCGAAGTGGACGCTTTGCGAAGTGGACGCTTTGCGAAGTGGAC
Source organism: Furcula furcula (assembly GCA_911728495.1). NCBI lineage: Eukaryota > Metazoa > Arthropoda > Insecta > Lepidoptera > Notodontidae > Furcula > Furcula furcula. The sequence continues at coordinate 26,739,509 of OU452253.1, forward strand.
GCTTTGCGAAGTGGCGAAGTAGACAATATGCGAAGTGGACCATTTGCGAAGTGGACCGTTTGCGAAAACGTCGAGTTGACAATATGCAAAGTGGACCATTTGCGTCTAAACCGTCTCAAAGTTATAAGGAATGCTGCTGGATCGACAACCAATTCTTTTTCATTTGTCAAATTCTATAATCACCTATTGATTGAAAATTATTATTTCGTAAGATATATTTGTTTCCCACTTAAAAGGATTACCTACTTAATATCGTTATTGAAAATAACTAGTCTATATATTATTATAATCAATAATCAATAGTGCACATCAATAGTGCAGTGTGTAGTGATAGTGTAGTGTAGTCAATAATACACATTCGCGTTCCATTATCAAACTTTATTCTAATCGGGAATTAACGCGATTTACCTTATGTTTTGGCTTGACGTTTCGGCCGGGTTGCACCAGCCGTGGTCACAAGCAGACTGGTTCAGCGAGACGGCTCCGTGCGCGAGGCAGAAATATCTTCGGTAAATCGCGTTAATTCCCGATTAGAATAAAGTTTGTCATATACACGATTACATGAATCTTTTGGATTAATAAAACAGAGTGATTGAAACCAGTTAGCATTATTATTTCTAATCATAACCAAAACTTCTCAGAAGCAAAAACTTAACTCTGAATATCTACTGGTGAATCTTATATCTTCGAATGAAACGACTCTTATAATATCGATCGAACTTCACTTCTAGAAGTTCGTTTGATCACATATAATGCATGTCTATCTATATTTTACAGGAAAAATAAAATGATCTATCTAAGTAGTACAGTTTTTTAGTAATCCTAAAAAACCCTCGTCAAACAAACTTAGTTTTGCGGTTTGTTTTTTTTTTTGCTATCTGAGGTGTTACATGAATAGTAATTTTTTTTATACTATAATACGACCAAAGATGGTATGGAACCTCGGTGCACGAGTCCGACTCGCACTAGACCGGTATTTTTTTAAATAACCTTTCGGGCATACTACAAACACTATCGTAAACATATTCTGTGAACATATGATCTATTTATTTTTAACCTTGCCGAAAGACAGGCAAAGGTACTCATACCATAGAGCCTTGTTTATTTTTGCCACAGTTACATCGCAATTCGCCATCTTTTTAAAATTCAAATCTATCGGTCGCGGAATGCCTATTTTTAACCCCCGACCAAAAACGAGGGGAGTTTAACGCCTATGTCCGGAAGTCTGTCTGTCTGTCTGACTCGGTCTGACTCTGTATGTATGTCTGTCTGTGGCATATCGTAGCGGTTCAACCAGTGAACGGATTTGAATGCGATTTTGTCTTATTTGAAAGCTAGTTTAAGCGAGATGGTTCTTAGTTATATTTCATGAAAATCGGTCTAGCCGCTTGAAGAGCATCAGCTCTTATCAGAGTCGAGGTAGGGATTTTGTATACAATAGACATTTTTCATTACTTCTATTAGCCTGAAAGATCTCTAATTTAGAACAAATGTAAATTCGATAATACTAAATAAATTCACCAGGGTCTGATGATTATCAGCAAGAAGCTGGTAACAGGATCTCGGCCCAAATAAACGTAGACCCATCGAGTTTAGGCTCGTTGCATAGGTCTCGACAAGTAGTTGCTAGAAAAATGGTGATCAGGGTCTGATGATGGAGCAGAAAGATGGTTACGGGACCTCTGCATCAATAAACGTAGACCCACCGAGTTTGGGCTCGTTAGGTAGGTCTCGACGAGTAATTGCTAGAAAAATGGTGAACAGGGTCTGATGATGGAGCATAAAGATGGTTACGGGACCTCTGCATCAATAAACGTAGACCCACCGAGTTTGGGCTAATATAAGTTACACACTCTGTAAAGAGTCAACGTAAAATAATAGTGATTACTGTGTATGTTTTTGAATTATTATTTATTGGACGTGACATATGAATATAGGTAGGTATTAAATATTTTTCGTAATACATAGTATATGTAGAATGAAGGGATTTTATTTGTTTTTCTTAAGCTTGCCGTCGAGTCGTTTGTTTTTGAAGAAGGTTCGATTTTTTATCTTTAGGGCACTCTTCATCTGTGACAGCGATATAGTCTTCTGAAACAAGGACACTGAGGGCAGTCAAAAGTGACAGCGGACGTATCATTCATACGACTCGGGTACGCCGCGCCCGCGCCGTGGGTATACTTAGTGATTGATAATTTTCGCATTATACAAACTCAAAAATAATCTAAGGACCTCACACCAGTTCTCCGAGTGGCGGCGCTTCAATTCGCGCGGGCGGTGGTAGGCGCCGGTGTACGGATGTCGGGGTGTCCGGGTGTCCGGGGTGTCGAGTGTGTCCGGGTGTCCGGCTGTCCGGTTGTCCGAGGTGTCCGGGTGTCCGGCTGTCCGGGTGTCCGGGTGTCCGGGTGTCCGGGGGTCCGGGTGTACGGTAACAACGGGCGCTTACCTGGTCCTGGGGCGGCGCCATGTCCCCGCGCGCGAGCGCCTCGAAGCGGCGGCCCACCTCCTTCGCCTGCGACACAACCGACAACGGCACCGCGTAAGACAAGCGAGCGCTCGCGGCTCGCCCGCCGCCGCCACTCGGGCACCCGCGCCGCGCACACTCACGTCCAGCGCGTCGCCGTCCACGCTGCCGTCGCTCAGGAACCCGTACAGCATGCCGTCGCCTCGCGTCCCCGCCGCCCCCGCCGTCCCCGCCCCCGCAGCCCTCGCCTCGTGCGGCCGCTCGCCCGCCGCTCGCGGCGCCGCGTCGCGCCCCGTCAGCTCCTTCTGGATGTTGTCGATCGTGTTCTGCATGCCGCCGATCCTCTCCTGCAGCCGCTCCTGCGGAAACGATCGACGCGACGCGCGCGCGCCCGTCAGTGAAGCGCGCGGCGCGGCGGCGCAGGTCGCGGGCGGGCCGCGCTCAGCGACGGACGCGCGCCTCTCACCTTCTCGGTGCGCATCTCCAGGATGATGGTCATCTGCGCTCGCAGCTCGTCCTCCTTGCCCTGCGGACAGACGGAGGGCGCGGCGGTGAGCGGCGTGCGGTGGGTGGCGGCGGGAGTGCGGGGGGAGGGGAGCGTGCGCTCACCGCGAGCGCGGCCTCGAGCGCGGCGCGGCGCGCGGCGGCGTCGTCGCGGTCGGCGTCGGCGCGGCGGCGCAGCGCGGCGTGCGCGGCGTCGGCCCGCTGGCGCGCGTCGGTCTCGCCGCTCAGCTCGGACATGAGACGCGCGATGGCGCCCGCCTTGTCCTGCAGCTCGCGGTCGCGCGCCGCCGCCGCCGCCTCCAGCGAGCTGGCGCGCCGCTGCCACTCCTCGCTGCGGGGGGACATGACGCCGATCACCGACCTGGAATTCACTGCGCCCCGTCCCTCTCGTCGGATTTCGAATGATCCTGAGATGCCTCGACGCGACTCGTTCGATCGTTCCCGCGGCCGGACGATCCGCTCGCGGGTCCCGAGCGTGCGAACGCCGCGAGTCATCGACGAAGTCGGACGAAATCGCCGTCGGAGAACGGGCCGCTCGGCCGTCGTCTTTTGCCACGATCCCGACTCGGCGGACGTCTCGGGAATGGCGGTATGCGTCGGACGGATAGAAGACGCCGCCTCCCGTCTTCTGGTTTTCGCTTAGAGCCGGGCTACACGGTTGCCGATGAGCGTTCCGACCGATGTGAACTAGCCGGTTTACGATCGTGTGGACAGTGGTTTGCGACCAATGATATAATATCATTGTTTGCGACCAAATTTCGTTTAATATTCCGGCGCCCTCGATGCATGCGTGCGTTGGCAACGCGAGCACAGAATACCATAATAGACGCGAGTTCCACCGTTGTGAGATGTAGCGTGACCAAAAAAGCTGTCGCTTTTAGAGATGAGCCAAACGTGGATTTCACCTAATACGACATTAAACCGAATGTTCGATAAAACTCTTACCGAACCGAATATTCGGCATACTTAATTATTATAGTCGGCACGAGTCGTGAGCTATGACCTTAATGTTCGCGCTTGAATTATTATTAATTTAATCTAATAACATCTACTGAGAGCAAGATTCGCCTACAGTTTTAATATTATCAGTTCTACAATAAATATCTATCATCTATGTAGCAGAAGGCTACACCTTTATGATAAATGATTAGACAAATTGCTAGAAACTATTTATTTGGGAAAATTACAAGATATTGATTAAAATGATAAAATGATATGATAATGAGTACACGACGCGGCGCGGTTGATGTCCGGTAGTGAACTGATTTAACATTAACGTATGCTTAACGCGCTTACGGAAACTGCTTACTATACAAATGTGCGGTTGCAACTTGCACCGTACATGCTCCCGGGCAAAAGATGAAATGGATGCTGTGAGATGATGATGATAATCATACAATACAATTGAAAAATAAAACAAAATGATAACATTCATTGAAATAAAACTACTAGGTAATACCACCTTAAAGACAACATTAATAAAAATTCACTTAAAGTCATTAATCTTCTGATATAGTAAACACTGGTTTTAATAATATAGGCGACGTGCCTCTGTTTGTCCTACTGGTACTAGCGACTTCACTACACTCAGTGTAAATAGCTCTTTGCTTAAACTTTGTCTTTTCACTACACTTTACACTATCGTAACACGGTTTACTGATGCTGGAGGTGCGGGCAGCGGGCTGCGGGTGCGCAGCCTCCGCCGCCGCCGCCGCCGGCCTTGCTGCCTCCCCGCTGAGACAACTCCGCAGTCTACGCCATGGGAATATCATACCGACGACGCTGACTACACCGATTATTATGTATATCGCAGTGTAGTGATGAATATCGTGGAAGGATACCGTTTCTGATAGTGGAATGCTCTGTTTTATATCATCCAATTGCTTCTTGATATTCATCAAATCCTTGTAGTTTAGCTCATGGTCTGTAGTGTTGATGACCGAGGAGTTTGAAATTGATATATTTAGAATATTGTTTATCGGTGATATCTCCATAGATTCTAAGTTTGGTTTGATATATAGCTTGCTTGATTCCAGCTTATGACTGTAAACTGTGAAGTCATTTGATTTAATGATACATCCCTGGCCTATAGTCAGGAGGCCAGCATTTTGTAAATCTATTGTGCTTATTTGGTTCTCACATAGTAACCGAAGATGGCATTGATTGCAGCAAAAGTAAAAATAGTTATTCAGATCATGAAGGTCCGTCCATCTGTTCGAACATGCTTTTACATTAGTTTCGCATAACCCCGATTTTGTTTCAATCAGGCATAGACTGTGATCGGTTTTCATGTTATAGATTGGTTTTGGAATACTGCATAAAATTGTCTCAGCGTTTTGTTGTACGCAAGAAGAACGATCGTATTCTGATAAAGGTAAGAATACGTCCTTTTTTAAGATTGATAGCAATGTAATCTGATACGGGGCGTACACTGATCATACTTGTAGTGTTATGCAGTCGATGCGGTATTGCGATCACTCTCAGAACCTCTAATGCTTCTCTGGTGATAAGAGGTATCTTGATTTGAAATATGAAATAATTTTGGGACATTCTGGCCCGCACGCGGAGTAAATGATATATTTTGCTAAACGATGTTTTGTCGACCGGCGTTGATAAATCGTTTGATATTCGACCCGATATTGCCACGAGTTCTTGATTAAGTTGCTCAGGTGTCATGAGATGTGGGTTAAATTTTCCATGATTTAAGTCGGTAATACATCAACCGATCCTGTATTTCTTTTAATTGAAAAAGAAGATTATTCGAAATTATTGCTGATAAAGTGAAATCGGCAATTGTAGATTCGTTTTGTAATGCTGATTTAAGAACATTGATGGTGCTCTCTAGGTTATATATTTTTTTATTAATTGCCTTATGCTGTTTTTCCATGATATTCTCCGTTCTCTTAAGTAAATTAAACTCTGCTTCAACGATAGATGTCTGATTCTTCCACAGCATAGCCATGTGTCGGCGTCCGGCCCTCTTCTCGTAAAGTGTAATTTTGTATTGCTGATCGAATAGCACTGTATCTATCCCTAGCGGCCTCATACTGATTGGACGAGAAGTAGCTATGCGATTTTGACCCGAAATTAGAAAGATTGTTATTGTTTCGTAATCGTATATATAGCTTTAAATTTCGCGCACCTTTCATTTAATTCAAATCCCGATTTATCGATCGCTAGCGACATCTCACGGTGTCGCTGTGCGTGCACTCAAAGTCATTACGACTCGGAGCTCGAAGCAAAAAATATCGAGAAAAAAAAGACGACATCGGTTGAGCCTCGAGCGCGCATGGTCTCCCGCTAAATCAAAAAACCTACTTGCTGGACTTCATTTTCTTCCACAACAAGATTACACGTTATTAGCCGGCCGGCAAGTGTTTTGTTAAGTGTACAATCCAGTGTCCTAAAAACCAATCGAATCGGTCTTCGGTGTGAACCGACCGAGGCTGCTGCAGCTGAAGAAGCTCCACGCATCCAGAGCCGACACAATCAGGTTAGTGCACTGCATTGTAAGCGCATCTTAATCGGGTTTTGAATGTATAAAAAACCATTTCTAAATTCGTTTCCCCCGTTTGTGTCAAAACAATTCTCAACTTTACATCGGTTTTGGCACATTCTTTTTGGTGCCGAAACCCGGGACTGAGGTCCGAAGTGACTCAGTTCCTTAATTTAATTTAATTTTACTAGTCTTTTGGTAATTAACCCACCAAATTACATTTTATTGAGTTTTGTAAAACTTTGATAAGTTTTCTAGTACGTCATATTTCTATCCCTAGTAACCGCCATTGCATTCGTAATATTCATTAAAATAAATTAGTATTGTTATCTTTGAAAACATTAAGTAAACAAACATACGGAATACACATTCTCGAGGTTATTTTATTTAATATTCAATATAAACTAGGTGGCTATCGATTTTGAGTTCATAATCTTAATTAATATTTGTCAAAAAATATCTCGGTATAACCCGACTCATTTACGAAGTCGTCATTATAGTGCTATACTCCGCTGGAGGCCAGTGCAACTAAATTTAGCCGTGTTCTCACTAAACTTGAATATTGTTTTGTGCACATGTTTTTGTTCGGTTACATGTAAATTCATACCATTAATTCGGTACATGTTTACCTAAACTTTTGCATTGTACAATAATATTCAAAGTTTTACATTCGTTCGTACGTATAAATTCATTTATCTATCCGGTATACATACAACTTATTCGATACATTTTATTTACATCTTCCATCTGCTGTCTTTTGAACAAATCCCTACGAACTTACGTTTAAAATCATACACATAACTCGGTATACGTACATCTATTGTTATTCAACATAATTTGTGAATAAATAATATTTGCCATTCGTTACAAACTAATATCAAAATAAGTGGGTAATTTCAAATTAGTTGCCGCACGAAGTTCACAACGGCTTGCTCCGTGGCCCCTACCATTGGTACATAACTCACTTTTCACTCGAAGTAATTGTGAAATCCTACATTTTGTGGCGAGTTTGTTGTGAGTTGTTGTATCGTAGTAGGACCATTATCATTTACCGGCGGCTTGGTTTAAACTAAGTTTACACTTTAACATTTTACGTTTATACAACCATGTATAAGTCGAAAAAAGTCCGTGGAACTCGTTCCAAATCTTTTGAAACGAAATCGCTAATTGGTAAAGATTTGCCCGTGTTGCGTCGGAAGCGTACCTTAGCGTTTAATAGACTAACAAAAGTGTTAGAAGTCGCACAATCAGCGGTATCCGATGCTAAAAACTTAGACAAATTTTTAGCATATTTCTCGGATTTAGAAAAAACTGTAAACAATTTTGAAGACGCTCACGCCGACATTCTTAGCGTTATTAACAGCGATTCAGAGGATAGTGAGGATGCTATTCGTGAAGAATTTGATTCTAATTATTTTGAAGTTATTGCAATTTATCGACAACTTACTCGAACTTCAAGCAATTTAAACCAACCGTCTTGCAACTCGAATGATATCGTCAGTGTTAAGCTACCTAAGATTAATTTACCAAAATTCACAGGAAATATTAAATCGTGGCCTGAATTTTATGATATTTTTAATTCATTAATTCATGAAAACCAATCGTTATCCGACACCGAACGCATGCACTATTTGGTGTCATGTCTTTCCGGTGATGCGTTATCTCTTATTCGTACCTTTCCTGTGACAGGGTCTTACTATCGGTCTGCGTATGATACGTTGGTTAAACGTTACCATGATAATCGCGACTTAGCGTTTACGTGTTGGAGGGAGATGCTAGGTATTAGTTTAAAGCTAAATTCGCCGCACGACTTTCGCCGATCCTTGGATACGTTTAATGAAAATCTAACCATGCTAACTAGGCTTGGGTTACCAACCGATAAATGGGACTTTGTGTTATGTTATCTTCTCCTTTCGAAAATTGATTCTAAGCTGCGCTGCTCGTTTGAACAATCTTCCTCGTCTTCTGAAATGCCAAGTTTTTCGGAACTTAATGACTTTCTCTATTCAAAGTGTACCGCTCTTGTTCGTGATACTCATTTTTCTACACCTATCAAATCAATCGTCCCGAAGAACCATAATATTTCCTCAGTTTTGGTATCTAATACGGATACTAAACCTAGTATCGCAGCACCCTTATTGCCGCCATCGAAAACTGTTGCGCCTTCATCTCAAGCGTCATCATCTCAGGGGCCAACATATAAATGCACATACTGCGGCGAGGGTCATTCCATTAGTAAATGCACAGCCTTTTGTAACATGTCTGCCCAAGAGCGATTCGATCACGCAAAACAACATCATTGGTGTTTTAATTGCCTGAAATCATCTCACACTCTTAAGGAATGCCGGTCTGTGTTCAAATGCCAAAAATGCCACATGAGTCATCACACATTGCTTCATTTAGGCGCGGTGGACTCCAACGCTCCGCCAAGTCAGCCTGAAGAACATAAAGCGAATACGTGCACTCATGCAAGTATGCTAGGTAGGACCAACGAAAATTCCTTTGTGTTGTTGTCAACAGCGAAAATCGATATTCTTGATTCGACAGGTCAGTTTCAGTCTTTTCGTGCACTCATTGATACGGGAAGTCAAGCTCATTTTATTACAGATCGCGCCATTGATCGCTTAGGTTTGGCTCGAACATCAACGTCACGACAAATTCGAGGCTTGGGTCAATCTCTTGCGGACGTGTCAGGTTCCGTTAAATTGAAAATAGGTGTTAGCCATCAGATTGTCTTCAATATTGACGCGCTTACATTACCGAACATCTGTGCTAACATGCCGATAGTCAAATTAGATAATTCTACTTGGAAGCATCTTCAAAATTTAACATTAGCGGACCCTACTAGTCACATCCCTGGAAACGTAGACGTTCTCCTCGGTGCGGAGATCTTCTCATCAATTCTGCTTCCTGGCAGTATAAGTGGTGCACCACATCAGCCTTCAGCGTTTAATTCTATATTTGGGTGGCTTTTGTTGGGGAAAGTTGGTAATAGTGATCCGAATAACTCGACTATTAATACATTTTTTGCAACGGAGGATGAGCTGCTTCAAGAACAAATTCAAAAATTTTGGGAACTTGATAATTCGCCACAGCTTCCTAACAAACTTTCAGCCGAGGAAGAAGTTTGTGAACGGATATATCGTGATACTGTTTCTCGTGATTCTACAGGAAGATATATCGTCAATTTGCCTCTCAAAGATGAGACCAAATCTCAAACTTTTCCAGGATCACGAGAAGTGGGTCTGAGACGTTTTCATTCACTCGAATGCAAGCTTTCGCGTAACCCAGAATTACGTACTCAGTACACCGAATTCATGGCAGACTATTTGGACAGTGGTCACATGAGTTTAGTACCCTCTCAAAAGGTAAATCACGGAAAATTCTACATTCCACATCATTGTATTTTAAAACCTGACAGCGTAACAACGAAGCTACGCGTTGTCATCGACGCTTCTGCAAAAGACGCGCGTGGTATCTCTCTAAACGATACTCTCTTGATAGGTCCAAAACTTCAAGCTAACATTCTTGACATTTTGTGTAGGTTTCGCATACACCCTGTTGTCTTCACCGCTGACATGCGGCAAATGTATCGCCAGATTTTGGTTCGCGAGGAGGATCGAGACTACCAGCGCATTCTTTGGCGTTTCAACGATTCGGATCCCCTCCAAGAGTATCAGTTAAATACCGTAACGTATGGTGTTGCATCGGCACCTTACCTTGCCTGTCGTACCATCAGACAATTAGCTACTGATGAAGGTGCTAATTTACCCTTGGCTTATAAGGTTTTAACTTATGACACGTACGTCGATGACGTAGTTAGCGGCTGCTCTACTCTCGAAGAAGCTCTCCAAACTAAATCAGAAGTTATTTTACTTCTAAATCGTGGTCAATTCGAACTCCGAAAGTGGGCCAGCAATCGACCGGAATTGCTTGCTGATCTGCCTCCTGAATTTTGTCTCACCGACTTTGTATCTTTAGACAAAGATAATTCTAGTTTCCTTAAGGTATTGGGCTTAAAATGGAACCCCGTAAAAGATGTTTTTACGTTTGAAGTTACACCACTTCCGAGAGCTTGTACAAAACGAAACATTCTTAGTGAACTTGCTCGCATCTTTGATCCGTTAGGATTTCTCTCTCCTCTTACGTTTCTTGCAAAATGCTTTGTCCAAAGGTTATGGATTATGAACGTGGGGTGGGATGAAACTCCTCCCGAAGAAATTATTCTACAATGGAAACGTTATTCGGAACAAGTTTCGCTTTTGAATACGCTCGAAATTCCCCGTTGTATAGCGGTTTCAGAAGTCAAGCAGGCTCAATTTCATGGGTTCTCTGATAGTTCAGAGGCAGGATACGGTGCTGTCATCTATCTTCGCGTAGTGGACTTGGACGAAAAGATACACATATTCTTTATATGTGCTAAATCTCGCGTTGCTCCTACAAAACGTATTTCATTACCACGGCTAGAGCTATGCGCTGCCGTACTTCTAGCAGATCTTCTTAAGTATGTTACAGACCTTTATGGTTCTTTGTTACCAAACTTTGACGTCTATGCTTGGTCAGATTCGATGGTAGCGCTATCGTGGATCAAGTCCCCTTCACATCGCTGGAAAACGTTCGTTGCCAATCGCGTCAGCCACATTCAAGACATAGCTTCAAACACTCAATGGGGCTATGTATCGACCAGTGAGAATCCTGCTGATATCGCATCTCGTGGTCAATTTCCTGCTGACCTTATTCATAATGCTTTATGGTGGGCGGGGCCTATTTGGCTCTCGCAATCTTCAAATTCTTGGCCTTCTAGTAACAGCGATTCTGCCGTCCTTGGAGAAAATGATGATGTTCTTTTAGAAGAACGCATTCACACATTACTAGTTCATGATGATCCATCATTCATAGATACTTTATTGGCGAAATTCTCCTCGTTGAGGAAAATTCAGAGAATAATAGCATACTGCATTAGGTTTATTTCAAATTTTGGTCCCACCAATCCGCGTTCGTCCGACTTGTTTATTACTCCTTCCGAACTTTATCGTGCTTTAATGATAATTGTCAAACACGTTCAAGCAAAATACTTCAAAGATGATATCACTCGATTGCAAACGGATAAGGTTCTATCCAAACCCATGCGTAAACTCAATCCATTCATTGATAGCAGTGGAGTACTTCGCGTTGGCGGACGTCTTTCGCGATCTGGACTTGAATATGAACATATGCATCCCGCTTTACTCCCTCGTAATTCAGTTCTAACTTATCGCATCATTGAAGCTATCCATCAAGAAAATTGTCATCCAGGCGTTAACACCATGCATTACTTACTAACGCAGCAGTTTTGGATTCTATCTCCAAAACGAGCTATTCGACACTGCTTATCGAAATGTCTTCGCTGTTTTCGAATCAAACCTCAATCTCTTGAACCTTTCATGAGTGACTTACCGGCTACTCGAGTGAATCAAGCGAAGGCATTTTCAATCGTCGGGACAGACTTTGGAGGCCCGTTTCGCATTAAGTTAGGTCCACACAGGTCTTCCAAAGTAGGTAAAGCATATCTCTGTCTTTTTGTCTGCTTCACAACCAAGGCAGTTCATCTTGAAGCAGTTTCCGATCTATCTTCTGACGCTTTCATCGCAGCTCTTCGTCGATTCGTAGGTCGACGCGGACGTGTAAACGTTATATATTCAGACTGTGGCACCAACTTTGTTGGAGCACACAATCAATTAGCTCAATTTTTACAAACCGCTTCTCACGCTAACCAAATCGAATTTCGTTTCAATCCCCCCGCTAGTCCTCATTTTGGGGGCGTTTGGGAAATTCAAATCAAAGCTGTCAAATCTCATTTGTATCGAATCATTGGTGACCAAACGCTCTCATTTGAGGAACTATCTTTACTTTTCGTACAAATCGAATCTTCTCTAAACTCTAGGCCTCTGTGCCCAGTAAGCTCAGATCCAAACGATTTGAGTGTTCTCACTCCAGGACACTTTTTAACGTTGGAACCGCTTACTTCTGTACCGGATCAGGATTTTACTACGGTGAACATAAATCGTTTAGGCCGATGGCAACTCATTCAGCGCTTTCAACAAGACTTTTGGAAGCGCTGGAAGGTTGAGTATCTACAATCGTTAATGCAACGTGCAAAATGGAATTCTCATTGCAAACCTCTAGACGTAAACTCAATCGTTATCGTGAAGTCGGAAAATACCTTTCCTCTGCATTGGCCTCTCGCTCGAGTAGTAGAACTGCATCCCGGAGCTGATAACGTTGTGCGGGTTGCAACAATTCGTACCGCGAACGGGTCTCTCTTCAAGAGACCATTAACAAAACTTTGCCCACTGCCTAATCAGTGTGATTAGGTAGTGTTCGTAACAAAACCCTTTCGTAGCTATAAGTTATCGTTTCTTTAGAATTAGCTTATCTTATTAAGTTTATCGTTAGTAATATTTTTGAAAATACAATAAATTGTATTTTGGTGGGCGGAATGTTTCGTAATCGTATATATAGCTTTAAATTTCGCGCACCTTTCATTTAATTCAAATCCCGATTTATCGATCGCTAGCGACATCTCACGGTGTCGCTGTGCGTGCACTCAAAGTCATTACGACTCGGAGCTCGAAGCAAAAAATATCGAGAAAAAAAAGACGACATCGGTTGAGCCTCGAGCGCGCATGGTCTCCCGCTAAATCAAAAAACCTACTTGCTGGACTTCATTTTCTTCCACAACAAGATTACACGTTATTAGCCGGCCGGCAAGTGTTTTGTTAAGTGTACAATCCAGTGTCCTAAAAACCAATCGAATCGGTCTTCGGTGTGAACCGACCGAGGCTGCTGCAGCTGAAGAAGCTCCACGCATCCAGAGCCGACACAATCAGGTTAGTGCACTGCATTGTAAGCGCATCTTAATCGGGTTTTGAATGTATAAAAAACCATTTCTAAATTCGTTTCCCCCGTTTGTGTCAAAACAATTCTCAACTTTACATCGGTTTTGGCACAGTTATGATTAGACAGGAACTCATGCCAATAATTATCGAGAGTGTCCAGTCTACGTTTGATATATTCCGCAGATTTTCTTTCCGCCCAATCTTTTTTAAAGTTTGTGTATAGCTGCTCAATAGCAGAGATGATTTGCTGCTGAGTAGCAATAATATCCTCCATCGTCGTCATGATCTCCAACGAAAAAAAAGGAAAGATCTTACTTGGTATTTGATGATCACGAGCTGTTCTGCTTGCTCTATACCTCCTGATAGTACCTATTGGTAAGTACCGATGCTGGATACCAAAATTCTTCGATAACTTCAGTCTGATTCACCTCACTTGTAACACAGAGTCACGTTGCTGTCCACTTGATATACGACACTGGTCACACGCGAGGTCCTCGAAGGACCAAAAATGTAGCAGAAGGCTACACCTTTATGATAAATGATTAGACAAATTGCTAGAAACTATTTATTTGGGAAAATTACAAGATATTGATTAAAATTATAAAATGATATGATAGTGAGTACACGACGCGGCGCGGTTGATGTCCGGTAGTGAACTGATTTAACATTAACGTATGCTTAACGCGCTTACGGAAACTGCTTACTATACAAATGTGCGGTTGCACCGTACAATCTACAATCTTCGTCTCTGCGTACTACTACCAACACCACCTAACAACATCATGTGTGGATTCTCAGCATACAAGAGCCATAGATAATGGTCCTTCGAAAACAACTCCTGAGTATGTTTTGTGTTCCTCGTAATGGTGGCGAATCGGTTGCTTGGCTTCCCACCAGCGGGATCCCCCAAGTTAATTGAGAAGGTGCACCTTGCGGGAGTGCGAGCGCACTGAGGCAGAACCGCGACCAGTGGAAAAGCTGTTGAAGTGAGAAAGAAGCAGTATTCAGCATTTCACAAGTAACAACTGACTACAACAAAGAACAAGTATTTTATTCGTGCATAACTAGGCATACCTATGAGGAAGTACCTATCAGGAAGATATACAGAATCTTCTAGCAGCAGAATAAAAAAGGAAACTAGAACGAACTATAGCAGAATCAAGAAGGAACTAGAACGTACTAGACCAGAATCAAGAATGAAGCAGGAGTGAACCAGTCCAGAATCAAGAAGGAAACATAAACAAGAACGAACTAGAGAGGAATCAAGAAATCAGCAGGAACATACTAGAGAAGATAACACGAAGGCAGCACAAATGAAGAAATCAGCACAGAAGAACCATGAAATAATTGTGAATGGGAAGGAAACATTAAATAACAATATTTGTATAGTTTATAACAAGAATGGAAGCTTGATGATTAAAAAATGTGTGCATTGCATTCCGTGTATTGCAACAAAGCCGTCGCGAACTTGCAATTATGCAAATAATGTATTTATTGAAACACGACAACGGAATCTGCGAACTGTGTAAATGTAATATAACTCTACACAGTACGACAAACAATACCTTCAACCGACAAGTATAAAAATATAGGTCAAATGCATCATTTATAACTATACTTCATACGAATACAACAAGAAAGAAACAGCAGCAAGGAGACAATAGAACTGTCGAAGAATTTTAGCATGAATATCAAGACCAAGATTTAACGAAGAAAAACCCTTTTATTAAATCAGAGTAAAGAAGAATTATGTTTTCAAAGCCAAAAACTAGCACCAAGCAACCGTCTGTAGTTGGTGCTGACGACGGCAGAAAATTGCTCGCTAACTTAAGAGTTTACGTATAGCGGTTTTATAAGCATATGATTACACTCGAGGTACTGGTATCGTGTCACGCGTAACTGAGGACGCCCGCCGTGTCGACCGCATGGGAACGAAGACAGCAACGTTTGCGAAGCCGGCAAGCCAGTTTCGCAGAAACCCGTACAGCATGCAGAAACAAGTAGGAGAGCGGAACTTTATGTTTATTACTGTTTGTTTACATATCATTTATTATTTTTTGAACATTGTACAGGCTGCTCTTTCTCACAGTAGTTGTTTTACCCCTTTTTAGGGTTGCCAATATGTACGGTTCAACCACCGTACATTTTCTGAGACGTTGCGACCTATTTGAGGCGCACCGCCGAGCATAGCAATAAATTCATATAAATATTTAAATATTAACATACATTACGTAGTAGTCGTTCAGTAGTCGCACAGTAACAACGTGGTGCTATATCATCTATCAAAGATGTAGTACGAGAAACAAAATAACATCTACTGAGAGCAAGATTCACCTACATCAATATTATCTGTTCTTCAATAAATATCTATCATCTGCAATCTTCGTCTCTGAGTACCACTACCAACACCACCTAACAACATCATGTGTGGACTCTCAGCATACAAGGGCCCATACGCACATACTGAAATCATAAATGAAAGAAGGTAATTTTATTACAAAATGGTTTTAAGTATAAACTATAAATAAATGAGTGAGCCGTTTTATTTTACCCGTAGTGTACGATGCGCAAACAAACCCCCAATCTTTTGTCGAGAGCTCACCACTCGTGCCGCCTCTAATGAGGAGGCCTTTGTTCAGCAGTCGACGTCTGTCGGCTGCTAAAGATGAATGATGATGATGAGGACCTAGCGTGTTCGCAAAACGCACGCGCGTGGTCGCCGGAGACTCCCGTCCGATGCCGCGATGTACCCGATGTTGTCATTGCAATAACCAGTGAACAGTAAGATTTCACCATGTTTTAATATAATTATGTACTAAACTGTTACTTACAATAACTATTAATCAAACTTGTTTAATTTCTTACAATAAAGACCTGATTATAATAGCATTAAAAGAATAGAAAGAAAGGAAACAACCACTTTGCCGAACATTCAGTGATTTAGGTGAATTTTCGGCCGTACGCCGAATATAATACGAATATTCGTCCCATCCGTCCGCCGAGCCCGTCCAACCCGAGCCAGACGGCCGGTCGGCGACAGACGTCCCACCGAGCCACGCGGATCCACCGACTGGACCTCGATCGGATGCTTGTATTGTAGGCATTAGGCAACCGTTTGACCACAGCGCTAGTCGTCGCCTACGGCATACAACGGGAGGAGATGAGGGGTCCTCTTCGAAGTCGCCGCCGTATTCAATAGAAACCTCAGAGAAAGTACCAAAGTAGTGGTATCTCCTCTAAGATAGAAACATAATGATTGAAAAAAAGACAAGCCTGCTGGCTGCTGAGTTTCTTGCCGGATCTACACAGTAGCGGTGGCTTTACGATCCGGTGGCAGTTTGGATCAAATGTTTTTTTTTTATGCCATTTCTTATCCTTTATTATTGACTTTCCTATTTTATTGACTTTGTCTTTGCTTTGATTTTGGCGAAACATTTGCCAATGTCGCTCGAATAAAAATGACACGTTTCACATACACAGTACAAATAATCGGGTAGAATTTAGGAATTTGTATATAGCCATATGGCTATATCGCTGGGTGCAAATAAACTATCAGGTGAGGTCGTGTTACTATTGGTTGTTAAACATCGCTTCGTTGTCGGCGATCTTCTGCTGCAGCGCGAGCGCGCCGCGCGTCAGGGCCTCGACCTCGCCGGCCCGCGCGTCGGCTTCGCGTCTCGTCTCGTCGAGCCGCTGCTGCAGTTCCAGTTTCTCCGTTTCAACATTCGCTACATAACCTTTGACGGTATTCATTTCCGTCATGATAGTCTCAGCTTCCTGCAAACACGACACAGCATGATGTACTCTCGGCTGGGACTTGCGGTCTGCGTCCTGCGGACGCCTGAGGGACTATTACTGCATTGCATATATATAGCGATCGGTCGGATACATACTTGATTTTTATCAGAGATTACTTTCTCGAGTCTCTTGTTATCCTCTGTCAAAATCTCCAGTTTTCTATTAATCTCTTCTATTGTTGTTCTAGCATCCTAAAAATAGATACCTGATTATTTATTAATTGTGCATACACACAAAGAATATAACAATACTTAAAAGGGTAATTCAATGCCGTGCATGACTGTAAAATAAGTGAATAGTAAGAAAATATATAAAACAAGTATAAATTACAAAAGCAAAGCCCAACTGCAAGCAAACAAAATGGACGTATAAAATTATATTGTTACGTGCGGGTGGGTATTAAAATGCCAATTAACGTAAAAGAAGATGTTATTCCACGTAGGTACACTCACACTGTATACACACAAGGCACAGTAGTCCGAGTCACACAGTACGTCTCAGTAGTCCAAAGTCTTCGCAAGGGTCACTGGTACAATTCTCTACGATCGCTTCCTTAAGATGTTTCCGCTGTCGCTTGTAAACACAAACTGTCTGGTTTTTTTTTTTTGGGAGGACTGTCGCTGTTGGCCGCAGATGGCCATTACAGCTTCACCGGACAAGACTGTCTGGACGCCACTATGCATCGGCTTATATAGCTAAATTAATAGAGGGGTGGAAACTTCGAGAAGGTAGACGTAAATACCTACTAGTCTAGCGTCTTCGCGAGCCGATACAATAGCGGCACTAGATCGAGAATAAACGAACAATAGGCGGGGGCAGTGAACCGAGAGCGAGCGAACTGTAGGTACATAAGCTAAGTACTTGCCGTATTTGACGGAACTACTTTCTATTGAGAAGTCTAGTTTTTTCGGTACGGATCGACTGTAGACCTATAGACTAACAATGCGTTTTGTGACCATTGCAATTAAGTAATAACTAAAGGAGTAATTAACACTTTTATCTCCCGGTCGTACACTACTTAGTTATGCTCGTCCCGAGCATCATTAGCTCCATAATAACGTGCCAATCTGTCCAGGTGAACTATCTTAGGTCAAACTCAAACTCAAACTCAAAAATCTTTATTTCAAATAGGCTTAACGCTAGCACTTTTGAAACGTCATTTTTTAAAAGCTACCACCGGATCACAACGTGGCCTCAACTGAGAAGATCCGGCAAGAAACTCAGCGGGCTTGTCATTTTTTCACTTTTTTTTTAAACATTGTTTTGTTACAAATGAATCGACATTAGCGATATTGTGTCCTGCCGTTCGAAACATAAAGCAAGGGAGAAAAGAAGAAAACAATAAATTACGACAAACTAAAAGGCCATAGGCCAGGTTTGCCTCGGGGTCCCTTCTTGATGCGGTAGGTGACGTCGTTGATCCTCGTAATAACAGTAAAGGTTTCGGAGACTTCCCTTATCTGCAAAGCGGATTGTGAAAAGACACTAGCGTTCCTTCATTGAAACCGTTGCTATTCGCATTTTGATCGTAGCTGGTCTTCATCCTCTCGCTGGTCTTCAGACTGTTCTCCCGTCCTCTCTTGTGTACTTCGTCGAACTGATTTTGAATATCGCACACATAGTCCGTAACGGGTTTAGGACTGTCAGGTGGGGTACCCGTTATTGCGTCCACCGGAAGTCTCATCTCTTGGCCGAAGTTCACCTTGGCTGGCGTGTTCCCCGTACTATCATGTACTGCAGAACGATACGACATCAGGAACAAAGGGATGTACTGATCCCAGTCCTTTTGATGATCATTCACGACCTTGGCCAAGTGATTCTCTAGAGTTTTGTTAAATCTCTCGACCATTCCGTCTGATTGCGGATGTGCTGGTGTCGTACGGGTCGTGTGGATCCCAGGAAGTTTTCACATTTCTTGAAATACGGCATATTCGAAGATACGTCCTTGGTCCGAATGAATTTCCATGGGTACACCAAATCGACATATCACCTCCTGGACCAGTTTCTTGGCTACCGTTATTGCTTCTTGGTTGGGTGTTGCGAACACCTCAGGCCACTTACAATACAGTACAAATACTCTTTATTGCACACAAAAGAAAGATACATTTGAAATAAAAACAATTAAATTCAGCAGTATTATTAAAGGAACCAGAGACCGTAGAGGAAGCTCTTTCAGGCCCAAAAGCAAAAGAGTGGAAAGATGCCATGGACAGCGAATATGAATCGCTTCTTCAGAATAATACGTGGACATTAGTAACTCTACCCGAAGATAAAAGAATAATCCCTTGCAAATGGGTTTATAAAATGAAAACCGATGCAAACGGTAAAGTTGTACGATACAAAGCAAGATTAGTCATAAAAGGTTTTATACAAAGGAAAGGAACTGAATATAATGAGATTTTTGCTCCAGTAGTACGGCATACCTCAATAAGATTTTTGTTAGCAATGGCTGTAAAAAAGAAAACTTATATATAGATCAAATGGATGCAGTTACAGCATTTTTGCAGGGAGACATATACTGAAATATATATGAATCAACCACCCGGCTATGAACACGGACATGAAGTCTGCAGATTAAATAAATCCATTTATGGCTTAAAACAGGCAAGTCGCCAATGGAATTTAAAACTCACTTCTGTATTAAAACAGTTGGGATTGAAAAGTACCTCTGTGGATCCATGTGTGTACTACAAAAATGATAATGGAAGCATTCTTTTTATATTGATATATGTTGATGATTTATTAATTTTTTATAACAATGTAGAGAAAGGCAATGAAATAAAGCAACAACTTAAAAGTAAATTTGAGATGAAAACGCTTGGACCTGTGAATCATTTTATTGGTTGGAGAATAAGTCAAAATGTGGCCAGAGAACAAATTCATATTGATCAGACTGCTTATATAGAAAAAATTCTACAAAGATTCAACATGACAGATTGTAATCCAGTTCATTCGCCCTGTGATCTTAGCTCCAAATTGATCAGCACAGGAGAGCAAAATAATATTGTTAGAAATGTTCCTTATCAAGAAGCAATTGGGAGTTTACTTTAATATCACAAGGTACAAGACCAGATATATGTTTTATAGTAAATAAATTGAGTAGCTTCAATAACAAACCAGAAATACAACACTGGCTCGCAGTAAAAAGAGTGCTGCGCTACATAAAGGGAACAAAGGATTATAAATTAACATTTAGTCAAAACAAAGAAGAAAGAAGAGTGTTTGGCTACTGTGATTCAGATTGGGCTTCAGACATTAACAGCCGGAGATCATGCTCTGGCTACACTTTTCTGTTTCAGGGTGCTTCGGTCTCATGGTGTTCTAAACGTCAGAACACAGTTGCGTTATCTACCATGGAGGCAGAATATATGGCACTGGCTACTGCCACACAAGAGGCTATGTGGCTAAGGCATTTAGAGTCAGAACTACATTGGAAGGTTACAGTTGCGCCTACCATAATTTATTGTGATAATCAAAGTGCAATCGAATTTGCAGGTATTGACTCTTACTGTGCTCGCAGCAAACATATTGATATAAGATATCATTTTCTTCGAGAGAGAGTTGTTGAAAAGGAAATTGAACTTAGCTATGTTGGGACTCAAGATATGGTTGCCGACGTACTTACAAAACCAATTTCTCAAAGGAAGACTGAGGACTGTTCCGTGGCTATGGGTTTGCAATTAAGAAGAGGATGTTGAAATAAATTAATTGCAACACTGAACTAAATACGCCATCTGCATGCAATTATGTGAATCTCTCTCTTGTACTGTACTGTTTGTCAAGATTAAAAGTTTTTGCTCAGTTTGCGTATTTTATTAATAAACTAGCTGACCCGCGTAGCTCCGCCCGCGCTTTTATTACATTTTGCTCCCATTTTCACCCTCCTCCCTAGATTTATCTCTCTCTCCATATCTCTCTCTCTTATAAAATAAATCTAATTATATGCTCTTTCTCTCCTCTCTCTTTTCCCTCCCGCTTCGGTTTCCGTCACACTCCCCCACTTCCTCTCCCTGTTGTCCCCTCTCTGAACCCTCATCCCCTCTCTCTTCTACGAACTTGCTCCTTCTCACGCCCCCATTACTCCACCTAACTCCCCCGATCCCTCACCCCATCACCCCCTCCTCGCATCCCCTCTCCCTCTTTCTCCTCTCTTGCACCCTCCTCTCGTTCTATATATCCTCGTCAATCATGGTATCAGCGGCACTAAATATACTTTATGACCTATTCTCAGACCTCCCCGATATGCACACAAAATTTCATACAAATCGGTTCACCCATCTATTTGATGACCTTGCCTTATGTTGCTTAACCTTAACCTAGCGGTATGAAATATACTGTATGACCTATTCTCAGACCTACCCGATATGCACTTTTCATACAAATCGGTTCACCCATCTATTTAATAACCTTACCTAACGTTGCTTAACCTTAACCTACCGGGATAAAAATCCTATGTCCGTTTCCTGGTTCTAAGCTACCTCCCACCAATTTTCAGCCGAATCGGTTAGGCCGTTCCTGAGTTATAAATAGTGTAACTAACACGACTTTCTTTTATTTAGCTAGATTAAAGTTCTATAATTCAATTCAATTCAATTCCTTTATTTGCCTGAATATTGTAAGATTAGGTGTTATTTACAATCAGAAGCCTAAGATATTGTGTATTGTATGTTCAATTTCACCGATAGATGGCGCTGTTCATAATTGTAAATCACGCTAACATCGTAAATTACTGTCTAATGATATTCGATAATGAAAGTTCTTAATGTTTCGCATCTTTTATTGTTGCGACTGTGATACAATACCTATACACTACCTGGACTTGGGGAGTTTCATTAAAATTTCATGAACGACAGATTTTACAGATTTTAACTTTTCAAAGATATAATGTCATATTGCTATCAGCAAAGTACTTAGAACAATACAGAAATCTAATGAAAATTTCCTGGGTGTACCGGACCGGCTTACCCCTTACAAAAATTTACCCTTCGCCACTGCCATATCTTATGCAAACTAAATGTCTGCTCAGTCCCTATTGTATATAGCGTAATAATACATATCTTAATGATTAACTGATCAGTCTATAATTACCCTATTCACATACAAAGGAAATTACGTGGTAATATGTGCAAGTAATGTTTCACTGCTTAGCCCCTATGAAACATAGCGTGATGTTTTATATACCAATTTATACCCCTACTTTTACACAACACATCAGTGAAAGTCCCATCAAAATCCATCCACGGGTTTTCGAATGATGCCTGGACAAACAGACAGACAGACAGACAGACAGACAGACAATAATTCCAAAAAAAATTGTTTTGGCCTCTATGTCGATAGTATAGTATCCCCACATAGAAATTTTGGAAAAATATTCAATGTACAGATCGAAGTCTCAGGAGACCGCCGGGCTGGTAGCTTTTTCTGCCAACGTATAAGCTTGGCCATACAAAGGGGTAATGCTGCCAGTCTTTTAGGTACCCTTCCCTCCCAGTGCGGCGACAACTTCGAGGAAGTTTTTTACCTAGTTTAAGTGTACATATTTGTAAATAAACTGTAAATATTTTGTTTCAATAAAAGATTATACGTGTTGAATTAAAAAAAAAAAAAATGTACAGAAAAAGTGCTCTTTGAGTTTTATTATAGTATAGATAGATAGTTCAGGAAATACATAAATTCTTTCGTTGAACATTAAACACTGAACAACAAGGCGGATTTATCTCTAAAGCGATCTCTTCCAGTCAACATCACACACAGTCGTTCCCGAACGCCCGGACTAACAACACGTTGCTAACATTTTATTCTAAGTTCATTCGCCGTAAACAGTTGGCATCATGAATTGTGCTTCGTGCAGCGAGAAATTTAATGACGGTGTGCATTGTAGTGCGTGCAAGAAATATTACGACTTCAATTGTGCGGGGATCTCCGAAACTAGCTTTCGAAGATTAAGAACCGAAAGAAGAAATTAATGGAAGTGTTCACCATGTCGTACGACAACTCCGAAAGCTTCTACTTCACTTAGTCAAGATCTTTCACTCGAAAAAATACTGACCAAATTGAACGAGATGTCTCTGGCACTTGAATCATTGCCCACTTTAACGGAAGATATAAAAGGCATTAAAAATAATATAACCAATCTCCAATCATCCTGTGATGAAGCATTTAAGAAGATTGATCACTTTGCTTCTAAGATCACCGAATTTGAATCCCGTGTCCAGGTGCTTGAGACTTCATTGGAAAGTATGGTTGACGCCAAATCCCAGATAGCAACTCTACAACGTAACGACCTTATCCGTAATCAATGGTCGCGGCTCAACAATGTGGAAGTTAAAGGTGTCCCTATGAAAAAGTCAGAGAATTTGTTCGATATTGTTGATAAAATGGGTTCTGCGGTTAATTACAAAGTTGCTAAAAATCAAATTAATTATATAAGCCGTATTCCCTCACAAAACAATAAGGATAAGTCGATTGTGATCAGTTTCCTTAATAGATATGTAAAGGAAGATTTTATTGCCTCAGCAAGACAATTGAAGTCACTCTGTACAAGTGATATCGGATACCTGGACAAGAATCAGAGAATCTACATCAATGATCACCTAACTCCAGAATATAAGCAGTTACTTACAAAAACCAAACAGCTAGCAAAGGATAAAGGGTATCAATATGTGTGGGTAAAGTTTTGTAAAATACACGTACGTAAGAATGACTCGTCGCACGTAATTACTATTAATTCTGTATCTGATTTAAACAAACTACATTAGTCTGTGTCCTTATTTTTGATTTATATCTTTTTGTATTCAATATTGTTTTGTTGCATTATAGAACTTTATTTTGTAATTTATTAATACTTATACTCCCTTCGATAAATAATTATACTCAAAATCTTTTAAAGTTATACCAAATGTTTGTGATACCAGCACTCATTAGTGAGCCTATTGTTAAAAGGTGCTACCTGGTGTTGCACGTTGCCGAGCTTATCTATACCGTTCCGTTCATAGTCCTACCATACTTAAATATATCTGTCTCTTTTGTTCTTATTAGTTGCATAACTTACTTACGCATCGAATGGCTACTCAAACAAATCGGAATGCATTCCTACGCATGCTTATTCTTATTCCGTATTTGCATAATAATTCAGCAGCCGTTTTTAATGTTTAATACCCGCTTTTATTGGTTTATAATTGCTATTAGCAGCCCATATTATTTAAATGTCATAGAACTTTTAATGAGCAGGAGTCAGCCGACAGTTTATTTGTATTTAGTTCGTATTAACCGCGATCGATCCAATTTTTATTTTATTTACAGTAATATAATAGCTATCTGTGCTCGTCACAGATATAACTTAATTTCTATATTGGTTTTGCTTTATTTTCATTATTATGGAGCTTAAAATATATTATCAGAATGTTCGCGGTTTACGAACTAAAACGTCTACTTTCCGACGTAATATGTATTTATGCTCATATGACATTATTTCACTAACTGAGACATGGTTAAACGAGAACATAATGGACACGGAACTTTTTGATAATAATTTTAATGTATGGCGCCGTGATCGCTGGTATGATCTCACTGGACAGTCGATGGGTGGTGGTGTGCTCTTGGCCACACGTAAGCATCTAAATGTTACCTTGCGCTCAGAGTGGAGTACGTCTGCTGAAGATTTATGGATTTCAATTCACCCTAAGGACAGTAATACAAACCAGTTACATTTATGTGTCTTATACCTATGCGGACAGAATAAAGGATTGAGTTTTTCTCAGCAATTGGCAAATTTTCTAAATAAAGTTCGTGACCTAATAATTGAGCATCCTGCAGATAGTTTTTTAATAACAGGAGATTTCAATATGAGCTCCATACAATGGTCACCAGATGATAATTTTAGCCACCTAACAGCGAGTAATATTCAGGGTCATAATGAACTTGATTTCATCGACGAACTTAATCTGTTAAGCTTATACCAATATAATCATGTAACTAATAAATATGGTAAACTTCTTGATTTAGTCCTTTCTAACAACGTTATAACAGTTACCGATTGTTTGTGTCCCCTTGTTTCTCCTGACCCTTATCATAATGCACTTGTGTTATCAGTAAATTACCAAGTACAAGATATGTTAAAACCAGCCCCCGTCCCTAGATTTTGTTTCTATAAGGCTGATTATAGTTCAATAAATACCGAACTTGCTAAAATTAATTGGTATAACATTTTATCCTGTATGCCACTGCCCGAAGCTGTTACGTTTTTCTATCAGACCATTGAATCCCTACGTGATAGATATGTGCCTTTAAAAACAATTCGCCATAGTTCATATCCAGTCTGGTACTCGCGAGCACTAAAAAAAGTTATAAAAGAAAAATATAAATACTATAAAAAATATAAGCGTTACGGAATGCTGGCAGATGCACTTTCTATGGATGTACTTCGTAAACGGGAAAAAGATTTGGAAGATCAGTGTTACAGAGCTTATATTCAATCGGTCGAGGACTCAATAAGCAAAAGCCCTAAACATTTTTGGTCTCATCTTAAATCATTGTCGAATTCAACTACTGTGCCTAGCAGCATGTTCTATAATGATAATAATGCAGCGTCTGGCCAGGAAATTTGTGACTTATTTGCACAGTATTTTCATTCTACATATCAAAATCTTGCCGACTCCTCTGCATCAAACTTAGTAGATTATACTGACAGTGTAGACGATGCTTTATCATCAGTTGCAATAAACGAAGGTATCGTTTTATCTAAGTTGAAAAATCTCGACGAAAAGAAGTCTGCAGGCCCGGATAAATTTCCCCCAATTTTCTTTATTAACTGTGCTGAAAATTTAGCACTACCTCTTTCCATCCTTTTTCAGAAATCAATAAGCACAGGTCACGTGCCAGATATTTGGAAGTCTGCTTTCGTTACTCCAGTTCACAAAAAAGGACCTAAAGATAATATCTCCAACTATCGCCCTATTTCCAAATTATGTGTAATAGCTAAAGTTTTTGAGAAAATTGTTTATGAACAAGTTTACGACTCACTAAAAGATGTTTTCCCTTCTTCTCAACATGGTTTTATTAAAGAAAGGTCAACTGTCACTAATCTTCTTCTATTTAATGAATTTCTAACAGATTCTATGGATAGTGGTGTACAGGTAGATGCTATTTATACCGATTATACCAAGGCATTTGACCGTATAGATCACAAATTATTAATTTTAAAGCTAAAAAACGTAGGTATAAAGGGCGATCTGTTAAGATGGTTCACTTCATATATCGACAACAGATGTCAAGCTGTAGTATTGGGTAATTACATGTCCAGGTGGATGAACGTACCGAGTGGAGTGCCGCAGGGCTCACTATTAGGACCTTTGCTCTTTCTAATATTCATTGCTGATATAGATAGCTGTTTTCTGAATTCTAGAGTATTAACTTTTGCAGATGATATGAAGATATTTAAAGCTATAACTGATTTAGATGATGCGCAAGGTCTTCAAGATGATCTTTCTCGTTTAGATGCCTACTGTATTAAGAACAAACTTGATCTTAATGTTAATAAATGTTCTAGTATAACTTTTACCAGGAAGAAAAAACCAATCATGTTTAATTACTCATTGAAAAGACTTAATCTGGTAAAAGTTAATCAAATTAGAGATCTTGGTGTACTACTTGACTCTAAGTTGCTATACGATGATCATATTAACAATATAATAAATAAAGCTTCTAAAGCCCTAGGATTTATTATGCGCTCTTCAAAAGACTTTAAACAAGCAAAAACACTCAAAATATTATACTCGACATATGTGCGCTGTCATTTGGAGTATGCTTCACAGATTTGGAACCCTAGATATGACATTTATATTAGACGTCTTGAAAACATTCAGAAAAAATTCATAAGATTTTTAAACTTTCGCACTCGGTCTTCAGTACGTGACTACTATCAATCTTGTATGAAACATCACTTTTTACCACTGCAGAAGCGCCGTGAAGTTATGGATATTGTTTATCTTTCACGTATAATCACATCGCACTCCATCGACTGCCCTGAGCTACTCGGGAAACTTAAACTGTATACGCCCAAACGAAACTATCGCCATAGTCCCTTGTTTGCCATCCATTCAGTGTCTACTAATTATCGACAGAACAGTTTTTTCATTCGTGCCTGTACCAATTATAATGAACTTATTCGTAATCACGATCTTGATATAACTTGTACCAGTCCTGAAGCGATGCGTAGGAAGCTAAACTGTATATTCTTTGAAAAATCATAACAGAATTCTCACTAATGGGTATTGATAGAGTTATTGCAATGTGTGTCTACTTTATATTTCGTTATTGAACAGTTCTATCATGTATATATTGTTACTATAAGTGGAGACTTGTCAATGGCTCTTTTGTTACTAATTTTACATTTTTCATATTGTTATTCTTGTAGCCGATAGTCTTCCTAATAAATAAATAAATAAATAAATAAACATTGGGGTACAGGACAGAGAATTCTTATGGGCAGGTGCAATTATATGAGTAAATTAAGTGGATTAAAAAAAAAGAATTAAACTACATATTATAATATATTATGATAGACTAATACATATCTATTACCAAGAAAGTGAGAGAAGATCAATAGCTATAAACCATTATTGAAGGGAGAGATAGTACGATGTAACTTGAGTTTTAAAGGATAGTAGACTCTGAGCTCGTCTTATATGTACTTACTTCGTCTTGTATGTCACTTACTGAAGTAATCCTGCACTACTATTATGTACTTGTTCCCATCGTCAGTCTGTGGAAACGGTCCAGCTAATACATCAATCGCCATGCGCTCCCATGGTGCCCCAACGTTGTACAGCTTCAGCTGTCCCTTTCTTCTGGTTTGCTGGCCTTTTATCGAGGCACAAGCAGTACATTTACGGCACCAATCTTCGACATCTTCACGGCATCGTAGCCAGTAAAACGGCTGTCTGACTTTAACGAGGGTTTTCTTGACTCCACGACGGCCACCAGAGACACCATCGTGGACGTGCCGTAGAAGAGGTGCCACCATGACTCATGGTATTACCACTTGCATAGTGACTTCCCTTCCGTCGTTGGATTCCCATTTTCTGCACAGCAGATTGCCTTCCAGAACTAAGCTGTCCCACTGAGCCGAATAACTCTTAGTAGTCGCGCTGCAGCAGACACATCCTTCCATAGGGGTTTGTTTCCACTTTGCTTCCAGCGCAGTGTAGGTCCAAGGTCATCATCTTCCTCTTGTGCCTTCTTCATATTGGGCCCAGTCCACTCGTCGTCTAAGCCATGTATCCTTATAAGCTTCATTTCTTCTCGGGCTTCATTTTTACCAAAATGCTTGCAGTCGTCAGCGCACGGTCTTCGTGACAGAACATCCGCGTTATTGTGTCTTTTTCCACTGCGATGCTCGGTTACAAAGTGGAACTCCTGCAACCTTGCTACCTGTCTCCGGATTTTTAAACTGTAACAACCACTTTAATGCGGCATGATGGGTTCCAAGGGCTTTTTCTTTCTATATCACGCCCGTGCGCAGCTGATGCCGGTCGCCAGTTAATAAATAAAATACAACGTGGTGTAGGGTCCGAGTGCAGTGCAGATATGTAATAGGCACTATTTAGATTTCTGTGGGCCCGAACGAAAGATCGGCAAGTTCGCGCTCACCTGCAGGTCGGCGCGCGCTCGCTCGCGCTCCGCCGCGGCCTCGCCCGCCAGCTCGTCGCGCCCGCGCCGCGCCTCCGCCAGCGCCTCCTGCAGCGCCGCCCGCTGCGCCGCCGCCTCGCCCAGCCTGCGCACACGGGGCGGCTGTATCCCTGCCTGCTCGCGACCGGACCGCGCCGCGCTCACTCACTCGTGCTCCCGCGCGGCGATCGTCTGCTGCATGCGCTCGAGCCGCGCGTCGCGGTCGCGCGCGAGCCGCGCCGCCTCCTCCCGCAGCGCGGCCAGCGCCTCGTCGCGCTGCAACAGATCACGGTCGGCGGTGGGGGGGAGTGGGGGGGGGGGGGAGCGACGGGGCTCGACGAGCGGCCCTCACCTGGCGCACGCGGCGCGCGCACGCGTCCAGGCCGGCGGCGAGGTCGGCGCGCGCGGCCGCCAGCTCGTCGCGGCGCGCCTCGGCCTCCTCGCGGCGGCGCGCCTCGCCCGCGACTGCAACGAACGGGCGGTGTCGGCGGTCGGTGCGCGTGTACGATGGGCAGGTGCAGGTGGCAGGTGTACGCACGTGCGGCGGCGTGTTGTCTCGCGAGCAGCGCGGCGCGCAGGCGGTGTCGCGCGGCGGCGGCGGCGCGGGTCCGCAGGCGCGCGGCGGCCGCGCGGTACGCGTCCCGCAGCGCCGCCTGGTCGGCGCGGCAGCGCGCCACGCCGCGCCGCAGCCGCTCGCCGTACGCCTCGAGCGCGTCGCACATGTCGCGCGTGCCGCTCACCCTGCGCCGGAGCGGGCGGCGTCACAGGCGGCGCGCGGCGTGACGCGACGCGACCGCACCGAACATTATTCATATGAAATCCTACGAGACGGACCCGCGAGGGTGCGACGGGGCCCGATCGCAGTGTAGGTACTTTTATTTAATACTAGCTGACCCACGCAGCTCCGCCTGCGCTATTTTTACGTTTACTAAACTTTTAATAACAGATATTCGCATCGAATACATAACCTCCTTTTTTATAGTCGGTTAAAAACTGGGACCCACTTTTTACTTGCTCTCCGAAGCACGGACCCGTTTAGTTCAAATGGCGTTAAACGGTCACCCATCTATTTAAAGACCTTACCTAACGTTGCTTAACCCGATCGACTACAAAACCTTGATAACAACTCTCTATGAGTGTTCTCTTACTAATATTTATTATATTATAAAGAAAAATTGATAAAATCAGACCAAGCGTATAACCAAGTACCCATGTTGACTTTAATCCCCTCTCCGAAAAGAACCGTGCTAGATTACGGGATAAAAAGTATCCTATGCCCTACCTCGTAGTAAGACCTCAAATCATGCCAAGTTTCATTTGAATCCATTCAGTAGTTTCGGCGTGATGCGCAGCCGTGATACAGACAGACAGACAGACAGACAGACAGACAGACAGACAGACAGACAGACAGACAGACAGACAGACAGACAGACAGACAGATAAAAATTAAAAAAATTACATTTTCGGCTTCAGTATCGGTTATAGAATGCCCTCCAAATATAATTTTCAAAATATCTTCAATGTACAGAATTGGACCTGTTACAGTTTTATTATAAGTATAGATAACTAGAGCCCGATCTACTCGCATCGTGCACGAGAGCACGTACGCATGAAATGAACGCGATACGCTCTATCGTTTGCGTATCGTGAAACGAGAAACGTTAGATTGTGAAAGATTAAAAAGTACTTAAGGCCTTAATAACTCTGAACGACCTTGAGCATTTGAGCCCGCGGAACCCCGCCGCCGACGTCAACGCCATCTAGCAATTTCACTCGGTACTGCTTACACAAAGTCTAAATTTGTTCGAAGAATAAGAAACTGCAGAGAGAACAAACATTTTAAGTAGGATATTGCCTATTATTGTAACGCATCACTGAGTCTTATCATGTACACACGATTTAAAGCGTTTTTAATTCCAATGGACGGTTTGCTGCTGGAGCTTACAGTAGGCTATCATGCAAGTGTCTGTGCTTGATGTGTTTTTTTTTATATGCACAGTTTAAGTAATTTAAATTGTGTAATATTCAACCTAGTGGTAGTATGTCTTTATTAAACCTAGTGATGAGAATAACAAGATGTTCGCCTGATGGTAAGCGAAACGTCTGCCTATAAACAACTGTATAGTTATTCTCTTGAGCCCAGTAATTTCACCAACTACAGTGCCATTCACACCGGAACAAGGCAATCTTTACACTATATGATTTTTGACACTGCGATTGTACATTTCTACCGGATGGTCTCTTGCACAAGGGACCTACTATCCTACTAACAATATAGTTTTACAAAGTAATTAGTGGTATTAGTAAAATAAAGTATAGTAGTTAAAAAATATGTTCAATGTGTCATTTTGTAGTGTGTGTATTTGGGAGCGTTTAGTATGAGTGAGCTGAGCATGTATGTCTAAAGAACGTATGAGAATACATGATATGCAATGCAATGCAATTCCGATTGTTTGTTATAGATATTTATGATTCATACAGATCGGATAAAATAATTTGGAGGAACATAAACGATATGGAAGAATTTAACTGGTGAAAACCATAAAATCGACATCTTCCGTTATACCTACTCTAACGAATATGAACCGATTTCAATGAGTTTCTTCATTTGTGAGGCTAATCTACTACAATGGTATCATACCAAGTTCATCACGACGATTTATGAATGAAAAAAATACTAATAAATTATTTTAAAAAATTAACCCGACCGATTGTAACCGATGGATGCAAATAGCCAATTGTCGTTCATTGTGGCGTTCTAAGGGGGAGGCCTATGTTCAGCAGTGGACGTCTTCCGGCTGATGATGATGATGATGATGAACCCGACCAGTATACAGCTCACTAAAAAATATAAAATTATTTGGTGCTAAATTTATACAGTAGATATGTACGCTCGCGGTCACGAACGGTAGCACCTTTAGGACGAGAATCGCTTGCACGAGCCGGCCCGAAATACGTGCGGACGAGATAATCACACGTAATGTTTGTCAAACGATTTTGATTGAATACTGGTACACCGTCCGCGATTGTACGTATAACTAAACACCAACTTTAATCATGTTTAAAATACTTTATACTTTTTAGTGTGCTGTCTATTGAAGTGCTGTTTTTGATTTTTTTTTTATTGTTTTTTTAATGTTCTATTCAAAGGCTAATTGAAACCCCCGATCAAAAACGAGGGGAGTTATAACTTTGACGCCTATGTCTGGCTGGAAGTGTCTGTCTCTCTGTATGGCTGGCTGTGGCATCGTAGAGCTCCAACCAGTGGATGGATATGAATGCGGTTTTTTTAAAGCTAGTTTAAGCGAGATGGTTCTTAACTATGTTTCATGAAAATCGGTCCAGGTGTTAGAAGACCATCAGCTCTTTTCCAAGTCGAGGTAGGGATATTTCGTATATAGACATCTTTCTTTATTTCTATTAGTCCAAATGATCTGAAATTTAGTACATATATAAATCCGATAATAGTAAATAAAATGGTAACCTTCACCAGGGTCTGATGATGATCAGCAAGAAGGTGGAAATAGGATCTAGGCCCCAATAAACGAAGACTCATCCAGTTTGGGCTCGTGGGATAGTTCTCAACGAGTAGTTGCTAGAAGAATGGAATTCAGGGTCTGATTATGGAGCAGGAAGGTGGTCACAGGATCTCTGCACCAATAAACGTAGACCTACTGAGTTTAGGCTCGTTGGGCTGGTCTCGATGAGTAGTTGCTAGAAAATGATGATCAGGGTCTGATGATGGACCGGGAAGATGGCCAAAGGATCTCTGCACAAATAAACGTAGACCCACCGAATTTGGGCTCGTCAGATATGTCTCGACGAGTAGTTGCTAGAAAAACGGTGATCATTGTCTGATGATGGAACAGGTTGGTGGTCACGGAATCTCTGTATCAATAACCGCATTTGGGCTCATTGCGTACGTCTCTACGAGTAGCTGCTAGAAAAATGGTGATCAGGGTCTGACGATGGAGCAAGAATGTGGTCACGGGATCTCTGCACGAATAAACGTAGACCCACCGAATTTGGGTTCCTTGGGTAGGTATCACGAGTAGTTGCTAGAAAATGGTGATCTTCCGATGGGGGTCTGATGATAGAGCAGGAAGGTTGCCAAAGTATGAGGTGACGGGCCCGTTGGTCTAGTGGTTAGACTCCCTGGCTGCTACTCGATGAGTTGTGGGTTCGATTCCCCCACGAAGTGTCTGGGTGTTATTTATCTAATTAAGTATGTATTTACAAAAAAAAAATTTAATATCAGTTGTCTGGTTTCCATAGTACAGGCTCTGCCTAGTTTGGTATCGGATAACTGTGTGTGAATTGTCCCAAGATATTATTGATATTATTATTAACGATCTCTGCACCAAAAAACGTATACCTACCGAGTTTGGGCTCGTTAGATATGTCTCGACGAGTAGTTGCTAGAAAAATGGTGACGAGGATCTGATGATGAAGCAGGAAGGTAGTCACGGGATCTCTGCACCAATAAACGCAGACTCATTGGATAGGTTGCTATGAGTAGTAGGTAGAAAAATAATGATAAGAGTCTGGGGATGGGAGCAAGCAGGACGGTGGTAACAGAAACTCTGCTCCATAAAATGTAGGACCCATCGAATTGTAAATCGATAGTTAAATCTTGCCGAGTAATTACTAGACAGACACTGATCAGGGTAATGGCGCAGGAAAGTCATTTTAAGAGTTCGTTCACCCATGTCGGGGTTTATTATCAATATATTTTTAAGCCAATCTAGTAGGCCGCAATGTCATCTATTAGTCCGCGATCTAATCCAGCAGGCCACGATACATTCATCGGGAGGGTGGGACCCAGTTGTACGCATGAGCTATGGAGTTATTTGAATGAATTGAGCGCCATAATATTATAGACTGGAATAGAATTTTATTCCACACAGATTACATACTATTTGGTACAGCAAATTTAACTATAGTATAGAAAGCACGTCGTCTGTGTGAAACAGAGCTCCCTCTGTCTGTATTATATGTTTTGTAATGTAGTTTGGCGGTATAAAATTGTATTTCATGAGTTTAGATAAAGTAGTGTTTGAAACTCCTATTGTGCAGCTGTTTCATATACTTACTATTAACCAATAATAATAAATAATCATGTCTGATTATTATACATGCAAGTATGTATAATCAAGCAGAGAATAAAAGAAGTCGGTTAATAATCACAAATTGACTTTTTTCATAGACTTTGGAAGTTGTATATCGCAGATATCTTCAAATTATAAAATGTCAAATTATTCAAAAATGGTTGATATTTGCAAATGATCTCTCCTACAAACCCTTAACGGATTGCTGTGATATTTACCAGTAACCCTGTATATACAGAATTCTAGATTATATGAATAGAACATTAAATATGGAACACAAAAATATTATGAACAAAAGATATATTATATACTAGCTGACTCGCGCAGCGCCTGCCGAGCTCTTTTACGTTAGCTAATTTTTAATAGCATACATTTGCGTTGAATACATAATCTCCTTTTTTTACTTGCCCTCCGAAGCACGGAGACGCTTACTTCAAGTGGCATTAAACGGTCACCCATCTATGTAATGACCTTGCCTAAAGTTGCTTAACCTGATCGATTGCCAAACATTGATAACGACTGTCTATGATGGGCTTCTATTTTTTTTATAGTATTAGATACATTTCTGTTGTATACATAACCTACTTTTTTAAAGTCGGTTAAAAGCTGGGACCCACTTTTTACTTGCCCTCCGAAGCACGGAGACGCTTACTTCAAATGGCATTAAACGGTCACCAATCTATGTAATGACCTTGTCTAACGTTGCTCAACCTGATCAATTGCCAAACATTGATAACAGTTGTCTATGACGGGCTTCTCATTTTTTTATAGTATTACATACATTTGTGTTGAATACATAACCTACTTTTTTAAAGTCGGTTAAAAACTGGGACCCACTTTTTATTGCGTTCCGAAGCACTGAGACGCTTACTTCAAATGGCATTAAACGGTCACCCATCTATGTAATGACCTTGCCTAACGTTGCTTAACCTGATCGATTGCCACACATTGATAACAACTGTCTATGAGTGGCTCCTTATGTTTAATAGTATTAGATACATTCGCGTCGAATACATAACCTTCTTTTTTAAAGTCGGTTAAAAACTGGTACCCACTTTTTACTTGCCCTCCGAAGCACTGAGACGCTTACTTCAAATGGCATTAAACGGTCACCCATCTTATGTATTGACCTTGCCTAACGTTGCTTAACCTGAACGATTGCCAAACATTGATAACAACTGTCTATGACGGGCTTCTCATTTTTTTATAGTATTAAATACATTTGTGTTAAATACATAACCTCCTTTTTTAAAGTCGGTTAATAACTGAGACTCACTTTTTACTTGCCCTCCGAATCACGGAGACGCTTAATTCAAATGGCATTAAACGGTCACCCATCTATGGATTGACCTTGCCTAACGTTGCTTAACCTGATCAATTGTCACATATTGGATTACAACTGTCTATGAGTTTCTCTTTATTTTTAATAGTACCTATTAAATACATTCGCGTCGAATACATAACCTCATTTTTTAAAGTCGGTTAAAAACTGGGGCCCTCTCCCAAGAGAACCGTGATGAATTACGGTATTTAAGACCGTTCCGAATTCACAAACCGACGTCACCCACCGCCGGCCCCAATGCATTGGCATAGTTTTCTTAGTCTTTGCGTACTTAAAAAGTTAATTTATTTCCAAAAAAATATTTACCGTTACTAATGTATAGATATTAGCTAAACTAAGTACTACTATTAATTTCAATATTTACAAATGCGCATAAACTCTTTAAAAAATTAAATGAGTTTAACAATATTGCTCCAACACCGACGTGCAGTCCTACCTCGACAACGCCGCGAAGCGGACTGAATCAGAGCTCGGAGCAGGCATACTTGCGCAGATGTATTAAATTTTGGGAAAAATAGATATTTCTCTAGTAAAATACGGAATAAAAATAAATCTTTCAAGTAAAGACATTCGTATTTTCAAGACCTTTTTTCCTGTGTAAACGCCAACACCATAGCTTGAGCGGTTTTAGAGAACATTTGCAAATTATGACATAAATAGGTCCTTTTTAGATTTTTTTTTCCTAAAAAGTGGTTATCAAAAATAATTTTTTATTCAAGTAAACGTATTTATCGAAACTTTAACTAACGTCTTATATTTTTTCTATACAGATTAAATTAACAGTTTTTGTGAACATTTAACTTAAAATAACAAGAATTCAGGCATTTCACCGTTATTAGCGCCTTAATTAAAGTTTCAAAAATTGTGAGGAACAGTACCTTATCTCGGAAGTAGGAATCTGTTAATTCTACTAAAAACGTTTTGCCTGTTGTTGACGGCAGAACCACGTTGAACAAAGCGGAACCCTAAGCGCGGCTGGAGCCCCTCCCGCGCCTCAAGTAGCGCCCCTGCCGCGAGCTAGCGACGGCCCCGCTGCGTACGCGATCGGCGCGCCCGCCAGTCTGCGTCTGGCTCGGATCCGGGATACCCGCGCTCGTTTTGTTCTTGCCCGATGTGCGATTAGCAATATTTTGGTGCTTCTACGCCGGATTTGGGTATTTTACGCGGTAAAGAAGTGAAATAAGTTAAAATCCGAGTAAAATCAGTGTTATAAAATGTCCCTTAACAGCGAGCGCGGTAGGTCAGGCGCAGGTTCAACGTACAGCCACCATACCAGCGAAGCAGCGAGGCTGCGCTTGGAGTATGAGGCGGAGCTGGAGCTTACGCGGCTACGAGAAGATCTGATAGTCAAGAAGAAAGAGATGCTAATCGCGGAGTTAAAGGAAGACGAGGAAAGAAGAGAGTTGCAAGAGGGAAATAGGACAATAGACGAGGTAGGAGCATCAATTGAGGATCGGAAGTCAAGTTTACGTGAGGACGATACGATGAGGAGCAGAGTGGAAAATTGGATAGAATCGCGAGAGCACGTGGGCGAAGTACCACCGGCACCGCGTGGCAACGCGCGACCCAGCGAAGAGGGCGCGGTCAAAAATGCCGTCGATAGGCTTGCGAACATTCTCGAAAACATGGCGTCGAAATCTGCACCACGCCAATGCACAGAATTACCAATGTTTGCTGGAGAACCCGGAGGATGGTTATTGTTTAAAAGAAAATATGTGGAAACAAATAAAATTTATAAATTCTCAGACGTAGAAAATATATTGAGATTACAGACCGCATTAAAAGGCGAAGCACGTGTTGCTGTAGAGGACCTGTTGTGGGCAGGTGCTGATCCAGAAGAAATCATTAATGTACTGGAAGAAGAGTTTGGGCATCCAGTTCATATTTTGAATCAGGCGATTGGAAAGTTACGTAATATGCCACCGCTTACGGATGAGATCGAAGACCTAAGACGGTGTTGTGCGGTGTTAAGAAACTGCGTGGCAGTCCTAAAGAACTTTGAGGCCGAAGGTTACCTGCAAAACCCACAGCTCGCTGATGAGTTAATCAGTAAAATGACACCAATACAACGTGCCAGCTATAGCGATTTCGCGTATCGTGCAGACCGGGAGAGACATCTGAACTTGCGTATGTGTCCTAACTTGTGCATAATATTAGAATTTCTCAGTTATCAGGCAAGAGCAGCGTCCTATACGATGCCGCTCGTGCCCGACCAGCAGCGGCAGGCACCGCCACCGGCCAGGAGCCGCGCCGGCGGCGTAGGCCCGCACGAGAAGGAGCGACGCCACGAGAGGTCGCCGCCGCAGCCACCGCGGCAGGCCAGCCAGCGCTTCGTGCGTCCGCACCTGCCACCGCCGCGCTACCATCAAGTACACGCGCACGCTGAGGTACACCGGAGGCACGAGGACCGTAATGAGGTAACAAGTTGTATTTATTGTGAGAGAACCCATAATCTGGCAGACTGTGAGAAATTCCAGAGAGAAGATGTAGAGAAGAGATGGGAGTTTGCCAGAGAGAGACGTTTATGCTTTAAATGTTTTGGTGAGCACTCTAGGAGAATGTGCAAAGCTAAACGCTGTTCGATATGTACTTATGGGCATCACATCTTGTTACACGTAGAGAAGAAGGTTGACCTCGTGCCAGAGACTGAAACTGTGTCAACAGTTGGTCTAGTTTGTTCCAAGTCATTGCTTAAAATATTACCTATCACTGTTGCATATGATAATATTAAGATAAATACTTATGTCCTATTGGATGATGGCGCTTCAGTTTCACTTATAGACAATACTCTTGTACCAAACTTGAAAGGACAGAATATGCCATTGAAATTAATGACAGCAGGAGGAATTATCGTTGAAGATAAGGAGTCAAGAATTGTCAGTGTTGATATAAAGGGACCCAACAATGATGTTCACAGAATTAAGTTAAGAACTATCAGCGGACTGCGACTGCCACCCCAGACCATTCCGGAGAAGTTGATATCGGCCAGCCGACATCTGGACGGGCTGGGCTGTGAGGAGATGCGGGATGCGAGGCCACTGGTGTTGCTCGGGCAGGACCACTGGGAGCTTCTCATCGGCCGGGACGTGTGTAAGGGTAAGTCAGGCATGCCAGTCGCATCTAGGACGAGTCTAGGATGGGTGATGCACGGTCCTGTTGCCAATGCTGACAACGTTGCAGAGGTAATAAATTGCTGTACCGAGATACATAATTTAGTTAAGTCACAGTTTGAGTTAGAGTCTTTAGGTATTGAGGAGAAAAATAGGAGACACATAGAGAATGATCGTGCCTTGGAGATTCTTAATACCACTTCTCACCTCAGGACGAATGAGTGGGAAGTGGGATTACTATGGCGTTCAAGTCAGGTTTGCATGCCTGATAATTACGATTATGTAAAAAAGAGGCTATTTTCAGTAGAAAAAAGGATGGATAGTGATCCTGAATATAGCCAGGCATACTGTGCACAAGTGAATAGGTTGATTGATAATAAATATGCACACAAAGTAGATACACCTATAGAGTCATCATCACCCATATGGTACCTTCCCCACTTTGGGGTAACAAACCCAAATAAGCCAGGGAAATTAAGGTTGGTATTCGATGCTGCAGCCACCTATAGGGGAGTAAGTCTCAACGATCAGCTGCTCAGTGGACCTGTTTTATTAAATTCATTACTAGGAGTTTTATTTAAATTTAGAAGTAAGCCCATAGGAGTGACAGCTGATATTGCTGATATGTTTCTACGAGTAAAGATTAGAGAGGATGATCGGGGAGCTCAGTTATTTTTGTGGAGAGGTCAGGATAGGATGATGGAGCCCGAGATCTACATGATGAGTTCGATGATATTTGGAGCTACATCTTCCCCTTCTACAGCGATTTATATTATAAATAAGAATGCAGATAGGTTTACTGAGGAATATCCAGAGGCAGTACGAGCGATTCATGATAATCACTACGTCGACGATTATTTAGATAGCATGACGACTGTGGAGCAGGCAGAGAAGCTGATAAAGGAGGTGACACACATCCATAGTCAAGGTAACTTTTTTATTAGAGGCTGGGTAACCAGTTCATCGGAATTAAACAAGAGATTATCTACTACTGCACCAGACATAGTGGAGATGAAGTTGCTGGCAGGTGGTGAAGAGAGATCTCTAGGAATGATATGGCGCCCTGGAGAAGATAATATATCCTACGATTTAACGTTTAAGAAGGTAAGTAAAGATATTGTAAGTGGTAAGACTATACCGACTGTCTACGCATCTGCTTACCCCTA
The DNA here is from genome assembly GCA_911728495.1 of Furcula furcula. Classification (NCBI taxonomy): domain Eukaryota; kingdom Metazoa; phylum Arthropoda; class Insecta; order Lepidoptera; family Notodontidae; genus Furcula; species Furcula furcula. The sequence goes on from OU452253.1 coordinate 26,779,042, forward strand.
TAAACGCATTGCAACACCACAGCGTCAAGAGTGAAGGGACCGACCGGAGGACGCGACCATTCGCCGTTCACTCACACATTCATTCGATCGCCTAACGGACACCACGCGCATACGAATTTATATCATTTTAAATATTTGTAAAAATCACGAATTATACGCATTAGCTATCGAAGAGGACTTTTAATCATCATAAACAAGATTTGGACCTTCAAGAACCGGATGCAGCAGAAGGAATCGGCGTGACCAGCATAAATCGGACGCACGAGACCGACATTAAAGGCATCATCGAGACCAGCATAAAACGGTCAGGCCAATCAATCCATTATTTCCCACATCATTTTTCATAATATTCCATGTTCAGTGCTTTATTTGTGATATTAGTGTATAGCGTAATAAATACCGGGCGCGAGTGACATTGCAAATACCTATCCAAAGTTAATATTTCATCGCCATCTTTAGTGTGCTTAAATAAGTTGCTTTGGGAAGTATCGTCGTCTTTCACAAACCATAATGAGCAAAAGCAAGCAAACTTCATCATCATCGGACACCAGTGATGATGAGATGATTAGGGAACTTAACACTTCCGCTGCTAAGCAAAAATCGGGCGCTCGGCGTATGCGGTTCAATATAGACAAAGTGAGTTTTGCGCACAGCCGTTTGCTCAATCAACGCGTGTGCTAACCGTCTAACACGTTCGAGTCGGGCGTGTCGCGATGGCTATGCGCATCGACTCACTAGTATAGTCGGCCGGTGGCATTACGTGTATGCGGCTTCGACTAGACAAGCGAGTTCCGCCGAGACACGACGGCTATGCGACTGGTAGTGGCCAGGGAAGTCGAACGCGTAGCACAACGGGTGTGCGAATTAACTATCGAGGGGAGTCTGTCAAACTAAAACAGCAGTGCGCATTGCCTCACGTGGCTAGTTTATAGTTTAGTGCTTTCAGTTCGAATATTTACGAATCAATGTATTTGTGTACCTATTCAGTTTTAATTCAAATTCAAAATTACTTTTATCATTTCGCATAGCCCTTACGAGAGCACTAATCGATATACTATATATCGATGGCACTTATACATTATTGTCAAGTTTTTTTGAAATACCACAGGATTGTGATCCTGTGGTATTTCAAAAAAACTGGCGCGGCCTCTACTGAAAAGTTTTAAATTAAAATTATGCTCTATTATTATTACCAATAATGATGTTAGACTAATTTTATTAAAAAAAAGTGGATTCTTTTTTGGAAATTTATGAAAAAGCCGATCAAAAATTTCAACACTAGAATGTTCAGAATCATGTACTGGATCCCTGGTATCGGTTTTCGGTACGATGTCCCTTATACCCCGTATAAAGGAAATGTGCGGGGGGTTATTTCGAATTTCAAATGATGATGGTGATGAAAATGTGAATGATGGTGATGATGTGTTATGATGATGATGAAAATGTGAAAGATGATGATGATGGATAGTGATGATGTGTGATGATGGTGATGAAGGTGTGAATGATGATGATCATGATGAAAGGTGGTGTGTGATGATGATGGTGATGAATATGTGGATGATGAATTTTGATGATGGTGTTAAAGATGTGTATGGTGATGATGATGAATAGTATTAAAGATGTGAATAATGATGAAGATGATGAATGGTGATGATGTGTTATGATGGTGATGAAGATGTCAAAGATGATGGATAGTGATGATGTGTGATGATGGTGATGAAGATGTGAATGATGATCATGATGAATGGTGATGTGTGGTGTTTATGTGATGATGGTGATGAAGATGTGAATAATGATGATGATGAATTTTGATTATGGTGTTAAAGATGTGTATTGTGATGATGATGAATAGTGTTAAAGATGATGAATGGTGACGAAGATGTGAATGATGATGATGATGAAGACGATGAATGGTGATGATGATTTACATATGTAGACTTGAAAAAAGACACGATATACTTAACTCAATTTGTAAATAAAATTCGTTGATCCACCGATCGGTTATCGTTAACGAAAAGACTAAACTAGTTTATGCCCAATTAGACCACAAAGTATAGAATAGATCTATACTGTCTTGTTTTAGTCGAATGTAACACTTTCGCTGCTAAGCAAATATCGTATGCGCACGACGTATACGGCTCAATATAGGCAAGGTGAGTCTTGCGCACTGCCGTTTGTTCAATCAACGCGTGTGCTAACCGACTAACACGGTCGAGACGGGCGTGCCGCGACGGCTATGCGCATCGACTCACTAGGCTAGTCGGCCGGTGGCATTACGTGTATGCGGCTTCGACTAGACAAGCGAGTTCCGCCGAGACACGACGGCTATGCGACTGGTAGTGACCAGGGAAGTCGAACGCGTAGCATAACGGATGTGCGAATTAACTATAGAGGTGCGGCCGTCGAACTAAAACAGCAGTGCGCATTGCCTCACCTGGCTAGTCTAAACAATAGTGCTTTCGGTAGGTGCTAGTTTTCAAAATAAAGTAAATATTTAAGCATCAATGTACTTTATATTCAGTTTTCGAATTGTTATTGTAAACTACGTTAAATAATTATATCATATTTATTTATATCAATTTCTGATTGATATAAATAAATATGATATAATGATATAATGGTGACGGTTGTATAGAAGTCTGGTCAAGTGGTTCAAGGGAATGGTCTTTTCATCGGCCTGCATCTGAACTTGTCTGATTCACTTGAATTACTTATAGTTGTAATTTATATATAAAATCTATGTAACTTCTACATATATTCACACTTTATGCAATGGACCGACCAAAATTAAGAGCGGTGGGTGGTCCCTTGCATGAGTGCACCGATTCAGCAAACAGCGAGAGATGGTGACATGACAGCCACCACGACCTCTCTCTCACGAGCGTTTCCTAATTACTGAAAGCTCAGACTTAAAGCATTTTGTCGAAAATTTCAAATACGGGAGCATGCACTTTAAAAAAAAATATAGTGGCATGTGAATAAAATGTGTCCTTAGACTACTAGTTTTGAGTTCATAATTTGAATATTACGATTAGGAGTGTTCGTTATATTAGATAACTGAAAAAATAATCTATTATTTATAAATAATCAAATCGCTTATTATTTATTATCTTAGGCAAGCGTTATTTTTTATCCGTTATTTAAATTACATAGATATTGTACGACCACCACAGCCGCCTGCCACGACGCGGCGTCCGTTATTTAGGAAGCTAAATGAGTTAGTCACTGAATTCAATGAAGTGTAATCGCATTTAGGAAGTTAGGATTCTAAATTCAGAGGCAAGGATGGTTTCTAACTGACAAAATCACTTAGAATCCTAATTAGAAACGCATTTAGGAAGGTGTAATCGCATTTAGTCACTGAACTTCAACTCAGTCGCTGCGTGGCTCTCCGCGCGTGTTATCAAATTCAAGGCAATCGCAGGTTAAGCAACGATAGGCAAGGTCATTACAAAGATGGGTGATTGTTTAATGCCATTTGAATCAAGCGTCTCCGTGCTTTGGAGGACATGTAAAAGTGTGGGTTCTAGTGTTTAACCGACTTCAAAAAAAGGAGGTTATGTTTTCGACGATACAATTAAAATAAGGAGATACTCATAGACAGTTGTTATAAAATTTTGGCTATCGATCAGGTTAAGCAACGGTAGGCAAGGTCATTACAAAGATGGGTGACCGATTAATTCTATTTGAATTACTTTACCTTACTTTGGAGGACATGTAAAAGTGGGTTATAGTATTTAACCGACTACAAAAAAAGGAGGTTATGTATTCGACGCAAATGGATCTATTTTATTGTTCAAAAATTAAAAATAAACGACTATATTAATTGCCAATGCTAGGCAAATGCCAATTTTTTGGTGTTTGGACAAGACTGGCGCCATCCTTCGTTGTAAACAGCGCGGACATAATCGGGCGAAGTAATATATTATAACGTAAAAAATAATAGGTGTTTTATAAGTAGGTATATAGTAGGTAGGTGTATAGTAGTTTTATAAGTAGGTATGTAGGTGTAGGTAGGTTTTATAGGTTTTTCATGACCTTTCAAAAGTGCTAGCGTTAAGCCTATTTGAAATAAACTATTTTTGACTTTTGACTTTGACTTTCAATATATAGCCTTTGGAAAATGGCGCGCGTTTTTTTTTTCACGGTCTCAATGCAATGTGAGTGAACATACAGCCTACTTCAAAATTATAATCTTAAGTGATAAAATGCAAATATTTTAACAGTTTATAACACATTATTGTTATTTATAAATAATCTGATAATAGTAAATGTGTTTTTGATTTAATTAAGGGCGTACACATTTCTTTATTCCAAAAAAAAAAATGGATAACCTGTTTGTTTTTACTAAAAAAAAAACTCTGCTTGCTTTTACTAAAAAAAATGCTCTGTTTACTTGCGTACAATTTGCAGTAAGGTACTAATTTAACTTTGTAGGAATAATTCTATTATACATTAGTGCGGTAATGTCATTACGCACGCGTGTCTTATAGCTATGTTTATGACCCTAAAAACGATGTAATAAGGCTCACTTTACGAGCAAGTGTGTTGAAAACTTTATTACAGTCGTGCAACGCAGAGCAAGTAGCTAGTCTCATCAGAGCTAAATTATAACAAATGCCCTGGATGTTATGTTCATTTTCTTCCCGGATCTTCTTAGTTGAGGCCGCGTTGTGATCCGGTGGTAGCTCTTTTTTTTTTTAAAAAAACATGACCTTTTAATAGTGCTACCGTTAAGCCTATTTGAAATAAACTATTTTTGAGTTTGAGTTTCTAAACCAAACGGAATTTTATGTTCATGTAGTAAAATATCATAATTATACGAGTACACTGTGAAGTAAAGGAGCTATATGATAGAAACGATGTTAACAACTGTCGTCCTATTTCAGTACTATCTTCTATATCTAAGATAGTAGAAAAAGTAATGAACAAAAGATTAATCAATTATTTGAGTAAATATAATATTTTATCTGATTCGCAATTCGGTTTTAGGCAAAACAAGTCGACAGAGGATGCCGTCACAGCTTTAAGCTCACTAATAGTGCAAAATTTAGATAAAGGATACAAGAGTCTTGCTGTATTTCTAGATTTAAAAAAGGCATTTGACACCGTTTCTGTCCCCATTCTGGTGCAAAAGCTTGAGAACATAGGCATCAGGGGTACCCCCCTACTGCTTTTCAAAGACTATTTGAGTGGTCGGAAACAGAAAGTAAAAGTTGGACAATATGTCAGTGATGACTCACATATATCTTACGGAGTGCCGCAAGGCAGTGTGTTGGGCCCGACGCTGTTTTTGATTTATATCAACGAGCTGTGTAATTTACAAATTAAAGGTGCTAATATATTTTGCTATGCCGATGACACAGTCTTGGTTGTTAATGGTTCTTCATGGAATACTGTTCATAACGATACTGAACAGGCACTTATGCAGGTGGCGCATTGGTTAAGGATAAACCTTCTTACGCTCAATAGTGAGAAGACTAACTATATATGTTTTTCGAAAAATATTCGTACCCAGCCTGCTACTAACTTTAGTATTCAATTACATACTTGTCATTATTCACCTGAAATAAATTGCAATTGCTCTACAATTAATAAAGTAGCTTCGACTAAATACCTAGGTGTAATGATTGATCAAAGATTATCATGGCACAGTCATATAGATTTAGTTTCTACCAGAATAAGAAAGTTAATTTGGATTTTTAAAACATTAAGATATGTAGCCTCTGAATCACTTTTGAATAGAATATATTTAGCATTAGCTCAGTCTGTGTTAGGTTACTGTGTCTCTGTTTGGGGTGGGGCATCCAAAATAAAATTTTTGGAAGTAGAACGAGCTCAAAGGGCGCTCTTAAAAGTGATGTATTTCAAGCCGTACATGTACCCCACAAATGAGCTTTACGTGGAAAGTAATTTATTGACCGTCAGAAAATTGTATATTTTATTTGTAGTACTGAAAAGGCATAAATCTGTAGTCTTTGATCCCAGTATTTTGACTAAAAGAAGGAAAGATATCGTTTTCACTACAGACAATGTCAAAACTGTTTTTGCTCAACGACAGTATATTAAACAATCGGCCCTCTTATACATATAATAAAGTTAATAAAATCTTAAACATCTATCCTATGGATACTCGTACTTGTAAATTAATGATAACTAATTGGTTAAAATCTTTAACATATGAAGATACGGAAACATTATTACAATCATCTTCGTAATTTATATTGTAATAAGTACCTATAATAAAAATTTAAAATCATGAATTTGAATCATTCGTATGAGACGTTTTTGGATTATATTTATACTTATGCATAGTTAAATATCAACACTCTCTCACACAACTACACACACAGAAACACACACACACACCTACACACAAACACACACACACACATATGCAAACATACATTCAGATACAGAATACAAAAAAAAAACTTACTTTTTCTTTATTTTTTTGTCTGTTAATGTTAATATTTACAATAATACACAATTTACTGCTAGGTTTATTGAAATGTATAACTACATATGGCTATGGGAGAGCGGAATCGTCTGGCACAGGTGTTACACTTAAAAGGCGATTCCAACCTTGTTTTGAAGTTTGTAATCATTCTGGTTAATGAATAAAGATTTATTTATTTATTTATAATTTAACGATAACGCTTAAACTAAGGTGTAAAATGGAATTTGAAAAAAAAAACTGTATTGCTGTATTTTGAAAGACCATAATCGTACGTATGTACACGTAAACATAATCTCTCTCCAACTTAAGAGCTGGGCTCTTGTCGGTGAAGCAATTTCCACTCTGCTCTATTATATCTACATTTTGACCTCCTGATACGACATTCCACCCACTTTTTCTGCTACCTGCTTCATAAAACTTCGTCTGGGTCTTCCTCTTCCCCTTTTCCCTTCTATTTTACTAAACATTATATAATCGTACGTGTATACGTTATTGTAGCCTTAAGACATTAAGGTCATTTTGACAATAAACTTGATTTTTTGATTGGGTTATTGTAATGTCGGCGACTACTATTGGCAGATCGATATGTCTGTTATTTTTAATAATGATAATTATTTAATAATAAAATAAAGAATATTAATATTAAGAATAATGCATAAATTAAATGTTATTGAATATAACGACCAATACTATACACTAGTCCCGCGGGTTTGGCAGAAGGTTCATCCGCATGATGTAGGGCTAAGGCATGCAACATGTTCTCGTTGCCCCACTGAGTTTCTTGTTGGTGCTAGTAAATGAATCATGGGTTTTCGAATTGAGCAATATGATTCGTTAGAAACATATTGCTCAATTGGCTGTATTCCCGAGCGTGTCCAAACTCGAATAGGAAAATAATATCACTTCTCTTGAGCCATAAACCTGTTGATAACTAATAAAATATTTTCAAACCCCGTTACGACTTTTGTAATCAATAGTTTACTTCTATTCTATTTGATTGTAAAAGAAAGTTTTGTCGCGTAAGTATGTACATTTTAGTACCAGTATGTATAGCCTCCAGAAGTAGTAATAAAACGCCACTGTTTAAATAACAAAACAGAAGCACTAATGAGCACCATAAACAAATGGCGGTATTTTTTACTAACGAATTAGGGTGAAAGAGCCGGCAATAATTGTGTACACATCGAACAATAGAGCATAGCTTTTTATACGTCGTAACTTCCAAAAATACAACATTGGTTTACTTGCAAATTTACAAAAAAAAAGTACTTATTGTACTTAAATAACTTGGTCTTTTGTGTTTATATATTCATGCAATAGTATAGTTTTTGGTCATAGAAAAAACAGATAACAATACCTGCATACATTAGAAGGATTCCAATTATTATTTGAAACAAAACTTGTGAAATATTTAATAATGTTTGAACAACACTCGAATAGGTACCTACCTAATTATAGTCTTATTGTTGGTTTTATGGTAAGAAAAAAATCGAAATATGTTATTTAAGAGTACCGGATCATCATATCAATATGTTTGTAGGTACCATCGGTAGCAAACAACATAGTAAGTAGATAGTTAATTCTTTATTGTATGTGCAACCAACATGAAACTTACACACACGGTTATTTGATCCAGAACAAGACAGAGCCTAAACCATGGTGACCAGGCAACATTTGGCTGGCCTGTTAGTCTAGTAGACACCCTCGTGGTTATCCTATCCTATAGGTCGTGGGTTCGAAAAACACACACTAATGTTCGTCCCACCCAGGACAAACATTTGCGTCTGTTTGTCTTATTAAGTATGTCTAGTAACACCTAGATAAGATTTACCTATATAAGAGTGTAATCTATCTTCTATCTATATACTATAACAAAACTCAACAAAAAGCACTTTGTCTGTACACACTATACTATATTACACTATACTTGACACTATACTATCGACATAGAGTTTTTTTGCATTTATTGTCTGTCTGTCGGTCTCTCTGTTGGGTATCCATGGTATCATTCGAAAACCCGTGGGTGGATTTTAATAGGACTCTCACTGATGTGTTGAGTAGAAGTCTGGGCGTAAACTAGTATATCACGCTATGTATCATAGGGGCTAAGCAGTGAAACATTACTTGCACATATTACCACGTAATTTTTTTTGTATGTGAATAAGTCAGTTTATAATTTATAAAACTGATCATTTAATTATTAAGATATGTATTATTACGCTATATACAATAGGGACAGCAGACATTTAGTTTTCATAACATAAGGTATTTCGCAATATATCGCATGCGAATTGTGGCCAAGTGGTTACTAAAGCATCTTACCAGCGCAGTAGGTCCCAGGTTCGAATCCGACTCTTTTATATTTTTTTATTTTTTATAAATTATATTTTTAAATAGTTGTTTTTTGTGGTGGTTTCAATTTATTGATGGCGTCATAGTGTAAAAAAATATAATGGTAGCATTAAATCTGAAACCCCTGTACCTACTATGTTGATGTGATATATTATCATTATTTAATATATCAAAATTATTGAAGTAAATCTTAAAATTCAAAAGACAGGTAGGTAAACTAAGTATACAAAAATGTATAAGAACTAATTGACCACTTATAAATATAAAATTTAACATACTCCATTCTCTACACAATATGTACAAACTTTATGTAAGGTTATTTATGTCGTCTTCAGTTTTGCAATCAAGCTGGAGCTAACAACGACTTTAGTCAGTGCCTACCATTTCACTCAGTAGGTGGCGATGTACTTACGATATGGTACCGCTTAATGTATTTCGTATAAATTACAAAAATCTTATCACAGTGCCTACTTACATCCTTCTGGATCCGTAAATTTATATAGTAAAAGGCTTTCTAACTATTCTTAACCTCCCCTTTCCCTTCCCTCTGGATCACCGTACGGTGTTGACGTGTCCACTAACCTATGTCAATTTATTTTAAAATAAAGTTTAGTAATTCTATTAAAATAAATCAGTAAGGAATATTCGGAGTGCATAAACATAACAAAGTCGCAGCGCTGCGTCGGTCAAGACTTCTAAAGCCCTGGTACATCGTTGCTACGCTGCGACTACGCCGCCCACCAAGTGCGCCATCGTCATTTACATCCCTACTACAGGACTAAGGCGCCGAGTAAGTGGTCAAGAAATCTACAGCCCTGGTATCGCGTAAGCTAATTAACTACGCCTAATCCGTGCGCCATATTACTTTCACCCCTACCACCGCTACATAGCTCAGCTACTACGATAAAGATTTACGCCATATTGAAGAATTACTGCGTTGGCCCCGCCTACCATTGTTCTAATTGCTGCACACATTGGCTCACGTACTCAGGAAGACATTTTATTATTTCTGCATTTAGTGTGGGCCGGACTTCGCACTCTGTAATTTTAATATAATAATTATTCTGAGAATACAGGGCCGAACTTGAAATAATATTCTTATAGTATCAAGTCCTAAATTGTTTATAGAATAAATATGAACAAGTCTGTTTCTGAATCGGAAATAAATATGATCACTGAATCTGAAGTGTCACCAAAAAAATTTTCTACTAACCGAAACAAAAGACGTCGAGAGAATTGTGACGCTACGGACTTTAATGATTTTAAGTCTGAGATTAGAAATATGTTTTTAGAACTAAAGAAAGTACAAGAGCTACAAATTTCACCCTCTCTAAAAGAAATTAAGCAGTCTAACAACAAGATTGAGGCATCGATTGCGTTTCTATCTTCACAAAATGAGGAATTTAAAAAGAAAATTGAACAACTGGAACGCCAGTCACAAGAGGACAAAAAATACATTACGATGCTTGAAGAGAAAATCGAAGATATACAAAAGAATAGTCGTAAACCAAATTTTGAACTGAAGAATGTGCCTAAGCGTAATAATGAAACCAAGGAAGATTTGATCAGCATGATTGTTTGCCTTTCAAAAAATATAGGCTGTGAGATAAGTAAAAATGATATTAAGGACATTTACAGAGTTAAACCAAAAAGAGAAGGAATTAATAATACTCCTATCATAGTGGTAACGACCTCGACTATAATAAAGACTGACATGTTGAAAATGGGAAAGGCTTTCAACATAAAACATAAATCGAAGCTATGTGCTAAACATTTGGGTTTCAAAACCTCTGAGGATACTCCTATATTTCTCACTGAACAACTCACCGCAAAAGGATCAAGACTGCATTTCTTGGCTCGTGACCTTGCGAAGTCTAAGACTTATAAATACTGCTGGACAGCATACGGTAATGTTTATGTTAGAAAGGATGATAACTCACCTATAATAATTATAAAAAATGAATCACAAGTGCAACAGCTTATGAACGTAAAATGACTAGCTGCTTTGTCCAATTGTTTTTGTATAGCGGGAAAATGCAGTGCGGCCTACTACCTGTTGTATTTCCTAAAGTTTTTTGTTTATTTTTTAGTTCTGTATCTTAATAGTATATTTTATTATTTTAAATGTTATACTAATTACACACATATTTACACACACCTGAACTGTCCACAAACACGTATACCTACTGTGCCTAAAAACCTCACCATGAACAATAACACACATGTCTCACACACTCAATTTAGTACTCATTCGTCGTCCTGTCGTTGTTATCCCTTTAGACAGAACATAAAATTACGCGAAATAGTTTCATACATTGACAGTCTGCGCAATTTAATATTATTTTTATTTGTTTTTTTAAATGGATAATTTAGTAAAGACAATAAATGATATAGATACATTTGAAATAGCGAGATCTATTGCTTGTAACTGTAACGAGGTTACAAAGCATTACAATATAAACAGAACTGATCTTACAATCGTTTCTCAAAATATCCGAAGTATATATTGCAATTTTGATGATTTTATTATAAATTTATCCAGTTTTACTTTTGAAACGGATGTCATCGTTTTGACTGAATGCCGTCTTAACCGAAGTAAACCCTTACCTAGTTTAAATAATTATAATACCTATGCTACTGCTTGTCAACAAAATCAAAACGATGGTGTGGTCGTTTACGTAAAAAATACACTAAAATCTAAAGTTACTGAAGTAAAATTTGCTCAAGCAACGTGTTTACAGTTAAATATATTAAATAATACCATTTTATGTATTTACCGCTCTCCCTCGAATACAAATGCGGAAACCTTTACGGACTCGCTGTCTTTACATTTGGACACCCTCACTGTCCAAAAAAATATTATAATTACGGGAGACATTAACATTAATATTATATCTAAGCCCATGGAAAGAACTTATGAATATAAAAACAGGACGTACTATCTTAACACTTTGGCAGCCTATGGTATTCTCCCTGGACATACTTTACCTACCAGATTAAATAACTGCCTCGATCACATTATGCTAAAAATAAATAAGAAAAAGGTTTCTGCATCTATTGCTATATTACGAGGGTGAATCAAAAAATTCTTGGAATCAATATTAAATAATGCAAAGATTTAAATAATAATATTTTATTTTTCTACATAATCTCCCTCCAATGCAATGCATTTAGAATAACGCGTTTCTAACTTCCTTATTCCTTGTGAAAAAAAAATATTTTCTTGACTCTCGAAAAAGTCCTCTACGGCAGCTATAACCGCGTCATTATCGTGAAATTTTGTTCCACGAATTTCCTCTTTTAATTTTGGAAATAAGTGAAAATCACTTGGGGCTAAGTCCGGAGAATATGGTGGGTGGTCAAGGAGATTGAAGCCAGCACAGCGGATTGCGTTGAGCGCAACTTCCGATCGATGAGCAGGAGCGTTATCTTGAAGGAACAACACGCCCAACGACAGTTTTCCACGACGTTTTTCTTTAATCGCTTCACGCACTTTCGGGATTAAATTTGCATAATAGGGTCCAGTAATCGTCTGGCCTTTTGGCATGTAATCAATAAAAAGGATTCCTTCACTATCCCAGAACACAGAGGCCATAACTTTGCCAGCGGTAGGAGCAACTCGAAATTTCTTAATGGATGGAGAGGATGGTCGTTTCCAAGACATGCTTTGTCTTTTAGTTTCAGGATCAAAATGGTGGACCCACGTTTCATCCATGGTGACAAGACGACGGCAAAAATTATCCGAATCACGCTGGAACATTTCGAGATTACGCTTGGAAATTTCCAAACGTCGCTTTTTGTTTTCGTCGGTTAACATTCGTGGCACCCATCTTGCAGACACTTTTTTGAACCCCAGTGAATCAATTAAAATGGATTGAACGCTACCAAAAGATATCTTTAGGATCTCAGCTATATGTTTTATAGTCATTCTTCTGTCTTCCAAAACCAGATTCTCAACCTTTTTGACATTTTCTTCTGTAACGGAGGTTGAAGGCCGCCCAGAACGCGGGTCATCTTTACAGCTTGATCTACCTCTTTTAAATTCAGCCACCCAGTACGCAACCGTAGAATAGGGTACAGCATCACCCCCTAATGTCTGCTGAATGTCCAAAAAAATTTCCTTCGTAGACATTTTTTTCAAACTGAGATATTTTATCACCGCACGTAACTCACTTTTATCCATAATTTTGACTTTTTAGCAACTCGTTGCACAAAAAAAATTATTACATGCGAACGAACTGACAAAAACAAGTGACAGTCTGCATAAATATAGTGTGATAGACACTCTTTAATTTGAATATCGAACTTGATCCAAAAAGGTTTCATATATATGCACTTCTAAGAACTTTTTGATTCACCCTCGTACATACCACTACAACTGATCATTTTGCAACTATGTTAATATTAGCTAAGTTAAAAACCTGTCAATTTGCATGTAAAACAAACACCGTAATTGATTTTGAAAAAGCACTTAAATATCTTAAAGAAAAAAACATATCCGAACTACTTTTTTGTGATGACCCTAATTTAATAGTAGATGGTTTAATTAATAAAATTGTAGAGTCAGTAAAAGAAAATACAATTATTATTAAAATCCCTAAAAGTAAAAGAATTATAAAGCCGTGGATCACACCGGGTATCTTAAGATGTATCAGAAATCGGAATAAGCTGCAGAAACAGGCCCGTGATAACCCTAACGATGATGTAAAAAAAATTATATTTACGCGTTATAGAAACTTTTGTAACAACCTTATAAAAAAACTTAAGAGAAAATATGATAGGACATTACTTGCTAATTCTATTAATAATAACAAACTACTTTGGAAAAATATAATATCTATAACATACACTAATAAATCTAAATCTACAAACACGGAATTAACCTATTTGAAATCAACCCCATTAGAATCAGCTAATTACATCAATGATTATTTTTCTAATATTAGTAAGAAACTAGCTAATGAAATACAATCTAAATTAAATGACAACGATCTAAATAATTACCTTAATAACCTACCAAGTCAGCCTCAATCTTTTGGCCTCCTAGAGGTAGATCTTGACGAAGTAAATAATATAATTACTAATCTAAAATCTGATAGTGCCCCGGGATGGGATAATATCACAACCAAATACGTTAAATATATAAAACATGAAATAATTCCTATTATAACACATTTAGTTAACCTATGCTTTAAAAAGGGCATTTTTCCCACTTCATTAAAACAATCAATAATAACTCCTGTGTATAAGAATGGGGATAGAGAAGATATCAGTAACTATAGGCCTATTTCTGTATTACCTGTCTTAGCAAAAATCTTAGAAAAGCTTTTAAATACTAGATTAATCAATTATTTGACTAGATATAATATAATATCCCCGTCTCAATTTGGATTTCGGCAAGGTATATCAACGGAAGATGCAGTAACATCCTTAAGCTCACTTATTACTGAACAACTTGACAAATCACAAAAATGTTTATCTATTTTTATAGACCTAAAAAAGGCCTTTGATACAGTCTCTTTCCCTATTCTTATGAAGAAGTTAGAAAAAATTGGAATTCGGGGTATACAACTTTCTATATTTAAAGATTATTTAACAAATAGGAAACAAAAGGTTAAAATGGGGCTATGTACTAGTGAGAATGTTGACGTAACGTGTGGCGTCCCTCAAGGTAGTGTACTTGGCCCTACCCTCTTTTTAATCTATATAAATGATTTATGTAATTTAAATATAAAAAACGCTAAAATTTTTTCATATGCCGATGACACCGCCATTGTCTTAAAAGGTGTTTCTTGGAATGAGGTTAAAGCTAATGCAGAAGAAGGAATGACTCAGATTACAAAGTGGCTGAATAATAATCTCCTCACTCTTAATATGTCTAAGACTAACTATATCTGCTTTAGTATATATAATAATATCCAGCCATGTCCAGACTTTAAGATACAAATACATGAATGTGCTGACACTGGAAGTACTTTATGTAGTTGTCCAACAATAAATAGAGTAAACGAGACTAAATATTTAGGTGTTATGGTTGACAATAGATTATCCTGGTATCCTCAAATCGAACAGATTGGTAGTAGGATTCGTAAATTTATTTGGATGTTTAAATCTCTCAGACATATAGTCCCAAGGAATGATTCAAATGTCCCTGGTTCCCAGAAAAATCTTTTAAATCGAATATATATAAGCTTGGTACAGAGCATTATAGTGTATTGTATTTCTATTTGGGGTGGGACTTATAAAACACGTTTTTTGGAGGTGGAAAGAGCTCAGCGTGGTTTGATAAAATTAATGTATTTTAAAAATAAGCGTTTCCCTACTGAATTGCTGTATAAATCGAGTAACTTACTGTCTATTCGCAAATTATATGTAGTACACACGATTCTAAGGAAACATAAAACCTTAACTCCAATATTAGGAATCAAAGATAAAAGAAGAAAAGACGTAGTGGCAGTTGTTCCTTCTACAAAAACAGTGTTTGCGAGTATGCAAAGTGTAAAACGCTCATCTAATTTATATAACAAAGTAAATAAACAGTTACAAATTTATTTGAAATCATATAATGAGTGTAAAAAAATATTGATTGCATGGGTTAAAACTTTAAGTTACGAGGAAACGGAAGCACTACTGAGTGTAAACTAAATACCTAGCACCATTTATCTGATTGGACACAAATGCACACTACACGTACTACCACACAAATCATACATCTATACTCAGACATGAAACATATATACCTACACACACGCAGACTCACACACACTCACACACACACATACATAGGTACATCCACACAGGTACATATAACACTTTAATTTTTATTCTTTACTTTTCTCCTCGTAATTGCACTTTATAATGTACATATTTAATTTAACATGATGCTATGGAAGAGCGGAGGTCTCTGACACAGGCATCTATATATGCCTAAAAGAGATTTCCAGGAACTATGTTTTAAATGTAATAATGTTAAAGTAAATAAAGATATTTTCATTTTCATTTCATTTTTTAACCACTCTAAACCATTTATCTCACTAGATGGCGCTATACCATTTCTGAATCGCGATATGGTTTCGTTTAATATAGATTCGGCTCAATAGATTACTTAGTAGATTTAATATACTGAGAATGCAGATTATGGTCTCGCTTAAAGTATTTCATAATAATGTATCAAATTTTTTATCGCGGTACTTACAACATAAGCGCAGGCGGAGCTGCGCTGGTCAGCTAGTTGCCTGCCAAGCGTGGGGATTAATTATGGCAACCCTTCACTTCTAAGGGGGAGGCCTGTGGGTAGCAGTGGATGCCTTTGGGCTGTTAATGACTAATGAATGAGATATCTTTTGCAAGAAACCATCCAGATAGGTAGTGTGACACATTCTGACACCAAGTAGCAGTGTGTAAACATTGCTGCGTTCCGGTATGAAGGGCACAGTAGTTTACTTTCGAAATTACCAGACATAGGCAGGTGTGTCGCTTACCACCAGGTGAACGACTTGCTTGTCTCGTCCATTTATTGAATAAATAAAACTTTAATGAGTAAATATTTACTTTATTCTCATACTAGTACCTTCTGAAAACACTATTGTACCTATAAACTAGCCATGTGAGTCAATGCGCACTGCTGTTTTAGTTCGACGGACGCACCTCTATAGTTAATTCGCACACCCGTTTTGCCACGCGTTCGACTCATCTGGTCACTATCAGCCGCATATCCGTCTTGCCACGGCGAAACTCACTTGTCTAGTTATTGCGCACAGCCGTTAAACTTGGCGGACGCACCGCGTTAGTTGAGCGCACTGGCGTATTGCTTTAGCGCCGAACTATACAGGCAAGTCGGCGCGCACAGCCGTTACAATTTCACGGACTCATGGCGATAGTCGATGCGCACTCGTGTTCCGACATTTCGTTGGACTAGACAGGTGAGTAATTGCGCACACGCGTGATATTTTCTTCGACTCACCGCTATAGTTTTCAGCAGCGAAAGTGTTAACAAGAAAAGAGGTATTGTTAAAGGCAAATTAACGTTATTTATGAAGTATGTAGATTCTTTAGAAAAGTTGCAAGTAACGGACATTATCATTACCGAGTTACAAACGCGTCTACAAAAAGCAGAGTCATTGCTGCAGCACTTTTCAGAAGTTCAAGATTTAATTGATTTAAAAGTACCTGACAGTCAAATTGAAAAAGAGTTACTAGAACGAGAAACCTTTGAAAACCAGTATTATACTTATGTTGCTAGATCTAAGTGTATTTTAAATGAAAACAGGTCTGAAAATCAAACTTCTGTTAAAAGTGCAATTAAGTTACCAACTATTTCACTACCATCCTTTGACGGCTCTTATGATCATTGGCTCGAGTTCCGGGATACCTATCTGTCTCTAATTCACAACTCTAAAGAAATAGATAATGTACAAAAATTTCATTATTTACGCTCATCACTTACAGGTAACGCATTAATGGTTATTAAATCCTTAGAGTTTTCATCTAAGAACTATACTATAGCCTGGGATCTGTTAGAAAATAGATATAACAATAATCGTTTACTTGTGCAAAATCACGTCAAAGCCTTGTTTTCTATTCCGTCATTAAATAAGGATTCGTCTATTCAAATTCGCAAACTAATAGACAGTGTTATGAAAAATATACGTGCCCTTAAAACTCTAGGCGAACCAACCGAGCATTGGGACACTTTAGTTATTTATTTAATTACTTCCAAATTAGATGCGTCCACGGAACGCGAATGGGAGGATTATAAAAGTAGTCTTTTAACGAATAAAAATGAATCTAGTTCAAAATTAAGTCTAGATGATTTGGTAAATTTTCTTAAGAATAGGGCCGATGTATTAGAAACTATTCATTTGTCACACAGTAAACACACGATAGACAGCACTCCAAAAAGGTCGTCGAATCAAAACAAGTCCCATAGTTTCGTGTCAACTCAAAATAAGTTTTCCAAATCGTCTAGCACAAAACGTTCTCGTAATTGTAATATGTGCAACGCGAATCACCCGCTTTATTCCTGTAACGCGTTTTTGAACTTGTCAATTAAAGATAAATTAAAATTCATTGACGAGAAAAAGTTATGTCGTAATTGTTTACGCGCAGGGCACGCGGTAACTGAGTGTTGGTTCGGACCGTGCAAACTATGCAATAGGAAGCATAATAGCTTAGTTCACAGCGATCACTGCGACGAAACCGGTTCACATGCATCAACAGTCGCGCATATCGTGACATCGTTGCCGCAGGACACAGCTACTGCTAACAGCGAAAACATTACGTCATTGCACTCTTCAGCTTACAACACAACAAACACGCTTCAAACCGCGGATAAGGATACAGCACACTCATTAACAGAGACTGTATTACTCTCCACAGCTTTAGTGGAAATCGCGGACAGCAATAATCACTACCACACCATTCGCGCATTATTAGATAACGGTAGTCAACATAGTTTTATTACTGAATCGTTATGTAAAAAACTATGTATTCCATTATTCAAGTCCACTGTTCAGGTCTCCGGTGTAGGCAACACGGTGACTCAGTCCACGCAATCATGCGAGATAAGTTTGAGATCGAAAGCTAAAGATTATAATACGCGCTTTAATTGCTTATTTTTGCCTCAAATTACCGCTCAATTGCCATCATTAGGTACTAAATCACACGTAAATATTCCTGATAATATACAGTTATCGGACCCCAGCTTTTATAAACAATTTGAAATTCAATTATTAATCGGTGCAAATAAATTCTGGGAATTATTAGATACGGGATTAATACGCTTAAATAGTGGTCCTTATTTGCAAAACACTAAGTTGGGTTGGGTCATATCGGGTTCACTGTTAAATAATCAACAATCACGTGTTAATAAAGTGCAGTGTAACTATTCGCAATCATTGGACACTCAACTTAGACAGTTTTGGGAATTAGAAGAAATAAATTCGCCTAAAAATCTCACTGTAAATGACGGTATTTGTGAAAACTTATTCAAGCAGACGACTTATCGCGATAGTGAAGGCCGGTTCTGCGTGCGCATTCCATTAGCGGAGGCTAGTGACACACTAGGCGACTCGTATACGATCGCGGAAAATAGATTTTATGCTCTCGAACGCAAATTAGACCGTAGTACACCTGAGTATAAGAAATTGTATTGCGATTTTATGAGCGAATATTTAAGTTTAGGACACATGAGTCGCGTTCACGAATACTCATCACCTAACTATTTTCTGCCACATCACGCAGTATTAAACAAGCAAGCAAGGGAACAAAGCAGTACCAGTAGGCTACGAGTAGTATTCGATGCTAGTACTAAAACGTCATCGGGCAAGTCACTTAATGACATCCAATTGACTGGTCCTAGTTTACACAATGACATTTTAACCATTTTATTACGTTTTCGTCAATTTAATTATGTGGCTTGCGCCGATGTCGAAAAAATGTACAGACAAGTTAATATCCAACCCGACCAAAGAAATCTACAATTAATTTTGTGGCGAGAAAATAAATCAGACGATCTCGGTGTATATCAGCTTAACACGGTAACCTACGGCACGGCGTCCGCGCCTTATCTAAGCATACGATGCATGAAACAGCTGGCGGCGGAGTGCGAGGACGACGTCATTAAACGCGTCATAGACGAAGACTTTTTTGTTGACGATCTGATAACGGGATCCGATGATCAAAAATCATTATTACAAATTTGCGAAGGGGTATCTGACGTGTTAAAATCCGGATGTTTTCCTCTTCGTAAGTGGGTATTTAACTCGGAAGTTCCTTCAATAGATCAAACACGGGAACTATCTTTAGGCGAAAATTGTCTAACCAGAACACTTGGCTTGGGTTGGTATCACTCTCAAGATTTATTACATTTTACTACAAGAATCGATCGAGAGGTGACTCCTGTCACTAAACGCGTCATATTATCGATTGTTTCTCAAGTCTACGATCCGTTAGGTTTGTTATCACCGTCAATTATAATAGCAAAGATACTTTTACAAAAATTGTGGCTGTGTAAATTGGACTGGGATGATCCAGTACCTAAAGACATTTTAATTGTTTGGAAAAAATTTATTAATACGCTTGAATATTTACACAATATACGTATACCTCGCCACGTTAGGAAACCAAACACAAAATACACGGATTTACATATATTCACGGATGCATCGCAGGATGCGTACGGTGTATGTGCATACGTGAGTACGTACGACGATAATTCACCTGTAACAGTCAGATTACTTTGTGCCAAAAGTAAAGTGGCACCCGTCAAACCAGTGACTATGCCGCGTCTTGAATTATGCGGAGCTCTGGTTGGCGCGAAATTGTACCAAAAAATTATTAAGTCATGGAGATTAAATTTTAACAATGTTTACTTTTGGTCAGACTCCACCATAGTCGATAATTGGAACAGAATGTCACCGAAATTATTAAAACAATTTGTACAAAATAGAGTGGTACAGATTAATGAGTTAACAGGTGAATTACCGTGGTCACACGTCGCTGGTATAGACAACCCTGCTGATCTGTTATCCCGCGGGCTTCCGCTCGATGCGCTTCAACATTCAGATATGTGGTGGCACGGGCCAGCATTTTTATATGATATTCAGAATAATTTCACTAGAAGTAATGATGACAATAATATTAATTTACAAGATATACCTGAATTAAAATCAACTGCAATTTCATTAATTTCACACGCAAATAATAATATTTTTATCTTTGAACGCTTTTCAAATTTTAATAGGATGAGACGTGCAGCAGCCTATGTGTTACGTTTCATAAAGAATTCGCGTAATAAGGTAAAGTCAGAACGTAACACTGGCCCACTTTCAGTTGATGAATTAAATAAATCAACTTTAGTTTTGGCTCACCTCTCACAGAAGACGTCTTTTCCCGATATTCACAATGCGTTAATAAAGGGCTCACCTTTGAGATTACCCAAAAACATATCCAGCCTTGACATATTTTTGGACTGTGATGGTCTTATCAGAGTAGGAGGCAGATTAGAAAATTCAGAGACTTTTCCTTATGATAAAAAACACCCGATATTGTTATGTTCCAAACATATCTTTACGCGACTCTTATTCCAATTCGAACACAAGCGATTACTTCACGCTGGTCCACAGCTACTTTTGGCTACGATTAGAGATAGCTGGTGGCCACTCAGAGGTCGTGATTTAGCAAGGCAAACAGTCCATAAATGCGTTACATGTACTCGCCAGAAAGGGAAGCCACTGTCTGTAAAGATGGCAAACTTACCTCTCGAAAGGATCGAATCGGGGTATCCATTTCTAAGATCCGGTGTAGATTACGCTGGGCCTATGATGATATTGAATCGCAAAGGAAGAGGGGCTAAACTTGAAAAATGTTATATTTGTATTTTTATTTGTTTCGCAACTCGTGCAGTTCATTTAGAACTTGTAACTAGTCTTAACTCTGAGGCGTATATACTGGCTTTAAAACGGTTTATCTCTCGACGGGGAAAACCTGCACAAATATTTTCCAATAATGGGAGAACATTCGTAGGAGCATTAAAAGACTTTTCTCAGTTTCTCAATACTAATAAAAACGATATCATTGATTACACCGCTAGTGAAAATATAAAATTTAAATTTATACCACCCTATTCGCCTCATTTCGGTGGTTTGTGGGAGGCGGGGGTGAAATCCTGTAAGCACCATCTCCGTCGTATAGGAAACGCTAATCTGACTTATGAGGAATACGCCACACTAATATCAGAAATTGAAGCTCTTCTTAACTCCCGTCCTACGTATCCCTTATCCTCTGATCCAAACGACCTACTTCCTCTTACTCCAGCCCACTTCTTGATTGGCCGGCCGCTCGTCACACCCGCTTGTGCAGATCTCACAGCTGCGACAACATCGCGCCTTACTCGCTACGAACGCGTCGAGCAAATGCGACAGAGCTTCTGGAAACGCTGGTCTAAAGAGTACATCGCGGAACTACAGACGAGAACCAAGTGGCAGAACAACAAGGACACCATATTACCCAATACTTTGGTGCTCATAAAGGAGGACAATCTGCCACCCCTAAGATGGAGATTAGGATGAATTCTACGCACATTTCCAGGCAAAGATGGACTTGCTCGCATGGCTGACATTAAAACAGCCAACGGAGTCATCCAAAGGTCATACCCTAAAATATGTCCACTGCTGAAAGAAGAATGACACTACAACACGGCGCGGCGGCAGCTACTCTTCGTTGGAGGCAATTGCTCCAAGGCGGGGGACTTGTCTACGCATCTGCTTACCCCTATAAACGCATTGCAACACCACAGCGTCAAGAGTGAAGGGACCGACCGGAGGACGCGACCATTCGCCGTTCACTCACACATTCATTCGATCGCCTAACGGACACCACGCGCATACGAATTTATATCATCTATACTTATAATAAAACTGTAACAGGTCCAATTCTGTACATTGAAGATATTTTGAAAATTATTTTTGGAGGGCATTCTATAACCGATACTGAGGCCGAAAATGTAATTTTTTTAATTTTTGTCTGTCTGTCTGTCTGTCTGTCTGTCTGTCTGTCTGTCTGTCTGTATCTCGGCTGAGCATCACGCCGAAACTACTGGATGGATTGAAACGAAACTTGGCATGATTTGAGATCTTACTACGAGGTAGGACATAGGATACTTTTTATCCCGTAATCTAGCACGGTTCTTTTGGGAGAGGGGATTAAAGTCAAAATGGGTACTTGGTTATACGCTTGGTCCGATTTTATCATTTTTTCTTTATAATTAGAATAAATATTTGTAAGGGAACACTCATAGACAGTTGTTAACAATGTTTGGAAATCGATCAGGTTAAGCAACGTTAGGTAAGGTCATTAAATAGATGGGTGACCGTTTAACGCCATTTGAACTAAACGTCTCCGTGCTTCGGAGGGCAAGTACAAAGTGGTTCCAAGTTTTTAACCGACTTTAATAAAGGAGGTTTTGTATTCTATCCGAATGTATATTATTGAAAGTTTAGTAAACGTAAACACAGCGCGAGCGGAGCTGCGTGGGTCAGCTAGTTTTAAATATTTGTAAAAATCACGAATTATACGCATTAGCTATCGAAGAGGACTTTTAATCATCATAAACACCGACTAAAAGAGAATTTTTAAAATGTATAATGAGTATATTTGACCCATTAGGACTCATGTACCCTATTGTCATTGACTCCCGCATATTAATGCGTGACGTATGGAGATCTGGAATAGGTTGGGATGATGTTCTACTAGAAGCCGAGGCGAGAAGGTGGTTAGAATGGTTAGAGGCTCTGCGTTCGATTCGTGAGCTCGAAATACCTAGGTGGTATGGTATAAGTAGTACAGAGGTACAGTTACATGTATTTGGAGATGCTAGTGAGCAGGCATATGCCGCAGTCGCTTATTTTGTAGGTAAAAATAGTAATGGTGAACCAGTAGTAGCATTAATAGCAGGGAAGGCTAGGGTCACACCTACAAAGGTTATATCGATGCCGCGCTTAGAGTTGCAAGCGTCAGTACTAGCCAGTAGATTAGCTAGGGCAGTAGAAGTCGAACACGACGTGAATATAGTGTCTCGCACGTTGTGGACTGACAGCATGACCGTGTTAAAGTGGATAAGGTCAGACCCCCGCGATTATAAACCGTACGTGTCGCATAGATTAGCAGAAATAGACAGATTGACAAACTTAAGCGACTGGTGCTGGCTTCCCTCTGCACATAATCCCGCTGACGAGGCGACCAGATCTGGTTGGTCCCGAGTCAGCGGCAGTTGGTTTTGTGGTCCCGAATTTCTTCGCAGATCAGCGCCGGAGTGGCCAGGCGAAGAAGAAGTGGCCGCTACCGCCGCCCGAGTCCGCGGCACACGACGAGCTGCGCGTGCAGCGCGTGCACGCAGTCCAGCACGCGGCGCCGCCGGCACGCGAGCGTGTCATCCGCACCGACCTGTACTCGACGTGGGCGCGCGCACTGCGCGTCACGGCGCGACTATTAGCGTTCATCGGACTCGCCAGGAGACGACAGACGGAGCCACTGACCGCAGAGAACGTTCGTAACGCTGAGACATTGTTGTTGAAGGAATCACAGATGGCTACATTCGCTGATGATATCGACAAGCTGACTAAAGGAGAGCGGCTGGCGAAGGAGAGTCGTCTGCGCAGTCTCGATCCGATTATAATCGACGGCGTGCTGCGCGTGAGAGGACGATTGAAGGAAGCACCTGTTGAATTTGATATGAAACACCCGATTATTCTAGATGGAAAGGATCACACTACGCGACTTCTTGTGAGCGCTTATCACGAACGCGCTTACCATGCAAATAACGAAACAGTAGTCAACCTATTAAGAGAAAAATACCATATCATAAGAATACGACCGACGGTGAAATTTGTAGCGTCGCGCTGTCAAAGATGCAGGAATGACCGCGCACAACCGTCGTGTCCTAAGATGGCTGATTTACATCACACCCGTATGAAAATGTATCACCGCCCATTTAGCCATTGTGGAGTAGATCTATTCGGACCGATGGAGGTGTCTATAGGCCGTCGAAGAGAGAAACGTTGGGGCATCGTCTTCATTTGTCTAACGACTCGCGCCGCACATTTAGACACAGTAGCTTCCCTCAGCGCGGATTCCACCATCATAGCGCTCCGACGACTCATCGCTAGAAAAGGTCAGCCCGAATGTTTCTACAGTGACAATGGGACTAATTTTGTTGGTGCCACCCGGGAGATGAAGTCGGCATTAAAGACATTGAAGAATGAAGCTACCGAGAGAGGCATCAAATGGAATTTCAATCCACCAGCATCGCCCCATCAAGGAGGCTCCTGGGAGCGATTAGTGCGTAGCACGAAGACTGCACTTAAGACGATATTGAGAGGTAGAAGTCCACGCGACGAAGTGCTACAAACCCTGCTCGCAGAGATTGAGTATGTGATTAATTGTCGTCCACTCACACATGTTCCAGTGGACCCAGGCGATCCAGTTGCCATTACACCCAACCACTTATTACTAGGTTCAGCATCAGGCTCCTTACGAATGGGAGAGTTTGCAGAAAAGGAGGTGAACTCGAGACGGCAGTGGCGTGCAGTACAAGCACTGACAGACATGTTCTGGAGGAGATGGCTTAGAGAGTACCTGCCAACACTGCAAAGCCGAGGCAAGTGGACAACGGCCGAGCAACCAGTTAAGGAGGGTGATGTTGTACTCGTTATAGACCCTAATCTTCCGCGCAATTCCTGGCCGCGTGGAATAATCACTCACGTATACCCGAACGCCGATGGTCAAGTCAGAGTAGTTGAGGTGAAAACTGCACATGGAACGTTAAGACGACCTGCAGTGAAGATTGTTGTTCTGCCTACCACAGGTGTGTTAGACGACACCCAGTCTAACAGGGAGGTGGAAGATGTTGACGGCAGAACCACGTTGAACAAAGCGGAACCCTAAGCGCGGCTGGAGCCCCTCCCGCGCCTCAAGTAGCGCCCCTGCCGCGAGCTAGCGACGGCCCCGCTGCGTACGCGATCGGCGCGCCCGCCAGTCTGCGTCTGGCTCGGATCCGGGATACCCGCGCTCGTTTTGTTCTTGCCCGATGTGCGATGTATTTGTTGTAACGCTAATTTATACGGCCGATTGTTAATTACCTTTAAATAATTCAGTTTGCAATATACAGTCCATTATTAAGAAGAAGAATTTTATTTGCCCAACGAACCCATGCACCTCCAGTAGCAATACCTCTCTTGCCA
This sequence comes from Furcula furcula, assembly GCA_911728495.1. Classification (NCBI taxonomy): domain Eukaryota; kingdom Metazoa; phylum Arthropoda; class Insecta; order Lepidoptera; family Notodontidae; genus Furcula; species Furcula furcula. The sequence continues at coordinate 26,804,593 of OU452253.1, forward strand.
ACGAGGCAGCGAGCTCCCTGATGATATTATTGCGAACGGACCTATTATACAAACTAAAAAAATCTATGCAAAATCTATGTTGTCATCGTTTGCCCTCTATGAAAGTAACACAACAGAGATCAATAACATACTGATGGGCCCAATCATATTTTAGATGGGCCCTTAAAACAGAAAGTGCCCCAGGTTGGGATGATATTATAACACAAACACACACACACAAACACACACACGCACACATGTACTGTGGAATATTAGATTACGCGGAAGTCTTGGTTTGGGTTTCTTTTCTTTTCTTTTTTTTTTTTTCTCTTTTTTTCTGATAGATGGTGGCCACTCTCTTTACTTTGACACTCCTGCTCTTCAAGCGGGAGAGATGGGAGTGACTGAAAATCAGCGCTGCTAGTGACCTCGATCGCTAGCAGTACAAGCTGAGTCACTGCCCTTTGCCACGACCGTTTATTATTAAGTTACCTTGTTTATGTTTTAATTATTTTTTTATGTTCAATTTGTAAGGCAATAAATGTTCTTTTATTTTATTTTATTTTTTATTTTTGTAAAAACGCACGCTGATTATTAAGTGACATTAGATATAATTATGATATTACTTACATAGTAGTCCTAGAATAAGTAGTCCTCCGAACGATACCGTATTTTCAGGCGAAAACATAGAAAGCGAATAAGCCTTTTTTGTATATTTTCTATGCGATCGATGTATTTGTTATAACACGAATTCCAAATTTGTGAAGCCTACCAAGCGTCCAAGTGACTCATCACGTAGCGTACGTACAATACAGAATCTTCAAGGTTTTAGCTTTTTCAAAACATACTGATAACCGCATAACGAAACCAAGTGCTTTAGACGCTTTAGCAACAATTTTGTCTACATGCAGGTGAAATATTAGTTTAGAATCGTGATCAGCCTGCATTGTCCTAGCCAGTAAGGAACAACTACACAAAGTTGTTCAGCTGCAGGATTCGAACTCGCGATATCCGGTTTGCAAAGCAAGCGGTTTCCCGCTTATTATTTACATACATACATATGTATGACATACTGTCGAAAAACATAACCCTCTTTCTGGGGCAATCGGGCAAGAATGGCAGGCGCCGCCTACCATGGCGCGTCGCTGCTACATTTGAGTATACAAGTAAAAATTTTTAAATTTTAAGAATTTGTTTAAACTCTTAAAATTAAAATGACTTTCCTGTGCTATTATCAGAGCCTGATCAGTATATATGTCAAACTACTCGTCAAGATTTAACCATAGATTTATAATTCGGTGGATCCTACATATAATGGAGCCGAGTTCCTGTTGCCACCTTCCTGCTTGCTCCCATCACCAGACCCTGAACACCATTTTTCTAGCAACTACTCGTCGATACCTACCTAACGAGCCCAAACTCGGTGAGTCTACGTTTATTGGTGCAGAGATTCCGTGACCACCTTCCTGCTCCATCATCAGACCCTGGTCACTATTTTTCTAGCAACTACTCGTCGAGACCTACCTAACGAGCCCAAACTCGGTGGGTCTACGTTTATTGGTGCTGAGATCCCGTGACCACCTTCCTCTCCATCATCAGACCCTGGTCACCATTTTTCAAGTAACTACTCGTCGAGCCCTACCTAACGAGCCCAAAGTCGGTGGATCTACGTTTATTGGTGCAGAGATCCCGTGACCACTTTCCTGCTCCAGCATCAGACCCTGGTCACCATTTTTCTAGCAACTACTCGTGGAGACCTACCTAACGAGCCCAAGCTCGGTGGGTCTACGTTTATTGGTGCTGAGATCCCGTGACCACCTTCCTGCTCCATCATCAGACACTGATCATCATTTTCCTAGCAACTACTCGTCGAGACCTACCTAACGAGCCCAAACTCGGTGGGTCTACGTTTATTGGTGCAGAGATTCCGTGACCACCTTCCTGCTCCATCATCAGACCCTGGTCACCATCTTTCTAGCAACTACTCGTCGAAACCTACCTAACGAGCCCAAACTCGGTGGGTCTACGTTTATTGGTGCAGAGATCCCGTGACCACCTTCCTGCTCCATCATCAGACCCTGATCACCATTTTTCTAGCAACTACTCGTCGAGACTTACCTAACGAGCCTAAGCTCGGTGGGTCTACGTTTATTGGTGCAGAGATTCCATGACCACCTTCCTGCTCCATCATCAGACCCTGGTCACCATCTTTCTAGCAACTACTCGTCGAAACCTACCTAACGAGCCCAAACTCGGTGGGTCTACGTTTATTGGTGCAGAGATCCCGTGACCACCTTCCTGCTCCATCATCAGACCCTGATCACCATTTTTCTAGCAACTACTCGTCGAGACCTACCTAACGAGCCCATGCTCGGTGGGTCTACGTTTATTGGTGCAGAGATCCCATGACCACCTTCCTGCTCTATCATCATCAGACCCTGGTGAAGGTTACCATTTTATTTAGTATCATCGGATTTACATAATATATGTACTAAATTTCAGATATTTCGGACTAATAGAAGTAATGAAAAGATCTATTGTATACAAAATATCCCTACCTCAACTTGTAAAGGAGCTGATGGTCTTCAAACGGCTGGACCAATTTTCATGAAACATAGCTAAGAACCCTTTCGCTTAAACTAGCTTTTTAACTAAAAAAAACCGCAATCAAATCTGTTCACTGGTTGGACCGCTACGATGCCACAGACAGACATACATACAGACAGACATACATACATACAGACAGACAGACAGACAGACAGACAGACAGACGGACAGACTTCCGGACATAGACATCAAACTTATAACTCCCCTCGTTTTTGGTCGGGGGTTAAAAATAAGGAATGAGTTGCTTAAAGAATGACTCCTGGCCTTACTACCTATCTACTTAGAATAATAACGCCACCATGTAACAAGTGAGGCTGGCGTAGTTGTATGTGTTGTATGTTGTGTGTATGCGTGTACTTGTTGAGCGTGTCGGGCCGCGCGCGCAGCTCGTGCTGCAGCCGCGCGGAGGCGGCCTCGAGCTGCATCTGCACGTCCACCATGTTCTGCTGCAGGCGCTCGCGCGTGCGCTCCGTCTGCGAGAGCTTCTCCTTCACGTCCCAGTAGGCCGTGTCCTGCGCCACCTGCGCCGTGATACGATACCGCCTGTCACTACATCGGTCACTTCATAAACCACAAACTATGACTTAATTGTCAACTACGCGTTTCGAATAAGAATGTGACTGTCGAGACGCCATTGCTAGTCAACTTCAAACGCGATGTGTAGGATGTGTGTAAGGTGTCACGCCATCTTTAGCTGCCGGTCCCAATATCCTATCGATCCCTTAGTCTAAGTTAAAATAGTTACCCTCGATAGTTGCAGCCTACTGTTGGTTGTTCAAATGACAGTCTGTCAGGGTTTTAGTTATCGCTCCATTTCGGAGGTTTATCGCGGGATATCGTATACTTTTTTGGCTACCCTTTTTAGAATATGGTCGTGAAGTCCAAAAAATGAAAAGCTAAATGCGAGTCACTATTATTCATCACTAGCTGTGGCCCGCGGCTTCGCTCGCGTTTACTTTGTTACTCAAACGTGTTTTGAATTATGGATCGAGGTTTTTTTAAATATTGTTTACACTAATTTAACTGATATTTAGGGATCGATAGGATATTGGGACCGGCTGTAAATCTATTAAAATTATTTTAGTATTCGTCTGGTACCTCAGATAGCAAAAAAAACAACCCGCAAAACTAAGTTTGTGTAGGAGGTTTTAGTATTTCTAAAAAATATTTTCAGAAAAACTAAAAACCGACTCCAAAGAAAATTATCTAAAAAGCATTAAATAACGAAAATACAGGGTGGACCAAAAGTCCGTTTACTTTTAAATCAGTACCTACGTCGAGCAGCGAAGGCGGTGTAGGGCGGAGGGGATACGTAACTCGAGAGCAGCCTACGGGAATTCAGTGCCATGGCGCCATTCAACGGAGCCCAACGTGCGTTCTGCGTACGCGAGTACTATCGAAACAACGATTCTCCGACTATAGCGCAACGAAAATTTTGCGCTCACTACAACCTACGGCATAGAAATGAAGCTCCATCAATTCAACTGATTAGAAAATGGATACAGAAGTTTGAGGAGACAGGTTCAACAATGAATCAACCACGATGCGGCCGACCTAGGACTTCAAGGGATGCCGAAAACATAGAGCGTGTAAGAACATCTGTTCGCAAACAGGTCCATACTTTTACGAAGATCAAAGAGGACATGCTGTTACAGTGAACACAGAGCGGTATATAGCCATGTTACGGAACTTTTTCACTCCAGCGCTACAGAATTTTAATGGTTTTAATCAACGCTCATGGTTTCAACAAGATGGGGCAACATGTCACACCTCCAATGACTCGTTGATTGCAGTTCGTGAAATTTTTGGTCAAAAATTGATATCCAAAAGAGGTGACATTAACTGGCCACCTCGTAGTCCAGATTTATCCCCAATGGATTTTTTTCTTTGGGGATACCTCAAAAGTAAAGTTTTCAACACCAACCCAGCGTCTCTTGAGGAATTAAAGGAACGTATCAGCGAGGAAATGCAAAACATTTCACAAAACACCTATAAAGCTGTGATTAAAAATTTTTGCTCCAGGTTGCAACAGTGTCGTGATGAACAAGGGTCACATATGGATGATGTAATTTTCAAAAAATAAAATCCCTACATGTCTATATTAATAATAAATAAACAGTTTTTACATCTTTTATCTAGTATTTTTTTTATCATTGTTTAAAAAGTAAAAAGACTTTTGGTCCACCCTGTATAAGTAATGAAGTCCATGCTAAGAAATAGCGCGAATGTATAGCGCTATGTTAGCATTTTAGCTAACATAGCGCTATGCTATGTATAGCGCTATGTTAGCTAAAATGCTAAAATCAACACTATTATAACTGGAATTTAAAACATTTTCTTTGAAGTTGTTATTTTTTCTCCATATATTTTAGATCACCATTTTTAGTGTATTTTATGTTATTATGATACCATGCAGTACTTGTGCTGAATCATATCAGTTAATATAAACTGTAAACAAAAATATACTTTTTTGGCTACCCTTTTTAGAATATGGTCGTGAAGTCCAAAAAATGAAAAGCTAAATGCGAGTCACTATTATTCATCACTAGCTGTGGCTCGCGGCTTCGCTCGCGTTTACTTTGTTACTCAAACGTGTTTTGAATTATGGATCGAGGTTTTTTTAAATATTGTTTACACTAATGTAACAATATTGTTCACACTTTTATTAACTAAACTAACTAACTAACTAACATTACTTCATTCTCGCTCAGTCGATCGATCGGTCGGTCCCTCACTCACTCACTCACACACACACACACACACACACACACACTAACTCAACTCAACTCACCCACTCACTCAGTGACGGCGTCACATGAGCGCTTTCATAACCTTAACAAATTTACGCCTATCGCCTATCGTTTAACACCTATCACTCAACGCCTATCACCTATCATTTAACGCTTAACGCGTTATGTGATAACATTTTTGGAAGTCGCATAAGAAGTTTCACTTCAAAAACATATGAGGTTGTTAAGTGGAAACCATTTCGTAACCCCATTGGTAGATTAGCGGTTGATTTTCGAAAAATGCTGGAAATTAGTTTATTCAATAGTTTTGTTTAGTTCATTCTTGTCACTTTTTTTTCGCTTTTGATACTCAAAAACCGTGCTAAAACCCCGTTAAGGGTTGATTTTCAAAACAAATGTGTTAAATGTGTTTCTCAATTTTTTATGAGTAAGCTGACCAAATTACGTGTCTTTGAAAAAATATTTTTTTACATACAAACTTTGATACCTCATTTGTCCCACGGGTTGATTTTCGAATAAAACATTGCACACTTTATCCCATCCTAATGAAATTTGCATGAAATCATTACAGTAGTTTACTCTCTTGAATAAAAAAAATGTGCGTGCGTGGAGTCCCTCCGCGCGGAAGAAGTGAAACTTCATTCTCGCTCAGTCGATCGGTCGGTCGGTCCCTCACATACTCACTCAGTCACACACACACACACACACACACACACACACACACACACACATACACACACTGAACTGAACTGAACTGAACCGAACCGAACTGAACCGAACCGAACCGAACCGAGCCGAACCGAACCGAACCCAACCGAACCCAACTCACCTACCACTCACCTACCACTCACCTACCACTCACCTACCACTCACCTACCACTCACCTACCACTCACCTACCACTCAGCTACCACTCAGCTACCACTCACCTACCACTCGCCTACCACTCGCCTACCACTCGCCTACCACTCTCCTACCACTCACCTACCACTCTCCTACCACTCTCCTACCACTCGCCTACCACTCGCCTACCACTCGCCTACCACTCGCCTACCACTCGCCTACCACTCACCTACCACTCACCTACCACTCACCTACCACTCACCCACTCACCTACCACTCTCCCACTCACCTACCACTCACCCACTCACCTATAACTCACCCACTCACCTACCACTCACCCACTCACCTACCACTCACCCACTCACCTACCACTCACCCACTCACCTACCACTCACCCACTCACCCACTCACTCAGTAACGGCGTCACATGAGCGCTTTCATAACCTTAACAAATTTACGCCTATCGTTTAACACCTATCACTTAACGCGTTAAGCGATAACGCGTTAAGGTGACTCATTTAACGCTTAACGCGTTATGTGATAACATTTTTGGAAGTCGCATAAGAAGTTTCACTTCAAAAAGAATCATCGAAATCGGTTCCTATTTGTCAGAGTAATGTAATGCAGAACATCAGCTTCATGGTTTTTTAAATCTGTTTTCCATAATACAGGCTCTGCCTAGTTTGGGATCAGATGACCGTGTGTGAAATTGTCCCAGAATATTATTATATTATTATTATTATTATGCATGCATCCGCAGTGTCATCAGGGCAGCATGATTTTTTTCCGCATTCATACTCAAAAACCGTGATACACCATCAAGGGTTGATTTTCAAAACAAATGTGTCACACGTGTTTCTCAACTTCTTTTGATGACAAAGTTTTGTGTCCGTCTGATGAAAAATATGTTTTTGCAAACTTTGCTGCCCTATTTGACTCACTTAGGGGTTGATTTCCGAAAAATGCAGAAAATTTGTTTGTTGTTATGTTGAGTTTATTTAATGAGTTTTGTGACTGTAGCAGCATTATAGCTAAAATGAATATCCTTGTTCATGCAAACTTTGCAACCTCATAAAATGACCTTAAGGATTGTTTTTTGAAGAATGCCTGAATTACTCGTAAGTTTCTTAGATTATTGTGTGCAATGCATAAAATAAGTCCTGTGACGGTAGGACAAAAAAATCATTTTTTTGACCCAATTGGTCTCTTTTAGGGGTTGATTTTCAAATAAATTGCTTTAACTTGATGATTGCTTTAATGTGGGAGTAGCCCACATCCACAAAGTTTCATCAGTGCAGCATGATTTTCTTTCTGCGTTTGATACTCAAAAACCATGCTTAAACCCCTTCAAGCGTTGATTTTACAAACTTTATCAGTACACTGATAAAGTTTCGTGTCCATGCGATGATTTTTTTTATTGTAACTTTGATACCCCATTTGGCCCACTTGGGGGTTGATTTATGAAAAATGCTGGAAATTAGTTTCTTAAATTGTTTTGTTGAGTCTATGTACCGAGTTTCGTTACTCTATCTGCATTATAACATTCAATGGAAATCGTTCTACGTGTAAACTTTCCAACCCCATTATATGAACTTAGGGGTTGTTTTTCGCTAAATGCCGGAAATGGGTTTCTTACATTCTTGTGTGCAATACATAAATTAAGTCTTATGACTGTAGGTTGAAAAACATTTTTTGGACCCCTTTCAGAGTTGATTTTCAAAAAATTATTATTTATACAATAATTGCTTTAGTTTGATAAATGTATTCGCAAAGTTTCATCAATGCAGCATGATATTTTTTTTTCGCGTTTCATACTCAAAAACTATGCTAATACGCCTTTACGGATCGAATTTGAAAAAGTTGTGATACATATGTTTCTTAATTTCTTTGGCTTAGTACATTGACAAAATTTCATATCCGTGTGATGAAAAAAAAAATATTTTCCATATAAACTTTGGGAGCCCATTTGACGATCAAGGGTTGATTTTACAAAAATGCTCAAAATTAGTTTTTTCAATTGTTATGTTGAGTTTATGTACAGAGTTTCGTTACTCTAGTTGTATCATAGAATGAAATGCAAATCCTTCTAGGTGCAAACTTTGAAACCCCATTAAATGACCTTAGGGGTAGTTTTTCGAAAAATGCCGGAAATAGGTTTCTTAGATTCTTGTGTGCAATATATAAACTAAGTCTTATGACTGTAGGTCGAGAAACATTTTTTGGACCCCAATTGGACCCCTTTAGCAGTTGATTTTCAGAAAATGATTATTTGCACTTGGATTGCTATAATTTGATAATTGTATTCGCAAAGTTTCAGCAATGCAGTATGAAATTTTGTTTCCGCGTTGCATACCTAAAAAACCATGCTAAAATCCCTATAAGGGTTGATTTTCAAAAAGTGTGATACACGTGTTTCTTTATTTCTTTTGTTTAGTACTCATACAAAGTTTCATGTCCGTGTGATGTACAATATTTTTTTCCCATACAATCTTTGGGAGCCCATTTGACCCACTTAGGTATGGAATTTCGAAAAATCCGTTCTTATTGTTCACCTACACTATTTGAATAATGTTGGTTCCAAATTTCAAGATTGTACGTTATATGGTTTTTGCTGTATCGTGATTCCTAGAAAACACCCTGCTCTTTTATTAATATAGATTATATCTTGCGCTCACATTACGAATGGCTATGCTAGATTATCTTGCTGAAAACATAAAAGTCCATAGGTATCTTTAAAACTAGCCACTGAACCGATTTTGATGAAACTTTTACTCTTCCCTAAGTTGAAAGATACTAGAATTATTGCAAAAAGAATTACCTCAATCAGATTTACAGTTTTTGAGAAATCGGTGGACTAACCTACATACATACATCATATACTCATGAGATTTGGTACGTTTGTTTAGAAAAGCCCACATAGACTAACGTATGTGAATATTTTTATTAATATTACATACATACTCGTCGAATACAGAACCTTATTTTTGAAGACGGTTAATTTTTTTTTTTTATGGTGTTCCAAGTGGATCTATGTCCAATTTGTCTGTTTGTGTTTATTCTGCTAGCAGTACAAAAACCGTAAACAACAAGTGAAGTACGTCGCTTTGTGATCACATTCATATTTGAAACGCATATCCATGAGAATATGTACTTGGTAGAAAGTGCACCATTCACAATCATGCCTGTGTGACTACTGTAAACCTTTCTTAAATATAATAGACATTAATTTATACAAGATTTTTTATTATCTTCGGTCACCTAGTCATACCCGTGGGTAATCTATCCCCAAAGTGGTGGCCCAGTGCCGTGTCAAACCAACACTGTCGGCATTGCCGTTACACCTGCATGTCTGCCGCACAGAAGCCAAAGAGCAGTACGAAACAAGAGGTGCAGCGCGCCAGTGGGGGCCCTAGGCACCTAGGACCGTGACCGGGTACCTACTTATGGTGCGCGTCCATTGGCCGACGCCGGACGCACCGCACGCACGGCACGCAACGGATTTTAGTTTGCTTTCTATGATTTTACATAGCGCTGCGTCCATTATCCGCGCCGGCATTTTCCGATACGGGCCGTCAAAACAAAGAGATACATCACGATCGTTGGCAAGTGATCAGGTACCTAGTGGTTGGTTCGCCTTCTCATTTCATCAATGGAACGCGGCCACAAGTAAATTACTCCAAGCTTACGGCTGAACAATTTTAGTAATAACCATTGAGTTCTCATTGGTAATAATAATAACTAATTTCAGTACACAATGCACTCCGTCCGTTAGGTAATATCCATTGAGATATGAAATATCTTTAATTTATCATGATTTCGTGGGTGCTGGGCTAGAATTCTAAATCTCAAATTAAAATCTCCTTCAAAATCTACTCTCGTTGGGTGTCGTAAGAGGCGAGTAAGAGAGAACGGGAAGATGGGCAGCAGCGTCTTTCTTTAGGATTTATCTTCTACCTATACTGCGATCCCCGGCTGCTAATTGATCATTATATCGATGGAATGAAAACAAATAATATTAAAGTAGGTAACAAAGATATAACGGACGGAGTACATCAGTTAGTAGCATAGTTGTAATGTCTTTGTAATTAAGTAAACATATTTTGCAAGGAATTAAATACGAATGAATGTACTTACGCACACATAAATTACTAGTGACCACTAAACTTATTGTCCTTATACGTACCTTCAGTTTTATTATTTTCGCCGTCTCCCGGGAGACTTTTTCCCTAAGCCGCTCAGCGTCCGCATTGATTTTTTTCCTACTAGCCAGCTTATTAATATCGGTAACATCCATTGTTCAGTCCTTCACGTGTACGTCTGCAAATACATAAAACATCGTAAATAATTGAAATAATCTATGAATCATTTATATACATCATCATCTATGTAAATGATTACAAATCAAAGAAAAAATAATTCTTACCTCTAATTAATCTAAAGTAACTGTTGTAAGTGTACCTAATAAAACTAAAACCCGCCAAAAGCAGTTGTTGGTTTTCTGTTCGCCAATAGGCAGGCAAAGGTTCTGTGACCATACAGCCTTGTCTGATTTTATTCTCATATTGATATATATTTATTACATTCCACAATGGTTTTGTAATAAATATATATCAATATGAGAATAAAATCAGACAAGGCTTATAATTATACCTGAATTAGGATAATATTTATCATAAAATCTTTTTAAAAAAAAATTGAACCGACTTCAATATCACTGAAAAGTATAAAATAATTTAAATATTATTGAAGTTGGTGTTAGCGTACCTGCTGTGTGTATTTGGCACCAACTTCAATAATATTTAAATTATTTTATACTTTTCAGTGATATTGAAGTCGGTTCAATTTTTTTTTAAAAAGATTTTATTTTAAACTTTTTAGTGATATTTTCATATATAAAGATTGAACCATCGAAAACCGTAAAATTATCTAGGTAGGTTATGATCACATTATCGTCTACATAGTTTTACATAATTCATGTTTCTTCAGAAAATAATATCCGGTCGTAATGAAATTTGCATGGAAACATCATAGTAGTTTACTCTCTCGAATAAAAAAAGAATCATCGAAATCGGTTCATAATTGTCAGAGCAATGTAATGGAGAACATCAGTTTTATGGTTTTTACCAGATAAATTCCTCCACATTGTTCATGGTCCTCCAGGAAGTTCTTATCCGGTTGTAATAAAATTCATACAGATTCAATACAGTGGTTTCTTCTTTCGAATAAAAAAAGAATCGTTGAAATTGGTAAATATTTGCCAGAGTTATGACCATTTTTGTCCGACCGAGCGAGTCCGAGCGACTAAAACGTCATCTATATAGGCTTTCTTGCAACTCTCAGTGCGCAGTCACCATTCTTGTTTTTTTAGGAACTACTTATTACTAAGCAATAATTTTTTTATGGGACCCAATCAATGGATTCAAGAATGGATGGAAGAAAGATTTTTTCAAATCGGTTAATAATTGCCAGAGTTATGCGCGAACATACATAAAAAAAAAAAAAAAAAAAAAAAATATATACAGACGAATTGAGAACCTCCTCCTTTTTTGAAGTCGGTTAAAAATAATAATTTGTAACCAAGGTTTCAAAATTCTTCCGCCAAAACACGCCAGTTTCTGACAATCAATTTTTATGCAGTGAAACCATAGTGAAACTTCTAATTTTTATTTTTAACCGACTTCAAATAGGAGGAGGTTCTCAATTCGTGTTTAATACCCAAAGGTATTAATTAATGGTGAACTTCAGAGGGACGAATACTAGAAGGGTTAGGTACTAAATAAAACCACATCTGTATCCTGATCTATAGTCCAGTGAACTCATTCCTTCCCTGGTCCATTCACACTTTATTAAAAAAAACTTATAAATATGTTTAAGTAACAAACATTTTGATGTTTGTTACTTAAACATATTTATAGCGTGATTTAATATGACTCATAGTACGCCATCTGTTGTTGCAAAGCAGACATATTTGTGGTTTGGATCTGAGACATTAACAGTCGTGAACATACCGCCCACCAAGGACATCAGTGACGGAATGTCCTTCTAAAATAATATGATGTACTTGCTTAAAATATACAAAACTTACAATATAAAATAAACAGTTGTCTTTAGGCGACATTATATCCTTTAGATAGCTCAGTATAGTAAAACTTACAATCATTAATTTTATTGAACTAGTGAACTAAAATGATAATTCTAAATATAAATATGTAAAGAAAACCAATACTAAAAACTAATAGTAAAACAAAAATAAGAGTAAATAGTTGATATAAAAACGTGTAAATGGGTATATAACTTGATTAATATTGACATAAAATTTTGATCTAAAACTAACCATAATAAATAACAAAAATAACAACAAATTTCATTGATTAACAATTGGTAAAATGCATATTTTCGATGTTGGCCTTTTAATTGTTGATGATTTTGTACGCAATGTAACTACACGAGTGAGATCATCATTGCCCGGATGTTTTTGTAATATACGGCCTAATAACCATCGACTCGGTGGCAAATCGTCTTCTTTGACTAAAACAATGTCTCCAACGTTTGGCTCAGGCTTTTGAGAAGACCATTTGTACCGATTCACTAGGTTCGTTAAATATTCATGCGACCAGCGTCTCCAAAACGACTGAAGCATTCTTTGAACTAATTGCCAACGTGTCAAGTAATTCACATTCGAGTTATCAAAATTGTTGTCTGGTACGTTTACAATTGGCTCCCCAATTAGGAAATGTCCTGGTGTTAAAGGTAGTGGTTCACCAGTGTCAATAGGTTGGATAACACTTATAGGGCGTGAGTTTAAGCAAGCTTCCACTTGATAAAGAAGCGTTGTCATCTCCTCATACGTGAGCGTGGATTCACCAATGACCCGTTTGAGGTGAAACTTAGTGGATTTTACCCCTGCTTCCCAAAGACCGCCAAAGTTGGGTCCATGCGGAGGGATAAAATGCCATTCGGTACCATGAGCTTCCAGGTGTTCTGCTATTGATGACTGAATAGCGGCTAACTGTTTTAACTCTCTAGAGGCACCTACGAATGTAGTGCCATTGTCGCTCCATAATTTAGCGCAGTGACCTCGCCTGGACACAAATCTTCTGAAAGCGGCTAAAAAGGCTTGGGTACTCATGTCGCTTACAACTTCCAAGTGCAAAGCCCGTGTGGACATGCATACAAATAAACATATGTAGCCCTTGTAGGAGTGGTGTCCACGGCCTTTCGTGGTTCGTATGTTTATAGGGCCAGCATAGTCCACTCCGCTATGTAAAAATGGTCTAGATGGTGTACATCTAGCAGATGAAAGCGAGCCCATCATTTGGGTTCTGATCTTGGCTTGATATCTAGCACATGTCACACATTTGCGAACATGCTGTTTGACCAGATTCCTAGCTCCTAGAATCCAATAAGCTGATCTTAAATATGTCATCATTAACTGAGCACCTCCATGCAACGTTTTGTCATGAGCCTCTGCAATGATGAGTTTGGTGAGGTAAGAATTTGGTAAAACTATAGGCTGCTTTGTTTTTTCATCCAACTCTGATCTTTCAATTCTACCTCTTACTCTTATGATGCCTTTACTGTCTAGGTAAGGACTTAATGCTTTAAGTTTACTTGTTTTTGATTGTATATAACCTTTATCCTGTAGTTGTGTAAGCTCCGATGTAAATATCTCTCTTTGTACTTTTTTAATGCAACAATCTAGTGCTTCTTCTAATTCCTTGTTTGTTAAATAAATTTGTTCATTTTTACCCTTGTTTAAAAATCTTCGACAATATGCTACAACTCTTAATAATCTAGGTAATGTAGAGAATCTCTCAAATATTGTTTCGTCTGGCATTACTGCTATGTGTGTTTTTACTGACTGTTCTAAATCTATTTGTAAATTACTTGGACTTTCATAAACAATTTCCTTTTCTTTCAGAAATAACGGTCCCGAAAACCAAAGTGAACTAGCTATAAACTGACTAGGTAATAGTCCCCTGGAAGCGCAGTCTGCAGGATTGTCCTTACCTGACACATGAAACCATTGCGATAATGACATAGTAGTTAAGATTTCTGATGTGCGGTTAGCTACAAACGTCTTCCATCTACTGGGGTGGCTGTTGAGCCATGCCAGTACCACTGTCGAGTCAGTCCATGCTCTAATTTTGTTCTGTGGAACATTTAAAACTTCGCTTGTTTCCAGCAGCAGTTTAGACAACAACACAGCTGCACACAGTTCCAATCGTGGAATACTTATTTGTTTGATCGGAGCGACTCTGGTCTTTGCCACCAATAATGAAAGGCGCACCGCACCCGTATCATCAATTGTACGTAAGTAAACCACGGCTGAATACGCTGCTTTGGAAGCGTCACAAAATCCATGTAGCTCCCAGTCATCTGTTGATTTTGTTCCAAGCCAACGTGGTATGCTGATTTTGGTAAGAAGCGGAAGTTCCTCTCGGTAAGTACTCCACTCATTCTTTAATTCGGTGGTTAGTTCCTCGTCCCAACCAAGTCCTGCGAGCCATAACTTCTGGATAAAGATTTTTGCCATCACCACACTTGGAGCTAACCACCCCAATGGGTCAAATAAATGTGCTATATCAGAAATTACAGCTCTTTTTGTTACAGGTGCAGTTAGCGGCAGAGGTAAGTTCACCGAGTACTGGAAGATGTCCTGTTGCCTATTCCAGGTAAGTCCTAGAATTTTTATTGTATCGTCTAGTTTGATCTCCTTGTCTTCTTCCTTGTCCTGTATGTTCTTCTCCTTAATACTATTGTTCTTTTCCTTTGTACTTGATTGTACTATTTGTCCTTTTATATCTTTATTTGTTTGCACTATTTGACCTTTTATTTCTTTATTTGTTTGTACTATTTGACCTTTTATTTCTTTATTTGTTTGTACTATTTGACCTTTTATTTCATTATTTTCCTCTGACTTAATCCTTTCTATTATCTCCTTATTGTTACTATTCCACTTTTGTAAATAGAATCTGCCCTTTCCTAATAATTCTGATATTTGTTTATATATTTCCATGCCTTCAGGCACACTAGAACATCCAGTCATTAAGTCGTCCATATAGAAACTATTAAGGACATTGTAAGCACCTAATGGGTGCTTCTCTCCTTCATCATATGCAATCTGGTGTAGCGTTCTTACTGCTTGATATGGAGCAGAAGCTGTGCCGAAAGTAACCGTTACCAGCTCGTAATCTGATATTTCCTGATCTGGACTATCACGCCAAAGAATTCTTTGATACATCACATCGTCGTCAGCTACTCTTATTTGTCGATACATTTTAATGATATCGGCGACTAATGCAATTGCATGAACTCTCCACTTCATAACTGTGTGTCGTAAATCCGCCTGTAATGTCGGTCCAATCATAAGGGTGTCATTCAAAGATACTCCCTTGCTATTCTTTTCGGAAGCATTAAACACAACACGCACCTTTGTGGTGCTCTTGTCCTCCCTTACTACCGCGTGGTGTGGTAAATATACTGCTTGTTTTCTTTTATTATCGTTTCCTGTTACCCTTCTCATATGACCTAGCTGTAAATATTCATTTATTACCTCCTTGTAGTTTTCCTTTAACGTTTCATTCTTTTCTAACCGCTTTTCTAATAACTTTAATCTGTTTTCAGCTATTTTTCGCGAGTTGCCAGCTTTACAAGGAGGATCCTCAACTCGAAATGGTAATCGAACCACATATCTACCATCATCTTGTCTCTGGTAAGTATTACTATAATACTCTTCACACTTCTGTTCTTCTACTGTAAGTATTTTCTTTGATGTAACTAATTCTTCGATTTCCCAAAATTTCTTTAGACTTTCATCTTCTGTGATCTGTGCATGCATAACGTTTATTTTTCTTCCTATATTATTTGAACTTTCATAATTTACAGGACCAGCTGCACCCGATAGGACCCACCCTAAGGTAGTGTTCTGCGCGATTAAAGTTCCTGAAGGACTCTTCAACATCCCTTCCTTGAGGATGCAGCTATAGACGTCCGCACCTAATAATATGTCTATTTTATTACTTTTGTTGAACTGTGAATCTCCTAACTGAAGTCCGTGTATATCGATCCAATCAAAGTTACTTGTGTGTATCGTTCGCTCTGGTAAGTATGATGTAATTTTATTTAAAACATAAGCAGTTAATACAAGTTCAAATTCAGGGTCGATGCGTGACTGAATTTTGAGTTGTACCATATATCTTGCTATGGTTGACCTGTTATCACCTAAACCCGAAATGATTCCTTTAACTGGTATCTTTTTCAGACCCAGAAATTGGACTGTGGCTTCTGTTATAAAACATGCCTGAGAGCCTTGGTCGAGCAAGGCTCTAATTACTTGAAATTTTCCTGTATTCGACTCGGCGTTTATTAGCGCGGTTGCTAATAAAACCTGTCTGAACTTAGGTACTTGGTCTGTAGATAAGCACGAAACTATTTGATTCGTACTAGTTGAAGGACTAGTATGATCAGTAGTCGGCTTTGTACTATCATGGGTCTTATTCTGGAACTCTGCACTTAGATGAAGTAAAGAATGATGACGCCTTTGACAGATTCTGCAGGTGGCAGCTTTTTTACATTCATAAGCGGTATGATTGCTGCCCAAGCAATTAAAACAAATTTTGTTTTTTGCGACAAACTCTCTTCTGCTATCTATAGGCTGCTTAGCAAACTTTTTACAAAAGCAGAGTTTGTGACTTTCTGTGCAGAACTCACATCGCATGCTTGACGAATTTGTGGCTACCATAACTTTGGGATGATGAGAATGTGAAGTATTGGCCTGGTGAACTAAAACCCGTTTTGGTTCAATACACTCAAGAGCGCGGAAACGATTTTCTATAAATTCCTTGAATTGTTCAAAGGATGGCAATTCGTTAGAGTCGCTGCCATTGATACTTAATTCCCACTGCTTTCGCGTTTCTGAATCCAATTTAAACGTTGCTATATGTATTATGATTACATCCCATGTACTCACATCTATTTCTAAATTTTTAAGAGCATTTAAGCAGTCATTAGTTGTGTCTAACAATTCTTTTAAACTTGAAGCTGATTCGGTATGCATTCGTTTTTGACCAAACAACCTTTTCAAAATACAGTTTGCTAAATATTTCTTATTGCTATAGCGCTTTTCTAGTTGAGTCCAACACTCACTGTAGTTAGCCTCAGATATAGGTGTATGTCTAATCAATTGCTCGGCTTCTCCAGTGAGATGACTCTTTAAATAGTGTAATTTTTGCACATTGTCTAAAGAATCATTTTTATGAACTAATGAAGTAAAAAGATCGCGAAAAGTTATCCATTCTCCATATTTGCCAGAAAATGTTGGTATGGAGATCCGCGGCAATTTCACAAAAGAACCTGATTGCTTATTTGTATTGCTAGATGAGCTACTACTATTTTGTACAGATTGTTCTACAACACAAAGTTTGTTATACATAGTTTTCATTAAACATTTATAAGTAATGTATGTATCTTCAGTTTCATCATAAATATCATCATCTAATTTCTCTTCTATATCCTCAGATTTATAACGTTCATGAAGTTTAGCATTCTGTTGTTTAAATGTATCCCAATCCTTTTCTAACAATTCTTGTCTAGTCTCTATGTATACTATAGTTAATCTATCCTTTGGACTCTTTTTGAAGTTTGTGTAACCCTTTTGAATCACATTTTGAAGGTTTTTTAATAGATTAATTAATCCTTCCATTATTCGTGATATACAATGAATAAGTATAAGTAATGTATAAGTAACGCTAAAATTGTTCAAAAAACAAAATAAATAAAAAAACAACAAACTAAAAGTGTACCAGTATGGTGGTAAAAGAACCAAACAATAAATAATTTACAAGTTAAAATATTAAGTAAATTTTACAAAGTCCAATAAAGACTAAAATTTTCTAAGTGTAAAAATATGCGGTAAAAATTACAAGTCTAAAAAATATCGAAAAATTTTACAAGTGTTTTACAACTTATTAAAAATCGGGCATAGGTTCCCCGTTCCCCCGTTTTTACAAAACTATTCTAAGTCCTTAACTAACATGCAAAATTTTACAAGTCCAATAAATCTTGAAATTTTAACTAAGTCCTAATTCTCTTCAAGTTATGAATTCTGTATTTTTAAAGTTCAAATTCGTTTGAATTTAAGATGTATCTGTATGTAATAAATCATTGTACTCACAATTTGCACTGCACTCACACACTTGCACAAATTTTGCTCGGCTGGTGGCGCCCCCTGGCGGCCAAACTCTGCAACTCCGCTGTCGGCGTGTGGCGCCCCCTGGCGGCCAAATCGGGAACACTGCTATCTGCTGGTGGCGCTCCCTGACGGCTAAACTCGGGAACACTTGCTGTCTGCTGGTGGCGCTCCCTGGTGGTGAAACTTCGCAACTCCGCTAGTTGCGTGTCCTGTAGTACTATTTATCGCAGCGATCCACTGCTAGTACTTGTGTACAAAAACTGTCCTGAGCTCATCCGGCTCGAAGGACCAAATGTTTAATACCCAAAGGTATTAATTAATGGTGAACTTCAGAGGGACGAATACTAGAGGGGGTTAGGTACTAAATAAAACCACATCTGTATCCTGATCTATAGTCCAGTGAATTCATTCACCTTCCCATTCCTTCCCTGATCCATTCACACTTTATTAAAAAAAACTTATAAATATGTTTAAGTAACAAACATCAAACCATAGCGTGATTTAATATGACTCATAGTACGCCATCTGTTGTTGCAAAGCAGACATATTTGTGGTTTGGATCTGAGACATTAACAGTCGTGAACAATTCGTCTGTATATATAATCAACCATTCACGGTAAATGCTGATCAAGTGAGAAGTTAGAACAATTGTTGATCCACCTATTTTACGTGTAAACTGATATACTTTGATCCGTCCTTGATGCGCGTGTGACGTTGGTGGATCTGCACTAACAGGATTTCAACATACTCGTCAGCGATTCGATCGCAATTTGTTGATCCATTAACGGTCGAAAAAATCATACTGAATATGATTTCTTAGATCCAGAGTATATTTAACTTATATGCGACATTTACTTAGAGTAAGTTGATCCGGAGCCAGAATTGACGGATAGGTACTCGAACACAAAGCGGCAACGTAGCGTTCTGCGAGTGAAAGAGAACCCAGTAGACAACTTCGTTAGAGTAATAAGGTAAGAAAGATGCGTTAGCCGCTGCGTTTGAGGATCAAAATTTGGGAATTACCTTCACTCACTTGTTTGATAGATTTTATTGCGGAAAGACGTTTACGCGAGGTTTTTTTTTGTATTGGTACTTCGTACATACTGCTTGCTTATGTTTAATACCTACTTTCTTAAATAAAGCGGCAACAAAATTAATCATCATCATCAGCCGGAAGACGTCCACTGCTGAACATAGGCCTCCCCCTTAGAACGCCACAATAAACAATTGGCTATTTGCATCCTCGGTTACCTGCGACGCGCACAATGTCGTCTGTCCACCTAGTGGGAGGCCTGTCTACGCTGCGTCTTCCAGTTCATGGTCGCCACTTGAGAACCTTTCTTCCCCAACGGTTATCGGTTCTTCGAGCGATGTGGCCTGCCCATTTCCACTTCAACTTGCAGATTCTGAGAGCTATATCGGTGACCTTACTTCTTCGGCGAATCTCCACATTTCGGATTCTGTCGCGCAAAGAAACTCCGAGCATAGCTTTCTCCATGGCTCGGTGTGTGATTCTGAACTTCTCTAAAAGGCCAGCCGTTATAGACACACACTGGTTAAAAACCTTCGTCTTCGGGCACTGCGGTATATTGGACGAGAAGATATCGCGTAATTTCCCGAACGCTGCCCATCCGAGTTGGATTCTTCGGGCGACCTCTTTGTTGAAGTTGGACCGCCTAACTGGATAGTTTGTCCTAGGTGTACGTAGTGGTCAACAACTTCGAGTGTATCGTTCCCAACAACTACCGGTACGGGTGTAACATGGACATTAAACATGATCTTCGTCTCGTCCATGTTCATTTTAAGACCCACCTGTTGAAAAATGCTAATGAAGTCGCTGAGCATCGTATTGAAGTCCTCCAGTGACTCTGCCATAATGACTATATATCCGGTAAAACGAAACGTTTGTGAACAGTTTCGGAGGAATAACGTCTCCCTGTCTCACACCTCACTGCAATAGGATTGGTTTCGTGCTCTCGTCCTGTAGTCGGATCGGCATGGTGGCGTTGCTGTACAAACACTTCAACACTTCGATGTATTTATAGTCAATGCGGCACCGCTCGCGCTGGAGGGACTGCAATACTGTCCAGGTCTCGATTTAATCGAAGGCTTTCTCGTAGTCCACAAGCGCTAGACATAATGGCCGATTATATTCCTCGGTCTTCTGTATAATCTGGCGTAGCGTATGAATGTGATCTACGGTACTAAAGCCTTTTCGGAACCTGGCTTGTTCGGGAGGCTGGAAGTCATCAAACCTGGGCTCGAGACGGTTCGTAATAACTCTCGAAAACAGCCTGTACACATGGCTCACGAGTGAGATAGGTCTATAATTCTTCAATAAGTTGTTGTCACCTTTCTCGAAGAAAAACACTATCACACTCCTGTGCCATGCTTCTGGCGTAGTACCCTCGAGTAAGACGGAATTGAATAAGTTCTGGAGGACTAAAAGTATCGGTTTTCCACCCGCTCTCAGAAGTTGTGTTGTGATTCCGTCTTCACCCGGCGCCTTGTTGTTTTTAAGCCATTCTAATCTCGTACAAGCTGATGTCTGGAATGTCCTTGGTGTAGTGTCGGGGTAGTTGGGCTCTGGTGTCCTGAGTTGTTCGGGCAATGAATTTTCGTGTCGAGGTGTACAGCTGTCCGTAAACCCTCTCGAGCTCTCTCAATATCTCTGGTTTCGATGAGATGACACTGCCGTCGTCGATCTTCAGCTTGGTCACTTAGCTTCGCCCAATAGACGAATTCTTTGCTAACACTTAAGAGCCTTGGTTCCGCTCAATTGCGTCCTTATACATGCTGTATTATAGGAACGAACGAAAAGTCGTGTCGCATGGAATTCGAGATTCGTCTATTGACTTCAGCATATAAGCTGAAGATTGCAGTCTCGTATAGTAAATTGAACAACTATTGTTCTATAATTTTTCTAAAAATGCATAAAAAAAATCAGTTAGAAAAATCGCAAAACAAAAGTTCTGTTCAGATTGTCCCTAGTAGCATTAAGTAGCCAAGCGGATATTCGGTAAAATTAATAACCTCGTAGTGACATCTTTATGTTCAATATCGATTCTCACTTACTAGCCACACTATCCCCCACTGTAATCACCTGTCCTTAACGTGAGCCCCACTTGCCCTCACGCGGTCCCCACTGCACTGCACTCCAGTGCATCCACCATCACTGGCGTTGCCTCCATATCGGCGGCGGTACATAGTGGAGGCGGAAGCAGCAGAGGTGGTGGTGGTGTCATAGCAAATTCAACCTTATCTCAATAACGTAATGCTATGTGCATTACGAGAGAGAATACCTTCCTACTGAGAAACAATCATGACGCACGAATTCGCGCGCATTTGCGCCAATACCTATTAGCAAACTCAACTTAGCCACGAGCTCCTCGACTACATTTCTGTGTAGTTATTTCTAGTTAAACAGCTGTAAGCTGTAACAGCTCAGCGGGTGAGCGCTTGCCTTGGAAACAAGGTGCACAGGTTCGAACCCCGGCTCGCACCTCTGATTTCTTTGATGAATCATGTGCGAATCGTCTTTGTGCGATTGTTACTAGCTTTCGGTAAAGGAAAACATCGTGAGGAAACCTGCATGTCTGAGAAAGCCTAACTAGCTTTCGAATGACGTGTGAAGTCCGCCAACCCGCACTTGGCCAGCGTGGTGAACTATGGCCTAAGCCCCTTCATCTTGAAGGGAGGCCCGTGCCCAGCAGTGGGACATAAACAAGGGCTGGTATTATTATTATATTTAATATTTCTAGTTCATATTTATTTGCATATGGGCTGGCATTCGTTTTTCCTACAAGAGGTTCTGAAAAGTGAGTACGACCATGATTCGAGGATGTTATTTATGTCCTCGTAGTCATACTGATATGACAAATTAGTATGAACACCAGAAATCCGCTACATGTCGTGGTGTTGTCGAGTTGTTGAGTTATCGGTTTAATCTGTAGCTTGTACGGTGAAAGATACGGAACGGCAACGTCGCGACTACTTTCAGCCAATCCGATCGTTTGCTGTGCTCTGATTGGCTCATTTAAATCGGATCAACATTTTCCGTAACTATCGCAAGGTGGATTTGTATATCGGATCAACTTAGGCGAACGCTAGTAAGAAGTCTTGTGAGTGTAGGTGTTGATCCGGTCGGAGCCACATTAAATGCCAGAGATGCATATTGGATCAACAAAAGGCCGGATCAACATGCGTTTTCGGATCAACAAAGTGCTCGCGTGAAGTCGCGTCTGATCAACATTTACCGTAAAGGGATCTATATATATATATATAACTAATAACTAATAGTAACTTATATGCGACATTTACTTAGAGTAAGTTGATCCGGAGCCAAAATTGACAGATAGGTACTCGAACACAAAGCGGCAACGTCGCGTTCTGCGTGTGAAAGAGAACCCAGTAGACAATTTCGTTAGAGTAATAAGGTAAGAAAGATGTGTTAGCTGCTGCGTTTGAGGATCAAACTTTGGGAATTACCTTCACTCACTTGTTTGACAGATTTTATTGCGGAAAAATGTTTGCGCGAGATTTTAACCGACTACAAAAAAGGACGAGGTTATCAATTCGTCGTGTTTTTTTTATAATGTATGTTCGCTTATAATTCCGCCAAATATGAACCGATTTGGATGATTCTTTTTTGTACCTAATGGACGTTCTATCAAGTTGGTCCTATAAATTTTTTATTCCTTATGAACCGCTAGTTTCTGAAAGAACAGGAATGGAATGTTAGAATTATTCGGTAAAATGCCTGAAAGATGATATTATAAGCAACAAAATGATTATAACTCCTACAAATATTTACGTATTTCAATAATTTATTATTCGAAAGAATAAACCATTACGATGGTTCGGTATGAATTTCATCATTGTACGGGCCGAGCCGTACATTTGATAGCGTCAGCAGTTTACGCTGGATGCAAATTCTCTGTATTATACAATATACCTTAGTACGTAATTAAAGCCACGGACGATCGGTCGCGCGTACTCTCACTATCATTTATCATCTATCAATTTAAGCTATCAATTTTTCTATCATTAAATTACTGACTCCCAAACTATCTTTTAATCACTATCAACCAAAGACTGTACGGGTTCCGTCTCAGCCCGTACATCTTTGTGGTCCTTCGGAAAGGGCCTCGCGTGTGAAATTTCATAGTGAACTATCAAATAAGTGCATTTTACTGTGGACTTGCACGTGGGGAGAGAACTAGCAAAACCAGCAGGAGACATATCACTGGAACCACTTATCATTTTGGGAGTCAGCGAGCAACAGCGCTCACCATCAGGCAAGCAGCAAACCAGATCGTATCAAGTAAGATCTTTCCTTTTTTAATCTATCATCATCATGTCGAATATGGAGGATATCTTAACAAATCAGCAACAGCTGCTAAATGCCATCGAACAAGTTTACAATAATTTTAAAAAGTATGGTGCTGACCGGAAGACGTCTGACTACATCAGGCGGAGGTTGGACATCCTGGAAAAATACTGGCAGGAATTTCAATCCAATCATATGCTGCTATGTGGAATCGAGTTTGCTAAGTCGCATACTTATTTTACAAATAATCAATTTGAATGCGTAAAGGAGAAGTATGAAAATATCAGAGCAGCAATCGCTAACTATCAATGCAGGGACGATAGGCCTACGACACCGGTGATTAAACCCGCTACGCCATTGGGTTTACCGGGACCTTCACGTCATCCATCGCCTCAGGTTCCTTCGACGCAGTCCCATGGGACAAATAGCCGAACCGACGACCTGCTACGTAAACAAAGTAGTAATTTTAAAGCGTTCGAGCACACCGTATCAAACATACATTTAGAGACCGTATCAGAGAAATGGGAATTTGATCATTTATTGCGTGCCATACAATCACGTTGGCATGTAATTGACACATTACATTGGGAATTAGATAGTGAGCTGGGGGGCAACGACTCAGAATATGAAGCAGCATTCTTTAAGTACGAAGAGAAGTACAACGATATCATTAAATCTATCAACCGTAAGCTATGGTCGGTATCACACAGAGAACAGTCGACACCACAGATGGACATACCTACTTTTAGCGGCAGCTACCATCAGTGGAGCTCGTTCAAAGATTTATTCACCGAAGCTATTCACGGGAATCCATCCTTATCAAATGCACAGAAGATGCAGTTCCTTAAGACTAAAGTTAAGGGTGAAGCGGAACGGTTAATCCAACATTTACCTATCACATCGGACAACTATTTAATCTGTTGGGATCTACTGAACCACAGATATAACAATAAACACTTAATTTTCCGTTCACATATTGAAATATTATTAAGCATTCCCGTTATGCAGCAAACATCATTAAATCATATAAAGCGTATCCATGACACGACATTGGAAACCTTAAATGCTATCAAGAATTTGGGTGTCGACGTTGGGTCCTGGGATCCACTGCTAGTGCACCTACTGTCTCAAAAATTAGACACAGAGACGCACAACGATTACGTATCATCCGTAAAACTACCAAGAGAACTGCCCATTTTGCAAGAATTTCTATCATTTTTAGAGGGCAAGTTTACGAGTTTGGAGTCATCACGTAAGAAGCCTGAGAATCCTATCAAAATGGTACAAAATAGCAATAATTCTTCACCGCAACATTATAACAAATATTATAGAAACTTTAACAAACAAGCATTTCCGGCGCATGGAAATATTGTTTCGCAACAGCATAGCAACAAAAACAACAATTCATGGAAATTTTATAAGTGCGGCATTTGCAAGACCGATGAACACAGTTTATATTATTGTCGGCAGTTTTTAAATATGACACCGTACCTAAGGCGTCGTGCTGCATCAAAATTGAATGTATGCGAAAACTGTCTTTATTCGCATAATGGTAAGCCATGTCTTTCTGAAAAAAGGTGTGTTGAGTGCAATGGAATGCACAACACATTATTACATGAAGCATTTATGCAATCGGGCCATACAAGTAATTCTAATACGGCCAAAGTATCAACCAGCGAAAATGTTGCGAAACCGGGCCCATCGCAACAAGTACGTAGCAACTCGCACGTGTCGTTACAATGTGACACGCCCGAAATACTATTAGCCACCGCCATGCTTAAGGTTCAGGCCTATGATGGAACCTTTGTCAACATGCGTGCCCTGATAGACCAAGGGTCCCAAACATCACTCATAACAGAACATGCGGCCCAGCTGTTGGGTCTACCAAGGCTAAGGTGCCGAGGGGTAATATCTGGCGTAGGTGCCAAGGAAAGTAACTGCAAAGGGGTAATATCTATCAAATGTGTATCAAATAACAGCAATTTTGAGTTCGAAACAGAAGTTTATATCATGAAAAGTCTTATCAAAAACTTGCCTAACTACAGTTTTCCTATGCCGACGTGGAGTTACTTAGACAATATCTCATTATCAGACCCGAATTTTAATATAAGTCGCCCTGCAGATTTACTGTTGGGGGCGGATATATATTCTATGATTTTACTAGAAGGCATTTGTAGAATTAACGATAGCATACCCATAGCGCAAAATACACGTTTGGGGTGGATTTTAACTGGAAACGTCAAAACATTGCAATGTAACGTTGTCATTAACAATTTAGAAGAGATTCAAAAATTCTGGGAAATCGAGGACATTAGCGAAGAGGAGACCTTATCATCAGAAAATCATAGGTTAGGTTAGGTTTGGTTTTTTTTTTTTTTTTTTTTTGTATGTTTCTTAGTACCTCTAACGTGGTTAGAGCCTGTGTTTGCTTGTTTTAGTTTTTGCTCATTTTGTTGTGTTTTATTGTTTGTGTGTGTTAGTTAATTTTTCCTCTAGTTTATGTTGCAGTTACTTTTCCAAGATTTCTTTTGTTCTATGCATTTCTTCTCATCCTCCTTCTAGCTTGTCCTTTTTTCTTTCTACTGAGTGTCTTCTTCATTTGTTGGTATTACTTTATATAATTTCTTGCTATCTACTATATATTATATTTCTTTTACGTATGTGCATTTCATATCATATTTTTCTAATTTCTGTAGATTGTGCAATTTCGATTACTAAATTACTTCAATTTTTGTGTTCTGAATTTCCTACTAGTTTATACGTTATTGGTGTCAGTCTCCCCTATTTCAGCGCTTCATTTCCTTTACCGGTAAACATTAATATATTATACAAATATATATTGATACCAAGCTTAGTTCTACCCTTGAAGCATTTTTGGATCGCAGCAATGTTTATTTAATATTATTATATTTTTTAATTATTAATTGTCTTTCCTTTTTTGTTTTCTATTTTATTGATTGCTTGTAATTGATTGCAATTTCTAACGAAGTTGGAACCAATTGCTTGCATTGTATTGTGGTTTGTTTGCTTTCAAACGGATCGGTTTCTTACGAAGCCGATCTCTATTTGTTTTCTTATTAGTTGTGTTTGCTATTGTCTTTGCTTTTTTTACAAATTTTATGCTACTTGCTTGATCCAAAAATGCTTTGTCCCATCGTGTCAATCCGTCAACCTGGAGTACTGGATGCGAATGCTTCATGTTTAGCACGCCTTTAGCAATAGGCGATGGAGGCGCGAGCCAGTGCGTCCCACTTGTCCCGGACCGGGCAGTCCCGGCTGAAGGCGTTGTGGCCCACCGAAATAATTTTGGCGCGCACACAATTGCAGCACGTTGGTGCTGCACCCGCCAGCCGGTCTGCACAGTCCGAGCTCATGTGAGTGCCTCCGCAGTGGCCACACCTCACATCGCTCTCAGTGCAGTACTTTCTACTGTGCCCGTACCCCAGGCAGAGCGAGCACTGGACTAGGGGCGACTGATCTTCGGCTTTAATA
The DNA here is from genome assembly GCA_911728495.1 of Furcula furcula. Taxonomy (NCBI): domain Eukaryota; kingdom Metazoa; phylum Arthropoda; class Insecta; order Lepidoptera; family Notodontidae; genus Furcula; species Furcula furcula. The sequence goes on from OU452253.1 coordinate 26,831,785, forward strand.
TTTTGCAAGTCGATATGCACTTGTCCTGAATCTATGATTCGTTTCCATATTTTTGGGGAGGTCCTCACCACGATGTGATGCGTAAGGGGATTTCTTGCTTTCTTTTTGTATGCTATCTCTATCTTGTCGTCCTCATTGTCAAGGTCCTGAAAGACTCCCCGGTTCTGGCTCCTCAGTGCTTTGAGGACGTCCTCGTCGCTGAGTGCCAGCAGGACGCCCTTTAGAACCAGAAGCGGGTGCCTATTTTTCATGACCCCGACAATGAGGTCTTTTCCGTTTCTTTCTATCCTCTCCTTGAACTTGTTCCTTTCCTCTGTCGTCGCACAGCTCACTATAATTTTTCTGTCTTTTGCTTTCCTCACTCTTTCTATTCTCGTTTCCCCTCCCTTTGCATCTATAGCGGTCCTGATCTTGGTGAGGACCTCCTCACCGCTGTCCAACTCATCGGTGGATGTCACCACCAGAGAGTGAAGCGTCGGCCTTTCCAGGGTGTTCACCCTGGGTGGACCGGCAGCTACACTCGCATAGGACATCTTGTCCAGCATTTTCCCCTGTTCATCCATCTTCTCTCTCAGTTCCTCCATTTTCCTGATGTGTTCCTGCAACATTTTTCCCTGTTCCTCTATTTTCATCATTAGTCCCTGATTTCCCTTTTCGTTTTCCGTATCTCCGGCCTCTTCCTGTTCCTTGATCTTACTTGCTTTTCCGTTACTCATCTTCCCGTTTCCGCCTCGTTCCATTTCCGACTCCTTCACCAGCTGATACAACCGATCCACAGCCTGCGTTACCCCCGTTTTTATTTCGGTCTTAAGGTTTCTGGAGTTATTGAGGTGTAATTTGGCCTTGTTCAGGCAGGCCCTGGCCTCGGCTGTTCTGCTGGCGTATTTAGTCGGCGGATCCTCCACCGCCTCCACAGAGGTCCTCCGGGACCCTACTCTACTTCCCTCGGGGACGGTGGGCCCCTGAGTTGGCTTTGGGGGCCCCGCCGAAACAGTTTTTGTTGACTGGTCAGGCACAGTTTTGGGCTTCGGGCGTGTCTCGGGGTTTCCGGACTCCCAATCCCCAATACTGCGCCTGACGTTTGTCACTACCGGGCTCTTTTCTTTAGGCGATCTAACATCTTGTTCGTTGCGTTTGGCCGGGGTACGGAAACCGAACATTTTGCTTTGCCGAACCGAACAGGGGGCGACGCCTCGGACCGGCCGGTGAGTAACCCACAGGAAAGGTAAGCGACTATGATTACCAAAAAATTTTTTAAAGTATTAAAATTTAGAAAAACACAAAAATGTATGAAAAACCGAAATTTTTGTATGGGCCCTGTGCGTCCTGTATAATGGGACGTGTAGCGTCAAAATAGCTGCGCAATTTGATATATAACAACCTATATATATGTCAAAGAAATTTGAAAATTTTCAATGTGTTAGGTTTTGTTAGTCGCCCTTAGGTGGATTTCGTATATAACGAAAAACGTTAAAATGGCGATATTTTCGATTTTCCTCGTCCGATCTCGCGGAAAAAAGCGCGGATCGGCTGCGAGACGACGAGAGGGACTCGCCGACGTCAAAAAACTGAAACTACTGAAGGAAAATTTTCAATTTAAGTCCAAAAATGCTGAAATTTCACTAATTTTACTAAGTTTTTGTTCCAGGGAACTTCGGGTATCGCGGTTTTCGGCGCGCCGTTCGCAGGGGATGCAGGGGGCGACGCCTCGGACCAGCCGGTGAGTAATCCACAGGAAAGGTAAGCGACTATGAGTACCAAAAAATTTTTTAAAGTATTAAAATTTGGAAAAACACAAAAATGTATGAAAAATCGAAATTTTTGTATGGGCCCTGTGCGTCCTGTATAATGGGACGTGTAACGTCAAAAAAGCTGCGCAATTTGATATATAACAACCTATATATATGTCAAAGAAATTTGAAAATTTTCAATGTGTTAGGTTTTGTTTTTTTTTTTTTTTTTTTTTTTTTTTTTATAAGGATTAATGTGGAACCTCTGACTTCTGTCAGAGACCTTTTTAAAACATGTATGGGAAACATGGTGGGTTTCTTTAAACAGTTTGTGTTTGTGGATTTACAAAAAAATTTTTTTTTTTTTTTTTTTGGTTGTTTCCTTCTATACTATTTTTCCTGTTTAATCACTTCTTACGGAAATTGTCACTTTTGTATCTACATTTTCCATTTGTGATCATCAGATATTTATTTATTGAATTTTTCTCTGTTCCATATATCGTATATAAGTGTAATATATGTTATATATATTAGTTTATATACATTTCTTACTTTATTTTATTTTATGTAGTCTCCTTTTATATTTTGCTGTGTTCACGTATGTACTTGTATTATTATTATTATCATTTTTGTCCATTTTTACTCTTTTTTTTTTTTTTTTTTTTCTTTATGTGTCAACCGTTTTGTTTCTGTTTCTTGCTATTATTGTGATGCATTCCAAATAATTTAGTAATTCCTCCGTTCGCTCTATCATGATCTTAGCTATATTCCCCCTGTTTAGTTCAATTCCCAATAGTGTCTCCAATTCACGCTTTCTTGTTAGGTTTGCCGGACAATCTAGCGCCAAATGTATCAGTGACTCCTCCACGTCAGGGTCACATATGCATGCTGGGTCGTTTTTGCATTTGAACCTGTACAGGTAGTGTCCAAATCCTCCGTGTCCTGTGAGCGCTTGCACGTGCAGGGGATTTAATTTGATTTTTGAGACTGTTCTGTATGCGCCCTCTACATTGGGGAGGAAGAGTTTGGTTGTTGAAGCTGTCTCACCACTTGAGTACCTTTGCCCCCATTCTTTTATGGACTCTTCCCGGATTGTCCTCTTGATGAAGGACAGAGGGCAATATCCGTAGTCTGGGGCAGTCTTCTTTTTCAGTGCTGCCTCTTTCGCTAGCATATCTGCACGTTCATTCCCCTCCACCCCAATGTGAGCCCTCACCCAGAACAGCCTTGGTCCCCCGATCCCGTTACTTTTTTCTGCAATTTTCCTCCTGGCCTCGTGCGCTAATGGATGCAGTGATTCGGAGTCACACAGCGTTTCCAGAGCTGATCTGGAGTCACTAAAGATATTGGTTGTTTCGTCCTCGCTTTCCAGTGCAATATCAATTGCCTTGGAAAGCGCGAACATTTCTGCCTGAAAAACTGTACAATAGGACTCCAGTCTGTATTTTTTACTGCGTAACTCCGTTCCACTCCGCCAATAGGAGAGAGCAGCCCCCACCTTCCCATCGATTTTACTGCCATCGGTAAAAATGTGTGGGCCAGTAATCCGATGGTCTGCAAGGGTTTCGGGCCGCATGTCTTCCAGGCACACGAAGTCCAGTTTCATCTGGCGAGCTGGATGTGGCGCTCGCAGGTAACACACCTTCTCTTCGATTCGCCGATCCCCTATTATTGTCTGAGGTTTTCCTCTTTTCGCTTCATAAAGCGATGCCGCTTCTCTCACCCGCATATCCAGAGGGAGGAGGCCAGACAATATTAGGGCCGAATTTAAAGAGACCGTCCTGTAGGCTTTAAGGATCTTCTGGGCAAAGCCTCGTTGTACTGCGTTCAGCTGTTTTTGCACCAACCACTTGGTGGTGGCCGGCGCCCACACACTGGCTCCGTATAGGACAATGGGTTCTACCACGGCCATGTACATCGTCCTGATAATCTCCGGATTTAGGCCCCAGGAAATTCTTGCCGCACGGCTTAACTGTTTATAGATATTTATAGCTTTCTTGCAGACATGACTGACGTGTTTATTGAATGTTAGTTTGTTATCAACTATAAGGCCCAGTATTTTTATGTCTTCTGCCATATTCACGTCAGTCCCGCCCATGTGGATTCGTGGGGTGTCATATTTCATTTTGTTGGTGATTACCATAGCGCAGGTTTTATGAGCAGCAAATTTTAATTTGTTCTTGACACCCCACGCCTCCACATGCGCGAGAGTCTGGTTAGCTTTTGCTTCTATTTCTAGGGCGGTATTTCCGGAGAATATCAGTACGACGTCGTCGGCGAACGCTTGGCAGTATACTCCATGCCGGTCTAGTTCGTCCAATAGAGGATCCAGTAAAACGTTCCAGAAGGTCGGGCCTCCGATAGAACCCTGGATGCATCCCTTCGTGGTTTTCTTTTGGCACTCTCTCCCAGCATACCTCACCGTCACTTTACGGTCGGCAAAGTAACTAATTATGAGTCTTCTGAGGTTCTGCGGACACCCCTTTTCGGACAGCTGGTTTTTAATGGCCGGCCACCAGGCACCGTCGAACGCCCCTTCAATATCTAAAGATACCATAACATTAATTAATTTCTTACGCAAGTTGTCCTTTACTTGATGGATCAAATCGTAAAGGGCGTCCTCGGTACTTCGCTGCGGTGTAAATCCGTACTGTCTTGGATTAGACTTTGGCATTAGGTGCCATTTTATCCTTTGAACCAGCATTTTCTCCATGATTTTGCCCAGCACAGGTAGTAGGCCGATTGGGCGGTACGATTTTGCCTGGTGATAGTCCTCTTTCCCCGGCTTCCTGAGGACTATCACCGAGGCTTCCTTCCACGGGACGGGAAAGTGGGATAACTGCAGACATTTGTTTATCAGGGCCAAATATATTTCCGGGCTCTCCTGAATAACTGCTACACAAATGTCTGCCGTGAACCCATCGGGTCCAGGGGCTTTTTTTGGGTTAAAAGTCTTGATTGTCCGTTCCAACTCAAGCTTCGTAAAGGGAGGATCTTGTCTATCGCTCGGTCTTGTTTCCCATATCTTCTCAGCCATTTGTCGTGCTATTTTATGCTCATCGTTATCATCTGTGCTCACATCATCCGGAAAGAATGTTGTGGCAAGATGTTTAGCGGACTCTTCCGGGCTGAGTGATACTCCTTCCTTGACTAGTGGTAGGTCCTCCTGTCTTTTTGCGGTATTTCGGATAATCCTGTACACCCCATCCCACATACTTTCACGTTCCTGGGCTCCACAAAAACGCCTCCAACTGGCTGTTTGGGCCTCCTTTGTTGCTAACTCATACTTCTCTTTTGATTTCAGGTACTCACCGACAACGTGGAGACGACGCCGGGGAGCAGCACACCTTATTCTTCGCTTCTTAGTCACCATGTCTCTCTTCAGGATATTCAGCTCTTCGGACCACCAAGGTAAGTATATTTTTGGTTTATTATTAATTTTAGGTATAGCTTCTATGCATGCTTTATTTATACTATTTATATATTTATGTATTACTGTTTCAAGCTTATCTACTCTGTCTATTGTATTTATGTATTCTAGATTTATTCCCTCATTTTCTATATTTCCTTTAAATTTTTGTTTTAATTGCTCCCAATTTGCCTTTTTTGTATTAAATATTCTTGTTGTGTTTGTTTTCCTAGTTTCCGTAGGTTTTTGTAAATTGATTTTGAACGTAATAGCGTTGTGGTCCGAACTAATTATGCTTTGATCCACTCTCCAATTCTCCACAGATCCCAGTATTTCCGTGCTACACGCTGTTACATCTATATGGCTCTGGTATATTGTTTCGCCCCTAATTGTGAAGAAGGTTGGCATGTTTCCTTGGTTAAGTATTTCCATCTTCATTTCAACCAAGGCGCCGGCAAAGGCCTCTCCTCTGGCGTTTTCGCGGGTGCTACCCCACCAAGTGCTCCATGCGTTTGTGTCGCCTCCGATTATAACTTTATTTGTCCCTAGATTTTCGCAGATCCTTTTGATTTTTAAGATGTCTGTCTCAATTGGTTTACTGTCTTCAAGATATATTGAGACAACCCCAATTGTCCATGTGTTAGTCTTAAAAGTTGCTGCTACTATATTTTCCGTTGTCAGGAGTGGATATTCTGTTATTTCAATATCGGAGTCGAACACAACTATGGATGACTTAATGGGTTTTTCTCTATTGAGCGTACGCTGGATGACTCTCATTCCGGTCTGTTGCTTAAGCATTCCTTCTTTTCCTATATTGGGTTCCGATAGCAGAGCAAATGATGTACCTCTCTTTCCTGCTTCAAGCAGTAATTCTTGCGTTGCAAGTCGTTTCCGTTGGAGGTTGGCTTGGATGACATGGTAGCTTTTCGGGTTCGCACTATTGGTAATGTTCTCGGTTGACGCTATTCTCTCCATAGGAACCACCTCAGCAATACGCCACCGCAGAACGCGCTATAGCGTCCCATTTTTTACGAATGGGGCATTCATTGTCAAATGCATTGTGATCCGTTTTTTCCAGTTTACCAGTGCTGCAATTTCTACAGGTCGGCTTTTCGCCGACTAAGCGAGACGGGCAGTCAGTTCTTAGATGCGGACCACTGCAGTGAGAACACATGTCTACCTGTTCTGTGCAGAGTCTACGCCCGTGTCCGAAGCGAAGACATTTTGAACACTGTATTAGTGGTGACTGATCGTAGACTCGCACCCTCTGCAGGTCCACATACACTCGGCCCTCCGCTGTCAGCCTCTGCCATACCTGTGGAGATACCTGTAGTATTACGTGGTTCTCAAGTGGATTTCTCGTTTTCCTTCGATATCTCACGGTCATACGGGTGTCTTCTTCGGTTATACCGTGTAACAGGTGTTTATTTTGCATCTTAATAAACTGCACAATGTCATCGTCTTTGTGATAGGCTAGTACGTCCATCACTATTATTAGTGGGTCTTTGTTGACCGCTATGTCAACTTGCAGTCCGCTCTGAGCCATTTTCAATTTGTTGGTAACCTGCTCTAGATCTTCCTTGCTTCTACAGCCAAGGATTACTTTTTGGTCTTTGGCTTTCCTTAATTTGTCCACTCTAATTCCTGTGGATTTTGTGTCAACTGCCTCTCTAATCTTATTTATAACCTCCTGGCTCGTATCTGATTCGTTCTGAGAAGTGATGATTATTGACTGGACCGTCTGGATGGTTTTGGTGTTTCCATGGACTGCAGCCTTTGCGTAAGACATTCCTTCATTTTGGGAAAAAACATTTTGTTTGTCTGGCAGTTGTTGTAGTTGGTCTGTGAGTGCCTGAGTTTGTTGTTTGCACTCATCCATTTTTTGTTTGTGGTCCTTTAGTTGATCTATTAGCTCTTGCGCTAATGTGCCCAGAAGTTGTGGGTTTGTCTCCAGATTTTGCCCGCCTTCTTGTTCTGTTGTGTTCTGAGCTGATGCTGTTTTCTCTGTTGCAGAGGGTTGCGGCCAGGGCTCGCTGAGGCGCAAGATGATCTCAAACATGACCGCCAGGTTCTTCAAAACAATATCTTTGCTCGTGGCCTTGATGTACGTCCCAGACTGCTCCAACTGCGTCTTAGCTTCTTGGTACAGCCTGTTTCCCTCTACTGGAAGCATTTCTCGTGGCCATTCTAGTGCCAAGGGCGCAGTCGCTATTTGGGGCGTCTTCAGAGTTTTGGTTTTAGTAGGTGACTCTTTTTTGGAGGTGGTTTCTGAAGGTGGGGTTCCGCGTTTTTTTGATGCAGCCAGAACGCCCGCTGAGGTCACCGAAAATTTTCCCTTTTGGGGACTAGACATGTTGATGCTAAATTTGATATATAATAACTTATATATCTGTCAAGGAAATATGAAAATGTTCGAAATTTTTGTATGGGCCCTGTGCGTCCTGTATAAAGGGACGTGTAACATCAAAATAGATGCGCAATTTGATATATAACAACCTATATATATGTCAAAGAAATTTGAAAATCTTCAAATCGTTAGGTTTTGTTGGTCGCCCTTAGGTGGATTTCGTATATAACGAAAAACGTTAAAATGGCGATTATTCCGATTTTCCTCGTCCGATCTCGCGGAAAAAAGCGCGGATCGGCTGCGGGACGACGAGAGGGACTCGCCGACGTCAAAAAACTGAAACTACTGAAGGAAAATTTTCAATTTAAGTCCAAAAATGCTGAAATTTCACTAATTTTACTAAGTTTTTGTTCCAGGGAACTTCGGGTATCGCGGTTTTCGGCGCGCCGTTCGCAGGGGATGCAGGGGGCGACGCCTCGGACCGGCCGGTGAGTAATCCACAGGAAAGGTAAGCGACTATGACTACCAAAAAAATTTTTAAAGTATTAAAATTTGGAAAAACACAAAAATGTATGAAAAATCGAAATTTTTGTATGGGCCCTGTGCGTCCTGTATAATGGGACGTGTAACGTCAAAAAAGCTGCGCAATTTGATATATAACAACCTATATATATGTCAAAGAAATTTGAAAATTTTCAATGTGTTAGGTTGTATTAGTCGCCCTTAGGTGGATTTCGTATATAACGAAAAACGTTAAAATGGCGATTATTCCGATTTTCCTCGTCCGATCTCGCGGAAAAAAGCGCGGATCGGCTGCGGGACGACGAGAGGGACTCGCCGACGTCAAAAAACTGAAACTACTGAAGGAAAATTTTCAATTTAAGTCCAAAAATGCTGAAATTTCACTAATTTTACTAAGTTTTTGTTCCAGGGAACTTCGGGTATCGCGGTTTTCGGCGCGCCGTTCGCAGGGGATGCAGGGGGCGACGCCTCGGACCGGCCGGTGAGTAATCCACAGGAAAGGTAAGCGACTATGACTACCAAAAAATTTTTTAAAGTATTAAAATTTGGAAAAACACAAAAATGTATGAAAAATCGAAATTTTTGTATGGGCCCTGTGCGTCCTGTATAATGGGACGTGTAACGTCAAAAAAGCTGCGCAATTTGATATATAACAACCTATATATATGTCAAAGAAATTTGAAAATTTTCAATGTGTTAGGTTTTGTTGGTCGCCCTTAGGTGGATTTCGTATATAACGAAAAACGTTAAAATGGCGATTATTCCGATTTTCCTCGTCCGATCTCGCGGAAAAAAGCGCGGATCGGCTGCGGGACGACGAGAGGGACTCGCCGACGTCAAAAAACTGAAACTACTGAAGGAAAATTTTCAATTTAAGTCCAAAAATGCTGAATTTTCACTAATTTTACTAAGTTTTTGTTCCAGGGAACTTCGGGTATCGCGGTTTTCGGCGCGCCGTTCGCAGGGGATGCAGGGGGCGACGCCTCGGACCGGCCGGTGAGTAATCCACAGGAAAGGTAAGCGACTATGACTACCAAAAAAATTTTTAAAGTATTAAAATTTGGAAAAACACAAAAATGTATGAAATATCGAAATTTTTGTATGGGCCCTGTGCGTCCTGTATAATGGGACGTGTAACGTCAAAAAAGCTGCGCAATTTGATATATAACAACCTATATATATGTCAAAGAAATTTGAAAATTTTCAATTTGTTAGGTTGTATTAGTCGCGCTTAGGTAGATTTCGTATATAACGAAAAACGTCAAAGTGGCGATTTTTCGATTTTCCTCGTCCGATCTCGCGGAAAAAAGCGCGGATCGGCTGCGGGACGACGAGAGGGACTCGCCGAGGTCAAAAAACTGAAACTACTGAAGGAAAATTTTCAATTTAAGTCCAAAAATGCTGAAATTTCACTAATTTTACTAAGTTTTTGTTCCAGGGAACTTCGGGTATCGCGGTTTTCGGCGCGCCGTTCGCAGGGGATGCAGGGGGCGACGCCTCGGACCGGCCGGTGAGTATTCCACAGGAAAGGTAAGCGACAGTGACTACCAAAAAATTTTTAAAGTGTAAAAATTTTGAAGAAACTGAAAATGTATGAAAAATCGAATTTTTTGTATGGGCCCTGTGCGTCCTGTATAATGGGACGTGTAACGTCAAAAAAGCTGCGCAATTTGATATATAACAACCTATATATATGTCAAAGAAATTTGAAAATTTTCAATGTGTTAGGTTTTGTTAGTCGCCCTTAGGTGGATTTCGTATATAACGAAAAACGTTAAAATGGCGATATTTTCGATTTTCCTCGTCCGATCTCGCGGAAAAAAGCGCGGATCGGCTGCGAGACGACGAGAGGGACTCGCCGACGTCAAAAAACTGAAACTACTGAAGGAAAATTTTCAATTTAAGTCCAAAAATGCTGAAATTTCACTAATTTTACTAAGTTTTTGTTCCAGGGAACTTCGGGTATCGCGGTTTTCGGCGCGCCGTTCGCAGGGGATGCAGGGGGCGACGCCTCGGACCGGCCGGTGAGTAATCCACAGGAAAGGTAAGCGACTATGAGTACCAAAAAATTTTTTAAAGTATTAAAATTTGGAAAAACACAAAAATGTATGAAAAATCGAAATTTTTGTATGGGCCCTGTGCGTCCTGTATAATGGGACGTGTAACGTCAAAAAAGCTGCGCAATTTGATATATAACAACCTATATATATGTCAAAGAAATTTGAAAATTTTCAATGTGTTAGGTTTTGTTAGTCGCCCTTAGGTTTTTTTTTTTTTTTTTTTTTTTTTTTATTTAACATTCAAACAAACATTGCAATATAAATATTATAAAGCTCGCCAAACTGCAAAGCAGTTTGTTGGCGTTGCTGCTCTCATAACACATTAGTTCGCAATGTCATCTAACACTTACATCTATAATATACTAAGTACAGTTATTACACAAGTACCATGCACTAAACACTTTCCACAACACTTGCCATAAGTAGATGCTTTCGTAGTCTTTTTTTAAATATCGATCTTGACAGTGATTTGTTATTTAATAACTCATGGGGTAGCATGTTATATATTTTAGGTATTAGATACTTTCTAGTCCTCTGTCCGTACAAGTTTCTTGTTTTAGGTACAACATATGTATTTCTTTTTGTTACACGTCTTGGCGCACGTTTATATGAAATAGGTGTTTTGAAATCCTCACATCTGTATTGTTCCACTGCCAATAGAAACCGCACTCTCTCATGTACTGGTAGTATTTTACATATATTAAATAATTGGTCATATTCTTTATTACATCTTTCTTTTGTTTTCTTATCAATTAAGTACTTCATACATCTAATTTGCAGTTGCCTTATTTTATCCAGATACGTTTTAAAAGTTCGTCCATAAATACTCAGTCCATAAGAGAGCACAGAGTCAACCAGCGCATGGTACAACATATACATAGTACCTCTATTCATACTATATTGTAGATGGTAAAATTTTCCTAATATTATTCTCATTTTACTACATGTATTCTCTACATGAATCTTCCATGTGAAATGTTTATCTATCGTGAGGCCAAGATATTTATAAGTATCAACAAAATCTATAGGTCTGCAGTGACATGCTGCACCCTCAGCATGCATACATTCATAGCTGTGGCCAACAATACGTGCAGTGTTCTCCTTTTTATTGTGTGACGAGTATATATGCATGCATTTTGTTTTATTTAAATTTATGATAATTCCATTATCGTGGGACCATTTTATAACATTGTTCAAGTCCTCTTGTAGTACATTCGCAATATTATTTATGTCACTGTCAGCATAGACTAAACAGGTGTCGTCTGCATACATATACACTCGACACCCGCGGATCACTCTGCACATGCTGTTGACGTGCATCAGGTAGCCGACGGGGCCGTACACTGAGCCGGTGGGCACTCCGTACACAATGGGCGCGCTGTCTCCCGCCACGCCGCTGATGACAGTTTGCATGGATCTGTCTCTCAGATACGCTCGTAGCCAACTAAGAAGCGGTCCACGGATGCCACACTCGCTCATGGCCTGAAGGAGCAGATCATGGTCCAGGGTATCAAATGCTTTTTTAAAGTCTATAAACAGGACCATGACCTGCTGCTTCTGGTCAAGACAGCTGTTAATATCATCAGAGAACTGGGCGAGTGCTGTGGCAGTACTACGGCCCCGCCTGAAACCGTGCTGCGCGCTAGAGAGTACAGAGTGTTTTTCCAGAAACTTACTGATTTGACCTACTATTATTTTCTCAGTGATCTTATCAATCACCGACAATATAGCAATAGGCCTGTAATTTGAATAGTCTAAATGACTACCTTGCTTATAAATTGGCCGAATTAATGACAATTTTAATTTTGATGGGTACACTCCCTTTTCTATACATAAATTGATAAACTTGGCAAGGACACTACTTATATTCTGTTTTACATATTGGATATCACACACACGTATACCATCTGCCCCTGGGGCTTTCTTAGTACTTAACTTATTTATTTCTCTTATAACATCTTGCGGTCCAATCCTAGTAAATCTCAAGGATACCTTACTTTCTTTTACATAATCAGCCCTATTTAAAAATAATTTATTACAATTATGTTTTATAGTATTTATTTCTTCTGTAAACGTTTTAGAAAACATGCTAGATATAGACATAAGGTCACTAGTTTTTCCTAAATATTTATTTATCACCTGATCTAAATTTAACTTTTTGTTTCCCATCCAATTATTAACTAATGCCCATAATTTTCTATAATCTTTTTTACATTTTTCTAATTCCTGTCGTCTATACTTATTTCTAGCAGCATTTATACATTTATTTACTTTATTTCTATATCTAGTATACTCTAGTCTTTTGCCCATATCTTTCGAATTTGTTTTCCAACATTTAAATAATGTATCCCGTCTTTTAATCATGTTTATTAGTTTATTTGTAATCCATGGTTTTTGTTTCCTTTTCTTCCAATTGTAACTATTTTTAATCTGTGACTGTGCATAAATGATACTAAAAATACTACATATCTTCTCATACAATACTACAGGACAATTAATATGCAACAAATCGTTCCATTCTATTTTATCTAATCTTTGATTAACTAATTTAGTACTTACAATAGACTCCTGGGTAATTATGTCACTACTTTCCGTACCACTGTCACTAACACACATGTTTATTCCAATTAAATAATGATCTGAGATTTTACACTGTAGTACAAACGATAGGTGGTTGCCCCGGCTTCGAACCCACAGGTGGTCGATGCACGATGACACAACGCGCCCGTCCACTATCTCCTCACGCGTTGGTTCGCTTATCGTGCATTGCATTCCACACTCGCACAGCGCGTTCTTATAACTTGTAGCTGCCGATCCGCTGTCAATATTTTTATCTATGTTTATATTCGTATCTCCGATCAAAACAATCTCGCGAGTACAGGGAATTTTTTTAATAATTTTTTGTACTTCTTGCACAAATCTGTGTTTATTTGTATTAGGGGGTCTATATAAGGCTAGCAAATGTATGTACCTCTCGTTACTCACACTTAACTCAGCATGTATAATTTCCATAGAATGACAATGTTCATCTATCACTCGAACATTGCTATTTTTCTTAGTATATAATAGAATTCCTCCCCCTTTTTGACTTTCCCTGGTAACCCAATTAATTTCGTATCCTTCTATTTGGTATAGTGCTGTCTCATCTTGCCTTATATTAATTTCGGATAATACTATAGCATCAATCTTATGGAGGCAAGGGTTTAGCATAACCAATAGTTCGTTAAAGTGTTTACGTAATGATCGTATATTTAAGTGTATTATATTAAAATTATTATTTAAGTTCTTAAATGCTATTTTCCATGAGTTTATATCTGTATATGTATTGCAACGATCTATCTGTATTTCTGATATTAGGTCGTTGAATTTTATAGTTAGTAAATAACCCGTATAATAATACTTGCGGTATATAACGCTACCCGCTTAGGTTTTGTTTTGTACTAAACTCTTAATATCATCCTCTGAGCGTATACAGTAGATCTTACGATTGTTATCATCACGTCTGGCTAGAATTTTTCCATTCTGGACCCAGATCCACTTAAAGGAAGATCTCAATTCTGCCTTGGTATTGTTCAGTAATTCACGTGTAGCCCTTGTTAAGTCATCATTAAAATATACGGGGGTGTCATTGCCATTTTGGTAAATACTTTTGTTACTTAGTCGCGATTTACGCTTGGCCATCCATTGTTCCCGCGCAGTCCGTGATGCCAGCGTGACAACCACGGGCTGCGGGCTGGGGGGGGGGGGTGGGACGTGTTTTTACTCCCGGCCAGTTTATTACTTGGTTTTTCGACACCTACCCGTTTAACATCCATTATATTTTCGGGTGGCAAATTAAGTGTTTTCGCAATTGTCTGTACTACGGATACTATATTCTCATTCGGGTGCTTCTCTAACCCTACAATGATGATATTCTTCTCTTTTTCTTTAGTCTCAATCAGTAACACTCTTTCCTCTAACGCTTTATTACATTTTTCCAAATAAATATTCTTCTGCTCAAGTGCTTTCAACTTCTTATCAGTCTTTTCTTTCTCTTCCATCATTTGCTGATATTTCTCAGCGTAAAAATCGACCGATTCCGCCAGGATGTTGAGGGTTTTTTGCATCGAATGTACTATATCAAGCTTAGCGTTTATATCTATAAGCAAAGATTCTGTAGTCATCTTCCCGGTTTCCACGCCAAGCTGTTGGGTCGGCGGCAATCTAGGCGACTGCTGACAAATACTAGCACAATCTTCACAAACTTCACTCTCTAACATCGCTTTACATTTAGATGCACACTTTTTATGATAATAAGCATCGCAATTTTTACATTTCACAGTATTTTCTTTAGTTTTAGATATAAATAACTTGCATAATTTGCACGTAACCATTTTGCATAATTATTGCGCATGCGCAGTAAGCATAACGTGTCCGAGCACTGAGAGCGCGCGCGACGAACTGAAGGTGGATTTCGTATATAACGAAAAACGTTAAAATGGCGATATTTTCGATTTTCCTCGTCCGATCTCGCGGAAAAAAGCGCGGATCGGCTGCGAGACGACGAGAGGGACTCGCCGACGTCAAAAAACTGAAACTACTGAAGGAAAATTTTCAATTTAAGTCCAAAAATGCTGAAATTTCACTAATTTTACTAAGTTTTTGTTCCAGGGAACTTCGGGTATCGCGGTTTTCGGCGCGCCGTTCGCAGGGGATGCAGGGGGCGACGCCTCGGACCGGCCGGTGAGTAATCCACAGGAAAGGTAAGCGACTATGAGTACCAAAAAATTTTTTAAAGTATTAAAATTTGGAAAAACACAAAAATGTATGAAAAATCGAAATTTTTGTATGGGCCCTGTGCGTCCTGTATAATGGGACGTGTAACGTCAAAAAAGCTGCGCAATTTGATATATAACAACCTATATATATGTCAAAGAAATTTGAAAATTTTCAATGTGTTAGGTTTTGTTAGTCGCCCTTAGGTGGATTTCGTATATAACGAAAAACGTTAAAATGGCGATATTTTCGATTTTCCTCGTCCGATCTCGCGGAAAAAAGCGCGGATCGGCTGCGAGACGACGAGAGGGACTCGCCGACGTCAAAAAACTGAAACTACTGAAGGAAAATTTTCAATTTAAGTCCAAAAATGCTGAAATTTCACTAATTTTACTAAGTTTTTGTTCCAGGGAACTTCGGGTATCGCGGTTTTCGGCGCGCCGTTCGCAGGGGATGCAGGGGGCGACGCCTCGGACCGGCCGGTGAGTAATCCACAGGAAAGGTAAGCGACTATGAGTACCAAAAAATTTTTTAAAGTATTAAAATTTGGAAAAACACAAAAATGTATGAAAAATCGAAATTTTTGTATGGGCCCTGTGCGTTCTGTATAATGGGACGTGTAACGTCAAAAAAGCTGCGCAATTTGATATATAACAACCTATATATATGTCAAAGAAATTTGAAAATTTTCAATGTGTTAGGTTTTGTTAGTCGCCCTTAGGTGGATTTCGTATATAACGAAAAACGTTAAAATGGCGATATTTTCGATTTTCCTCGTCCGATCTCGCGGAAAAAAGCGCGGATCGGCTGCGAGACGACGAGAGGGACTCGCCGACGTCAAAAAACTGAAACTACTGAAGGAAAATTTTCAATTTAAGTCCAAAAATGCTGAAATTTCACTAATTTTACTAAGTTTTTGTTCCAGGGAACTTCGGGTATCGCGGTTTTCGGCGCGCCGTTCGCAGGGGATGCAGGGGGCGACGCCTCGGACCGGCCGGTGAGTAATCCACAGGAAAGGTAAGCGACTATGAGTACCAAAAAATTTTTTAAAGTATTAAAATTTGGAAAAACACAAAAATGTATGAAAAATCGAAATTTTTGTATGGGCCCTGTGCGTCCTGTATAATGGGACGTGTAACGTCAAAAAAGCTGCGCAATTTGATATATAACAACCTATATATATGTCAAAGAAATTTGAAAATTTTCAATGTGTTAGGTTTTGTTAGTCGCCCTTAGGTGGATTTCGTATATAACGAAAAACGTTAAAATGGCGATATTTTCGATTTTCCTCGTCCGATCTCGCGGAAAAAAGCGCGGATCGGCTGCGAGACGACGAGAGGGACTCGCCGACGTCAAAAAACTGAAACTACTGAAGGAAAATTTTCAATTTAAGTCCAAAAATGCTGAAATTTCACTAATTTTACTAAGTTTTTGTTCCAGGGAACTTCGGGTATCGCGGTTTTCGGCGCGCCGTTCGCAGGGGATGCAGGGGGCGACGCCTCGGACCGGCCGGTGAGTAATCCACAGGAAAGGTAAGCGACTATGAGTACCAAAAATTTTTTTAAAGTATTAAAATTTGGAAAAACACAAAAATGTATGAAAAATCGAAATTTTTGTATGGGCCCTGTGCGTCCTGTATAATGGGACGTGTAACGTCAAAAAAGCTGCGCAATTTGATATATAACAACCTATATATATGTCAAAGAAATTTGAAAATTTTCAATGTGTTAGGTTTTGTTAGTCGCCCTTAGGTGGATTTCGTATATAACGAAAAACGTTAAAATGGCGATATTTTCGATTTTCCTCGTCCGATCTCGCGGAAAAAAGCGCGGATCGGCTGCGAGACGACGAGAGGGACTCGCCGACGTCAAAAAACTGAAACTACTGAAGGAAAATTTTCAATTTAAGTCCAAAAATGCTGAAATTTCACTAATTTTACTAAGTTTTTGTTCCAGGGAACTTCGGGTATCGCGGTTTTCGGCGCGCCGTTCGCAGGGGATGCAGGGGGCGACGCCTCGGACCGGCCGGTGAGTAATCCACAGGAAAGGTAAGCGACTATGAGTACCAAAAAATTTTTTAAAGTATTAAAATTTGGAAAAACACAAAAATGTATGAAAAATCGAAATTTTTGTATGGGCCCTGTGCGTCCTGTATAATGGGACGTGTAACGTCAAAAAAGCTGCGCAATTTGATATATAACAACCTATATATATGTCAAAGAAATTTGAAAATTTTCAATGTGTTAGGTTTTGTTAGTCGCCCTTATGTTTTTTTTTTTTTTTTTTTTTTTTTTTTTATTTAACATTCAAACAAACATTGCAATATAAATATTATAAAGCTCGCCAAACTGCAAAGCAGTTTGTTGGCGTTGCTGCTCTCATAACACATTAGTTCGCAATGTCATCTAACACTTACATCTATAATATACTAAGTACAGTTATTACACAAGTACCATGCACTAAACACTTTCCACAACACTTGCCATAAGTAGATGCTTTCGTAGTCTTTTTTTAAATATCGATCTTGACAGTGATTTGTTATTTAATAACTCATGGGGTAGCATGTTATATATTTTAGGTATTAGATACTTTCTAGTCCTCTGTCCGTACAAGTTTCTTGTTTTAGGTACAACATATGTATTTCTTTTTGTTACACGTCTTGGCGCACGTTTATATGAAATAGGTGTTTTGAAATCCTCACATCTGTATTGTTCCACTGCCAATAGAAACCGCACTCTCTCATGTACTGGTAGTATTTTACATATATTAAATAATTGGTCATATTCTTTATTACATCTTTCTTTTGTTTTCTTATCAATTAAGTACTTCATACATCTAATTTGCAGTTGCCTTATTTTATCCAGATACGTTTTAAAAGTTCGTCCATAAATACTCAGTCCATAAGAGAGCACAGAGTCAACCAGCGCATGGTACAACATATACATAGTACCTCTATTCATACTATATTGTAGATGGTAAAATTTTCCTAATATTATTCTCATTTTACTACATGTATTCTCTACATGAATCTTCCATGTGAAATGTTTATCTATCGTGAGGCCAAGATATTTATAAGTATCAACAAAATCTATAGGTCTGCAGTGACATGCTGCACCCTCAGCATGCATACATTCATAGCTGTGGCCAACAATACGTGCAGTGTTCTCCTTTTTATTGTGTGACGAGTATATATGCATGCATTTTGTTTTATTTAAATTTATGATAATTCCATTATCGTGGGACCATTTTATAACATTGTTCAAGTCCTCTTGTAGTACATTCGCAATATTATTTATGTCACTGTCAGCATAGACTAAACAGGTGTCGTCTGCATACATATACACTCGACACCCGCGGATCACTCTGCACATGCTGTTGACGTGCATCAGGTAGCCGACGGGGCCGTACACTGAGCCGGTGGGCACTCCGTACACAATGGGCGCGCTGTCTCCCGCCACGCCGCTGATGACAGTTTGCATGGATCTGTCTCTCAGATACGCTCGTAGCCAACTAAGAAGCGGTCCACGGATGCCACACTCGCTCATGGCCTGAAGGAGCAGATCATGGTCCAGGGTATCAAATGCTTTTTTAAAGTCTATAAACAGGACCATGACCTGCTGCTTCTGGTCAAGACAGCTGTTAATATCATCAGAGAACTGGGCGAGTGCTGTGGCAGTACTACGGCCCCGCCTGAAACCGTGCTGCGCGCTAGAGAGTACAGAGTGTTTTTCCAGAAACTTACTGATTTGACCTACTATTATTTTCTCAGTGATCTTATCAATCACCGACAATATAGCAATAGGCCTGTAATTTGAATAGTCTAAATGACTACCTTGCTTATAAATTGGCCGAATTAATGACAATTTTAATTTTGATGGGTACACTCCCTTTTCTATACATAAATTGATAAACTTGGCAAGGACACTACTTATATTCTGTTTTACATATTGGATATCACACACACGTATACCATCTGCCCCTGGGGCTTTCTTAGTACTTAACTTATTTATTTCTCTTATAACATCTTGCGGTCCAATCCTAGTAAATCTCAAGGATACCTTACTTTCGACTTTTACTTTTTACTTTTTTGTGTTTTTTGTTTTTACTTTTTTTTTTTTTTTTTTTTTTTTACTTTTTTGTGTCGCGGCTGCTGCCCAACGTGGGAGGCCCGGGCTCAACTTGCCGGCGCCTGTATTCCGGGGTGGTGCGGTCAATGGCCTTGTACGGCGCGCCTGTGTGGGCGGACGCCCTGACCGCCCAGACTAGGGCTCTGCTGCGCCAAGCGCAGCGGGTCATGGCGGTCAGGGTGATACGGGGCTACCGCACCGTATCATATGAGGCGGCGACCGTGCTGGCGGGGATCCCACCCTGGGATCTGGAGGCGGAGGTGCTGGCAACGCTATACCGGCAGAGCGCAGAAGCGCGAAGCCGGGGCGGCCGTGCACCTCTAGCCGAAGTCCGGCGTTGGCGAGTGGAGGCCCAGGAATTGGCCCTCCACAGATGGCAGGAGCGGCTGGCGGAACCTACCGCCGGCCACTGGACCATATCGGCGGTGCGCCCGGTCCTAAAGGAGTGGGTGCGCCGAAAATACGGTACGCCTACCTTCCGCCTGGTGCAGGTACTGTCGGGGCACGGTTGCTTCGGCAGATACCTGCACAAAATAGCCGGAAGGGAGGCGAACCCTGGCTGCCACGAGTGTGGCTGCGCCGAAGATACGGCGCAGCACACACTCGAGGTCTGCCCGGCGTGGGAGGCGGAGCGCAGCTCGCTGCGCGCCGTGATTGGGGGTGATCTGTCGCTGCCGGCTGTCGTCGAGGCCATGGCTGGCAGCGAGAGGTCTTGGGAGGCGGTGGTCTCCTTCTGCGAACTCGTCATGGCGCAGAAGGAGGCGGCGGAGCGGATCAGAGAGAACGACCCTCTCGCTGATCCGCGCCGGCGCAGGAGGCTCGGGCGCAGGAGGCGGGCCAACGCCGACCTCATGCCCCCGTAGCGGGGAAGTGCGGGCAGCAGAAACGGGTGGACTGCTGCCTGCGCACGGCGAACAATCGCCCCCGCGTAGGAAGGCGTGCCGAAGTGTTCCGGTACGCCTCCTGGAGGAGGAGTCCGCGGGCTTTATACACCCGCGGACGTGTCTGTGGGCTTTATACACCCACAGACAAAGAAGAGTCCGCCACAAGGCAGACACCCGCTGGCGGGAACCGGATGAGTACAACGTACGTTCCCGGGGCCCGCCACTTAAAGCGGATGAGGACACCGTGGGGTTTTAGTCGGTAGCTGACAAGCTGTCAGTAGTCCGACATAACCCGCACCGCTACCCCCGTGGCGGTGCGGGTATCCGTAATGGATTTCCCCACGTTAAAAAAAAAAAAAAAAAAGGTTAGGTTAGGTTAGGTTTTTTTTTTTTTTTTTTTTTTTTAATACTGTCTACCGCCACATGAATTGGCGCCTTTGTCTACTATTCTCTTCCATACCAGTTCTCGCAACTTTTCCTCTCGCACTTTCATTCAGCATACTTGATCTTTCTTTTATCCCTCATCTGTCACTCACTTTGGGTGGGACTCCCAATTCCTACTCTATTTTCTATATATCTACTATTTATTTATATTCTAGTTAACGTTTGGGAATAGGGATATGCACTACACTTTTCTTTATTCATTATCTTATCATAACAATTTATTTTGAAATGCCATCAAGGATATATAGTTACTGTTAAGACAGTTCGATCGTCTCCTGCTGCTAGCACAATAATCTATTATGGAATAAACTACTTTTTTAGGTTACAATTTTGCTATGTTCTATTACTATTGTTCTATTAATATATATTTATTGTTATTGGTACCTTTATATATTTATGTTGTTTTCCAACATATTCTCAATTTTAAACTTTATTACATTTCCTGAGTTTGTTTGACTTACATTTATTTATATGTTATCTATAGGTACGGTCTTAATTAGGTGTTACATGTATGTTTATTGTTTTATATATATCTTTTTTGTTATTATACCTTTTCTATTTTCAATAGCCCAACTTACTCTATATTATTGTTTTCTATTTACATTTCCTTAGTTTATTAATTTTCTTATTTGTATATTATACACAAGTACACACACTCAAGACTACCATTTATGTTATTGTCCTTATCAGCTAATAGATAATATTATTTATTACATTTTATCTTATTTGATTTACTGTTGAGCTATAGTATTTTTATAATTACAACACATGCTGCCAATGTTTTTATGTATTATGAGCTTAGGAACCCATTCTTACTATTTCTACTTATGCTGATCTAACAACTTATTATAAATTATTATATAACTTACACTATTGCCACTTGTTTATCGTTTTTTATTATGTATACAAACTCAATATATACAATTATATATTTTATTGTATACTTAGTCCTACTTATACTTGTTTGCCTTTTAAATACTTTACTATATGCTTAGCATGTAGTTTCTTATTTTTATTCTTGTTTATTGTGTGTTTTATGAGTGTTTCACATTTGGAGATTTTAAGTCTGGAGTCAGGGTTTCCCTTGCTCATGCTCTTAGTTGTTTTTGGCTTTGGAATGCTGTCTTGTGTACTTTCCCTTATGTTTACGTACCAAGCACTTTGGGAAGGCCGCCGTTTCCGCATTCCTCTAGTCGCATTGGTTTTACGTGTGCATGTGTGTGTGTGAACGTGTGTGTTTATATGGACGTCTGTGTGTATGTGAACCTGTGTGTATATGTGTACATGTGTGTGTATGCGAACGTGTGTGTGTATACGT
Organism: Furcula furcula; assembly: GCA_911728495.1. Lineage (NCBI taxonomy): Eukaryota > Metazoa > Arthropoda > Insecta > Lepidoptera > Notodontidae > Furcula > Furcula furcula. Next base: position 26,853,380 of record OU452253.1, read on the forward strand.
GCGCTAGCCGTAGGCGACGCTCGACCTCGCAATGCGATCCCAACGCCCACGTACCGGGCAATCCCGGTCGAAGGCGTTGTGATCACGTTTTTCCCGCTTTGCCGCCTTACAGTTACTGCATGTTGGCCCTTCGCCGGCCAGCCGGGAGGGGCACTCTGATCGCAGGTGTGGGCCACCACAATGTGAACACAAGTCAACTCGCTCGGTGCAGTGCTTGCGGCCGTGTCCAAAGCACAGGCACCTCGAGCACTGCACCAGCGGGGACTGGTCGTATACAGGCACTCTCTGGACGTCAATATAGAGCTTGCCCGCTTCGGTAAACCTTTGCCACACCTTTGGCGAGACCTGTAGGACCACATGTGTTTCATGATGGGGTTCGCGACTTCTTCCAGTATCGAAAGGCGATTCTGATCTCCCCCTCAGTCAGGTCTTGCAGCAGGTGAGCATTCTGGCACCTTAAGAAGTCCTCTACATCTGTCTGCTCAATGCCATCGCGGACACCCGTTATTATGACCAGTGGGTCTTTATTTTTGACCTCTTCCACTTGCAGTCTATAAATGGAACTTCTTAATTTTTTGGCCACCTTTTCGATCTCTTCTTTCGAGTGGCTCCCAAGGATCACCTTCTGATCCTTCACTTTCCGATATCTGTCTATTTTTAATCCGGACTTGTGTGGCTCCAAGGCATTGCCTATGCGGTCCAAAAGCTGTTCACTGGTGAGGACCACTTCTTCTTCTTCTTCTTGTTCTTGCGCCACCACTACCGAGTATAAGGGTTTCGGTGGGGTGACTTCAATCTTTCTTTTAGTGGCTGCGCCCGTCCTCGAAAGAGCACTTGCGTACGATGGGGCTGCCTCCTTGAGGGCCGCCATCTGTCTGCCGGTCTCTTCCGTGGCCAGGCGCAGTCCCTCTATCTGCTCTGCGAGCCTTGAGGCTCCGGGTCCCTCTCCTTCGTGTATGGTGGCGGGCGTGGACAGGACCTCGTCCAACTTCCCCATCACCTCATGCGAGACTACTCTCCGCAGCTCTTTAACCTCGTTGAGGACCTCGGCTATCGGGGCGGACACGTCGGTGCTCGCGATGGAGCACGCCATCTCGGTTAACCGTTTGGCGTGCTCCACCTCGAGCTCCCTCATAACCTCTTCCCTCTGCAACTTCCCCCTTTCGAGTTGCAGGTCGAGGTCCTTCCGAGCAGCCTGCTGCTGGAGGACCATTTCGTATAGGCCGGTGAGACTTCTCAGGACGGTCTCCTTTATCGTCGTCTTCAGGTTTCCGGACAGGTCCAGCTGGCCCTTCGCCTCCTGGTACAGCTTTTTGGCTGCCATGGCAACCGAGGGGCCAGCGGACGTTCCGGCACCCTGAGGCGACGAGCTGGTCTGCTCCCGCGGGGCCGCCGCCGTCTCCGCCGATACCCGCCGCGCTGACGCGGCGGGTACCCGCTTCAGCTTCGGCGGTGCCGCGGGACCAGGCCTCTCTGGGGCCTCCGAGGAGCTCCCCCCGGCGTCCCGCTCTCCGACACTCTTCCGCGGTTTTGGCGGCTGAGTGGGGCTTGGCTGTTTTGGGGAGGTCGGTGGGTTGGCGCCGGTGGTGCGCTTTACAGGTGTGTGAAAACCGAACATTTTCGCGGTAGCAGTTCCTCACTAACACAACTGTAAAGGGGTTGTGTAGTGGTATGAATCAAATTAAAATATAATAAATGTAAACAATGTATATGGTGTAAATAGAATTTTATATATTAAGACTGTATAAAATCTTAAAATAAGTCACTTACTCTACAGTTTGCACTTCAATAAAAGTGCTGTCTTAAAACTAGGTTACTATATGTCGCTATATGCGAAGGTGTCCACTCTGTACAGTTTTCTATTGGTAATAGACACTGTACTGTCCACTAATTGCCACTAAATGGCACTTTGTGTCTTACAAATGGTCAAAAACACGATTATAAATAAGCAAATACGTAGCGTCGTCAATTATTAATTACTTACTAATTTTTCTTTATTTTTGCAGGTTCTGTCTGCGGCTGCGGCGGGGAAGCGGAGCTGGAGGTTGCAGTGTCAGGTAAGTAACAGGTGAGTAAGGTAAGTACCTTCCAGTCATCCAAGCAGCAGCAGCAGCAGGTACATAAAGTCAGGCAAGTATTATTTCTATTCAGACACAATTTAAACAGAGTCACCTACTTCTATAACAACCCAGGTTCAAATATAGGTCGGTCCCGCCACTATCTGAACCCCAACTCCTATATGAACCTAGGTTCCGATATTGATTATTTCTTCTATTGCCCACAGTGGCGCTGTTCAGGCGCTCGGCCAATAGCGCGCGAGCACGAGAGCGCGTCGGGGTTCTCGTTCGCTCGGCCAACCAATCAGAGGCACTGGGCGGACCTTGCCAGTGTTTTCTCTGTAATGGCGGCCGGAGTAAGGTCACGTTTACACACACAACAATTCAGACAAAAAATATACAATTTATAATATTTAAAATTTTCTAACTAATATTTTTATTTTTATTTTTACAGGTCCGGCTCCAGTCCGCGGCTGCGGCGGAGGTGCAATGCCAGATATTGCGGCAGCAGGTGAGTGGCTACTTTTCAGTACTTTCCAGGACCAGCCAGCAGCAGCGCGGGAGCACAGAACCGAGGTATGTGAGTTGACTATTTCTATTTGATACAATTTAAGTATATACCTAAAAGGGGGTCACGTGTGTATCATACACTCGCGGACACGACCTGCAAGGCGTTCTGTGAACGCTGCCTAATGTCGTCCGCTTTTCGCCAAGAGATGGCGCTAGTGGTGTGTTACTTATATTTTAATATTATGGGGACGGCACATACAATGTTACAAAAAACACAAATAAATAGTGTTAGTCCCTTCTAATCTACTTAACTAGCTTTTAGGCCCCACTGCGGCTGTGACGGAGAGCAAGGATGGTAGTTGCCGTCTATGACACGGAAAGAGGGGGTGTACAGTCAAACTGTACATATTGCATACTCAGCATTTACGTAACATGTATGCGCGTCACCGAGCCATCGTATTACTGGTATTACTAATCAATATACGTCAGTGCAGTTACAGCATTCAACTCGGGCGGTTTTATTTACATCATCCTTGATCGACCCTTATATCATTATCAATATTTATCATTTTACTATCTTTTATCAACCTTATGAGTGACTAGCTCGCTCATAGTCTTGGTCCTTCGAGCATCCGTTGCGGGACCACGGGTTTCTTTGGCTGCATAGCAGTGCGGTTGCGGTGCGCCACGCGTTTCGGGCATAGTTAACCAAAAAGGGCACGTGGACTGTAACGTGGAACTATCAGTAAATTTTTGTATCAGTGTGTAGTTGTGTGAGGTCGGCAGGCTTGGTTGCACCAGCAAACCTCTACGTGGATCATCAGGGCAAGCGACGTTACTGAACGACAATTATCAGTTGCTCAAGTAAGTCCGTTCCATTTACTATCATGGAGGCGTTAATCAATCGTCAAATTGAACTTGTCAACAACATCAAAAAAATCCAATTTAATTTTGGTAAGGACTCTCAAGCTAGAAAGACAGCAGAATACCTTCAATCAAGGCTAGACGCTTTAGATACTCTTTGGGGAGAGTTCACGAACAATCATGTAACACTATCAGGCTCACCGAAAGAAGCGAACCAGTATTTCTCTGAACGTATTTATGATCAGGCAAAAGAGATCTATACGAGTGCACGTAACATCATTTCATGTTTCGGAAAGGAAGATACGACAGTACAGCGTAGCGGAGAAGTAGAATCATTATTATCATTACAGAGGACGCATTTCAGGGCTTTAGATCGATTAATGAGAGGCATAGATTTAGACAACATCTCTGAGAAGTGGGAGATAGAAGATGAGTTACGTAATATGCAACATAAGTGGAATATCATCGATGAACAGCATGTTAAAATCGACAATCTGCTGCGTGGCGGAGATTCATCCTACGAGGACGAACTTATGCGCATCGAAAAATCATTTAAAAACATGAAAAGATTACTAAATCAAAAATTATCTTCTAACCTCCACATTCAGCAATATACTCCTCAGTTAGAGATACCAGTTTTCACAGGAAAGTATACCCATTGGCCTACATTTTACGATTTATTTTCGGAATCCATACATAATAACAACTCTATCAGCAAGGCTCAGAAACTGCAGCATTTGAAGAGTAGACTCAGAGGTGAAGCTGAACGTCTTATACAGCATCTGCATATTTCTGCTGAGAATTATGACACAGCCTGGGAACTTTTGGTGCATAGGTACAATAATCCACAAGTTCTCTTTTCTAAACACATAGAAATATTTTTAAATCAGCATAATATTAACAAACAGTCGTCATACGAGCTTAAGAAGTTATATGACACATCAACTGAATGTCTTCACGCTATACATAATCTAGGGGTCGACACAACAACTTGGGATCCGTTGTTAGTGCATCTCTTGTGTAAGAAATTAGATCCGCAGACTTACACCGATTACAAAGAACATCGTACGTCACCAAGGTCTCTCCCATCCATGGATGAGTTCATGGGCTTCCTGGAAGGAAAGTTTATGGCTTTGGAACCGGTTTATAGTAAGGATAAGGGGACAACCTCAACCACGACTCCTGCTAACCCTAAACGTGAAGCAATCATCAAATATCAACAAGTCTTTGCGACACATTTAAATCGTTGTCCAGCTTGCAACTTACAACATGATTTATTTAAATGTAAAAAATTCCATAACATGACATCAGACAATCAATTGAAGCTCATTGCGAAACATAGCATTTGCAAAAACTGTTTATACAAGCATTTCGACAAGCTGTGCACTTCGAATAAGCGCTGTAAACAATGCAATGGAGAACATAACACAATTATACACGAGGCATGTGCGGGGTCACTGCCCGTGGATATCATATCATCAAGCCATATATCACAATCAGGTCGGCAGACAAATGCTGACCAGGCTTTATCATTGACTTCTGGAGCTCAACAGAGCAATCAGAAAAGCGTATATCACATTGCGTCAGGAAATACCGAAACTTTGCTGCCTACGGCTATCGTAAAAGTACGAGCAGCCGACGGTACCTACATGTTAGTACGAGCTCTTTTAGATCAAGCTGCACAGGTATCACTTATATCAGAAGACCTCGTACAAAAACTAGGTTTAAAACGATATCATCCGTTATCATCAGCAGCTGTTTCTGGCATAGATCTCTGTCCGAAGAAGAGCAAGGGCGAAGTGTCTATTCAGTTTCAGTCAATATATGGCGATTATCATTTGGAAGCAGAGGCGTACATTGTATCAAAGGTTGCCTACGATTTGCCTAGCATATCATTTCGTCGTGAAAACCTCTCTTATCTCGACAATTTAGAACTATCTGATCCTAGCTTTAACGTATCTCAGCGAATAGATTTGCTTCTGCATGGTGACATTTACTCGCAAGTTATCATGGAGGGTCTTATCAAAGGTCCAGACAGGACACCCATTGCTCAGCAGACTAAATTAGGCTGGATTATATCAGGAAATGTAAAACCACTAAGCTGTTATGTTATCACGAAAACTAAATTCTCAAATACGACGGATCTTTCGAAATTCTGGGAGATTGAGGATATCAACAACACTATTTCAAAGCTCACTGAAGATGAACAGTTTTGTGAAGACCATTATCAGTCAACTACTCAGCGTCGTTCTGATGGGAGATATGTAGTAGCGTTGCCCATGAAACAGAACTACGAACATCAATTGGGATCATCAGACAGCAAAGCTAAGGCTCAGTTTAGACAGTTAGAGAAGAAATTAGCTAAAAATCAAGAATATTCCGATAGCTACAAGCAATTTATGCGGGAATATCATCAACTCGATCATATGCGTCGAGTCAGCACTAATTATCAAGCAAACTACTTACCACATCATGGCGTGTTGAAGTTAGATTCAGACACAACGAAGCTACGTATAGTTTTCAATGCTTCTGTGAAGACATCTACTGGCTACAGCCTCAACGATCTGATGCACGGTGGTCCAAACCTTCAACGCGACCTGCAGAGTCTTATCATAAATTGGCGAAAGTATAAATTCGTTATCATAGCAGACATCGAAAAGATGTTTCGCCAGATCCTTGTCAGAGAAGGAGATCGACATCTGCAAACTATCATTTGGAGGGAATCACCTGATGAACCACTCCAGAACTATCAATTGACTACTGTCACCTATGGCACAAAGGCAGCGCCGTTTTTAGCTATGCGCACCTTAAAACAGCTTGCACAGGACGAGGCAGACAAGTATCCTTTAGCAGCAGCAGCTATAGAAACATCATTTTACATGGATGATCTTTTAACTGGTCAGAATTGCCTAGAAAAGACCAAAGAATTACAGAAGGAACTCGTCCACATCTTTCAATCAGCAAAAATGAATTTGCGAAAATGGGCTAGTAACCATCCCTCTTTACTGGACGACTTACAGCCTGAACTGCAAAATAATCACTACGAGTTTAAAGGCCTTGAATCCAGAAAGACGCTTGGCCTCAGGTGGAATCCTATATCAGATTGTTTTACGTATCAAGATCAGCATATGAACACTAATGAGTGTCTTACTAAGCGCCAATTGCTATCAGAAATTTCTAAAATATTTGATCCGTTAGGCTGGTTATCACCATTATCAATCCGTGCTAAATTATTATTTCAAAGGACCTGGAACATTAAGATGGAATGGGATGACAAGGTATCAGCAGATATACAAAAGGAATGGGTGGAGCTTAGTAAAGATTTCAGCAACATATCGGACTTTAAGATACCTCGTTATTTAGGAAATACACAGCAATCGGCACATTTACATGCATTCTGTGACGCATCAGAAAAATCATATGCATGTGTTATTTACTTAGTAACAATCAACGATAAAGGCGATTACACATCACAGCTTGTCGCAGCGAAAACAAAATTAGCACCACTTGCGAAAAAGGTTTCTTTACCTAGATTGGAACTGTGTGGAGCACACCTGCTATCCCAGCTCTTATCAAAGATTTTAGAATCATTTTCTGGGATGGATATCAAGTTACATGCCTGGTCCGACTCTATGATCGTATTAGGTTGGCTCCACGGAGATATATCACGATGGAAACCGTTCGTCGCTAATCGGGTGCAGCAAATTATCAATATCATCCCTGCATCATGTTGGCGTCATGTTAGATCGGAGAGCAACCCAGCTGACTGCGCGACACGCGGGATAACAAAGCAGCAATTACTAGCGTCCAAATTGTGGTGGAGGGGTCCAGAATGGATCACGACCATGGACACTGAATATCAACATAACATTATTTATCAATGCCCAGATGTAGAATTAAAGGACGTCTGTGTGTATGCCACTTTACAGCAACCTCATTTTTCAATAATAAACGAATTGCTGCATCGGCACAGTTCGCTGACCCGAGTCGCTAAGGTACTTGGGTGGATATTACGTTTCATCACATGTGTACGTGACAAACAAAAGGAAAATAAATCTACGTCATTATCATCAGCGGAACTGGACAAATCGTACACCATGATTATCAAGGAAATTCAAGGGCAAGAATTTCAGGAAGACATTCAGAACATCGAGAAAACAGGACATGTCCGTCAAAACTGCAAAATTATTTCTTTGAACCCATTTCTGGATCAGCAAGGACTGTTAAGAGTTGGAGGAAGATTAAGGAATGCACATATCAGCGACATGGCCAAACATCCTATCATATTATCATCTCATAATCGATTCACCGACTTAGTTATACACAAGGCGCATTTAACCACTCTTCACGGTGGACCCCGTCTGACTTTATCTTTTTTACGCAATCAATTCTGGATAGTCAGCGGTATGCGCACAGTCAAAAGGCTGTTGAGGCAGTGTGTACGTTGTCGTCGATATAGTAGTGAGAATTATCAACATATCATGGGTGACTTGCCAGAACCTCGAGTCACACCATCGCGCCCATTCACGCACACAGGAGTTGACTTTACTGGATTCGTGGAGCTCAAGATAAACAAGGGCCGCGGAATTAAAACCTGTAAAGGATACATCGCCGTGTTTGTGTGTTTATCAACGAAGGCTATACATTTAGAGTTGGTTTCGGACTTGAGTACACCGACGTTTTTAGCAGCGTTTCGTCGTTTTTGTGCTCGAAGAGGTGTCCCACAACATATGTATAGTGATAATGGGACTAATTTTATCGGAGCAGATCGTCTTTTGAAGAAAGAATATAAGGAGATCGTACAGAATATCAACTCAGATTTCTTTAACAATATAATCGAATTTAATATCTCATGGCACTTTAATGCCCCATCTTGGCCTAGCGCAGGTGGGCTCTGGGAAGGTGCAGTCAAGAGCATGAAATATCATTTACGACGTGTCTTAGGAGAACAGAAACTCACGTATGAGGAGTTTTCCACACTTATTCATCAGATTGAGGCATGTCTTAATTCGCGACCTCTTTGTCAGTTAACGGAAGATCCTGACGATGACTATTTAACACCAGGTCACTTCTTAGTCGGTGGTCCAATACTATCCCGACCCCAGACTGAGCCGCAATCTATCACCTTATCAAACCGTTGGCGATTAGTTCAGTCCATGCATAATCATTTCTGGAAGCGATGGTCGGCCGAATACCTGCAACATCTTCAGACACGGTCAAAGTGGAGAACCTGCAAGCAAAATCTTCAGATAGACGACGTCGTACTTATCAAAGAAGACAATATTTCACCGGGGAAATGGGCACTAGGTCGTGTTCAAGAAGTACACCCTGGAAAAGACGGCTTCGTTCGGGTGGTAACTCTAAAAACCAGTTGCAACGTTATCAAGCGACCCGTCAGCAAGTTAGTTCCGTTGCCTGTAAGGGACATAGAGAATAATACGTCTTAATATTCAACGGAGACTATATCAAAGAACGCCTGCAAAATATATCATCGAAAATAAAACATGTCCAATTAATTCAAGGTGGCAATATCTATATCACATCAACATAAATATAGCATAATACTATCAAATTTGCACCTTAGATAAGACCGTGGATGATCTTAATATCAAAACGTCACTATGTAACATTAAGTTACTAAACGCCGACACAGGCCTTCAATGGTTACGTCGTGTGAGAATCAGTAGATCAAATTACATAATAAACACGACTGGCTGTTCGCGTGCTGCGGGGAATGCCACGTCCGCATTTACTGCACAGCTGGTATGACAATTCAAGATCAAAGGCACTGGAATTATCACTATCAACAAAGGATGTACTCTAAAAGGAGAGTCCTTTACTATATACGCGCACGAACATTTTTTTTATGAATTTCATATACATCAAGAGCTTGAAGCCCCAAAGATATCTAGCCTGAATGATATCTTCAACACATCAGTACCAGATCCAAGCTTACCTCCAATATCAAGCAGAGCTCTCAGAATCAATTAACGATTCATGATGTCCACCACTACACACTGTTGTACATCATCGTGACGGTGGTGCTCTTGGCAGCAGCCATCGGCATCAGCGTCTGGATAAAGAGGAGGAGCCACGCCAGGGCGGCTGACGCTGGCCCGGAGGCCCCAGCGCCCCAGCACAGGCAGAGGAAGACAAGTGTCTCTAACAATGAGAATAGTGTAATCAAAGAATCAGTGTTTAGTGTAACCACAGGGACGTCCCCTGTTCTTCTTAGATCTCGGGTTGAACAATAAATGACAAAAACTATATTTCGGATAAGTAGTTGTAGAATAATTACTAACACTCAAATTGTTTATCATCTCTGTATCATGTAACAACCTTTTTATATCATTTAAAATAAGACATTATTTTATTTTATATCATCTTCATCATAGACTTATCTCATTTGAGTGGGCAGGATGTACAGTCAAACTGTACATATTGCATACTCAGCATTTACGTAACATGTATGCGCGTCACCGAGCCATCGTATTACTGGTATTACTAATCAATATACGTCAGTGCAGTTACAGCATTCAACTCGGGCGGTTTTATTTACATCATCCTTGATCGACCCTTATATCATTATCAATATTTATCATTTTACTATCTTTTATCAACCTTATGAGTGACTAGCTCGCTCAGGGGGAGTCCCTATATGGTCATCCAGCCAACAGCAGAGGTGAGTACAGGGATTAATTGTGCCAAGTACGTTCTACTATTTATTTGGACCCGACTTCCTACAGTATTTGGGCCCTGTCGCCTTTTTCCGCCAAGATATTACAAGGTTTTGTGGCGTTCAGTTTCACCTGTTCGCCGTCGGCGCCACCGTCAACGGACGGTGTGCGGCGGGCGGAGGTCGGTGGGGAGGTGGCAGTCCTGTACAAGAATGTGCTTTCGTTACTTGCCACTAGATGGCGCTAGTGGGATATGAGTTTATTCCTATTTTTAGTTTAATGAAACAGACGTATACAATTATCTCGAATTATATCTAATTATTACTATTTACTGGTCCAGTGCGGCTGTGGCGGAGAAGCAGAGCTGGGAGTTGCTGTCAGGTTTGTTACATAGGGGGAAACCCTCCTGTGGTCGCCCCGCCGTCAGCAGCAGCAGGTACAAAGATCCAGTGAGTCAGGCACCTGTGTTTATTTATTTACAACAGAATCCGCCCAATATTTGGGCTCTGTCACCTTTTTTTTTTTTTTTTTATTTTTTTTATTTTTTTTTTTTTTTCACCAAAATATCGCTATGTTTTTGGGCGTCTGGTTTCGTTCGTTCGCCGTCGGCGCCACCGTCGACGTACAGCGTACGGGGCGGACGGAGGTCGGTGGGGGGTCGCAGTCCAGGCAAGAGTACGCGTTTGGTTCCTGCCGCTCTCTCCTAGATGGCAGCACTCTTAAAAATATACTATTATAGTATTATTAATGTACTATTAATACCCCTATATCTTCCCCTGTAGACCTGGGATTCCAATTTTTTCCACGGGCAGGGTGGTTTCTGGATATGCCCCTTCGGTCTGATCCAGAAATCCCTATAAAATGCACAGATAAAAAAGCAGATTTTCAATCTACGTAATTGTAGTACCACGTTAAAGGAGGCTTTTTTTTTTGCTGTCCGTGGCGATTTTCCTGTGCCGGTTTCCGGGCCGTAGCCACGATGTCCTGGGTCGCAAAGGCCTGGGCTTCTAGTATTATATACTTTAGGCCCGGCTCTTCACTCTCCTATAAAATTTGGGAGGGGGAGATATATGAGTCAATGGCAAAAAGGGGGGGTGACAGTTTTGAGTCTTCTTGCTCGACCGCAAAAGGAGTTTGTAGTCCCTTTTTTTGGGGCGGGAGCGAGAGACCAAATTTTAAATTAAATGTTTTCCTATATAGTGAACTGTCTTCTATAATATAAGCACTAAAAATGTTATTGTTGCAGATCGCTTTATAGAGTTATAAAATACCAAAGATAGAAACGGATCGAGAATCACTGGTCACAGTTGTTTTTTTTTTTTTTTTTTTTTTTTGGTCTTTACTCACTCGTTATCAGAGTCACAAAGATGTTTTTTTTGCACTTTCGGGCTCAGCAGAGCAAGGACTTGCTAGCCGTACTTGTCTCCAGTGTTTTTGGACACTTTTTGTCAGACAGTCAGCCGGGCTGACGTCACTAAAATCGTTCTATCTCGGCTGGAACTGACCTGAAAAATCCCACTCCGGTGTCCAGGTGTAGAGGACACTATAACGCACAGAACTGCAATCCAGGATAATAAGGTCACCGATCTAAATCACTGGATAATCACTAATGTTGTGAAGGTGTGAAGAATTTTCCCACTAAAACCGCGACTGTACCTCGTGTACAGTCGCGATTTCGAGACTTAGAGTCTCTATCAAAAGGTCTTGTGTTCCTCTACACTCACAAATGTGTCACTGTCACCAAAATCACTGTTCCAATTTTTCGCGTCCTTTTTCACGTGAAAACGGGTGTTTACGTGGGAGAACTCGCGTCCTGGGAGCTCGATCACCACGTATGACACCTCGTTTTGAAGCTCTTCCCGAGCGCCGTCGAATGAGACTATTTCCGACTAAATCCGAGCACTTTTCAATTTTTTACGAATTTAAAACGCGGAGCGATGTAAAAACTGATCTGCTCGCCGGGGGAGCGGAAATGCGACTCTGGGTTAGGTTAGGTTAGGTTAGGTTTCCGTCTTGGGGGGGGGTACGGTGTAGGCAACCTCCACGTGGTGTACCCTGGGCATCGGGCGACAGACTTCCTGAGTTTCCCTCGGAAGTCTGTTGCCCGATGGCGAATAGCCTACGTCCCTTCCTTTTCCATCCCTCTACTCCTCTCCCATCCCCAAGGGTTATCCCTGCTCCGGGTATCCCTCTCACGATGAGAGGGGACTTGTGATGCGGGGAACCCAAATCCTTTCTTTTCCTTTCCCCTTTCCTTTGTGTTTCCCGGGGTTCTGTCCCCGTCTATGCGGTGCTGTGCCAGGCGCACGCAGCGTAGCTGCCACCGGACAGTGGGGGGGATCTGACCCCACGTTGAAGGCGTGCGGTGATGTGCCAAGTGCACGCAGCGTTGCTGCCACCGGACGTCGTGTTGTGTGAATGTGTGTGTGATTGTGGGTGTGTTCTAGCCGGCGTTGAGAGGCAGGCCGGCTCTGCCTAACGGGGAAAGTACTGCGCGAGTACCCTGAAACGCGGGGGGGCTAAACCCCGCCACTAGCAGCCAAAGGGACCAAACCCTTCAAAGGAAGGGACCTACCCCTTTAAAAAAGGAAAAATATGCAATGGCGACTCGAGAAAACACACTACCCCAGGCCGGTACCGCCTGCTCTGCAGACGGAGAATCCGGCACAGTCCCTTCGGGGGCTGTCATTCCCCACCGTATTCTGGGGGGGGGAAACCGACCGCCATGCGTCTAAGGACGCCACAGGATGTGACGATTATCCGTCCCGGGCTGCGCAGACTGTGGAGAGTTTCTCTGCTGGCTCCGCAGCCTCGGAGCGAAGGGGGGGGCCACACCCTATAGGTGGCAAACAATCCCTCGTCAATCTCGACGAGATGGAGTGTGTACCGGACGTGACGGCGGGCCCAAGCGGGCTAGCCAGTAAAACAGTTCAGAGGAAGAAGTTGGTGGTGGCTCTGCAAAGAGTCAAACTAGGAGAGGAACCTGTTGAGACTGACTCAAGTGACACTGTGCACACTGGGGCACGGAAGAAGCTCTGGAGGGAGAAGGCCGAAAAGCGCTTCCGATCCAGGCCGTCGCTTGCGGGGTTGGACTCGGCTTCGAGCGATGATGAGGATCGCCCGGCACCCAAGGTGCCTAGCGGAAAAAGCGGACGAGGTCGCGCTCCCACAAAATTGTCTGGAGCACAGACCCGCGACATACGTGGTCGATTTTTAAAGCAGGACGGCTCACCACATCCTAGTGAGGCGACGCTCACGGACAGAGCTGACTCTGATATGTCTGGTTCTGTGATGTCAGTGACGAGTTATGCTGAGGTAGCTAAGGCTCGTCCTGACTCCAAGAAGAAGAATAAGGCAGGTGCTCAGCACGCCCAAACAGTGGTAGAGGCTCAAGTTAGCAGAGCAGAGGTTGGAATCAACCTATCTACACCCACCAACTCCCCATCGTTAGCGACCCTGCAGAACACGGTCGAAGAAAACATGGGGACGGTGCTAAAGATAGCGGCGACGAGCGGCCACCTTAAGGGCACGTTTGTACGCGCCCTGAAGGATGTCGCCAATTCTACCAAGGCAGCGATGTCCTTGGCGGTGGACCGCACGGTTACAGCCGAAGTGGCAATCCTGCAGGCCGAAAACAAGCGCCTGCAGGCCGAACTGGCGGACCTACGCAAGGTAGTAGAGACCAGACTGTCTCAGCAGCCGGGCGGTGGTCCGATAAAAGATGGCAAGGAGGAGTTTTTGCGCGAAATCATGGTCCAAGTTGGCACCATGATGAGCGCACGGCTCGAGGCGTTCGAGGACCGTCTCCTCCCAGAGAAGCGTCTCCGTCCGCCACTTGCCGCGGACACACGCGCTGCTCAGCGTGTTGCCGGCGTTAAGGGAGCCTCTAGCAAGGAGGTCCCAAATGAGAGGCCACAAGCGGCGCCTAAACCGGGCCCATCAAGGGATGGCGATGTTGTCACGCGGCCGACTGGAGCTCAAAAGCCTCATAACAATATGGCCAGACCGTCGCGTTCGACCGCAAAAAAGGCTCCGCCTACTGCGGGTAAGGTTCCGCCTGCGTCGCAGGCTGCAGAAACCCAAGGTTCCGACGAGAACGGCTGGACTGAGGTAGTCGGCCGTAAAAAGCGGAACCGAAAAAATAAGAAGAAGAAGGCGGCTGGGCAGGCAACGCCTATGGTGCCCGGGGCACCCAGCGGAAAGAAAAAAAAGAAGAGGAAGAGGAATCGAGGCAAACGCTGGCTAAGCAACCCGAGCTCGGCTGCTGTGGTCATCACACTGCAGCCGGGTGCAGAACAGAGGGGAGTAAGCTATGCGGGAGTGCTAGCTGAGGCACGCCAAAAAATTGCGATTGAGGACCTCAACATTCAGGGGCTTCATTGCAAACTGGCGGCAACAGGCGCCCGAATATTGGAAGTGCCTGGAGCCACAAGTGGCCCTAAAGCAGACGCGCTGGCTGAGAGGCTGCGACAGACGCTGAGTGCCGACGACGTGAAGATTGCTAGACCCAAAAAGTGTGTGGCTCTTCGCTTGTCAGGACTCGACGACTCTGTGTCTGTCGCAGACGTCGTCATGGCGGTAGCTCGAACTGGAGAATGTCCCAAAGAAGACATCAAGTGTGGGCCTATCGTTCGAGAGGGTCGAGGTAGAGGCATAGGATCCACCTGGGTCAGGTGCCCCGTGGCTGCCGCAAAGAAGGTAGCCAGCGGAGGGAGTCTAGCAGTGGGCTGGGACATGGCGCGTGTATCGCTCATACAACCCAAACCAGAACGCTGCTTTCGCTGCCTGCAGCTAGGGCATATGGGAGCCCGCTGCCCGTCTGAAGTGGACCACAGCGGAGAATGTTTCCGCTGTGGCCACCTTGGACACACGTCTGGAGAGTGTGCTGCTGCGCCCCGATGCTCGGTGTGTGCAGCGGCCAAAAAGCCGGAGAACCATTTAACGGGCAGCAAAGGCTGCTCTGTTAAAAAAGTAAAGGGCACCGCGAAAGTCAACCCAAGACGTGCGCCGGCGCCCCAGGAGGTAGAAATGACGCCTGTTGATGGACCTCAGTCGTCTCCGTAAAATGCTGCAGGGCAACCTCAACCACTCCGCTGGTGCGCAAGATCTCTTGCTGCAGACCATGGCGGAGTGGTCGATTGATGTCGCAGTGGTCGCGGAGCCCTACTTTGTCCCTGACCGGTCCAACTGGTCGGGAGACGTTACGGGTACATAACCCGCACCGCTACCCCCGTGGTGGTGCGGGTATCCGTAATGGATTTCCCCACGTAAAAAAAAAAAAAACTGCTTCGGCAGGAGAAGGTTCTGGCTGCCCCTTGTATTCTGGGGGGGGCAAAAACAGTCTCGCGTCTGCGGACGCGCCTCTTGTGGGAGGCGGAGGAAGGAAGATAGGGAAGGGACCTAAGGGGAGTGGACCCGAGGTTCTTGGGAGTGGAGAGGAGAAGGATCGGGACCTAACCCAGGATCGGATTAATGGATCGGGAACAGGAAAAGGTTCAAAGGAAGGTAGAAGGAAGTCGACGCCGAAGCCGAAGGCTTTGCGCAAGACAAAAAATGGAAAGGAGGGTGTTGTAGAGTCCGACTCTACTGACACTGCGGATACTTCCGTGAGGAAGCTTTGGAGGGAGGCTGCGCAAAAGCGTAACAGGCCTCATTCGAAGCAGGCGGGGGCAGATTCAGCCTCGAGTGCAGACGAGGACTGCCCGGCACCGAAAGTGCCTGCCGCCAGGAGTGGTCGAGGCCGAGTTTCCATGGCTCAAGGTCGCGACTTACGGGGCCGCTTTTTGAAGCGCCCGGGCACGCCGCCTCCCAGTGCGGCGGCAGTTATCGAGCGGGAAGAGTCGGACATGTCCTACGGCTCTATGTCTTCGGTGGCGAGCTTTGCTGATGTGGCTAAGGATCGTCCTGTTTCGGAGGTGAGGGGGCAGGCCGAAGAGCAGGTCGCCCAAAAAGCTGCAGTGGCTCAGGCTAGGAGAGCTGAGCTGGGCATCGTCCCCTCTACAGCCCCGTCACTGGCGACCTTACAAGATAGGGTCGAGGAGGAAATGGGGTTGGTGCTGGAGGTTGCGGCTAGGAGCGGCAACCTTAAGGGCACATTTGTGCGTGCCCTTAAGGATGCTGCCACCTTCACCACAGCGGCGATGGCGATGATCAGGGAGCGGTCGGTCCCAACGGAGGTGGCGATTTTGCAGGCTGAAGTAAAACGCCTGCAAAATGAATTGGCGGAAGTCCGGAAAGCTGCGGCGGCCAAGCCGGCTCAGCAATCGGCCCCTGAAGCGGCCAGAGAGGGACGGGAGGAGTTGATGCGGGAAGTGATGGTCCAAGTCGGGACTATGCTTAACGCCCGTCTTGCAGCGTACGAGGACCGTCTCCTCCCGGAGAAGCGTCTACGTCCGCCGCTTGCTGCGGATTCGCGGGCTGCTGATCGGGGTCTCGCAACGAGGCGGGCACCTGCAGCTAGCGTCCCTAAGGAGCAAGCACCTACGGTGCCCAAGCCAGGCCCGTCAAGGAGGACAGAGGTAGCCGGGCAACCGTCGGGGACCCAGAAGGCCGCCAGGGAGAAACCTGGGCCGTCTATGAGAGCCTCCAAAAAGGCTCCGCCTGTGGTTCAGCCTGCCGAGGAACCACCCGTAGAGGAAGGCTGGACGGAGGTCCGCCGTAAGCGGAAGAAAAGGAAGGGCAAAGGCAGTGGGACTGGACAGCCACTGCCAAATGCCTCCGGGCCACCGAAAGGTAAGAAGAAGAAGAGGAAAAGGAGGCCCAAGCGATGGCTCCGCAATCCGAGCTCGGCCGCGGTGGTTATAACACTGCAGCCTGGCGCGGAAGAGCGGGGCATCACCTACGCAGGGGTGCTGTCTGAGGCCCGGCAGAAAATTAATATTGCCGACCTCGCCATTGATGGCCTCCATTGCAGGCAGGCGGCCACCGGTGCTCGCGTGTTGGAGGTGCCAGGGGCTACAAGCGGCCCGAAAGCGGACGCGTTAGCTGAGAAGCTGCGGCAGACGCTGAGCCCCGACGATGTGCGGATCGCGAGGCCCATAAAATGTGTGGGTCTTCGCGTGTCGGAGCTGGATGACTCTGTGTCTGCCGCAGAGGTCATCGCGGCGGTTGCTCGTGCAGGTGGATGTCCTCAAGAGGACATCAAGTGCGGGCCCATTCGCCGGGAAGGGCGAGGAATCGGATCCACTTGGATCCGATGCCCCGTGGCCGCCGCCAAAAAGCTGGCAAGCGAATGGCGGATAACAGTGGGCTGGGATATGGCGCGAGTAGCACTCTTGCAGCCTAAACCAGACCTCTGTTATCGTTGCCTACAGTTAGGGCATGTGGGAGCCCGCTGTCCGTCCGAGGTGGACCACACCGGTGAATGTCACCGCTGTGGTCAACTCGGACATAAGGCGAAAGAGTGTACTGCTGCGCCTCATTGCACGGTGTGTGCAGCAGCAAAAAAGCCGGCAGACCATCTAACGGGCACTAAAAAGTGTCCCGTTAAGAAGGTGAAGGGCACCGCGAAGGTCATCCCAAGACCTGCAGCGGTGCCCCAGGAGGTGGAAATGACGCCCGTCGATGGACCTCAGTCGTCCCAATAAGATACTGCAGGGCAACCTCAACCACTCCGCTGGTGCGCAAGATCTCTTGCTGCAGACCATGGCGGAGTGGTCGATTGATGTCGCAGTGGTCGCGGAGCCCTACTTTGTCCCTGACCGGTCCAACTGGTCGGGGGACGTTACGGGTACCGTGGCAATCGTGGGGACGGCTGACCTGTCCATCCGGGACAGAGGCCGGGGCTATGTGGTGGTAGAGTGGGCTGGCGTCGCGGTCGTCGCTGTATATTTCTCCCCTAATCGGGTTTTGGCCGACTTCGAGGTCTTCCTGGACGAGGTTGGGGCGGCGGTGAGACGAGCCTCACCGCTGCCGGTATTCGTAATGGGAGACCTCAACGCCAAATCAACGGCGTGGGGGGGAGTCGCCACCGACGCGCGCGGCGATGTTGTTGAGGAGTGGCTGGCTGTTCTTGGCCTCTCCATAGTAAACCGAGGAACTGTCCACACATGCGTGCGGCAGTGGGGAGGGTCCATCGTGGACGTAACGTTCGCTTCCCCCGCTGTCGCAGCGCAGGTCAGTGAGTGGCGGGTACTCGAAGGGGTGGAGACACTGTCGGATCACCGATACATTCGGTTTGACGTCTCCGCCCAGAGAGGGCCTACGAACAGCCAGCGACTCAGAGGACGGAACTACTTCCCGAGGTGGAGCCAAAGTCGCCTGGACCCAGATGCCCTCAAAGAGGCGTCCATTGTCCAGGCGTGGCTCGCTCCGCCCCGGGAAGTACGGGTCGACACGGAGGCACAGTGGTTCCGAGGGGCAATGACAAGTGTTTGCGACTCCGCCATGCCCCGCACCGGGCACATACCCCGGAAGCGGGCGGTGTATTGGTGGTCGGTGGAGATCGCGGACTTACGTCGGGCCTGCGTCGCGAAGCGCCGCGATTATTTGCGGCAACGCAGGCGCCGTCCTCGGAACCTGGAGGAGGAGGGCCGGCTGCATGACGTCCTGCAAACAACCAGGGATAGTCTGCGGCTGGCCATCTTCAGTGCAAAGGAGAGTGGCCGGGAGGAAATGCTGGCGGGACTCGATCAAGATCCATGGGGTCGTCCGTACCGGTCCGCGCGCAAACAGCTGCGCGGCCAGACGGCCCCTGTTGCCGAGTCCCTACAGCCCAACCTCCTGGTTGAAGTTGTGTCGGCCCTTTTTCCGGACAGCCCAGTCCACGAGCCACCACAAATGTTCGAGTCTCGAGACCATAGTGAAGCTGCTGCCGACGTTCCAGCGATCACAGCTGATGAGTTCGGCGCAGCAGTCTCGAGGCTCAGAGCAAAAAAGAAGGCCCCTGGGCCAGATGGAGTCCCCGGCCGGGTGTGGGTGCAAGCCCTGGAGGTGGAGGAGTTGGAGGAGCGTTTTCGGGGACTGCTCGACGCCTGTCTGGTGTCCGGGCAGTTCCCGAGAATCTGGAAGGAGGGCAGACTCGTCCTCCTTCAGAAGGAAGGTCGCCCCCGCGACTCGCCGTCGGCCTATAGGCCCATCGTGCTGCTGGACGAGGCGGGCAAGCTCTTTGAGCGGGTGCTCGCTGCCCGAATCGTCCGGCACCTAGAGGATGTTGGTCCGGGGCTCTCTGACGCGCAATATGGATTCCGGGGGGGTCGGTCGACGATTGACGCGATCCTCCGCGTCAAGGCCCTCTCGGATGAGACAGTGTCTCAGGGCGGTGTGCTGTTGGCGGTGTCTATTGACATCGCCAACGCCTTCAATACACTGCCCTTCGGTTGCGTGTCGGAGGCCCTGCAGTACCACGGGGTCCCGGCGTATTTGCGGCGAGTCGTGGGGTCCTACTTCGAGGACCGGAGTGTCGTCTGCGTCGACGGTGACGGTCGCCTTTTGCGCCGTCAAGTGGTGTGCGGTGTTCCACAGGGTTCGGTGCTGGGCCCTCTCCTGTGGAACATCGGGTACGACTGGGTGCTCCGCGGCCATTTACACCGCGGGCTCCAGCTCGTATGTTACGCGGACGACACCCTGGTCTGTGCGCAGGGAGTCAGCTTCGGCGAGGCAGCCACTCTGGCTGAGACCGGTGTGGAGGAAGTGGTCGACAAGATCCGACGGTTGGGCCTGAGTGTGGCCCTGGACAAGACCGAGGTCCTGTGTTTTTACGGACCTCGGAGGAGACCGCCCTCAGGGGCCGGAATAACCGTCGGAGGTGTCATGGTCGGGGTCGGGACACAGATGAAGTATCTGGGTCTCGTCCTCGACCCGAAGTGGAAGTTCGTCGACCACTTCAAGGGTCTTGCGCCGAAGCTGATTCGGACTGCGGGAGCCCTGTCGCGGCTCTTGCCGAACTTGGGCGGCCCGAGTGCCAATTGTCGTCGGCTGTACACTGGGGTGGTCAAGTCCATGGCCCTGTACGGCGCGCCGGTGTGGGCGGACGCCCTGACTGCCCAAACAAAGACCCTGCTGCGGAGAGCGCAGAGGGTCATGGCAGTCAGGGTGATACGCGGATACCGCACCATCTCGTGCGAGGCCGCGTGCGCGCTGGCAGGGGTACCACCCTGGGACGTGGAGGCGGAGGTGCTGACCGCGGTCTACCGGCAGCGCGCAGAAGCGCGTAGCCGGGGCGGAGCATCTCCTGCTGAAGTCCAGCGATGGCGACAGGAGGCACAAGAGGCCGCCTTCGTGAAGTGGGAAGATCGGCTGGCGGAACCAACCGCCGGCCATTTGACCATAGCGGCGGTGCGCCCGGTCCTAAAGGAATGGGTGCACCGTAAGTTCGGCACGATCACCTTCCGGCTCGTGCAGATCCTGTCGGGGCACGGATGCTTCGGCAGGTATCTGCACAAGATTGCCGGAAGGGAGGCGACCCCGGGCTGCCACGACTGTGGCTGCGCCGAAGATACGGCGCAGCACACACTCGAGGCTTGCCCGGCGTGGGCGGCGGAGCGCAGCTTGCTGCGCGCCGCGGTTGGGGCCGACCTGTCGCTGCCCGCCGTGATACAATCCATGGTGAGCGGCGAGAGGTCGTGGTCGGCGGTGGTCTCCTTCTGCGAATGCGTAATGTCGCAGAAGGAGGCAGCGGAGCGGGCCAGGGAGAGCGATCCTCTCGCTGACCCGCGACGCAGGAGGAGGTCCGGGCGCAGAAGGAGGGCCCACGCCGACCTGATGCCCCCGTAGCGAGGTAGTGCGGGCAGCGGAAACGGGGGAACTGCTGCCTGCGCACAGCGATTTATCGCCCTCGCGGAGGATGGCGTGCCGGTGTGTCCGGGCACGCCACCTGGTTGTGAGTCTGCGGGCCTTTTACACCCGCAGACTAGTCCGTGGGCTTTACACCCGCGGACGAGGAAGGGCTCGCCGGAAGGCGAGCAGCCGCTGACGGGACCCGGACGAGTACCATGTACGTTCCCGGGGCCCGTCGACACAGCGGGTTGAGGACACCGTGGGGTTTTAGTCGGTAGCTGACAAGCTGTCAGTAGTCCGACATAACCCGCACTGCTACCCCCGTGGCGGTGCGGGTATCCGTAATGGATTTCCCCACGTTAAAAAAAAAAAAAAAAAAAAAAAAAAAAAAATGGGAGGGCCGAAGGCGCGATGCCGGCAGCTGTATGCCGGCATCCTCAAGAGTATGGCCCTTTACGGGGCCCCTATCTGGGCGGACTCCCTCCACAGGAGGGAGAACGCCTCCGCCATCCGCAGGCCCCAAAGGGCCATTGCACAGCGGGTGGCGAGGGCCTACCGCTCGGTGGGGTTCGCGGCGGCGTGCGCCCTGGCCGGCACCCCTCCTTGGGAGATCGAGGCGTGGGTGCTGGCTAGGGTGTACGAGTGGTCGGCGCGGCGTAGGGCGCTCAATGCGCCCCCCGCCGCGGAGGAGCGGGAGGCCGTCCGGCGGGAGGCGAGGGCCGCAATCGTCCACCATTGGACTGAGGACCTCGCCTCTGCCACCTTCGGCCGCCGAACGTTGGACGCGCTCGGGCCAGTCCTTCAGGGATGGCTCGAGCGGTCCCACGGCTTCCTCTCGTTCCGTCTGGTGCAGGTGCTGACCGGGCATGGCTGCTTCGGGTCGTACCTGCATCGGATTGGGAGGGAGGAGGCCGCCGCGTGCCACGACTGCGGCGCGGCGGAGGACTCGGCACAGCACACCCTCGAGGTGTGCCCGGCCTGGTCTGAGCCGCGCCGCGGTCTGACTGCGGTGGTGGGGCCGGACCTCTCGCTGCCCGGCGTGGTTCTGTCCATGCTGGGGGGCGAGGCGGCCTGGTCGGCGGTCGCCTCTTTCTGCGAGGACGTGATCTCGCAGAAAGAGGCAGCGGAGCGCGCGCGGGAGGACGATCCCCTCGCGGCGCCGCTCCGCAGGCGGAGAAGGGGAAGAGTGAGACGGCTGTACGATCAGCGTCTCCTCCTCCCCGGTGGTGAATAGCGGGAGACTGGCGCGGGGGCGCCTTCTCCTGCACTGCACGATTCACCATCACCGTCGGCGGGAATGACCGAGCACTCGCGGTCATTTCCGGGCCCCTCCTCGTAGGGAGGGGCGTGCGGGCCCCGCTGTAAAAGCGGGCGGTCGTCGGCGGGGGACTGGATGATAAGGCTCTGCCAGTTTCCCAGTTCCCCTCCATGAAGACGATGCGGGAGTGCCGCTGGGTTGTTTAGTGGGTATACCCGGGCTAGCCGGGGGAGTCCCACATAACCCTCTCGTCCCCCAACGAGAGGGTATGCGTAACGCATTTTTCCCAGCGTCAACACAAAAAAAAAAAAAAAAAAAAAAAAAAAAAAAAAAAAAAAAAAAAAAGGTTTGGTCAAGTCCCGCGAGCGGTTTGGGAGTCCGCTCAGTGGCGCGTCCCCCGGGTGGCGGATAGGGGAGCTCTCCGAGAGGAGAGTCCGACTTGCGTGAGCGGTCGGCGTGGACCAAATCCCGAGGGTCGAGGCGCCCCTGACTTCGGTCGAAGCGGCTCAGGTGTTCCCACCCTCTTATCCTTTTCCTTATCCTCCTTCCTTTCTTCTTCCTTTCCTCTCCTGGGGGTCCGGTGGAGACAACCACTTGCAAAAATCACTGTGGGTGGGGTAGTGGCCGAATGGCCAACGTTCCCTACGTCCCTTCCTTTTCCATCCCTCTACTCCTCTCCCATCCCCAAGGGTTATCCCTGCTCCGGGTATCCCTCTCACGATGAGAGGGGACTTGTGATGCGGGGAACCCAAATCCTTTCTTTTCCTTTCCCCTTTCCTTTGTGTTTCCTGGTTTTGTGTGAATGTGTGCGTGATTGTGGGTGTGCTTTAGCCGGCGACGAGAGGCAGGCCGGCTCTGCCTGATGGGGAAAGTACTGCGCGAGTACCCTGAAACGCGGGGGGGCTAAACCCCGCCACTAGCAGCCAAAGGGACCAAACCCTTTAAAGGAAACATTATGATGGAACAGGCTATTTTAAAGATTTTACCCCAGGAGGGTACCGGCAAGGCCGGAGAATCCCTCCCAGAACCGACTGCTGCTTCGGCAGTGGAAGGTTCTGGCTGCCCCTCGTATTCTGGGGGGGGCAAAAATAGTCTTGCGTCCGCGGACGCGCCTCTGGTAGGAGGCGGAGTTAGAGAAGCCAGGGAAGGACCTAAGGTTCCTGAAATGGCTGGAGGAAGCGGAAATGCCACCGGTGATTGCATTGGTGAGGAAAGAGGTTCGCGTGAAAGCGCAAAAGTGACTAAGAAGTCAAAGAAGAAGGGGAAAGTGGCGAAGGAAAGGCGGCGTCGTATGAGTCCAGTGCAGGTGGATTCCGACTCCGCCGAATCTGAAACCGCAGATTCCAATGACCCGTCGAGGTTTTGGTCCAAAAAGGGTCAAAACGCTCCAGGTCCCCGACTCGTAAGTCGGGTTCGGAATCGGCTTCTAGTGCTGACCCGCTAAGGGCGCCTAGAAAATTGTCGACTGCCAGGCAGGGACGAGGCCGTTCATCGGCGTCCTCTGCTGCGTTCGCGCGTGACCAGAGGGGGCGTTTTCTGAAACGCCCAAACACACCACCTCCTGTGGTGATGTCAGCGGAAAGTGAATCAGACCGGTCGCGGCTGTCGCTGGTTTACAATTCGGCAACGGCAACTTGTGCCGGCAAGACGAAGGCACGTCCTGATCCAGGGTCCCGGAAGAAGGCATTCGAGGACAAGATGGCTCGGACGGTCACACAGGACGAGGAAAAGAGAGCGGAGTTGGGCATTAGCACCTCCGCCCCTACTGATGACCCACCATTATCGGCTCTCCACCGGAGAGTTAACGATGACGTGGCAGTCATACTGGAAGTGGTTGCCAGAAGCGGCAATCTTAAGGGCACGTGTCAGCGCGCCATTAAGAATGCCGCAATTTCAATCAGAGAGGCGGATAACAAGATCCAAAATAGATCTACCTCTGAAGAGATAGCCCTCCTGCAGGCTCAAAATCAGCGGCTAGAGGACCTGACCAAACGCCAGCAGGAGGAAATTGCAGACCTCCGTCAGGGGATGAGGGAGCTACGAGCGGAGCTCACAAGAGCTGGACCGTCTCGAGTGTTGGTAGCTGAAACCACGGGCGAAGACCGTTTGGAAGAGTGGATGCGTGCTGCAATGGTCCAAATCGGAACAATGGTCAGCGCGCGGCTGGAGGCGTTTGAGGAACGTCAAACGACAGTCCTTGAGCGCCTCGGGCTACGAAAGGATCCAGAACCTCGACTGCGCCCGCCACTCGCGGCGGACGTCCGATCTTCTGAACGTGCGGCACCTGTGAAACGGGTTGCGAAAGAGGCTTCTGCGCCTAAACCTGGCCCGTCAGGCCAATCAAAGGCTGACGTGCCACTTAAGGGGGCTCAAAAACCCGCGAAGAGGGCACCACAGCAGCAAAAGTTGCTGCCGGAGCAGCCGCGAGGAGCACTACCACAGCGGACGGTGCCTAGAAAGGCTAGTGACAAGGAGGCCAGACCTGCAGAGGAGCCATCTCAACAGACGGAGACTGCTGAAAGTGGCTGGACTAAGGTTGTTAGCCGCAAGCGGCGAAAACGCAAACGTGGAGGTCGGGGTGCTGCTAAGTCGGATGCACCGAAATCGCGCAAGCCGACAACAACGAAGCTCCGCGCTCCGCGATCGGCTGCAGTGGTCATCACGCTGCAGCCTGGCGCGGAAGAGCGGGGTGTTAGTTATGCGAAGGTTTTAACCGAGGCTAGACAAAAAATTGAAATTGCCAGCCTCGGTATCGAGAGCCTCCGCTGTCGAAGGGCGGCCACGGGTGCTCGCATTCTGGAGGTGTCGGGTGCTACTGGTGGACCGAAGGCAGATGCTCTCGCGGAGCGACTAAGACAGTCGCTCAACGCCGGAGATGTCCGCATCGCTAGGCCCAGCAAGTGCGCAAGTTTGCGTTTGACGGGCCTGGACGATTCGGTAACTGCAGTGGATGTGGTGGCCGCGGTAATGCGTGGTGGGGCCTGTTCGGAGGCCGACGTGAGGGTTGGGCCTATTAGGTTCGACGTGGGTGAAAGACTGGGGTCCACATGGGTGCGTTGTCCTGTGGCCCCAGCCAAAAAGATCGCTAGTGTTGGACGGCTGGCGGTGGGCTGGGATACGGTTAATGTATCCCTCCTGCCGGACCGGCCCACTATGTGTTACAGGTGTCTGCGGACCGGCCATGTGGGTGTCTGTTGCCCGGCTGAAGTGGACCGCAGCAGCGAGTGTCACCGTTGTGGCCGCCCCGGACATAAGTCTGAGGCGTGTGTGGCAGAGCCTCGCTGCTCTTTGTGTGAAGCGGCCAAAAAGCCGGCAGCGCACTTGGCGGGCAGTAAACACTGCCCAGCCGCTGCGGCCAAAGTGAAAGGGATCCGGAAGGCTATACAGAAGCCCTCATCGGTTCCCATGGAGGAGGTCTCAGAGCCCGTCGATGGACCATAGTCGCCTCCACCGAATTCTGCAGGGCAATCTCAACCACTCCGCCGGCGCACAAGATCTCTTGTTGCAGTCCATGGCGGAGTGGTTGATTGATGTTGCTGTAGTCGCGGAGCCCTATTTTGTCCCCGATCGGTCTAACTGGTCGGGGGACGTTACGGGCACCGTGGCGATCGTGGGGCCGACTGACCTGTCCACGCGGGACAGAGGCCAGGGGTACGTGGTGGTGGAGTGGGCTGGCGTTGCGCTCGTCGGCGTCTACTTCTCGCCGAACCGAGTGCTGGCCGATTTCGAGATCTTCCTTGACGAGGTTGGGGCGGCGGTGCGACGTGTCTCACCGCTGCCGGTATTCGTCTTGGGGGATCTCAACGCCAAGTCGACGGCGTGGGGAGGAGTGGCCACCGACGCGCGTGGCGAGGTGCTCGAGGAGTGGCTGGCTGTTCTTGGCCTCTCTATCTTGAACCGCGGATCCGTCCTCACATGCGTGCGCCAGCGGGGGGGATCGATAGTGGACGTTTCGTTCGCCTCCCCTGCTGTCGCAGAGCGGGTTAGAGAGTGGCGGGTCCTCGAAGGGGTGGAGACACTATCGGATCACCGATATATTCGATTTGATGTCTCCGCCCGAGGAGGGGTCGGGAACAGCCGGCGACTTAGAGGCCGGGATCACTTCCCCAGGTGGAGCCAAATTCGCCTGGACCGAGATGCCCTCATCGAGGCATCAATTGTCCAGGCGTGGGTCACACTACCTGGGGAGGTAGAAGTGGACACCGAGGCGGTGTGGTTTCGGGGGGCACTTTCCAGCGTCTGCGATTCCGCCATGCCCCGCACCGGGCACATACCCCGGAAGCGGGCGGTGTATTGGTGGTCGGCGGAAATTGCAGAACTACGCAGGGCGTGCGTGGCGGCGCGCAGGGCCTACACACGGCAACGTAGGCACCGCCCCCGAAACCTCAACGAGGAGGACCGGCTTCATGAGCTGCTCAAAGCGGCCAAAGAGTCCCTGCAGCTGGCCATCCTGAACTCAAAGGAGCAGGGCAGGGAGGAAATGTTGGCTGGTCTGGAGGGTGACCCATGGGGACGTCCATATAGGGCTGCGCGCAAAAAGCTGCGCGGCCAGACGTCCCCCGTAGTTGAGACCCTGCAACCGGTCTTCTTGTCCAACGTGGTGTCTGCCTTGTTCCCGGACAGGCCGGCTCATGAGCCACCAGAGATGGCCGAGCCTCAGGACCGCATCAGCCGCGTCGAAGAAATTCCAGCCATTGCGGCTGACGAGTTCGACGCGGCAGTCCTGAAGCTAAAGGCCAAGAAGGCGCCAGGACCGGATGGTGTTCCGGGGCAGGTGTTGGTCATTGCCCTGGACGCACTTGGTGACCGTTTTCGGAGACTGCTCGACGCTTGTTTAGTGTCCGGGCAGTTTCCGAGAATTTGGAAAGAGGGGCGATTGGTGCTTCTGAGGAAGGAGGGACGACCCCAGGACTCGCCGTCGGCGTATCGGCCGATAGTGTTGCTGGACGAAGCGGGCAAGCTTTTCGAGCGTGTGCTCGCTGCCCGAATCGTCCGGCACCTTGACGACGTTGGACCGGGGCTCTCCGACGCCCAGTTTGGTTTCCGAGGGGGTCGGTCGACAGTCGACGCGATCTTGCGCGTCAAGACCCTCTCGGAGGAAACGGTTGCGGAGGGTGGGGTGCTGTTGGCGGTGTCTCTTGACATCGCCAACGCGTTCAACACCCTGCCCTACAGTTGTGTGTCGGAGGCCCTGGTCTATCACCGGGTGCCCGAATACTTGCGGCGAGTCGTGGGCTCGTACTTTGAGGAGAGGAGTGTCGTCTGCGTCGACGGTGACGGTCGCCTATTGCGCCGTCACGTAGTGTGCGGTGTTCCACAGGGGTCTGTGCTCGGCCCACTCCTGTGGAACATCGGATACGACTGGGTGCTCCGCGGCCATTTACACCGCGGGCTCCAGGTCGTTTGCTACGCGGACGACACTCTTGTCTGTGCCTCAGGGGGCACGTTCGAGGAGGCGGCCAGTCTGGCCGAGAGCGGGACCGCCGAAGTGGTCGACAGGATAGGACGGCTGGGCCTGAGGGTGGCCCTGGAGAAGACCGAGGTCCTGTGCTTTCATGGACCTCGGAGGAGGCCGCCCTCAGGGGCCCGAATTATCGTCGGTGGCGCCGCGGTCGCGGTCGGGGCCCGGATGAAATACCTGGGCCTCGTCCTCGACTCGCGGTGGAAGTTTGTTGACCACTTCGGGGATCTCGCTCCGAGGTTGGTGAGGGTGGCGGCGGCTCTGTCGCGGCTGCTGCCGAACGTGGGAGGCCCGGGCTCAACTTGCCGGCGCCTGTATTCCGGGGTGGTGCGGTCAATGGCCTTGTACGGTGCGCCTGTGTGGGCGGACGCCCTGACCGCCCAGACCAGGGCTCTGCTGCGCCAAGCGCAGCGGGTCATGGCGGTCAGGGTGATACGTGGCTACCGCACCGTATCATATGAGGCGGCGACCGTACTGGCGGGGATCCCACCCTGGGATCTAGAGGCGGAGGTGCTGGCAACGCTATACCGGCAGAGCGCAGAAGCGCGAAGCCGGGGCGGCCGTGCACCTCTTGCCGAAGTCCGGCGTTGGCGAGTGGAGGCCCAGGAATTGGCCCTCCACAGATGGCAGGAGCGGCTGGCGGAACCTACCGCCGGCCACTGGACCATATCGGCGGTGCGCCCGGTCCTAAAGGAGTGGGTGCGCCGAAAATACGGTACGCCTACCTTCCGCCTGGTGCAGGTACTGTCGGGGCACGGTTGCTTCGGCAGATACCTGCACAAAATAGCCGGAAGGGAGGCGAACCCTGGCTGCCACGAGTGTGGCTGCGCCGAAGATACGGCGCAGCACACGCTCGAGGTCTGCCCGGCGTGGGAAGCGGAGCGCAGCTCGCTGCGCGCCGTAATTGGGGCTGATCTGTCGCTGCCGGCTGTCGTCGAGGCCATGGCTAGCAGCGAGAGGTCTTGGGAGGCGGTGGTCTCCTTCTGCGAACTTGTCATGGCGCAGAAGGAGGCGGCGGAGCGGATCAGGGAGAGTGATCCCCTCGCTGATCCGCGCCGGCGCAGGAGGCCCGGGCGCAGGAGGCGGGCCAACGCCGACCTCATGCCCCCGTAGCGGGGAAGTGCGGGCAGCAGAAACGGGTGGACTGCTGCCTGCGCACGGCGAACAATCGCCCCCGCGTAGGAAGGCGTGCCGAAGTGTTCCGGTACGCCTCCTGGAGGAGGAGTCCGCGGGCTTTATACACCCGCGGACGTGTCTGTGGGCTTTATACACCCACAGACAAAGAAGAGTCCGCCACAAGGCGGACACCCGCTGGCGGGAACCGGATGAGTACAACGTACGTTCCCGGGGCCCGCCACTTAAAGCGGATGAGGACACCGTGGGGTTTTAGTCGGTAGCTGACGCTCTGTCAGTAGTCCGACATAACCCACACCGCTACCCCCGTGGCGGTGCGGGTATCCGTAATGGATTTCCCCACGTAAAAAAAAAAAAAAAAAAAAAAAAAAGGTTACTGGCTAGGGTGTACGAGTGGTCGGCGCGGCGTAGGGCGCTCAATGCGCCCCCCGCCGCGGAGGAGCGGGAGGCCGTTCGGCGGGAGGCGAGGGCCGCAATCGTCCATCATTGGACCGAGGACCTCGCCTCTGCCACCTTCGGCCGCCGAACGTTGGACGCGCTCGGGCCAGTCCTTCAGGGATGGCTCGAGCGGCCCCACGGCTTCCTCTCGTTCCGTCTGGTGCAGGTGCTGACCGGGCATGGTTGCTTCGGGTCGTACCTGCATCGGATTGGGAGGGAGGAGGCCGCCGCGTGCCATGACTGCGGCGCGGCGGAGGACTCGGCACAGCACACCCTCGAGGTGTGCCCGGCCTGGTCTGAGCTGCGCCGCGGTCTGACTGCGGTGGTGGGGCCGGACCTCTCGCTGCCCGGCGTGGTTCTGTCCATGCTGGGGAGCGAGGCGGCCTGGTCGGCGGTCGCCTCTTTCTGCGAGGACGTGATCTCGCAGAAAGAGGCAGCGGAGCGCGCGCGGGAGGACGATCCCCTCGCGGCGCCGCTCCGCAGGCGGAGAAGGGGAAGAGTGAGACGGCTGTACGATCAGCGTCTCCTCCTCCCCGGTGGTGAATAGCAGGAGACTGGCGCGGGGGCGCCTTCTCCTGCACTGCACGATTCAACACCACCGTCGGCGGGAATGACCGAGCACTCGCGGTCATTTCCGGGCCCCTCCTCGTAGGGAGGGGCGTGCGGGCCCCGCTGTAAAAGCGGGCGGTCGTCGGCGGGGGACTGGATGATAAGGCTCTGCCAGTTTCCCAGTTCCCCTCCATGAAGACGATGCGGGAGTGCCGCTGGGTTGTTTAGTGGGTATACCCGGGCTAGCCGGGGGAGTCCCACATAACCCTCTCGTCCCCCAACGAGAGGGTATGCGTAACGCATTTTTCCCAGCGTCAACAAAAAAAAAAAAAAAAAAAAAAAAAAAAAAAAAAAAAAAAAAAAAAAAAAAAAAAAGGTTAGGTTAGGTTAGGTTCCGCGAGCGGTTCGGGAGTCCGCTCAGTGGCGCGTCCCCCGGGTGGCGGATAGGGGAGCTCTCCGAGTGGAGAGTCCGACTTGCGTGAGCGGTTGGCGTGGACCAAATCCCGAGGGTCGAGGCGCCCCTGACTTCGGTCGAAGCGGCTCATGTGTTCCCACCTTCTTATCCTTTTCCTTATCCTCCTTCCTTATTCCTTCCTTTCTTCTTCCTTTCCTATCCTGGGGGTCCGGTGGAGACAACCACTTGCAAAAATCACACCGTGGGTGGGGTAGTGGCCCAATGGCTAAGGTTTAGGTGTGCCGAAAGCCTGGAAGACGGGGGGTAAAGCCCGTCAGTAGCATCGAGGTGGAGGAGTAAGGGTCCCTTTTCCTTAAAGGAACAACGACAACATGGCAGAACTAACAATTGAAAGAGAATTACCCCAGGCGGGTACCGACTGCTCAGCAGTTGGAGAATCCCGCACGGTGTCTTCGGACGCCGTCTGCCCCTCGTATTCTGGGGGGGGCGACAATTGTTTTTCGGGGAAGGAAATGATCGATTCCATCCCAACGACCACGGCGAGTTTAACGGTTACCGACGGATATGCCTGCGAAATGAATGAGACCAATAGGCAAATGATGAAGGATGCATTGGAGTCCTTGGCGAGGGATATGGACATGTCCGATACCTCGATGTCCATTGTCGACT
Source organism: Furcula furcula (assembly GCA_911728495.1). NCBI lineage: Eukaryota > Metazoa > Arthropoda > Insecta > Lepidoptera > Notodontidae > Furcula > Furcula furcula. The sequence goes on from OU452253.1 coordinate 26,884,128, forward strand.
CCGACGTTAGCTCGGTACAAGGGGGCGACCAAGCCTCCAAGTACCTGAGGAAGAGGAGGCGAGGAGCTAGAGGCTCAGGCTCGGGTTCTGGCTCCGATGAAGAGCGCTGTAAAGGCGTTACGAAGGCCGTTAAGAGGGGCAGAGGTCGGCCCCCGTCAACGGGCCAATATGTAGGATTATGGCAGGCCAAGAAAGAGCTGATGGCGGCCAAACAGGCGAGTGAGGCTGAGGTGCGTATCTTGGCTGCGGAGCGGCAGGCTGCTGAGATGGCCAGCACTGAAAGGGGCTCCCGAGCGGTCTCGCGTGCCTCGGAGAAGCTGGGGGCAGACGAACTGCCTGTGGAAGGCCTTAAGGCGCGGCTCAACGAATCCCTCGCCAGCGTGCGAGAAGTGGCCAGGGTCTCTAAAGGACTCAAGGGGACAAATCAAAAGGCCCTCAAACAGGCGGTTCAGACCATCGAGGAGGTTGCGGATGAACTCCTATACAGGCCTGTGACCGATGACATGCACCGGCTACAGGTGGAGGTTTCCCGATTGAGGAGGCAGAACGAGCTCCTCAGCAAGGAGAATGCCTGCATAAAGGCAATGGCGGGGGGAGAATCGGTGCCGGAGAAACTGGCTGAATCGGTAGCTCCCAAAGAAAAAGAGCCGGAGTTAGCACAAATTCTAACCCAGCTCTTCAAAGACGAGATCGGGAAGGTCCTCCAACGAGTAGCCTTCCTCGAAAATAAAATTCTCCGCCCGCCCCTGGCGTCGGATCGAAGGCAGAGGCTGGCTGAGACAGTGGCCATCGAGGAACAAACACCGATGCAGGTGCCTGCAGAGCCGGTGCCATCCTACGCCGAACAGGCCAGGAAGCACCAGGCTTCAAAGACGGCTCCCAAAGCTGCGCAAGCGGCTCAAAAGCCAAACAAACTTCCTCCTCCAACTGCGGCTGCCCCAGCTACCGCAGCGGCTCCTGAGGGCCAAGAAAAAAGAAAGAGGAGGAAGAAGAAGAAAAACAAGACTCAGGAAGCGGCGCCTCAGCCGTCTACTGCTGGCAGTAAAGCGGGCGTATCCCGCCAAAAGGAGGAGGGCTGGCAGACGGTGGGGGCCAAAAAGGCGGCTAAAAAGGCTGCCAAGAAGAAGAGAAAGAGGACGCGAAGGAAGCTGCGCGTCCCCCAAAGTACGGCGGTCGTTCTTACGCTGCAGCCGAAGGCTGTCGAAAACGGCATCACCTACGCTGCCCTGCTCCACAATGCCAAGTCAGCACTCAACATCCGAGACTTGGGCATTGAGTCGGTGCAGTACCGTGCGACGGCTACCGGTGCCCGCCTCCTCCAGGTGCCGGGCGCAGAGAGCGCTCCTCAGGCCGACGCCTTGGCGGATAAACTGAGGGAGTTGCTCTCTGAGCAAGAAGTTAAAATCACGCGTCCAACTAAGTGCGCGAGCATTCGAGTCACCGACCTTGACGAGTCGGTGACAAAGAAGGAACTGGAGGCGGCGGTAGCCAAGTATGGTGATTGCCCGCTGAGCCAAATAAGGTCGGGGATTATTCGGTTTGCTCGGAACGGGTCTGGCTCGGCGGTAGTGAGCTGCCCTGTGGCAGCGGCTAAAAAGCTGGCCGGGGAAGATAAGCTCCTCGTCGGCTGGTCAGCGGCACACGTCCGGCTCTTAGACATGAGACCGCTGCGCTGCTACCGCTGCCTCCTAGATGGGCATGCGGGAGTATGCTGTACCACCGGGGTTGATTACACAACCCGGTGCCACCGATGTGGAGAGGATGGACACAAGGCCATCGATTGCCAGAAAGTGGCAGTCTGCCTGGTCTGCCAAAAGGCGGGCAAGCCTGTGGACCACCGAACAGGCACCAAGGCCTGCCCCTCGCGGGCGAATAGAAGAAAGGCAGGCCGCACGAATGCGGGACCAGCCCCAGCGCTGCCAACAATGCAGCTCCCGACGGTTGAACAAATGGAGGTTAATGGATAGTGGGCCCATTAAGCTCCTACAAACAAACCTGAACCACGCTGCCAGGGCCCAGGATCTCCTATTCCAGGCCATGGCAGAGTGGTCCATCAACGTGGCGATAGTGGCCGAGCCCTATTTTGTCCTGCCCAACGCCAACTGGGCGGGAGATGCGGATGATCTTGTAGCGGTGGTCGTTCCGAATGGGAGCTCACTCACGCTCGGAAATGTGAGACGGTTCCGGGGGTGTGTCGCCGTCCAAATTGGTGAGTTACACATCGTCGGTGTGTATTGTTCGCCGAGCAGGCCAATGCAGGAGTTTGAGGGCATGCTGTCGAGGCTGGACACTCTGGTCGCCGGTGCACATCCAAGGCCGATTCTCGTGCTGGGGGATTTCAATGCAAAGTCCCCGGCATGGGGATGTACCGTAGAAGATGCCAGAGGTGAACTCCTCCGAGAGTGGTTCACACAGAACGGGTTGGCTGTGTTGAACCGAGGCAATACACCGACGTGCGTTCGAAGCAACGGCAGCTCCATAGTGGACGTGGGCTTTGCCAGTTCTGGTCTGGCTCGCTGTGTTCGTGGTTGGCATGTGGTCGAGGAGGCGGAGACGCTGTCGGACCACAAATACATTAGGTTCGCCGTCTCGGCCAGGTCCCTTGGCCAGGGGCCAATCACTGCGGGCGAGGCTGGGCCACGATGGAGTTTGTCCAAAATGGACTCGGAGCTTTTACTGGAGGCTGCCGTCGTACAGTCCTGGGCGCCGTTGCCACACGGCTCGATTGACGTCCAGCGAGAAGCCGACTGGTTTAGGGAGGCAATGACGTCAATCTGTGACGCGGCGATGCCCAGAGCGCGGCCTCGAGCTGGTAGAAGGCGACAAGTTAGTTGGTGGTCGCCCGAGATTGCCCACCTCCGTCACATGTGCGGTGTGGCACAGCGGGACATCTCCCGGCACCGAAGAAGGCGACTGCGTCCGGCGGACTATGAACAGAGAGGGGAGGAGCTCCTCGCTGTATATAGGGAGGCCAAGAACGCACTCCAATTGGCGATAGTGAGGGCCAAAGACTGTTCCCGCGAGGAGCTCCTGTCCACCCTGGACGCCGACCCGTGGGGACGACCATACAGAATGGTCCGCAACAAGTTGCGCCCGTGGGCCCCGCCGACAACGCAGACCCTACCGCCTGACACCGTGGATGTAGTGGTCTCGGGTCTATTCCCGGAGAGGGCGGATCAAGTGGCGCCCATCATGTTTCGACCTCATGGATATGGTCCGCCGCCGAGCCCCGTACCGAGTGTGACGGAGGAGGAGATGGAGGCCACAATTTCAAGGCTGAAGGCGAAAAAAGTGGCACCAGGGCCCGACGGAATCCCAGGACGAGCCTGGGTCCTAGCATTGAAGTCGCTCGGGCCCCGTTTTAGAGTGCTCCTCAGTGAGTGCCTCCAACAGGGCATCTTCCCACAGGAATGGAAGGAGGGGAAACTTGTTCTGATCCCCAAACTCGGAAGGCCGCAGAATACGCCGGCAGGTCATCGCCCGCTTGTGCTGCTCGATGAGGCGTGCAAGCTTTTCGAGAGAATCATCTCGTGGCGCCTCATCGAGCACCTCGAGACAGAAGGGCCAAACTTAAGCGCCCAACAGTTTGGATTCCGCCGCAATCGGTCCACGATTGATGCGGTGCAGCGCGTGGCAGAGTTAAGGACGGCGGCACTGGCTCGGGGAGGAGTTTTGATGGCGATATCTCTTGATATCGCCAACGCATTCAACTCCCTGCCATACGAAGTTATCTTGGAGGCCCTCCGTTACCACGGTGTACCTCACTATCTACGGCGGATCATTGACGCATACCTTACTGACAGGCGTATAGTCTACCCCGGACGGGAGCGGTGGCACGTGAGGGACGTGTCGCGTGGTGTCCCACAGGGGTCGGTCCTCGGTCCACTCCTGTGGAACATAGGCTACGACTGGGTCTTGCGTGGCGCCCTCCTGGACGGGGTGGATTTGGTCTGCTATGCCGATGACACCCTGGTAACGGCAAGGGGGCGTAACTACCGGGAGGTAGCGGTCCTGGCGACTGCAGGTGTCGCTCAAGTGGTAAGCCGGATTCGGCAATTGGGGCTAGAGGTTGCGCTTCAGAAAACGGAGGCAATCTTCTTCCACGGGCCGAGGAACACGCCGCCGCCGGACGCACACATTGTGGTTGGTGGCGTGCGTATTACAGTCGGTAACAGGTTGAAATATCTTGGCCTGTTGCTAGACGCCAGATGGTCCTTCGGACCACATCTGAAAAGTCTGGCCCCAAAATTGGCGGTAACGGCTGGGGCGCAGACACTTGTCATTGCCTCTCGGAACCACAGTGCCTCCGTGTCGACCCGTACTTCCCGAGGTGGAGCGAGCCACGCCTGGACAATGGATGCCTCTTTGAGGGCATCTGGGTCCAGGCGACTTTGGCTCCACCTCGGAAAGTAGTTCCGGCCTCTGAGTCGCTGGCTGTTCGTAGGCCCTCTCGGGGCGGAGACGTCAAACCGAATGTATCGGTGATCCGACAGTGTCTCCACCCCCTCGAGTACCTGCCACTCGCTGACCTGCACTGCGACAGCGGGGGAAGCGAACGTTACGTCCACGATGGACCCTCCCCACTGCCGCACGCATGTGTGGACAGACCCTCGATTGATTATGGAGAGGCCAAGAACAGCCAGCCACTCCTCCACAACATCGCCGCGCGCGTCGGTGGCGACTCCCCCCCACGCCGTAGATTTGGCGTTGAGGTCTCCCATCACGAATACCGGCAGCGGTGAGACACGTCTCACCGCCGCCCCAACCTCGTCGAGGAAGACCTCGAAGTCGGCCAAGATCCGATTAGGGGAGAAATAAACACCGACGATCGCGACGCCAGCCCACTCCACCACCACATAGCCCCGGCCTCTGTCCCGGATGGACAGGTCAGCCGTCCCCACTATAGCCACGGTACCCGTTACGTCCCCCGACCAGTTGGTCCGGTCAGGGACAAAGTAGGGCTCCGCGACCACTGCGACATCAATCAACCACTCCGCCATGGTCTGCAACAAGAGATCTTGCGCACCAGCGGAGTGGTTAAGGTTGCCCTGCAGTATCTTATGGGGACGACTGAGGTCCATCTACGGGTGTCATTTCAACCTCCTGGGGCACCGGTGCAGGTCTTGGGATGAACTTTGCGGTGCCCTTCACTTTTTTAACAGAGCAGCCTTTGCTGCCCGTCAAATGATTCTCCGGCTTTTTGGCCGCTGCACACACCGAACATCGGGGCGCAGCAGCACACTCTCGAGACCTATGTCCAAAGTGACCACAGCGAAAACACTCTCCACTATGGTCCACCTCGGACGGGCAGCGGGCTCCCATGTCTAACTGCGGTGGTGGGGCCGGACCTCTCGCTGCCCGGCGTGGTTCTGTCCATGCTGGGGAGCGAGGCGGCCTGGTCGGCGGTCGCCTCTTTCTGCGAGGACGTGATCTCGCAGAAAGAGGCAGCGGAGCGCGCGCGGGAGGACGATCCCCTCGCGGCGCCGCTCCGCAGGCGGAGAAGGGGAAGAGTGAGACGGCTGTACGATCAGCGTCTCCTCCTCCCCGGTGGTGAATAGCGGGAGACTGGCGCGGGGGCGCCTTGTCTCCTGCATTGCACGGTTCACCACCACCGTCGGCGGGAATGACCGAGCACTCGCGGTCATTTCCGGGCCCCTCGTAGGGAGGGGCGTGCGGGCCCCGCTGTAAAGGCGGGCGGTCGTCGGCGGGGGACTGGATGATAAGGCTCTGCCAGTTTCCCAGTTCCCCTCCATGAAGACGATGCGGGAGTGCCGCTGGGTCGTTTAGTGGGTATACCCGGGCTAGCCGGGGGAGTCCCACATAACCCTCTCGTCCCCCAACGAGAGGGTATGCGTAACGCATTTTTCCCAGCGTCAACAAAAAAACAAAAAAAAAAAAAAAAAAAAAAAAAAAAAAAAAAAAAAAAAAAAAAAAAAAAAAAAGGTTAGGTTGAATGCCAAGTCGGCGGCCTGGGGCAACCCGGCCGCGACTTGCAACGTCCGGGGTCGCGCCGTCGAGTTTTGGGCGGCGTCGACAGGCGTGTCCCTCTTAAACAGAGGGACAGTTCAGACGTGTGTGCGGCAACGGGGAGGGTCAGTGGTGGACGTTTCGTTCGCCACCCCCGTGCTGGCCGCCCGCGTCCTGAACTGGCGGGTGGAGATGGTGGAGACGTTGTCCGACCACCGGTACGTGCGGTTCGACGTCTCCACCGGGAGCCCTCGGGGGACAGCCCACTTGGGTCCGTCCCCCTTCCCGCGGTGGTCCCTCACCCGCCTGGATCGCGAGGCGGCTGAGGAGGCGGCGTTAATCCAGGACTGGCTCGCGCCTCCTGTCGAAGTCCTGGACGTGGACGCCGCAGCGGTCCAATTGCGGGGTTCCCTGACCGAGGTGTGCGACACAAGCATGCCTCGGTCTCGGCGCCCGCCTCCCCGTCGCGCCGTTTATTGGTGGACGGAGGAGTTGGCGGGGCTCCGGGCCGCCTGCGTGGCGGCCAGAAGGGCCTACGCGCGGAGTCGGCGGCGCAGCGTTCGCGACCTCGCCAACGAGGACCTCCTCTACGCCGCGTACGTAGAGGCCAAGGAGGTCCTCAGGTCGGAGATGCGTGCCGCCGACGACTCGGCGAAGGCCGAGATGCTGGAGGGTCTTGACGGGGACCCATTTGGGAGGCCATACAAGGCGGCGCGGAATAAACTGCGCCCCTGTGGCCCCCCACTCACGGAGACCCTGGAGCCGGCGTTGCTGGATGGGGTGGTTCGGTCCCTGTTTCCGTGCAGGACCGATTTCGCACCTCCAGTGATGCACCCCCCGCGGGGGGTGGCCCCGCCCGAGGAGGAGATCCCTCCAGTGGCGGTGGCGGAGCTCCGCGAGGCGGCCTTACGCCTCCGCGGGAAGAGGACGGCCCCCGGACCGGACGGCGTCCCCGCAGCGGTGGTGGCCATTGCGGCCACCCAAATGGAGGAAAGGTTTCGGGACCTCTTCAGTGCGTGTCTTAAGACTGGGAGGTTCCCGAAACCGTGGAAGGAGGGCCGACTGTGCCTCCTTCGGAAGGAGGGACGCCCGGTGGATTCCCCCTCGGCATACCGGCCCGTCGTTCTGCTCGACGAGGTCGGTAAATTGTTTGAGGGGATCATCGCCACCCGGGTGAATGGCCTCCTGCGGGAGGTGGGGCCGGACCTGTCGGACGCCCAATTCGGTTTCCGGAAGGGGCGTTCGACGGTCGACGCGTTGGCCCTTTTGAAGGGCCAAGTGAGGGAGGCGGTCGAGGCAGGGGACGGAGTGTTGGCGGTGTCATTCGACATCGCCAACGCGTTTAACTCCGTTCCCCACGCGACCATCTTAGAGGCACTCCGCTATCACGGAGTGCCTCAATATCTGCGGGCGCTGTTGGCCGACTACCTGGAGGACCGAGCGGTCCTTCTCGTAGACAAGTCGGCCATATTGCGGAGGTACAGGGCGGAGTCTGGTGTTCCGCAGGGGTCGGTCCTAGGTCCACTCCTGTGGAACATCGGCTTCGACTGGCTCCTGCGCGGGTCCCTCCTTCGTGGCACGAGTGTCATCTGCTATGCGGATGACACTCTCCTCACTGCCCGAGGGGGGAGCTTTAGGGAGGCGGCCAATTTGGCCTCGGCTGGCGGATCCCTAATCGCAGGGAGGATCCGCCGCCTAGGGCTGACGGTGGCCCTGCATAAGACCGAGGCCGTGTTTTTCCACGGGCCTCGGCAGCGGGTCCCCCCGGACGCCCGCATTGTTGTAGCGGGCGTCGAGGTGGGAGTGAAGGCCCAGATAAAATATCTGGGCCTTGTACTGGACAGCAGGTGGCGCTTCGGCCCGCATTTCAGCGGGCTGTCGACGCGCCTGCTGAAGGCAGCGGGGGCCCTCTCTTGGCTCCTCCCGAACCTGGGAGGGCCGAAGGCGCGATGTATGGCCCTTTACGGGGCCCCTATCTGGGCGGACTCCCTCCACAGGAGGGAGAACGCCTCCGCCATCCGCAGGCCCCAAAGGGCCATTGCACAGCGGGTGGCGAGGGCCTACCGCTCGGTGGGGTTCGCGGCGGCGTGCGCCCTGGCCGGCACGCCTCCTTGGGAGATCGAGGCGTGGGTGCTGGCTAGGGTGTACGAGTGGTCGGCGCGGCGTAGGGCGCTCAATGCGCCCCCCGCCGCGGAGGAGCGGGAGGCCGTCCGGCGGGAGGCGAGGGCTGCAATCGTCCACCATTGGACTGAGGACCTCGCCTCTGCCACCTTCGGCCGCCGAACGTTGGACGCGCTCGGGCCAGTCCTTCAGGGATGGCTCGAGCGGCCCCACGGCTTCCTCTCGTTCCGCCTGGTGCAGGTGCTGACCGGGCATGGATGCTTCGGGTCGTACCTGCACCGGATTGGGAGGGAGGAGGCCGCCGCGTGCCACGACTGCGGCGCGGCGGAGGACTCGGCACAGCACACCCTCGAGGTGTGCCCGGCCTGGTCTGAGCCGCGCCGCGGTCTGACTGCGGTGGTGGGGCCGGACCTCTCGCTGCCCAGCGTGGTTCTGTCCATGCTGGGGGGCGAGGCGGCCTGGTCGGCGGTCGCCTCTTTCTGCGAGGACGTGATCTCGCAGAAAGAGGCAGCGGAGCGCGCGCGGGAGGACGATCCCCTCGCGGCGCCGCTCCGCAGGCGGAGAAGGGGAAGAGTGAGACGGCTGTACGATCAGCGTCTCCTCCTCCCCGGTGGTGAATAGCGGGAGACTGGCGCGGGGGCGCCTTCTCCTGCACTGCACTGTTCACCACCACCGTCGGCGGGAATGACCGAGCACTCGCGGTCATTTCCGGGCCCCTCCTCGTACGGAGGGGCGTGCGGGCCCCGCTGTAAAGGCGGGCGGTCGTCGGCGGGGGACTGGATGATAAGGCTCTGCCAGTTTCCCAGTTCCCCTCCATGAAGACGATGCGGGAGTGCCGCTGGGTCGTTTAGTGGGTATACCCGGGCTAGCCGGGGGAGTCCCACATAACCCTCTCGTCCCCCAACGAGAGGGTATGCGTAACGCATTTTTCCCAGCGTCAACAAAAAAAAAAAAAAAAAAAAAAAAAAAAAAAAAAAAAAAAAAAGGTTAGGTTAGGTTAGACGGACCTGGGGTACGGTGTAGGCAACCTCCACGTGGTGTACCCTGGGCATCGGGCAACGGCTTCCTGAGTTTCCCTCGGAAGTCTGTTGCCCGATGGCGAATAGCCTACGTCCCTTCCACTCCTACCATCCTTCTACTCCTACCATCCTTCTACTCCTCTCCCATCCCCAAGGGCTACCCCTGCTCCGGGTACCCCTCTCACGATGAGAGGGGACTTGTGATGCGGGGAACCCAAATCCTTTCTTTTCCTTTCCCCCTTTCCTTTGTGTTTCCCGGGGTTCTGTCCCCATCTGTGCGGTGCTGTGCCAGGCGCACGCGGCGTAGCTGCCACCGGACAGTTTTGGGGTTCCGACCCCCACGTTGAAGACGTGCGGTGATGTGCCAAGTGCATGCAGCGTTGCTGCCACCGGACGTCGTGTTGTGTGAATGTGTGCGTGTTTGTGAGTGTGTTCTTAGCCGGCGTTGAGAGGCAGGCCGGCTCTGCCCAACGGGGAAAGTACTGCGCGAGTACCCTGAAACGCGGGGGGGCTAAACCCCGCCACTAGCAGTAAAGGGACCTCACCCTTCAAAGGAAAAACGAATGATGGACAAGACTAGCTTGAAGATTTTACCCCAGGAGGGTACCGGCAAGGCCGGAGAATCCCTCCCAGAACCGACTGCTGCCTCGGCAGTGGAAGGTTCTGGCTGCCCCTCGTATTCTGGGGGGGGGCAAAAGCAGTCTCGCGTCTGAGGACGCGCCTCACGTAGGAGGCGAAGTAGGAGTAAGTGGTGGTAGGGCTACCGTCCGTAGCGGAAAGCCTGAGGAAGGAGCGTGTGGGAACACGAACGAAGCCAGGAAGTCGAGGCCGAAGGCCTCACGGAAGGCAAAACGTGTAGAGGAGCGTGCGGCGGCTGAGTCTGACTCCGCCGACACCGCCAGTACCTCTAAGGGGAAGCTTTGGCGGGAGGCGGCGCATAAGCGTAGCCGGTCCCGGTCGTCGCACGCAGGGGCAAACTCAGCCTCGAGTGCGGATGAGGACTGTCCGGCACCAAAAGTGCCGGCTGCCAGAAGTGGTCGAGGGCGAGCATCTGCTGGCTTAAAGCCGGCACAAACTCGCGACCTAAAGGGTCGCTTTTTGAAGCGCCCAGGCACGCCGCCTCCCAGTGAGACTGTTGGGATGGACCTTGTCGAGTCTGATGTATCCATCGGCTCTACGACGTCAGCGGCGAGCTTTGCCGATGTGGCAAAAGCGCGTCCTAACTCCAGGGTGAAGAGGCAGGCCGAAGAACAGGTCGCCAAGAGAGCTGCAGAGGCTCAGGTCAGGAGAGCGGAGGTGGGCGTTGACCCCTCTGCATCCACCAGCGCCCCATCTTTGGCGACCTTACAAAAGCTGGTCGAGGATGAGATGACAATGGTGCTGGACGTTGCGGCCAAGAGCGGCAACCTTAAGGGCACATTTGTGCGAGCACTTAAGGATGCCGCCAATGCGACCAGATCGGCAATGGCCCTCATCAAGGGTAGGTCGGTCCCGGCTGAAGTTGCCATTCTGCAGGCCGAAATCAAGCGCCTGCAGACTGAGCTGGCAGAGGCCCGTAGAGTTGCGGCGGTAAAACCACCTCCGCAACCGGCCCCTGAAGCGGCCAGGCAGGAACGGGAGGAGCTGCTGCGGGAGGTGATGGTCCAGGTCGGGACAATGCTGAACGCACGTCTCGAGGCGCTCGGTGACCGCCTCCTCCCGGAGAAGCGACTCCGTCCGCCACTTGCTGCGGGCTCCCGGACTGCTGACCGGGTTGTTATTGAGGCGAATCGGGGGCCTGCTGCAGGCGCCCCTAAGAAGAGTGTACCTGCGGTGCCCAAGCCAGGCCCGTCAAAAAGCCAAGAGGTGATTGTGCGACCGTCAAGGGCCCAGCAGCTCTCCAACGAGAAACCTGGGCCATCTAAGAGGGTCGCCAAAAAAGCTCCGCCTGTGGTGCCTCCAGCCGTACGGGAACCATCTGGCACCCAGATGGCGTCTGAGGAAGGTGGCTGGACGGAAGTGGTCCGCCGCAAGAAAAAGGGGAAAAAAAAGAAGACTAAAGGTAAGGGGACTGGTCAGCCGACGCCGAATGCTTCCGGGCCATCTAAGGGCAGGAAGAAGAAAAAGAAAAGGAGGACCAAGCGATGGCTCCGCGGTCCGAGCTCGGCTGCAGTTGTAATAACGCTGCAGCCTGGCGCGGAAGAGCGGGGCGTCAGCTATGCTGGGGTGCTGTCCGAGGCCCGGAAAAATATTAATATTTCCGAGCTCGAAATTGACGGCCTCCATTGTAGACAGGCGGCAACCGGTGCCCGAGTCCTGGAGGTGCCGGGGGCTACAAGTGGCCCGAAAGCGGACGCACTAGCCGAAAGGCTGCGGCAGACGCTGAGCCCCGACGACGTGCGAATCGCGAGGCCCATTAAATGTGTGGGTCTTCGCGTGTCGGAGCTGGATGACTCGGTGTCTGCCGAAGAGGTCATCGCTGCGGTCGCCCGGGTAGGTGGATGTCCTAAACAGGAAATAAACTGCGGGCCCATTCGCCGGGAAGGGCGAGGAATCGGATTCACCTGGATCCGATGCCCCGTGGCCGCCGCCAAAAAGGTGGCAAATTTAGGACGTCTAGCGGTGGGCTGGGATATGGCGCGAGTAACGCTCTTGCAGCCTAAACCAGACCGCTGCTTCAGATGCCTGCAGTTAGGGCATGTGGGAGCCCGCTGCCCGTCCGAGGTGGACCACAACGGAAAATGTCACCGTTGTGGTCAACTCGGACATATGGCTAGGGAATGTGTTGCCGCGCCCCGTTGTTCGTTGTGTGCAGCGGCTAAAAAACCGGCGGACCATTTACTGGGCACTAAAAAGTGCCCATCTAAAAAGGTGAAGGGCACTGCGAAGGTCATCCCAAGACCTGCGCCGGTGCCCCAGGAGGTGGAGATGACTCCCGTCGATGGACCTCAGTCGTCCCCGTAAATTACTGCAGGGCAACCTCAACCACTCTGCTGGTGCGCAAGATCTCTTGCTGCAGACCATGGCGGAGTGGTTGATTGATGTCGCAGTGGTCGCGGAGCCCTACTTTGTCCCTGACCGGTCCAACTGGTCGGGGGACGTTACGGGTACCGTGGCAATCGTGGGGACGGCTGACCTGTCCATCCGGGACAGAGGCCGGGGCTATGTGGTGGTAGAGTGGGCTGGCGTCGCGATCGTCGGTGTATATTTCTCCCCTAATCGGATTTTGGCCGACTTCGAGGTCTTCCTCGACGAGGTTGGGGCGGCGGTGAGACGTGTCTCACCGCTGCCGGTATTCGTGATGGGAGACCTCAACGCCAAATCAACGGCGTGGGGGGGAGTCGCCACCGACGCGCGCGGCGATGTTGTGGAGGAGTGGCTGGCTGTTCATGGCCTCTCCATAGTGAACCGAGGGTCTGTCCACACATGCGTGCGGCAGTGGGGAGGGTCCATCGTGGACGTAACGTTCGCTTCCCCCGCTGTCGCTGCGCAGGTCAGCGAGTGGCAGGTACTCGAGGGGGTGGAGACACTGTCGGATCACCGATACATTCGGTTTGACGTCTCCGCCCCGAGAGGGCCTACGAACAGCCAGCGGCTCAGAGGACGGAACTACTTCCCGAGGTGGAGCCAAAGTCGCCTGGACCCAGATGCCCTCAAAGAGGCGTCCATTGTCCAGGCGTGGCTCGCTCCACCCCGGGAAGTACGGGTCGACACGGAGGCACAGTGGTTCCGAGGGGCAATGACAAGTGTCTGCGACTCCGCCATGCCCCGCACCGGGCACATACCCCGGAAGCGGGCGGTGTATTGGTGGTCGGTGGAGATCGCGGACTTACGTCGGACCTGCGTCGCAAAGCGCCGCGATTATTTGCGGCAACGCAGGCGCCGTCCTCGGAACCTGGAGGAGGAAGGCCGGCTGCATGACGTCCTGCAAGCAACCAGGGATAGTCTGCGGCTGGCCATTTACAGTGCTAAGGAGAGCGGCCGGGAGGAAATGCTGGCGGGACTCGATCGGGATCCATGGGGTCGTCCGTACCGGTCCGCGCGCAAAACAGCTGCGCGGCCAGACGGCCCCTGTTGCCGAGTCCCTACAGCCTAACCTTCTGGTTGAAGTTGTGTCGGCCCTTTTTCCGGACAGCCCAGTCCACGAGCCACCACGAATGTTCGAGTCTCGAGACCATAGTGAAGCTGCTGCCGACGTTCCAGCGATCACAGCTGACGAGTTCGGCGCAGCAGTCTCGAGGCTCAGAGCAAAAAAGAAGGCCCCTGGGCCTGATGGAGTCCCCGGCCGGGTGTGGGTGCAAGCCCTAGAGGTGGAGGAGTTGGAGGAGCGTTTTCGGGGACTGCTCGACGTCTGTCTGGTGTCCGGGCAGTTCCCGAGAATCTGGAAGGAGGGCAAGCTCGTCCTCCTTCAGAAGGAAGGTCGCCCCCGCGACTCGCCGTCGGCCTATAGGCCCATCGTGCTGCTGGACGAGGCGGGCAAGCTCTTCGAGCGGGTGCTCGCTGCCCGAATCGTCCGGCACCTAGAGGATGTTGGTCCGGGGCTCTCCGACGCGCAATACGGATTCCGGGGGGGTCGGTCGACAATTGACGCGATCCTCCGTGTCAAGGCCCTCTCGGATGAGGCAGTTTCTCAGGGCGGTGTGCTGTTGGCGGTGTCTATTGACATCGCCAACGCCTTTAATACACTGCCCTTCGGTTGCGTGTCGGAGGCCCTGCAGTACCACGGGGTCCCGGCGTATTTGCGGCGAGTCGTGGGGTCATACTTCGAGGACCGGAGTGTCGTCTGCGTCGACGGTGACGGTCGCCTTTTGCGCCGTCAAGTGGTGTGCGGTGTTCCACAGGGTTCGGTGCTAGGCCCTCTCCTGTGGAACATCGGGTACGACTGGGTGCTCCGCGGCCATTTACACCGCGGGCTCCAGCTCGTATGCTACGCGGACGACACCCTGGTCTGTGCGCAGGGAGTCAGCTTCGGCGAGGCAGCCACTCTGGCTGAGACCGGTGTGGAGGAAGTGGTCGACAGGATCCGACGGTTGGGCCTGGAGGTGGCCCTGGACAAGACCGAGGTCCTGTGTTTTTACGGACCTCGGAGGAGACCGCCCTCAGGGGCCGGATTAACCGTCGGAGGTGTCATGGTCGGGGTCGGGACACAGATGAAATATCTGGGTCTCGTCCTCGACCCGAAGTGGAGGTTTGTCGACCACTTCAAGGGTCTAGCGCCGAAGCTGATTCGGACTGCGGGAGCCCTGTCGCGGCTCTTGCCGAACTTGGGCGGCCCGAGTGCCTATTGTCGTCGGCTGTACACTGGGGTGGTCAAGTCCATGGCCCTGTACGGCGCGCCGGTGTGGGCGGACGCCCTGACTGCCCAAACAAAGACCCTGCTGCGGAGAGCGCAGAGGGTCATGGCAGTCAGGGTGATACGCGGATACCGCACCATCTCGTGCGAGGCCGCGTGCGCGCTGGCAGGGGTACCACCCTGGGACGTGGAGGCGGAGGTGCTGACCGCGGTCTACCGGCAGCGCGCAGAAGCGCGTAGCCGGGGCGGAGCATCTCCTGCTGAAGTCCAGCGATGGCGACGGGAGGCACAAGAGGCCGCCTTCGTGAAGTGGGAAGATCGGCTGGCGGAACCAACCGCCGGCCATCTGACCATAGCGGCGGTGCGCCCGGTCCTAAAGGACTGGGTGCACCGTAAGTTCGGCACGATCACCTTCCGGCTCGTGCAGGTCCTGTCGGGGCACGGATGCTTCGGCAGGTATCTGCACAAGATTGCCGGAAGGGAGGCGACCCCGGGCTGCCACGACTGTGGCTGCGCCGAAGATACGGCGCAGCACACACTCGAGGCTTGCCCGGCGTGGGCGGCGGAGCGCAGCTTGCTGCGCGCCGCGGTTGGGGCCGACCTGTCGCTGCCCGCCGTGATACAATCCATGGTGAGCAGCGAGAGGTCGTGGTCGGCGGTGGTCTCCTTCTGCGAATGCGTAATGTCGCAGAAGGAGGCAGCGGAGCGGGCCAGGGAGAGCGATCCTCTCGCTGACCCGCGACGCAGGAGGAGGCCCGGGCGCAGAAGGAGGGCCCACGCCGACCTGATGCCCCCGTAGCGAGGTAGTGCGGGCAGCGGAAACGGGGGAACTGCTGCCTGCGCACAGCGATTTATCGCCCTCGCGGAGGATGGCGTGCCGGTGTGTCCGGGCACGCCACCTGGTTGTGAGTCTGCGGGCCTTTTACACCCGCAGACAGGTCCGTGGGCTTTACACCCGCGGACGAGGAAGGGCTCGCCGGAAGGCGAGCGGCCGCTGACGGGACCCGGACGAGTACCATGTACGTTCCCGGGGCCCGTCGACACAGCGGGTTGAGGACACCGTGGGGTTTTAGTCGGTAGCTGACAAGCTGTCAGTAGTCCGACATAACCCGCACTGCTACCCCCGTGGCGGTGCGGGTATCCGTAATGGATTTCCCCACGTTAAAAAAAAAAATAAAAAAATAAAAAAAAAAATAAAAAAAAAAAAAAAAAGGTTAGACGGACCTGGGGTACGGTGTAGGCAACCTCCACGTGGTGTACCCTGGGCATCGGGCAACAGACTTCCTGAGTTTCCCTCGGAAGTCTGTTGCCCGATGGCGAATAGCCTACGTCCCTTCCTTTTCCATCCCTCTACTCCTCTCCCATCCCCAAGGGCTATCCCTGCTCCGGGTATCCCTCTCACGATGAGAGGGGACTTGTGATGCGGGGAACCCAAATCCTTTCTTTTCCTTTCCCCTTTCCTTTGTGTTTCCTGGTGTTGTGTGAATGTGTGCGTGATTGTGGGAGTGCTTCAGCCGGCGATGATAGGCAGGCCGGCTCTGCCCAACGGGGAAAGTACTGCGCGAGTACCCTGAAACGCGGGGGGGCTAAACCCCGCCACTAGCAGCGAAGGGACCTCACCCTTCAAAGGAAGGGACCTACCCCTTTAAAAAAGGAAAACATGATATGGCGAGTCCGGAAAACAAACTACCCCAGGCCGGTACCGTCTGCTCTGCAGACGGAGAATCCGGCACAGTCCCTTCGGGGGCTGTCATTCCCCACCGTATTCTGGGGGGGGAAACAGAACGCCATGCGTCCAAGGACGCCACGAGACATGACGACCCGTCTCAGACTGCGTCGACCGCGGAGAGTAACTCTGCTGAGTCCGCAGTCTTAAGGCGAAGGGGGGAGCCACACCCAATAGGTGGCAAAGAATGCCTCGTCGTCCTCGATGAGATGGACTGGATACCTGGTCAGACAGCGGGCCCGAGTGGGCAATCTAGGTTATGGGACCATGGGGAGAAACGCTCCAGGTCTTCGTCTGCCTCGGGGTCGGAATCGGCCACGAGTGTGGACACATTGAAGGCGCCGAAGTCCAAAAAGACGACGGCTAACAAACGAGGTCGAGGGCGCTCATCTGTGTCGTCGCCAGCGCGTGATGTGCGAGGACGCTTTTTGAAGCGCCCAGTTACGCCCATTCCCACTACGGTGGTAGAGAGTGAGCAGGGAGACTCGGATCTTTCTTATGTGTCCATGACGTCTACGGCAAGCTGTGCCAAAAAGACGAAAAGTCGCGTCAGCCAGGATGCACAGAAAACCCGGGCTGAAAATAAAATTGCGCGTCGGAACGCCAAAGCGAACGCCGTCAGGGCAGACATGGGTATCGACCCCTCTGACCCTATCGATGGCCCGCCGGCTGCGGCCGTATACAAGAGGATGGAGGATGATGCCGCCATTATCGGGGAAATTGCCGCCAAGTCTGGCAACCTAAAGGGTACATATGTGCGTGCCCTTAAGGACGCAATGGCCTCGATAAAGGAGGGCATAAAAATTGTGCGCAACCGAGCGGTCACGAAGGAGGTGGCCATCTTGCAGGCGGAAGTTGAACGCGTAAATGCGGAAAATGGACGCCTGCATTCCCTTCTGACCGACGTTCAGAAGGAATTGGGAGAGCTGAGGGCGGAGCTCGCTGGAGCCAGACCCCCGCAGCCACCAGCCTCCAATACCGTCAGTGGGGAGCGGGATGAGATAGTGCGCGCCGTCATAGATGTCATAGGGCCTATGATGAGCGCGCGGTTCGAAGCCATCCAAGATAGGCTTCTCCCGGAGGAGCGCATTCGTCCGCCGCTCGCCGCCGACAGGCGCGCTGTCGAAGTGGACCCTGCGAAAGGGACCAGAAAGAAGAAGGAGCCGGTGTCTTTGCCTGGCCCATCAAGTCGACCAACGGCTGCGGTGGCGTCGCCTGGGCCCCAGAGGCCTGCGCAGGCAATGCCGCCGCCACCACCGCCACCGCAGCCGCGGCAGCCGCGGCCACGGCAAGCAGCGCCCAAAAAAGGACAACCTGCTGCACCTACTGCTCCAACTGAGAAGTTGAGAGATAACCCTCAACCGGAGACCGCCGAAAGCGGCTGGACCGAAGTGGTCAGTCGCAAACGGCGGAACCGGAGGAGGAAAAATAAGAGGAAAGCGGCTGGAAAACCGGAGGCTTCAAAGCAGGCCCAACCGGCAGTAAAGAAGCTCCGTGCTCCGCGCTCTACTGCAGTCGTCATCACGCTGCAGCCTGGCGCGGAGGAGCGGGGCGTAAGCTACGCAAGGGTTTTAACCGAGGCTAGGCAAAAAATTGAAATTGCCAGCCTCGGTATCGAGAGCCTCCGTTGTCGGAGGGCGGCCACTGGTGCCCGCATTTTAGAGGTGCCAGGTGCCACTAGTGGGCCGAAGGCGGATGCGCTTGCGGAGCGGCTAAAGCAGTCGCTTAACGCCGAAGATGTCCGCATCGCTAGGCCCAGCAAATGTGCTTGTTTGCGTTTGTCGGGCCTAGATGACTCGGTAAATGCAGCTGATGTGGTGGCCGCGATAGCACGTGTTGGAGGCTGCCCGGAGGCCGATGTAAGGGTTGGCCCAATCAGATTTAACATGGGTGCGAGACTTGGGTCCACATGGGTGCGTTGTCCTGTGGCCCCAGCCAAGAAGATCGCCAGCGCTGGACGGTTGGCGGTGGGCTGGGATACGGTCAATGTATCCCTCCTGCCGGACCGGCCCACTATGTGCTACCGGTGTTTACGGAACGGCCATGTGGGTGTTTGTTGCCCGGCTGAAGTGGACCGCAGCAGTGAGTGTCACCGCTGTGGCCGCCCCGGACATAAGTCTGAGGCGTGTGTTGCGGAGCCACGCTGCTCCTTGTGCGAAGCGGCCAAAAAGCCGGCGGCCCACTTAGCGGGCAGTAAAAAGTGCCCGGCCGCTTCGGCTAAAGTGAAGGGAATCCAGAAGGTGGTACAGAAGCCATCATCGGTTCCCATGGAGGAGGTTCTGGAACCCGTCGATGGACCATAGTCGCCTCCACCGAATTTTGCAGGGCAATCTCAACCACTCCGCCGGCGCACAAGATCTCTTGTTGCAGTCCATGGCGGAGTGGTTGATCGATGTAGCTGTACTCGCGGAGCCCTATTTTGTCCCCGATCGGTCTAACTGGTCGGGGGACGTTACGGGCACCGTGGCGATCGTGGGGGCGACGGACCTGTCCACGCGGGACAGAGGCCGGGGGTACGTGGTGGTGGAGTGGGCTGGCGTTGCGCTCGTCGGCGTCTACTTCTCGCCGAACCGAGTACTGGCCGACTTCGAGATCTTCCTCGACGAGGTTGGGGCGGCGGTGCGACGTGTCTCACCGCTGCCGGTATTCGTCTTGGGGGATCTCAACGCCAAGTCGACGGCGTGGGGAGGAATGGCCACCGACGCGCGTGGCGAGGTGCTCGAAGAGTGGCTGGCTGTTCTTGGCCTCTCTATCTTGAACCGCGGATCCGTCCTCACATGCGTGCGCCAGCGGGGGGGATCGATAGTGGACGTTTCGTTCGCCTCCCCTGCTGTCGCAGAGCGGGTCAGAGAGTGGCGGGTCCTCGAAGGGGTGGAGACACTATCGGATCACCGATATATTCGATTTGATGTCTCCGCCCGAGGAGGGGCCGGGAACAGCCGGCGACTAAGAGGCCGGGATTACTTCCCCAGGTGGAGCCAAAACCGCCTGGACCGAGATGCCCTCATCGAGGCATCAATTGTCCAGGCGTGGGTCACACTGCCTGGGGAGGTAGAGGTGGACACCGAGGCGGAGTGGTTTCGGGGGGCACTTTCCAGCGTCTGCGATTCCGCCATGCCCCGCACCGGGCACATACCCCGGAAGCGGGCGGTGTATTGGTGGACGGCGGAAATCGCGGAGCTACGCAGGGCGTGCGTGGCGGCGCGGCGGGCCTACACACGGCAACGTAGGCGCCGCCCCCGAAACCTCAACGAGGAGGACCGGCTGCACGAGCTGCTCAACGCGGCCAAAGAGTCCCTGCAGCTGGCCATCCTGAACTCGAAGGAGCAAGGCAGGGAGGAGATGTTGGCTGGGCTGGAGGGTGACCCATGGGGACGTCCATATAGGGCTGCGCGCAAAAAGCTGCGCGCCCAGACGTCCCCCGTAGTTGAGACCCTGCAACCGGCCTTCTTGTCCAACGTGGTGTCTGCCTTGTTTCCGGACAGGCCGGCTCATGAGCCACCAGAGATGGCCGAGCCTCAGGACCGCATCAGCCGCGTCGAAGAAATTCCAGCCATTGCGGCTGACGAGTTCGACGCGGCAGTCCTGAAGCTGAAGGCCAAGAAGGCGCCAGGACCAGATGGTGTTCCGGGGCAGGTGTTGGTCATTGCCCTGGACGCACTTGGTGACCGTTTTCGGAGACTGCTCGACGCTTGTTTAGTGTCCGGGCAGTTTCCGAGAGTTTGGAAAGAGGGGCGATTGGTGCTTCTGAGGAAGGAGGGACGACCCCACGACTCGCCGTCGGCGTATCGGCCGATAGTGTTGCTGGACGAAGCGGGCAAGCTTTTCGAGCGTGTGCTCGCTGCCCGAATCGTCCGGCACCTTGACGACGTTGGACCGGGGCTCTCCGACGCCCAGTTTGGTTTCCGAGGGGGTCGGTCGACAGTCGACGCGATCTTGCGCGTCAAGACCCTCTCGGAGGAAACGGTTGCGGAGGGTGGGGTGCTGTTGGCGGTGTCTCTTGACATCGCCAACGCGTTCAACACCCTGCCCTACAGTTGTGTGTCGGAGGCCCTGGTCTATCACCGGGTGCCCGAATACTTACGGCGAGTCGTGGGCTCGTACTTTGAGGAGAGGAGTGTCGTCTGCGTCGACGGTGACGGTCGCCTATTGCGCCGTCACGTAGTGTGCGGTGTTCCACAGGGGTCTGTGCTCGGCCCACTCCTGTGGAACATCGGATACGACTGGGTGCTCCGCGGCCATTTACACCGCGGGCTCCAGGTCGTTTGCTACGCGGACGACACTCTTGTCTGTGCCTCAGGGGGCACGTTCGAGGAGGCGGCCAGTCTGGCCGAGAGCGGGACCGCCGAAGTGGTCGACAGGATAGGACGGCTGGGCCTGAGGGTGGCCCTGGAGAAGACCGAGGTCCTGTGCTTTCATGGACCTCGGAGGAGGCCGCCCTCGGGGGCCCGAATTATCGTCGGTGGCGCCGCGGTCGCGGTCGGGGCCCGGATGAAATACCTGGGCCTCGTCCTCGACTCGCGGTGGAAGTTTGTTGACCACTTCGGGGATCTCGCTCCGAGGTTGGTGAGGGTGGCGGCGGCTCTGTCGCGGCTGCTGCCGAACGTGGGAGCCCCGGGCTCAACTTGCCGGCGCCTGTATTCCGGGGTGGTGCGGTCAATGGCCTTGTACGGTGCGCCTGTGTGGGCGGACGCCCTGACCGCCCAGACCAGGGCTCTGCTGCGCCAAGCGCAGCGGGTCATGGCGGTCAGGGTGATACGTGGCTACCGCACCGTATCATATGAGGCGGCGACCGTACTGGCGGGGATCCCACCCTGGGATCTAGAGGCGGAGGTGCTGGCAACGCTATACCGGCAGAGCGCAGAAGCGCGAAGCCGGGGCGGCCGTGCACCTCTTGCCGAAGTCCGGCGTTGGCGAGTGGAGGCCCAGGAATTGGCCCTCCACAGATGGCAGGAGCGGCTGGCGGAACCTACCGCCGGCCACTGGACCATATCGGCGGTGCGCCCGGTCCTAAAGGAGTGGGTGCACCGAAAATACGGTACGCCTACCTTCCGCCTGGTGCAGGTACTGTCGGGGCACGGTTGCTTCGGCAGATACCTGCACAAAATAGCCGGAAGGGAGGCGAACCCTGGCTGCCACGAGTGTGGCTGCGCCGAAGATACGGCGCAGCACACGCTCGAGGTCTGCCCGGCGTGGGAGGCGGAGCGCAGCTCGCTGCGCGCCGTAATTGGGGCTGATCTGTCGCTGCCGGCTGTCGTCGAGGCCATGGCTAGCAGCGAGAGGTCTTGGGAGGCGGTGGTCTCCTTCTGCGAACTTGTCATGGCGCAGAAGGAGGCGGCGGAGCGGATCAGGGAGAGTGATCCCCTCGCTGATCCGCGCCGGCGCAGGAGGCCCGGGCGCAGGAGGCGGGCCAACGCCGACCTCATGCCCCCGTAGCGGGGAAGTGCGGGCAGCAGAAACGGGTGGACTGCTGCCTGCGCACGGCGAACAATCGCCCCCGCGTAGGAAGGCGTGCCGCAGTGTTCCGGCACGCCTCCTGGAGGAGGAGTCCGCGGGCTTTATACACCCGCGGACGTGTCTGTGGGCTTTATACACCCACAGGCAAAGAAGAGTCCGTCGCAAGGCGGACGCCCGCTGGCGGGAACCGGATGAGTACAAAGTACGTTCCCGGGGCCCGCCACATAAAGCGGATGAGGACACCGTGGGGTTTTAGTCGGTAGCTGACGCTCTGTCAGTAGTCCGACATAACCCGCACCGCTACCCCCGTGGCGGTGCGGGTATCCGTAATGGATTTCCCCACGTAAAAAAAAAAAAAAAAAAAAAAAAAAGGTTAGACGGACCTAGTGCACGCAGCTTCGCTGCCACCGGACGGACGGGGTTCTGTCCCCAAAAGGAGGGTCGGGTTCAGTCCCTTCGCTACGCGTTGGGTTCTGTCCCGTAGCGGGTTTTATCCCGCCCGAGGGCCCAAACTGGGCATTTGTGGAGGAGCGGCGGGTCCGGTGTGCACTTACACTGCCTCCGGACACGGCCTATTTCTGGCCACCGCCGGTCAACCCGTAATCCACAACGATGGCAGGAGGCCTACGTGGACCGGGGGGCCTGGCCTTTACCGGCTGGGCCTACGAGGAGACAACCTCTTTAAAAAATCCGGAAAACTCCGGCGTTGCGGTGCGCGGCGTTTGTGTGGGAGGAAGACGGAGTGCTCGAAAGAGCTGCTGGACGGATATCCAGCCACTAGCGGCCAACCCTGGGTACCTCCCGACCCCCAGGTGAACATAGGGCTACCGTAGTACATGGTCACTGCTGCGGTCGACGTTTATTTACCTACTACTCGTGGGAACGTTATGGATGATTTAAAAACCAAAACCCCAAACCTTGTGGCTTCAGCCACCGAAGTGGAGAGCCAAAGCGGCTCAGATCCCCGCGCTGTACAACCAGCAGCGGGACCAAGCTTGGAGGTCGCTCAGCGGCCTAACTCCAGGCTGTGGAGTCAACGCTCTCGCTCCAGAAGCGAGATCCGCTCGGACCACGTGTCCTCGAGCGACGAGGAGGAGCCTGCCAGCAAAGTTCGGGCGGCGCGATTGGCGCAGTCGAGAGACGCGCAAGGGCGCTTTTTAAGGCGTCAGGAGGGCGACACTGCCGAGGATGGAGAGACTGATGACTCTCGTGCTAGTGTCACCTCCCAAACTGGAGGGGATAAAAGTGGGCTGACAGCTCCCACCAAGCGCGGCAGAGGCCGCCCTCCCACTACTGGGCAGTACGTCGGCCTACATAAGGCGAAGCAGGCCCTCGCAGAGGCCGAACGAGCGCAGCTCGAGCAGGAGGCAGAGATGGCCACCGCCAGCAAGCGCGCCTCTGCACTTAGAGTGGACCGGCAGGTGGAACCGTCGTCGTCAGCGGATATGGACGTTGACGACAAAACGACTGGGGCCCTGCGGGAACAGATAGAGACCGCCACGGAGACCATTTCGAAGGTCGCCCGTATATCAAAGGGCCTGAAGGGCGAACTTCAGGGTGCCCTGAAGAAGGCTGTGGCCTCAATTAAAGAGGTCACTGAGGTGCTCATCTCTCGCACCTCCACCGAGGAAACGAAGAAGCTGCAGGCTGCAAACTCGCGCCTGTCTACCGAGGTGGCGCAGCTTCGTCACGAACTAGCGGAGATCAGGGTGGACCTCTACGCGGAAAGACAGAGCAGCACTGACAAGCGCGTGCAGAAAGAGCGAGTCTCGCGCGCATCTGCACCTTGCCCCACAGAAAAGGACGAATTAGTGCGAGAAGTCATGCTCCAAATCGGGGGCATGATGGACGCGAAGCTGGCCGGTATCCAGGATCGGCTGCTTCCGGAGAAACGGTTGCGGCCACCACTGGCGGCGGACGCCCGGCGAGAACACGCTGCAACAGTGCAGACCCGGGCCCCCACTGCTCCACTGGCCCCTGCAGGTCCCTCTAAATCACAGGAGGTGAAGGAGGGCAGAGCCAGCAGGCAGCGAGTGCGAAAGGAGCGAATGGCGAAGAGAGCACCAACTCCAGCTCCTTCCAGTGCACCAGTGGCGGCTCCCAAGCCAAAGGACAGCGATTGGGAGACCGTTACTCGCAAGCGACGGCGGCGAAAGAGGGCTCAGGCGAAGCAGCCACCTCAGCCGAAGCAGGCTCCAAAGCCAGCCAAGAAGGCCTCTCCCCCTCTCCGTCCTCCGAAGTCGGCAGCAATTGTTTTGACACTGCAGCCGGAGGCGGAGAAGAGGGGTGTAACGTATGCCGAAATCCTGGCTGAGGCACGGTCGAAGGTCGAGTTGGGTGACCTCGACATTAGGAGCCTCCGGATTACCACGGCAGCCACGGGAGCCAGAAAACTGGAGGTTCCGGGTGCCACCAGTGGGCCCAAGGCCGACGCCCTGGCGGCCAAATTGAGGGAGTGCCTGAGCGGTGAAGACGTCAGGGTCACCAGGCCTATGAAGACGGTGCAGGTACGGGTCTCCGAACTGGATGACTCTGTATCTGCACAGGATGTCGTGGCTGCCGTCGCGAGAGTCGGTGCCTGCTCCACAGACCATATAAGGTCTGGGGAGGTAAAGCGTGGCCCCAAAGGGCAAGGCTGGGCCGTCGTCACCTGTCCGGTGGCGGTGGCAAAATTTTTGCAGAGCAGTCGCCTGCTGGTGGGCTGGGTTTCTGCAACAGTGAAGGTCCTGCAGCCCAAGCGACGTATATGCTTCCGCTGCCTGGAGGGCGGGCACGTAATAGCCCAATGCACCTCGGCGGCGGATCGCAGGGGCCTTTGCTTGCGCTGCGGCCAGCCTGACCATAGGGCGGCTGACTGCTCCGCCGACCCGCATTGCGCGGTTTGCAATGACGCGGGAAAACCGGCGACACATAAAGCTGGCGGTAAGGCTTGCGGCTCACCCCCGAAAGGCGGGCCAAGGAAAAGAAACCGCAGAAGAGGAAAAGGTACTGCGAGGGCGACGAACACTCCCTCGCAGACAGTCCGACCCGCGGCAGCCTCGCAACAGCAGGCACCGCGTACGGAAGAGGTGGTTGGGGGAGCAATGGACCTCTCATAATGGTCCATCTCCGCTTCCTCCAGGGCAATATCAACCACTGCGCCAGAGCTCAGGATCTATTGCTGCAGAGCTTGGCGCAGTGGTCGATTCACGTGGCGGTGGTTGCGGAACCATACCGCGTGCCACCTAGACATGACTGGGTTGGCGACGCGGATGGCTCCGTCGCACTAATTGTGCGATCGGCGGCAGGTTCTCCCCCCCTTGACAGTGTGGTCAGGGGCCGGGGATACATATCGGCCGTCATAGGCGAATTTGTGGTGCTGGGGGTCTATTTCTCTCCAAATAGGCCCCTGGCTGAGTTCGAAGCATTCCTCTTCCAGCTGGGGCAGGAAATCCAGAGACGGCGTCCTCACCCCGTGCTTCTCCTTGGGGATTTCAACGCCAAATCTGTGGCGTGGGGATCCCCGACGACGGATGCGCGGGGCCATGAATTGTTAGACTGGGTGTTGACGACTGGTCTGGTCGTCTTAAACCAGGGGGTAGTAGACACGTGCGTGCGGCAAAGGGGCGGGTCGATCGTAGACCTGTCTTTTGCAAGTCCTGCTCTGGCGCGCTGTGTTCAAGGCTGGCGGGTCGCGGAGGAGGTGGAGACGCTTTCCGACCACCGTTACATTCGGTTTGACGTCTCCGCCCAGACCTCCGCAGACCCAGTCTCGGCCCAGGTGGACGAAGGCCCGAGGTGGGCACTGAAGTGCCTCAACCCGGAGGCCTTGCTGGAGGCTGCAATCGTGCAGGCCTGGCTGCCGGCTCCAGCAAGGCTGGTCCCGGAAGAGGAGGCGGATTGGCTGGCGGGCGCGATGACGCGTGTTTGTGACGCGGCAATGCCGAGAGTCCGACGCCGTCCAGCGAAACGTGAGATGTACTGGTGGACCGCTGAGATCGCACATCTCCGCCGGGAATGTGTAGCGGTGCGGCGCCAGTACGCCCGCCATCGACGGCGACGCGGCTACCGCGTCCAGGATGCGGCGCAGACTGCACGGGAGGAGGAGCTCTATGAGAACTATAGAGCGGCTAAGCGGGCCCTTCAAATGGCCATTGTGAAGAGCAGAGAGGACTGCTGGGAAACGTCGTTGGAGACTCTGGAGCGCGATCCTTGGGGTCGCCCGTACCGTATGGTCAGGGGCAAGCTCCGCCCTTGGGCACCCCCAATCACCCAGAGTCTCCATCCCCAGCAATTGGAAGAAACAGTGGCTGCTCTTTTTCCTCATAGAGCTCCACATGTGCCGCCTCCCATGGTTTTTGGGTCTTCGGCACCGGGACGGGACGAAAACGTCGCAGTGCCCGCCATCACTGTCGACGAGTTACAGGGGGCGGTACGGAAGATGCGGGCCAAAAATACCGCCCCCGGCCCTGACGGCATCTCGGGTCGCGCGTGGGCGTTGGCTCTCGGGAGCCTGGAGCCTCGACTCCTAGGCCTATTTAACGCCTGCCTGGAACAGGGCCAGTTTCCGCGAAGGTGGAAGACCGGGAAACTGGTCCTGATTAAGAAGGAAGGACGGCCGGCAGACGCGCCTGCTGCGTACCGCCCTATAGTTCTGCTCGACGAGGTGGCAAAGCTCTTCGAGCGAATAATCGCTCGTCGCCTCGTCGAGCATCTCGAGTCGGTCGGCCCGGATCTGGCCGACACCCAATTTGGATTTCGCCGCGGTCGGTCGACCATCGGCGCAATCGGGCGGGTGAAGACCATGGCGGAGGAAGCGGTAGACCGGGGCGAGGTCGTCTTGGCGGTGTCTCTTGACATCGCCAACGCCTTTAACACCTTGCCCTGGGCCTGCATCTTGGAGGCGCTCCGGTTTAACGGGGTGCCGTCCTACCTCCGCTGCATCATTGGTGCCTACCTGTCGGAGAGGGCTGTGACGTTCCCGGGCCGCGCTGCGTGGCAGCAACGCCAAATGTCCTGCGGTGTTCCACAGGGTTCTGTCCTAGGGCCGCTCCTGTGGAACATCGGATTCGATTGGGCGCTGCGAGGCGCATTACTGGATGGTGTGAGTGTGACCTGCTATGCTGATGACACCTTGGTCACAGCGCGTGGCAGGTCACACAGAGAGGCCAATTTAAGGGCCACTGCTGGGGTAGCCCAAGTAGTGGGTAAAATCCGAAGACTGGGTCTTCAGGTGGCCCTGCAGAAATCGGAGGCCCTGTGTTTCCATGGGCCCCGAAAGCGGCCACCTGCAGGATCCCACATTATGGTGGGTGGAGTCCGCATCGGCGTCGAGTCGACGATGAAGTACCTAGGACTCGTCCTCGACAGCCGGTGGGACTTCACGGCGCACTTCGCCCGGCTGGCCCCAAAATTAATGGGAGCCGCAGCAGCACTAACTCGGTTGCTGCCCAATACTGGAGGGCCTGGTAGCGCCTCTCGGCGTTTATATTGCGGCATCGTGCGGTCGATGGCCCTATATGGAGCCCCGATCTGGGCAGAATCCCTGGCGGCCCGCAACATCGCTGCACTGCGTCAACCGCAGCGTGCGATGGCCGTTAGGATGATCAGAGGGTACCGCACGGTATCATTCGAGGCAGCGACTCTGCTAGCCGATTCGATGCCCTGGGACCTGGAAGCGAGGGCCCTCGCGTCACTCTTTACATGGCGCGAGGAGGCGCTTCAAAGGGGTGCCCACCCGTCCCCCGGTGACATCCGGGATCGGAGAGTGGCGCTTCTCCAGGAGTGCCAGGCTGAGTGGAGGGAGAGGCTCGCACATCCAAGCGCTGGAGCCCCCACCATCTCTGCGATTCGGCCAGTTTTACCGGACTGGCAAAGCAGGCGGCATGGCGTCCTCACCTTCCGGCAGACGCAGGTGCTTACCGGGCACGGTTGCTTCGGAAAGTACCTGTGCCGCATCGGTCGTGAGTTGACCCCCGCCTGCCATCATTGTGACACCTGCCCTGAGGACACGGCGCAGCACACGCTCGAAGCGTGTCCCGCCTGGGAGGCGCAGCGCCGAGACCTCAGGGCAACAATCGGACTGGACTTGTCGCTCCCGGCCGTGGTTCTGTCCATGGTCAGGAGCGAATTGGATTGGACCGCCGTCGCCTCCTTCTGCGAGCACGTCATGCACGCGAAGGAGGAGGCAGAACGGCTCAGGGAGGCAACCTCCGACCTCCCTCACCGGACTAGACGCACGAGGCGGCGGAGGATCAACGACCTCCGCCCCCCGTAAACGGCCTGCGGACGACAGACGTGGGGCAGTCTGTCGGCCGAGCACAGGCCAGAGATGGCGGCGCGCGTGTGTCCTGCGCGCGCCTCTCACCCGGACGGAGCATAGCCGGAGTTAGCCGATACGGCTAAGAGATGGAGCTTGCATTTTAAGCGAGCTATGGCCTAAGGAGACGGACCTCGGCGAAGGCACGAGCGATCCCGAGTCCGCTCCCGCCACAGAGCAAGGCCAAGGTGAGGACACCGGGGGGGTTTTAGTCGGACGGCCCGACATAACCCGTTGCCTCCGCCGCCCAGGCAACGGGTATGCGAAAGAGCATTTCCCCCTCGTAAACAAAAAAAAAAAAAACAAAAAAAAGGTTAGACGGACCTCGGCGAAGGCACGAGCGATCCCGAGTCCGCTCCCGCCTCAGAGCAAGGCCTAGGTGAGGACACCGGGGGGGTTTTAGTCGGACGGCCCGACATAACCCGTTGCCTCCGCCCAGGCAACGGGTATGCGAAAGAGCATTTCCCCCTCGTCAACAAAAAAAAAAAAAAAAAAAAAAAAAAAAAAAAAAAAAAAAAAAAAAAAAAAGGTTAGGTTAGGTTAGGTTAGGTTAGGTTTGGGGAGGGGTACTGGCTTTCACCTCCTCGAGTGCCCGGCCCATTGTAATTCCCGAGGACACGTCCGGAGGAAGGACAATGGGCTTGGGACGGTGTACCCTGGGCACCGGGTAATATCTCTCCACTCCTCGGGGTGGACAGCTGTTGCTCGGTGGCGAACGAAGCCTTAGGGTGGGTAGTGGGGGGACGGGGGTAGGGGACCGATAGGTCAACCGGGGCGTGGGTGGGAGTCGCGGGGGGGGAGCGCCGAAGGTACCTCTCTGCTTTCAGAGAGGACTGGAGGTGAAATGCGGCTGGGGTATTTTTGCATAGGGACGGGGAGGGGGGTTCGTTTGGGGATTTTGTTGGGGTGTTGTGTGAATGTGTGCGTGATTGTGGGAGTGTTTCAGCCGGCGATGATAGGCAGGCCGGCTCTGCCCAACGGGGAAAGTACTGCGCGAGTACCCTGAAACGCGGGGGGGCTAAACCCCGCCACTAGCAGCAAAGGGACCACACCCTTCAAAGGAAGGGACCTACCCCTTTAAAAAAAGGAAAACATGTTATGGCGACTCGACAAAACGTACTACCCCAGGCCGGTACCGTCTGTTCAGCAGACGGAGAATCCGGCACAGGCCCTTCGGGGTCTGTCATTCCCCACCGTATTCTGGGGGGGGAAACCGAACGCCAAGCGTCCAACGACGCCACCGGACAGGACAATCCGTCCCAGTCTGTGTTGACCGCGGAGAGTTTCTCCGCTGAGTCCGCAGGTCTGAGTCGAAGGGGGGGGCCACACCCAATAGGTGGCAAAGAATGCCTCGTTATCGAGATGGACCTAACGGAGCCTGATCATGACGAATCTGTGTCTGTGGGCCCTGGTGGGTCCGCTAAGTTTTGGACTAAGGGGCAGGATAAACGCTCCAGGTCATCATCCAACTCGGGGTCGGAAACGGCCTCGAGTGTGGTGAGTAAAGTGTCGACGTCGACGACTAAAAAGTCGTCGTCAAACAAGAGAGGACGTGGACGGTCTGCAAAGGCGTTCACAGTAACCCCATCACGTGACACACGGGGACGCTTTTTAAAGCCCCCAGTTACGGCGGGAGGGGATGCGGTGGTAGATAGCGACGCTGGTGGATCGGACATGTCATTCGTGTCCGTATCAGAAACATCGGCACGGAGCTACGCCCAGAAAATGAAGGTGGCGGAAGTTCGTTTAGAACGGCTGCCGCCCATAAAGAAAAGTAAGGAGAAAGTGGGTACCATGCCCTCTGCCACCACTAGTGTCCCATCGTTGACAGCCCTCCATCAGAGGGTTGAGGACAACATGGACCAGGTGCTGAAAGTGGCAACGAACAGCGGTCACCTGAAAGGTACATTTGTACGTACCCTCAAGGATGCCGCTAATTCCACGAAGGAGGCGATGCTGATGGCGACAGAAAGGTCGGTCACCACTGAGGTCGCATTACTGCAAGCCGAAAATCGGCGCCTGCAGGCTGAATTGGACGACCTCCGAAAATTAGTAGAGGCAGGACAGCAATTGGCCCCTGGACCAGCAGCTGAGGAGCGGAAGCGGGAGCGAGACGAGCTGCTGCGCGATGTAATGGTGCAAGTTGGGACCATGGTGAGCGCGCGGCTTGAGGCGTTCCAAGACCGGCTCCCTCCAGAGAAGCGCCTCCGACCACCGCTTGCTGCGGACAGGCGCTCTCCTGTGCGTGACACACTCGTAGGAAAGGCCCCCACTAAAAGGGCCTCTGAAAAGAGGGCAGCTGTGCCTAAACCAGGGCCTTCCAAGGAACTGACGAGCACAACGAGCACGCCATCAATGGCCCAAAAGGCCTCCAAGGGAGACGCGGGGCGTCCATTGCGGACGGCACCTTCCAAGATGCCGTCAAATGTAATCCCTGCTAGTCACCAACCCGCTGTCAATAGAGATGGGCCCCATGCAGATGCAGAGGCTTCTGAAAGCGGATGGACCAAAGTGGTTCGCCGTAAACGGCGGAACCGCAATAAAAAGAAGCGGACGGCTGAGCAACCGGATTCAAACGGTGCCGGAAAGCCTAAAAAGCGGAGGAAGAGGAAACGCTGGCTTCGCAACCCCAGTTCAGCAGCTGTTGTGATAACGTTGCAGCCGGGCGCGGAAGAGAGAGGCGTCAGCTACGCCGAGGTTCTGGCCGAGGCCAGACAAAAGATTACTATTGCCGACCTCGGCATTGAATCTCTACGCTGCAAAAGGGCGGCGACTGGCGCCCGAATGTTCGAGGTGCCCGGAGCGGCCAGCGGCTCAAAAGCTGACGCGCTGGCGGAAAAGTTGCGGCAAGCACTAAACGCCGATGACGTCCGCATTGCGAGGCCAATCAAATGTGTGGGCTTACGGGTGTCAGACCTTGACGACTCGGTGTCCAATGCGGACGTCATTGCCGCGGTTGCTCGCGTGGGTGGCTGTAAAGAGAGTGAGGTCAGCTGTGGAGTTATCCGCCGAGAGGCACGCCGCCTCGGGACATTGTGGTTGCGATGTCCTATAGCTGCTGCCAAAAAGGTGGTGAGCAGCGGACATCTAGCGGTTGGATGGGACATGGCTCGGGTTGCGCTTCTAGAGCCTAGACCATCACGTTGTTTCCGATGCCTGCATTGTGGGCATATGGGTGTCTGTTGCCCGGCTGAGGTAGACCACAGTGGTGAATGTCACCGCTGTGGAACTCCCGGCCACAAATCGGGTGGATGCTCTGCTGCACCGCACTGTTCTTTGTGCGAAGCAGCAGGCAAGCCAGCGGCACACATGGTTGGCAGCAAATGCTGCTCTGCTGCTGGCAAAAAAGTGAGGGGCACCGTGAAGGCTACTGGTAAGCCAAAACCGGTCAATATGGAGGTGGAGATATTACCCGCTGATGGACCCCAGTCGTCCCCATAGAATTTTACAGGGAAATCTCAACCACGCCGCCGGCGCGCAAGATCTCTTGCTGCAGTCCATGGCGGAGTGGTTGATAGATATTGCTGTCGTCGCGGAGCCCTACTTCGTCCCTGACCGGTCCAATTGGTCGGGGGACGTCACGGGCACCGTGGCCATCGTGGGGGCGGCGGAACTGTCCACGCGAGATAGAGGCCGTGGATTTGTGGTGGCTGAATGGGCCGGCGTCGCAATTGTCGCTGTCTACTTCTCCCCGAATCGGACCTTGGCCGATTTCGAGGTCTTCCTGGACGAGGTTGGGGCGGCGGTGAGGCGTGTCTCGCCGCTGCCGGTATTCGTTCTGGGGGACCTCAACGCCAAGTCAACGGCGTGGGGGGGAGTGGCCACCGACTCGCGTGGCGAAGTGTTGGAGGAGTGGCTCGCGGTTCTCGGCCTCTCCATCTTAAACCGTGGATCCGTGCTCACATGCGTGCGGCAGCGGGGGGGATCAATCGTGGACGTTTCGTTCGCCTCCCCCGTTATCGCATCGCGGGTCAGAGAGTGGCGGGTCCTGGAGGAAGTGGAGACGTTATCGGACCACCGTTATGTACGGTTCGACGTCTCCACCCAAGGAGGGACCGGGAACAGCCGGCGACTCCGAGGTCGGAACTGCTTCCCTAGGTGGAGCCAAAGCCGCCTGGATCCAGAAGCCCTCATCGAGGCTTCAATTGTCCAGGCGTGGGTCACACTGCCTAGGGAAGTAGAGGTAAACACCGAGGCGCTGTGGTTTCGGGGTGCATTGTCCAACGTGTGTGACTCCGCCATGCCCCGCACCGGGCACATACCCCGGAAGCGGGCGGTGTATTGGTGGTCGGCGGAGATCGCGGAACTGCGCAGGGCGTGCGTGGCGGCGCGCCGGGCCTACACACGGCAACGTAGGCGCCGCCCCCGAAACCTAAGTGAGGAGGACCGGTTGCATGAGCTGCTCAAAGCGGCCAGAGAGTCACTGCAGCTGGCCATCGTGAACTCGAAGGAGGAGGGCCGGGTGGCCATGTTGGAAGGGCTTGAGCGAGACCCATGGGGACGTCCCTATAGGGCTGCGCGCAATAAGCTGCGCGGCCAGACGTCCCCCGTAGTCGAGACCCTGCAACCGGCCTTCTTGTCCGACGTGGTGTCTGCCTTGTTTCCGGACAGGCCGGCTCATGAGCCACCAGAGATGGCCGAGCCTCAGGACCGCATCAGCCGCGTCGAAGAAATTCCGGCCATTGAGGCTGACGAGTTCGACGCGGCAGTCCTGAGGCTGAAGGCGAAGAAGGCGCCCGGACCCGATGGTGTGCCGGGGCAGGTGTTGGTTACTGCCCTGGATGCCCTCGGAGACCGTTTTCGGAGACTGCTCGACGCTTGTTTGGTGTCCGGGCAGTTTCCGAAGATCTGGAAGGAGGGGCGATTGGTGCTGCTGAAGAAGGAGGGACGTCCCCACGACTCGCCGTCGGCGTATCGGCCGATAGTGTTGCTGGACGAGGCGGGCAAGCTTTTCGAGCGTGTGCTCGCTGCCCGAATCGTCCGGCACCTTGACGACGTTGGACCGGGGCTCTCCGACGCCCAGTTTGGTTTCCGAGGGGGTCGGTCGACAGTCGACGCGATCTTGCGCGTCAAGACCCTCTCGGAGGAAACGGTTGCGGAGGGCGGGGTGCTGTTGGCGGTGTCTCTTGACATCGCCAACGCGTTCAACACCCTGCCCTACAGTTGTGTGTCGGAGGCCCTGGTCTATCACCGGGTGCCCGAATACTTGCGGCGGGTCGTGGGCTCGTACTTTGAGGAGAGGAGTGTCGTCTGCGTCGACGGTGACGGTCGCCTATTGCGCCGTCACGTAGTGTGCGGTGTTCCACAGGGGTCTGTGCTCGGCCCACTCCTGTGGAACATCGGATACGACTGGGTGCTCCGCGGCCATTTACACCGTGGGCTCCAGGTCGTTTGCTACGCGGACGACACTCTTGTCTGTGCCTCAGGGGGCACGTTTGAGGAGGCGGCCAGTCTGGCCGAGAGCGGGACCGCCGAAGTGGTCGACAGGATAGGACGGCTGGGCCTGAGGGTGGCCCTGGAGAAGACCGAGGTCCTGTGCTTTCATGGACCTCGGAGGAGGCCGCCCTCAGGGGCCCGAATTATCGTCGGTGGCGCCGTGGTCGCGGTCGGGGCCCGAATGAAATACCTGGGCCTCGTCCTCGACTCGCGGTGGAAGTTTGTTGACCACTTCGGAGATCTCGCTCCGAGGTTGGTGAGGGTGGCGGCGGCTCTGTCGCGGCTGCTGCCGAACGTGGGAGGCCCGGGCTCAACTTGCCGGCGCCTGTATTCTGGGGTGGTGCGGTCAATGGCCTTGTACGGTGCGCCTGTGTGGGCGGACGCCCTGACCGCCCAGACTAGGGCTCTGCTGCGCCAAGCGCAGCGGGTCATGGCGGTCAGGGTGATA
The DNA here is from genome assembly GCA_911728495.1 of Furcula furcula. Classification (NCBI taxonomy): domain Eukaryota; kingdom Metazoa; phylum Arthropoda; class Insecta; order Lepidoptera; family Notodontidae; genus Furcula; species Furcula furcula. Next base: position 26,917,872 of record OU452253.1, read on the forward strand.
CGGGGCTACCGCACCGTATCGTATGAGGCGGCGACCGTACTGGCGGGGATCCCACCCTGGGATCTGGAGGCGGAGGTGCTGGCAACGCTATACCAGCAGAGCGCAGAAGCGCGAAGCCGGGGCGGCCGTGCACCTCTAGCCGAAGTCCGGCGTTGGCGAGTGGAGGCCCAGGAATTGGCCCTCCACAGATGGCAGGAGCGGCTGGCGGAACCTACCGCCGGCCACTGGACCATATCGGCGGTGCGCCCGGTCCTAAAGGAGTGGGTGCACCGGAAATACGGTACGCCTACCTTCCGCCTGGTGCAGGTACTGTCGGGGCACGGTTGCTTCGGCAGATACCTGCACAAAATAGCCGGAAGGGAGGCGAACCCTGGCTGCCACGAGTGTGGCTGCGCTGAAGATACGGCGCAGCACACACTCGAGGTCTGCCCGTCGTGGGATGCGGAGCGCAGCTCGCTGCGCGCCGTGATCGGAGGCGATCTGTCGCTGCCGGCCGTCGTCAAGGCCATGACTGGCAGCGAGAGATCCTGGGAGGCGGTGGTCTCCTTCTGCGAACACGTCATGGCGCAGAAGGAGGCGGCGGAGCGGATCAGGGAGAACAATCCCCTTGCTGATCCGCGCCGGCGCAGGAGGCCTGGGCGTAGGAGGCGGGCCAACGCCGACCTAATGCCCCCGTAGCGGGGAAGTGCGGGCAGCAGACGGGTGGACTGCTGCCTACGCACAGCGAGTGATCGCCCCCGCGTAGGAAGGCGTGCTGGTGTGTCCCAGCACGCCTACCGGAGGAGGAGTCTGCGGGCTTTGTACACCCGCGGACGTGTCTGTGGGCTTTATACACCCACAGACCAGGAAGAGTCCGCAAAGCGGACGCCCGCTGGCGGGAACCGGACGAGTACAACGTACGTTCCCGGGGCCCGCCACACAAAGCGGATGAGGACACCGGGGGGGTTTTAGTCGGACGGCCCGACATAACCCGTTGCCTCCGCCCAGGCAACGGGTATGCGAAAGAGCATTTCCCCCCCGTCAAAAAAAAAAAAAAAAAAAAAAGGTTAGGTTTGGGGACGATGTAGGCAACCTCCACGTGGTGTACCCTGGGCATCGGGCAACAGCTTCCTGAGTTTCCCTCGGAAGTTTGTTGCTCGGTGGCGAATAGCCTACGAGACGGCGTCACGTGTGCTGCTCCCAGTACTCTCTGGCTTTCGGAGAGGACTGTGACGCAGCGCCATGGCATGCGTGACGGGGGCCGAAAGGCCTGGCTGCGTCGTGTCACTCCTGGTACCCCTCTGTTAAGCAGAGCAGACCGCGGAGTGGCACTTCCGACGCGAAGGTTATGTGTTCCTGTTTTGTCCGCTTTGTTATTTATTATTATTGATTTTATTATTGTGGATTTAAATTGTTGATTTAATTTTAATTTAATGTTGATTTTGTTTTAATTTTCCAATTGGCATAATTTCATTGTTAATTTGTTGGTTTTATTTTATCTATTATTAATTATTATTTCATTTAGTGTTGTCTCTGTCCAAAATTATTTATTTGATTTTAATTATTTATTTTAATTTTACATTGTCATTTCTTTTCTTTCTTTCTTCTCTTCTGTTTCCGGGAAGACAGGAACGCCGGTTGAAGTGCCCAACGCCGAAGGTACAGCGTGCCATTAGGCTGAAAGGTGGAGGGGCAAAACTCCGCCATAAGCGCTGGCAGGTTGACCACTCCTGCTTCAAAAGTGGAAAAAAAGACAATGAGTGCAAGCAATAAAAACTTATTACCCCAGGAGGGTACCGGCCGCGCAGCGGCAGGAGAATCCCTCCCAGGGCCTTCGGGCCTTGGCAGCGCCACGTATCTGGGGGGCGCCAAAAAAGCGTGCACATCCACCGCCAAGTCCCAGTCTGGCGGTGCACAGAGCCAAAGGGGCTCACGACCCGAATCGCTGGTCTCTGAGTCCAGCGATTCCGAATACGACATCGGTCCCGGTGTCGCAGGCCACAAGCGCCTTCATAGGGCCCAGCAGCGTCGCTCCGGATCTCCGTCGAGCGACTCTGCCAAGCCGGAGCCCAAAAAGGTGCCAAAGGCGAGGAGGGGGCGCGGAAGCGCCACAAGACGTTCATCGTCGGTGGGCGTCCTGAAGAGGGACGAACGTGGGCGCTTTGTCCGCACTCGCCAGGTTACACCGCCCCCAGCGGCGGAAGTTGCGGACGAAGCAATGGCGGACGAATCTCGCCCATTGGGCCCCAGTGTTGCCTACTCAAGCGAGGCAATCAGGAGGCAGGCTGAGATAGTTGCCACAGTTGCCGCAAAGTCCGGAAACCTAAAGGGGACCTGCCAGAAGGCCCTGAAGGACGCGGCGAGAATCATCGGTGAGAAGGCCGACTCTCTCAGAGACCAGGCCCTCACCGATGAAGGGGCGCGGCTACACGCCGAGAATAATAAGCTGCGCCAATCTTTCGGAAGGTTGTATGCCGAGAACCAGAGCCTGCACAAAGAGATGGCCGAGATGCGCAAGCAACTCGGCGAACTGCAGGCGACGGTGGAGAGGCTACAGTCCCAGCCAGTCCCGTCGGCGGTCTGTCCGCAGCCGAATGAACAGGCGGCGTCGGACCCCCTTAGCCGGGAACACAGGGCCCTCGCGGAGGAGATATCGCGCTCCGTCTTGCTCCAGGTTGGGAGCATGATGGATGCGCGGGTCGCGGGCCTTCAGGACCGGCTCCTGCCTGAGAAGCGCCTCAGGCCTCCTCTCGCGGCGGACGCACGCAACGCGGCTGCCACCGCTGACGCAGGCGCCGTACCTCCTGCGCAGACGCGGACTGCTCCCTAATCTTGGGGGGCCGAGCGAGGAAGTTCGCCGCCTCTACGCCGGGGTCGTGCAGTCCGTAGTCCTCTACGGGGCGCCCATTTGGGCGCCGAGGCTGGCCATACGACGCTGTAGAACAAAAATCTACAGCGTCCAGCGGAGGATGGCACTGCGGATTGCACGAGGATACCGAACGGTGTCCTTTGAGGCGGCGACCATACTGGCACGCTTTCCGCCCTTAGACATCCTGGCGGGCATGTATGCGAGGGTCTATGACCGGATCCGCATCGCCCGCCAGAGTGGCGGAGGCGAGCCGGTGGCGCTCGAATCCATCAAGCGGCAGGAACGACACAACGCACTCACGACGTGGCGCGAGCGGCTCCAGCCGGAGCACATAGCGCGCAAACGCGTCGTTGAGGCATTCCTGCCGTATCTCGAAGCCTGGATACAGCGACGGAGCGGACGACTCACCTATAGGCTTACGCAGATAATCACCGGTCACGGTTGTTTCGGTGATTATCTGCATAAGATCGGACGTGAAGCGACGACGAGATGCTTCCACTGCGACCAGTCTGACTCCGCCCAACACACGCTGGAGGCTTGCCCCGCGTGGTCGTTGGAGCGTCGAGACCTGGTCGCAGTCATCGGATCGGACCTCTCCCTGGGCAGCGTAGTGTCGGCTATGCTGTCCGGGGATGCGGCGTGGGGAGCGATGGCCACCTTCTGCGAGACTGTCATGTCCCAGAAGGAGGCCGCCGAGCGGGAACGCGAACGCGCTGATCCCGCTCGGCGACGAAGGCGCAGGCCGCGTCAAGCGGCCGCCCAACGTCTCGCTCCCCAGCCCTGAGCCCGGGGCTATAAACAATGGGCAACCTTCGGAGTCGCTGGACGCTCGGGGTGTGGGCCCCTTGAGCGTCCATTGAGTACGGCGGCGACTCCGAGGAGGACGGCGGCGGGGTTGCGACCCCCGTCCCCGTGAGCACCGTGACAGGTTCCCGGGGGGCTACAATGCGCCCCCCGGCGGCGGGCTCAAAGGCAAGGCACTGAGGGGCCCCTGGTGCAGATCCCACCGGAGAGCCCTGGGGTCCCCCCTCTCATGTGCCGATGCGACAGCCGCGGGGGTTTTAGTGGGTAAGAATCCCACATACCCCGGTCGAGCCCCACAGCTCCCGGGGATCTTTCGAAGATTTCCCCCGCGTCAAAAAAAAAAAAAAAAAAAAAAAAAAAAAGGTTAGGTTAGGTTTGGGGTAGACGTGCGCCGGCGCCCCAGGAAGTAGAAATGACGCCTGTTGATGGACCTCAGTCGTCTCCATAAAATGCTGCAGGGCAACCTCAACCACTCCGCTGGTGCGCAAGATCTCTTGCTGCAGACCATGGCGGAGTGGTCGATTGATGTCGCAGTGGTCGCGGAGCCCTACTTTGTCCCTGACCGGTCCAACTGGTCGGGGGACGTTACGGGCACCGTGGCCATTGTGGGGACGGCGGATCTAACCACGCGGGATAGAGGCCGTGGATTTGTGGTGTCTGAATGGGCCGGCGTCGCAGTAGTCGCTGTCTACTTCTCCCCGAATCGGACCTTGGCCGATTTCGAGGTCTTCCTGGACGAGGTTGGGGCGGCGGTGAGGCGTGTCTCGCCGCTGCCGGTATTCGTTCTAGGGGACCTCAACGCCAAGTCAACGGCGTGGGGGGGAGTGGCCACCGACGCTCGTGGCGAAGTGGTGGAGGAGTGGCTGGCGGTTCTCGGCCTCTCCATTCTGAATCGTGGGTCCGTCCTCACATGCGTGCGACAGCGGGGTGGTTCGATAGTGGACGTTTCGTTCGCCTCCCCTGCGGTCGCACGGCGAGTCAGAGAGTGGCGGGTCCTAGAGGGCGAGGAGACGTTATCCGACCACCGGTATATTCGGTTTGACGTCTCCGCCCAGGGAGGGACCGGGAACATCCGGCGTAGCAGAGGCCGGGGCTACTTCCCTAGGTGGAGCCAGAGCCGCCTGGACCGAGAGGCCCTCGTTGAGGCTTCAATTGTCCAGGCGTGGGTCACACTGCCTAGGGAGGTGGAGGTAGACGAGGAGGCGCAATGGTTTCGGGGGGCACTGTCCAGTGTCTGCGATTCCGCCATGCCCCGCACCGGGCACATACCCCGGAAGCGGGCGGTGTATTGGTGGTCGGCGGAAATCGCAGAACTTCGTAGGGCGTGCGTTGCGGCGCGCCGTGCTTATACACGGCAGCGTAGGCGCCGCCCCCGAAACCTGAATGAGGAAGACCGGCTGCATGAGCTGCTCAAAGCAGCTAAGGAGTCGCTGCAGTTGGCCATCCTCAAGTCAAAGGAGGAAGGCAGGGAGGCTATGCTGGCTGGACTCGACGGAGATCCATGGGGACGTCCATATCGGGCTGCGCGCAATAAGCTGCGCGGTCAGACGTCTCCTGTCGTGGAGTCGCTGCAACCGGCCTTCCTGACAGAAGTAGTGTCTGCCCTATTCCCGGCCAGACCGGCCCATGAGCCACCAGTGATGGTCGAGCCACAGGACCGTATAAGCCGCGTCGAAGTAATTCCGGAGATAACAACTGATGAGTTCGACGCGGCAGTCCTGAGGCTTAAGACAAAGAAGGCACCGGGACCGGATGGTGTTCCTGGACAGGTCTTGGCGACTGCCCTGGATGCCCTTGGCGAGCGATTTCGGAAGCTGCTCGACGCTTGTTTAGTGTCCGGGCAGTTTCCGAAAGTATGGAAGGAGGGACGCTTAGTGCTCCTGAGGAAGGAAGGACGACCCCACGACTTGCCGTCGGCGTATAGGCCGATAGTGCTGCTGGACGAGGCGGGCAAGCTTTTCGAGCGTGTGCTCGCTGCCCGAATCGTCCGGCACCTGGACGACGTTGGACCGGGGCTCTCCGATGCCCAGTTTGGTTTCCGAGGGGGTCGGTCGACAGTTGACGCGATCTTACGTGTCAAGACCCTCTCGGAGGAAACGGTTGCGGGAGGCGGGGTGCTGTTGGCGGTGTCTCTTGACATCGCCAACGAGTTCAACACCCTGCCCTATGGTTGCGTGTCGGAGGCCCTGGTCTATCACCGGGTGCCTGATTACTTGCGGCGAGTCGTGGGCTCATACTTTGAGGAGAGGAGTGTCGTCTGCGTCGGCGGTGACGGTCGCCTATTGCGCCGTCACGTGGTGTGCGGTGTTCCACAGGGGTCGGTGCTCGGCCCACTCCTGTGGAACATCGGATACGACTGGGTGCTCCGCGGCCATTTACACCGCGGGCTCCAGGTCGTTTGCTACGCAGACGACACTCTTGTATGTGCCTCGGGAGGCACTTTTGAGGAGGCGGCCAGTTTGGCTGAGAGCGGGACTGCCGAGGTGGTCCAGAAGATCGGGCGGCTGGGCCTGAGGGTGGCCCTGGAAAAGACCGAGGTCCTGTGTTTTCACGGACCTCGGAGGAGGCCTCCCTCAGGGGCCCGAATAATCGTCGGTGGCACCGCGGTCGCGGTCGGGGCCCGGATGAAATACCTGGGTCTCGTCCTCGACTCGCGGTGGAAGTTTGTGGACCACTTCGGGGATCTCGCTCCGAGGTTGGTGAGGGCGGCGGCGGCTCTGTCGCGGCTCCTGCCGAATGTGGGAGGCCCGGGCTCGACTTGCCGACGCCTTTATTCCGGGGTGGTGAAGTCAATGGCCTTGTACGGCGCGCCTGTGTGGGCGGACGCCCTGACCGCCCGGACCAAGGCCCTGTTGCGCCAAGCGCAGCGGGTCATGGCGGTCAGGGTGATACGGGGCTACCGCACCGTATCGTAAGAGGCGGCGACCGTACTGGCGGGAATCCCACCCTGGGATCTGGAGGCAGAGGTGCTGGCAACGCTATACCGGCAGAGCGCAGAAGCGCGAAGCCGGGGCGGCCGAGCACCTCTAGCCGAAGTCCGGCGTTGGCGAGTGGAGGCCCAAGAGTTGGCCCTCGTGAGATGGCGGGAGCGGCTGGCGGAACCTACCGCCGGCCACTGGACCATATCGGCGGTGCGCCCGGTCCTCGAGGAATGGGTGCACCGAGAATACGGTACGCCTACCTTCCGCCTAGTGCAGGTGCTGTCGGGGCACGGCTGCTTCGGCAGATACCTGCACAAAATAGCCGGAAGGGAGGCGAACCCTGGCTGCCACGAGTGTGGCTGTGCCGAAGATACAGCGCAGCACACACTCGAGATCTGCCCGGCGTGGGAGGCGGAGCGCAGCTCACTGCGCTCCGTGATCGGAGGCGATCTATCGCTGCCGGCCGTCGTCATGGCCATGACCGGCAGCGAGAGATCTTGGGAGGCGGTGGTCTCCTTCTGCGAACGTGTCATGTCGCAGAAGGAGGCGGCGGAGCGGATCAGAGAGAACGATCCTCTCGCTGATCCGCGCCGGCGCAGGAGGCACGGGCGCAGGAGGCGTGCTCACGCCGACCTCATGCCTCCGTAGAAAGGGCGTGCGGGCAGCAGGAACGGGTGGACTGCTGCCTGCACAAAGATCGCCCTAATGTAGGAAGGCGTGCCGATGTTGTCCCGGCACGCCTCCCGGATGAGGAGTCCGCGGGCTTTATACACCCGCGGACTGGTCTGTGGGCTTTATACACCCACAGACCCTGAGGAAGGGTCCGCCGCAAGGCAGACGGCCGCTGGCGGGAACCGGATGAGTACAACGTACGTTCCCGGGGCCCGCCACACAAGCGGGATGAGGACACCGTGGGGTTTTAGTCGGTAGCTGACACTCTGTCAGTAGTCCGACATAACCCGCACCGCTACCCCCGTGGCGGTGCGGGTATCCGTAATGGATTTCCCCACGTAAAAAAAAAAAAAAAAAAAAAAGGTTAGGTTTGGGGTACGGTGGGGACGATGTAGGCAACCTCCACGTGGTGTACCCTGGGCATCGGGCAACAGCTTCCTGAGTTTCCCTCGGAAGTTTGTTGCTCGGTGGCGAATAGCCTACGAGACGGCGTCACGTGTGCTGCTCCCAGTACTCTCTGGCTTTCGGAGAGGACTGTGGCGCAGCGCCATGACATGCGTGACGGGGGCCGAAAGGCCTGGCTGCGTCGTGTCACTCCTGGTACCCCTCTGTTAAGCAGAGTAGACCGCGGAGTGGCACTTCCGACGCGAAGGTTATGTGTTCCTGTTTTGTCCGTTTCATTATTTATTATTGTTGATTGATTTTATTATTGTTGATTTTAATTTTAATTTATTGCTGATTTTATTTTTAATTTTCCAATTTGTTTAGTTTCATTGTTAATTTATTGGTTTTACCTTTTCAATAATTAATTATTATTTCATTTATTATTTTACCTTAAATTATTATTCTTGGAATTATTTTGTACCTTCAATATTATTTATTTGATTTTAATTATTTATATTAATTATACATTTTCGTTTCTTTTCTTTCTTTCTTCTTTTCTTTGTCCGGGTTGACAGGAACTCGCCGGTTGAAGTGCCCAACGCCGAAGGTGCAGTGTGCCATTAGGCTGAAATGCGGAGGGGCAAAACTCCGCCATAAGCGCTGGCAGGTTAACCACTCCTGCTTTAAAAGTGGAAAAAAAAAAACATAATGAGTGCACACAAGAAAAACATATTACCCCAGGAGGGTACCGGCCGCGCCGCGGCAGGAGAATCCCTCCCAGGGCCTTCGGGCCTTGGCAGCGCCACGTATCTGGGGGGCGCCAAAAAAGTTTGCACATCCACCGCCAAGTCCCAGTCTGGCGGTGCAAAGAGCCAAGGGGGCTCACGTCCTGAATCGCTGGACAGCGATTCCGATATCGACATCGGACCCGGTGTCGCAGGCCAGAAGCGCCTTCACAGGGCCCAGCAGCGTCGCTCCGGATCTCCGTCGAGCGACTCTGCCAATCCGGAGCCCAGCAAGGTGCCAAAGGCGAGGAGGGGGCGCGGAAGCGCCACAAGGCGCTCATCATCAGTGGGCGTCCTAAGGCGGGACGAACGCGGGCGTTTTATCCGCACACGTCGGGATACACCGCCCCCACCGGCGGAAGATGCCAAGGCGGATGAAGCCGTGGCGGACCAATCTCGCCCATTGGGCCCCAGCTTTGCCTACTCCAGCGAGGCAATCCGGAGGCAGGCTGAGATTGTTGCTACGGTTGCAGCCAAATCTGGCAATCTAAAGGGGACCTGCCAGAAGGCCCTCAAGGAGGCGGCAAGGATCATCGGTGAGAAGGCAGACGCGATCAGAGATCAGTCCCTCACCGATGAAGGCGCAAGGCTGCACGCCGAGAATAATAAGTTGCGCCAATCCTTCGGTAGGTTGTATGCCGAAAACCAGAGCCTGCAGAAGGAGATGACCGAGATGCGCAAGCAACTCGGTGAACTGCAGGCAACGGTGGAAAGGCTACAGTCCCAGGCGGCCCCGTCGGCGGTCTGCCCGCAGCCGACTGTACAGGCGGCATCGGACCCCCTCAGCCGGGAGCATAGAGCTCTCGCGGAGGAGATCTCGCGCTCTGTCTTGCTCCAGGTCGGGAGCATGATGGATGCGCGAGTCGCGGGTCTCCAAGACCGGCTTCTGCCGGAAAAGCGCCTCAGGCCTCCACTCGCGGCGGACGCGCGAAATGCGGTGGCTGCCATGGCCGACGCGGACGCCCAACCTCCTGCGCAGACGCAGACGATGCCTGCCGCGAGAGCGCCTAGAGCGCAAACGACTCGTCCTGTGCAGCCTTCTCCGGCAGCACCCGCGTTGATGGAGTCGGGGTCCCGGCCGCCTCTGCCGACCCAACCGGTGGCTGTAGCACCGGTTGCATCGACCGCAAAGTCTGGGAAGAGGCGTAAGCGGGGGCGAAAAACTGCTCCACCAGTGGCGGACCTGCCGGCGGTGCCCGCGAACGATGCAACTGCCGCGCCAGCTGTGCAGCAACCTGTGGAGCAATCGTGGGCCACGGTAGCGAGGAAACGAAAGCCTCCGCGGGCGGCGAATCTGGCCCGCCCTCAGCCGGCGGCGGCTCGTTCCGCGGCATCCGCCCCCAGTAAAGGGAGGCGGAAAAAGAAGAAGAGCGCTGCACTTCCTCGGGCCCCGAAGTCTGCTGCCATCACCATCACGGTGGCAGAGGGGTCCGACACGACCTATGCGGCGGTCACGGCGGCGGCGAAGTCCAGGGTGCGCCTGAGCGACCTGGGCATTGCCAACGTCCGCCTGAAGCGTGCGGTCACCGGCGGGCTCCTCATGGAGTTGGAGGGGCCCGACTGCGAATCCCAGGCGGACGCGCTGGCCGCGAAGCTGCAGGAGGCACTCGCGGACTTCCCGCTGAAGATCGCCCGCCCGACCAAATCGGGGGAGATCCGGGTCACTGACCTGGACGACGCTATAACCCCCGAGGAGGTCGCAAGATCGCTGGCGGAGGCAGGTGGATGCCCGGCGGAGAAGATCTCCGTCGGACAAATCCGCCGCGGCGAGACCGCCATGGGCACGGCCTGGGCCCGGGTCCCCGTCGCCGCCATGCGCAAGCTGGTGGCGACAAAGGAGGTGAGCGTCGGTTGGGGCCTGTCGCACGTGCGGGCACTAGAAGCCAGGCCGTTGAGGTGCTTCCGGTGCCTGGAGAGGGGGCATGTCGGGAGGCGGTGCCCTAACGGCGGAGAGAGTCGGAGCGCGCGGTGCTTCACCTGTGGCGAGCAGGGCCACAGGGCAAGCACATGCACCGCGCGCACACCGAAGTGCCCCTTGTGCTCAGACAAGGGGTGCCGAGCGGACCACCGGCTGGGCACTAAAAAGTGCTCCCCGCCAAAGGGCAAGGGCAAAAAAGGCCCTCCCGCCCCCTCAAACGAGATGACATCCGCGGTCCAGGCCAGCGCAGCGGGCTCCAGCCCGCCGGAGGACATGGAGGCCTAACATTCACTCCCCATGTTAGGCTTCTACAGGGCAACCTGAACCACTGCCGCAACGCTCAGCACCTGCTCATGCAGACCGTTGTGGAGCGTCAGGTTGCCATCGCGGCGGTCGCGGAGCCCCACAGCGTCCCGGACCACCCTCGGTGGTTCGGAGACGACCTGGGCTCCGTGGCGGTCTATTGGGGAGGAGGAGAGGGTGTCCCACCCTGCACCCTACTGGAGAGGGGGCAGGGCTTCGTCGCCGTCGAATGGGGCACCATGGCCATAGTGGGCTGCTACGTCTCTCCCAACAGGTCCCTCGCCGACTACGAGGTGTACCTGGATCGGGTGGGGAACTGCATTCGCCGTTGCCTACCCCGTCCGCTGATCGTCCTGGGGGACTTCAACGCCCACGCTACTGCGTGGGGCTCCCCCAGAGACAACATCAGAGGAGAGACGTTGCTCGATTGGGCGGCTGGGCTCGACCTCCGGTTAGTCAACCGGGGGTCCGTGAGCACGTGTGTACGGTGGCAGGGGGAGTCGATCGTCGACCTGACGTGGGCGACTCCCTCAGCCATCGGCAAACTGTCGGGATGGCGGGTAGCGGAAGAGGTGGTCACATTGTCCGACCACCGCCACATCTTCTTCGATGTGGCCATCCGCCGCCGTCCCCGCGGTTCCAGCCGCCGAGAAGGCAGCCCCCCGCGACGTTGGTCTCTGAAGCGCCTCGACGTAGACATGCTCGAGGCGGCGGCCGACGTCGCGGCATGGCCGGAAAGCGCCGATGAGGTCCGATCCGATCCGAATGAGGAAGCAGACCGGTTCCGGGGCACGATGACGCAGATTTGCGACGCGTCGATGCCCCGAGCCGGCCGCCCCAAGCGTAGCCCGGTGTACTGGTGGACGCCGCAGATCGCGCAACTCCGCGAGATCTGCTGGCGAAGCCGCAGAGAGTTCACCAGGGCGAGAAGGCGAAGGCGAGCTCAAGCCGACGAGGTAGCCAGGCTCTACAGGGCATATCGAGTGGCCACGAAGGCGCTCCAAAACGCCATCAAGAGCGCCAGGGACCAGTCCTGGGGCGAACTCCTCGAGGGACTCAACGAGGATCCGTGGGGGCGCCCGTACCATATGGTGCTGGGCAAACTACGCCCATGGATGCCCCCGGTGACGGAGACTCTCGATCCGGCTTTGCTGGGACGCGTGGTAGACACCTTGTTCCCGGCGGGTCGGTCAAGTCCCTCAGTCCACCCCCTTCAGTTGCCCGAATGGCGCGACGATCTGGGGGTGACCATAGAGGAGATGGACTGGGCCGTTGGCCGCTTGAGAGCCCGAAACACCGCGCCCGGACCCGATGGTATTCCGGGTAGGGTGCTGGTGTTGAGCCTGGCTGCCCTGGGGGACGTGCTGAGGCAGCTATTCACTAGTTGCCTCCGAGAAGCTACGTTCCCCAGGGCCTGGAAGGAGGCTAGTTTGGTCCTCATAAAGAAGGAAGGCAGAGCCGCGGATTCTCCCTCCGCGTACCGTCCCATATGTCTGCTGGACGAGGTTGGCAAACTGTTCGAGAGAATAGTTGCCTCTCGTCTCAGCGGGCATCTGTCGCGCGTCGGTCCCGATCTGGCCGACAGCCAGTTCGGCTTCCGACAGGGCCGTTCGACCGTGGATGCGATAACTCGCGTCCGCGCCCTGTCGGATCAGGCGGTCTCCCGGGGTGGCGTGGCGTTGGCGGTGTCACTCGACATTGTCAACGCCTTCAATTCCCTACCCTGGGATGCGATCTGGGAGGCACTGGTCTACCATGGAGTGCCTCCCTACCTGCAGGCCCTGATCAGGGACTACTTGCGCGACAGGTACATCCTGTACGTGGATCGAGACGGTACGAGGATCCGGAGGGAAGTGGAGCGAGGGGTTCCGCAGGGGTCAGTCTTAGGCCCCTTGCTATGGAACCTCGCCTACGACGCGGTTCTGCGTGTCGATCTCCCCGCCGGCGTAAGTGTCGTCTGCTACGCGGACGACACGTTGATCGTGGCCGGTGGGGACACCTTCGAGAGGACCAAAGAGCTCGCCGAGCTTGGGGCGGAAATCGTCGTCGCGAAAATACGCGAGTTGGGCATGGAGATAGCGCCTCAGAAAACCGAGGCGCTGTGGTTCCACGGCCTACCTAGGAGCCGGGAACCACCGCCCAACTTGCGCGTCCGTGTGGGTGAGTCGGAAGTCAGGGTGGGGCCGCACATGAAATATCTTGGTCTCACCCTTGACAGTCGCTGGGGTTTCGAGGAGCATTTCGAGCGCCTGGTCCCCCGAGTCGACAGGGTTGCAGCGGCCTTGCACAGGCTGCTCCCCAACCTCGGGGGGCCGAGCGAGGAAGTTCGCCGCCTCTACGCCGGAGTCGTGCAGTCCGTAGTCCTCTACGGGGCGCCCATCTGGGCGCCGAGGCTGGCCATAAGACGCTGTAGAACCAAAATCTACAGCGTCCAGCGGAGGATGGCACTGCGGATTGCACGAGGATACCGAACGGTGTCCTTTGAGGCGGCGACCATACTGGCACGCTTTCCGCCCTTAGACATCCTGGCGGGCATGTATGCGAGGGTCTATGACCGGATCCGCATCGCCCGCCAGAGTGGCGGAGGCGAGCCGGTGGCGCTCGAATCCATCAAGCGGCAGGAACGACACATCGCTCTCACGACGTGGCGCGAGCGGCTCCAGCCGGAGCACATAGCGCGCAAACGCGTCGTTGAGGCATTCCTGCCGCATCTCGAAGCCTGGATACAGCGACGGAGTGGACGACTCACCTATAGGCTTACGCAGATAATCACCGGACACGGTTGTTTCGGTGATTATCTGCATAAGATCGGACGTGAAGCGACGACGAGATGCTTCCACTGCGACCAGTCTGACTCCGCCCAACACACGCTGGAGGCTTGCCCCGCGTGGTCGTTGGAGCGTCGAGACCTGGTCGCAGTCATCGGATCGGACCTCTCCCTGGGCAGCGTAGTGTCGGCTATGCTGTCCGGGGATGCGGCGTGGGGAGCGATGGCCGCCTTCTGCGAGACTGTCATGTCCCAGAAGGAGGCCGCCGAGCGGGAACGCGAACGCGCTGATCCCGCTCGGCGACGAAGGCGCAGGCCGCGTCAAGCGGCCGCCCAACGTCTCGCTCCCCAGCCCTGAGCCCGGGGCTATAAATAACGGGCAACCTTCGGAGTCGCTGGACGCTCGGGGTGTGGGCCCCTTGAGCGTCCATTGAGTACGGCGGCGACTCCGAGGAGGACGGCGGCGGGGTTGCGACCCCCGTCCCCGTGAGCACCGTGACAGGTTCCCGGGGGGCTACAATGCGCCCCCCGGCGGCGGGCTCAAAGGCAAGGCACTGAGGGGCCCCTGGTGCAGATCCCAGCGGAGAGCCCTGGGGTCCCCCCTCTCATGTGCCGATGCGACAGCCGCGGGGGTTTTAGTGGGTAAGAATCCCACATACCCCGGTCGAGCCCCACAGCTCCCGGGGATCTTTCGAAGATTTCCCCCGCGTCAAAAAAAAAAAAAAAAAAAAAAAAAAAAAGGTTTGGGGTACGGTGTAGGCAACCTCCACGTGGTGTACCCTGGGCATCGGGCAACAGACTTCCTGAGTTTCCCTCGGAAGTCTGTTGCCCGATGGCGAATAGCCTACGTCCCTTCCTTTCCCATCCCTCTGCTCCTCTCCCATCCCCAAGGGTTATCCCTGCTCCGGGTATCCCTCTCACGATGAGAGGGGACTTGTGATGCGGGGAACCCAAATCCTTTCTTTTCCTTTCCCACTTTCCTTTGTGTCTCCCGGGGGTCTGTCCCCCCATCTGTGCGGTGCTGTGCCAGGCGCACGCAGCTTAGCTGCCACCGGACAGTGTTGGGGTTCTGACCCCCACGTTGAAGGCCGTGCGGTGTTGTGCCAAGTGCACGCGGCGTTGCTGCCACCGGACGGACGGGGTTCTATCCCCAAGAGCTGGGTCGGGCTTAGTCCCTTCGTTTTCGGCGTCGGGTTTTGTCCCGTAGCGGGTTCTATCCCGCCCTGAGGGCCCAAACTGGGCATTCGTGGAGGAGCGGCGGGTCCGGTGTGCACTTGCACTGCCTCTGGACACGGCCTATTTCTGGCCACCGCCGGTCAACCCGTAATCCACAACGATGGCAGGAGGCCTACGTGGACCGGGGGGCCTGGCCTTTACCGGCTGGGCCTACGAGGACGTGAACCTCTATAAAAATCACCCGAATCCCAAACAGCTCCTATGCTTCCGCTGCCTGGAGGGCGGCCATGTAATTGCCCAGTGCCACTCGGCGGTGGATCGCAGGGGCCTCTGCCTGCGCTGCGGCCAGCCCGGGCATAGGGCGGCTGACTGCTCGGCCGACCCGCATTGCGCGGTTTGCGCAGATGCCGGCAAATCGGCGGCCCACAGAGTTGGCGGCAAAGCTTGCGTCTCACCCTCGAAAGGTGGGCGCAGGAAGAGAGGCCGCAGAGGACGAGGAACAAGCACTGCGAGGGCGACTCACACACCCTCGCAGGCAGTCCGACCCGCGGCAGCCTCGCAACAGCAGGCACCGCGTGCGGAGGAGGTGGTTGGGGGAGCAATGGACCTCTCATAATGGTTCACCTCCGCTTCCTCCAGGCAAATATCAACCATTGCGCCAGAGCTCAGGATCTCTTGCTGCAGAGCATGGCGCAGTGGTTGATTCACGTGGCGGTGGTTGCAGAGCCATATCGCGTACCACCTAGAGATGACTGGGTTGGTGACGCGGATGGCTCCGTCGCACTAGTTGTGCGATCGGCGGCAGGCTGTCCCCCCCTTGACAATGTGGTCAGGGGCCGGGGATACATATCAGCCATCATAGGCGACATTGTGGTGCTGGGGGTCTATTTCTCTCCAAATAGGCCCCTGGCTGATTTCGAAGCATTCCTCTTCCAGCTGGGGCAGGAAATCCAGAGACGTCGTCCTCACCCCGTGCTCCTCCTTGGGGACTTCAACGCCAAGTCTGTGGCGTGGGGATCCCCGACGACGGATGCGCGGGGTCAGGAATTATTAGACTGGGCGCTGACGACTGGCCTAGTCGTCTTGAACCAGGGAGCTGTTGACACGTGCGTGCGGCAACGGGGCGGGTCGATCGTTGACCTGTCTTTCGCAAACCCTGCTCTGGCGCGCCGTGTCCAAGGCTGGCGTGTCGCGGAGGAGGTGGAGACGCTTTCCGACCATCGATACATACGGTTTGATGTCTCCGCCCAGACCACCGCAGACCCAGTCTTGGCCCAGGTTGGTGAAGGCCCGAGGTGGGCTCTGAAGCGCCTCAACACGGAGGCCTTGCTAGAGGCAGCAATAGTGCAGGCCTGGCTACCGGCTCCTGCAAGATTAGTCCCGGACGAGGAGGCGGATTGGCTGGCGGGCGCGATGACGCGTGTCTGTGACGCGGCGATGCCGAGAGTCCGACGCCGTCCAGCAAAACGTGGGGTGCACTGGTGGACCGCTGAGATCGCACAACTCCGCGAGGAATGCGTAGCGGTGCGGCGCCAGTACGCCCGACATCGACGGCGACGCGGCTACCGCGTCCAGGATGCGGCGCAGACTGCACGAGAAGAGGAGCTCTATGGGAACTACAGAGCGGCCAAACAGGCCCTTCAAATGGCCATTGTCAAGGGTAAGGAGGAATGCTGGGAAACGTCGCTGGAGACTCTGGAGCGCGATCCTTGGGGTCGCCCGTATCGATTGGTCAGGGAAAAACTCCGCCCTTGGACACCCCCGATAACCCAGAGTCTTCAGCCCCAGCAGTTGGAAGAAACAGTGGCCGCTCTTTTCCCTCATGGAGCTCCACATGTGCCGCCTCCCATGGTTTATGGGTCATCGGCACCGGAACGGGACGAATCTGAGGTAGTGCCTGTCATCACTGGCGACGAGCTTAAGGGAGCGGTACAGAGGATGCGGGGCAAGAATACCGCCCCTGGCCCTGACGGTATCTCGGGTCGTGCGTGGGCGTTAGCCCTTGGCAGCTTGGAGCCCCGGCTCCTGGGCTTATTCAACGCCTGTCTGGAACAGGGCCAGTTTCCACGGAAGTGGAAGACCGGGAAACTGGTCCTGATCAAGAAAGAAGGACGGCCGGCGGACGCGCCTATTGCCTACCGCCCTATAGTTCTGCTCGACGAGGTGGCAAAGCTCTTCGAGCGAATAATCGCTCGTCGCCTCGTCGAGCATCTCGAGTCGGTCGGCCCGGATCTGGCTGACACTCAATTTGGCTTTCGCCGCGGTCGATCGACCATCGGCGCAATCGGGCGGGTAAAGACCATGGCGAAGGAAGCGGTAGACCGGGGCGAGGTCGTCTTGGCGGTGTCTCTTGACATCGCCAACGCCTTCAACACCTTGCCCTGGGCCTGCATTATGGAGGCGCTCCGGTATCATGGAGTGCCCTCCTACCTTCGCCGCATCGTCGGGGCTTACCTGTCCGACAGGACGGTGTCCTTTCCGGGCCGCGCTGCGTGGCAGCAACGCCAGATGTCGTGCGGTGTTCCACAGGGCTCTGTTCTGGGGCCCCTTCTGTGGAACATCGGATTTGACTGGGCGCTGCGTGGCGCCCTTATAAACGGAGTCAGTGTGACCTGCTACGCCGATGACACTCTTGTCACAGCGCGAGGCAGGTCACACCGGGAGGCCAGTTTGCGTGCCACCGCCGGAGCTGCCCAAATGGTTGGCCGCATTAGGCGACTGGGTCTGCAGGTGGCCTTGCAGAAATCGGAGGCCTTATGTTTTCATGGGCCCCGTAATCAGCCGCCTGCAGGATCACACATTGTGGTGTGCGGAGTCCACATCGGCGTCGAGTCGTCGATGAAATACCTGGGGCTCATTCTCGACGGCCGATGGGACTTTGTAGCGCACTTTGCGCGGCTTGCCCCCAAGCTGATGGGTGCTGCAGGAGCGCTGTCTCGTCTCCTGCCAAACACTGGTGGGCCTGGCAGCGCCCCCCGGAGACTTTACTCCGGTATCGTGCGGTCCATGGCCCTGTACGGGGCCCCAATATGGGTGGATTCCCTGACGGCCCGCAATCTCGCTGCGCTGCGGCAACCACAGCGCGCGATGGCCGTCAGGATAATAAGAGGCTACCGTACGGTCTCGTACGAGGCTGCGACACTGCTGGCCGACTCGCTGCCGTGGGACTTGGAGGCGAGGACCCTCGCGTCACTCTATACATGGCGCGAGGAACAGCGGCAAGGGGGTGCCCAACCGTCCCCCGGTGACATCCGGGAGCGGAGAGTGGCGCTCCTCCAGGAGTCTCAGGCCGAATGGAGGGCGAGGCTCGCGCACCCAAGCGCTGGAGCCCCCATCATAGCGGCGATTCGGCCGGCCCTACCGGACTGGCAAAGCAGGCGGCATGGCGTCCTCACGTTCCGGATGGCGCAGGTGCTTACCGGGCATGGGTGTTTCGGAAAGTACCTGTGCCGCATCGGACGTGAGTCGACCCCCGCCTGCCACCATTGTGACACCTGCCCTGAGGACACGGCGCAGCACACGCTCGAAGCGTGTCCCGCCTGGGAGGCGCAGCGCCGAGACCTCAGGGCAACTATCGGATTGGACTTGTCGCTCCTGGCCGTGGTTGTGTCCATGGTCAGGAGCGAATTGGATTGGACCGCCGTCGCCTCCTTCTGCGAGCACGTCATGCACGCGAAGGAGGAGGCAGAACGGCTCAGGGAGGCAACCTCCGACCTCCCTCACCGGACGAGACGCACGAGGCGGCGGAGGAACAACGACCTCCGCCCCCCGTAAACGGCCTGCGGACGACAGACGTGGGGCAGTCTGTCGGCCGAGCACAGGCCAGAGATGGCGGCGCGCGTGTGTCCTGCGCGCGCCTCTCACCCGGATGGAGCATAGCCGGAGCTAGCCAATATGGCTAAAGAGGATGGAGCTTGCCTTTTTAGGCGAGCCAAGGCCTAAGGAGACGGACCTCGGCGAAGGCACGAGCGATCCCGAGTCCGCTCCCGCCACAGAGCAAGGCCTAGGTGAGGACACCGGGGGGGTTTTAGTCGGACGGCCCGACATAACCCGTTGCCTCCGCCCAGGCAACGGGTATGCGAAAGAGCATTTCCCCCTCGTCAACAAAAAAAAAAAAAAAAAAAAGGTTAGGTTAGGTTCCGCGGGGGTACTGGCTATCACCTCCTCGAGTGCCCGGCCCATTGTAATTCCCGAGGATACGTCCGGAGGAAGGACAATGGGCTTGGGACGGTGTACCCTGGGCACCGGGTAATATCTCTCCACTCTTCGGGGTGGACAGCTGTTGTTCGGTGGCGAACGAAGCCTTAGGGTGGGTAGTGGGGGGGATGGGGGTAGGAGACCGAAAGGTCAACCGGGGCGAGGGTGGGAGTCGCGGGGGGGAGCGCTGAAGGTACCTCTCTGCTTTCAGAGAGGACTGGAGGTGGAATGCGACTGGGGTATTTACGCATAGGGACGGGGAGGGGGGTTCGTGTGGGGATTGTCTTTGGGGAGTGTGTGAATGTGTGCGTGATTGTGGGTGTGCTTCAGCCGGCGATGATAGGCAGGCCGGCTCTGCCCAACGGGGAAAGTACTGCGCGAGTACCCTGAAACGCGGGGGGGCTAAACCCCGCCACTAGCAGCAAAGGGACCTCACCCTTCAAAGGAACAAGGGTAATGGATAAGGCTAGTTTGAAGAGTTTACCCCAGGAGGGTACCGGCAAGGCCGGAGAATCCCTCCCAGAACCGGCTGCTGCTTCGGCAGGAGAAGGTTCTGGCTGCCCCTCGTATTCTGGGGGGGGCAAAAACTGCCTCGCGTCTGCGGACGCGCCTCTTGTAGGAGGCGAGGAAGGAAGGGAGAAAGGACCTAGGGAGACCGGAAGTGAGGTTCTTGGTGGTGAGGAAAGTCGGAAGCCTAGGAAGTCGAAGCCGAAGGCTTTGAGTAAGGCTAAACAGGTTGAAGAGGGTGTGTCTGCAGAGTCTGACTCTGCTGACGCCGTACAAACCTCAGTGAGGAAACTTTGGCGGGAATCGGCGCAGAAACGCAACCGATCCCAGTCGACGCACGCGGGGGCCGACTCAGCCTCCAGTGCGGATGAGGACTGTCCGGCACCAAAAGTGCCGGCCGCCAGAAGTGGCCGGGGTCGAGTGTCAGCTGGATTAAAACCGGCACAGGCTCGCGACCTAAAGGGCCGTTTTTTGAAGCGTCCAGGCACGCCGCCTCCTAGTGAGGCAGCAGTAATGGACCAGGATGAGTCCGATGTGTCCATCGGTTCCATGGTGTCAGCGGTGAGCTTTGCTGAAGTGGCAAAAGCGCGTCCTGACCCTAAGATGAAGAGGCAGGCCGAAGACCAGGTCGCCAAGAGAGCTGCAGAGGCTCAGGTCAGGAGAGCGGAGGTGGGCGTCGACCCCTCTGCATCCACCAGTGCCCCGTCTCTGGCGACCCTGCAAAAGATGGTCGATGAGGAGATGGGCATAGTGCTGGATGTTGCAGCCAAGAGCGGCAACCTTAAGGGCACATTTGTGCGGGTCCTCAAGGATGCCGCCAATTCGACGAGGGCGGCGATGTCGCTGATCCGGGAACGGTCAGTCCCGACGGAAGTGGCTATTCTGCAGGCCGAAGTCAAGCGCCTGCAAAATGAGCTAACTGAGGCTCGTCGGGCTGCGGTGGCGAAACCACCACCGCAACCGGCCCCTGAAGTGGCCAGACAGGAGCGTGAGGAGCTGCTGCGGGAGGTGATGGTCCAAGTCGGGACCATGCTGAACGCACGTCTCGAGGCGCTCGGGGACCGCCTCCTCCCGGAGAAGCGGCTCCGGCCGCCACTTGCTGCGGACTCCCGGACTGCTGACCGGGTCGTTGATGTGAGTCGGGTCCCTGCTGCAGGCGCCCCCAAAAGGAGTGTGCCTGCGGCACCCAAACCAGGTCCGTCGACAAGGCAAGAGGTGGTAGAGCGACCGTCGAGGGCCCAGCAGCTCTCTCACGAGAAACCTGGGCCGTCCAAGAGGGTCACCAGAAAGGCTCCGCCTGTGATGCCTCCAGCCAACAAGGAACCATCTGGTCAGATGGCGTCCGCGGAGGGTGGCTGGACGGAAGTGGTCCGCAAGAAGAAGCGGAAAACGAAGCGGAAGAGTGGTGGGGCTGGGCAGCCGACGCCGAATGTTTCCGGGCCATCCAGCGGCAAAAAGAAGCGAAGGAGAAGGAAGAGGAAGCGATGGCTCCGCAATCCGAGCTCGGCTGCGGTGGTTATAACGCTGCAGCCTGGTGCGGAAGAGCGGGGCATCAGTTACGCAGGGGTGCTGGCCGAGGCTCGCCAAAAAATTAATATTGCTGAGCTCCAAATCGATGGCCTTCATTGTAGGCAGGCGGCAACCGGTGCCCGGGTCCTCGAGGTCCCGGGGGCTACAAGCGGCCCGAAAGCTGACGCGTTGGCCGAAAAGCTGCGGCAGACGCTGAGCCCCGACGACGTGCGAGTCGCAAGGCCCATAAAATGTGTGGGCCTTCGAGTGTCGGAGCTCGACGACTCAGTGTCAGCTGAAGAGGTGGTTGCCGCAATAGCCAAAGCTGGTGGATGTCCCAACGAGGAGGTACAGTGTGGGCCTATTCGCCGGGAGGGTCGAGGGATCGGATCCACGTGGGTCAGATGCCCTGTGGCTGCCGCCAAAAAGGTGGCTGGTGGAGGTCGCTTAGCAGTGGGCTGGGACATGGCGCGGATTTCTCTTCTGCAGCCAAAACCAGACCGCTGCTATCGTTGCCTGCAGTTAGGGCATATGGGAGCCCGCTGCCCGTCCGAGGTGGACCACAACGGAGAATGTCACCGTTGTGGTCAACTCGGACATATGGCTAGAGAATGTGTTGCCGCGCCCCGTTGTTCGTTGTGTGCAGCGGCTAAAAAAACATCGGACCATTTACTGGGCACTAAAAAGTGCCCATCTAAAAAGGTGAAGGGCACTGCGAAGGTCATCCCAAGACCTGCGCCGGTGCCCCAGGAAGTAGAGATGGCACCCGTTGATGGACCTCAGTCATCTCCATAAAATGCTGCAGGGCAACCTCAACCACTCCGCTGGTGCGCAAGATCTCTTGCTGCAGACCATGGCGGAGTGGTCGATTGATGTCGCAGTGGTCGCGGAGCCCTATTTTGTCCCTGACCGGTCCAACTGGTCGGGGGACGTTACGGGTACCGTGGCTATCGTGGGGACGGCTGACCTGTCCATCCGGGACAGAGGCCGGGGCTACGTGGTGGTGGAGTGGGCTGGCGTCGCGATCGTCGGTGTTTATTTCTCCCCTAATCGGATCTTGGCCGACTTCGAGGTCTTCCTCGACGAGGTTGGGGCGGCGGTGAGACGTGTCTCACCGCTGCCGGTATTCGTGATGGGAGACCTCAACGCCAAATCAACGGCGTGGGGGGGAGTCGCCACCGACGCGCGCGGCGATGTTGTGGAGGAGTGGCTGGCTGTTCATGGCCTCTCCATAGTGAATCGAGGGTCTGTCCACACATGCGTGCGGCAGTGGGGAGGGTCCATAGTGGACGTAACGTTCGCTTCCCCCGCTGTCGCTGCGCAGGTCAGCGAGTGGCAGGTACTCGAGGGGGTGGAGACACTGTCGGATCACCGATACATTCGGTTTGACGTCTCCGCCCCGAGAGGGCCTACGAACAGCCAGCGACTCAGAGGACGGAACTACTTCCCGAGGTGGAGCCAAAGTCGCCTGGACCCAGATGCCCTCAAAGAGGCGTCCATTGTCCAGGCGTGGCTCGCTCCGCCCCGGGAAGTACGGGTCGACACGGAGGCACAGTGGTTCCGAGGGGCAATGACAAGTGTCTGCGACTCCGCCATGCCCCGCACCGGGCACATACCCCGGAAGCGGGCGGTGTATTGGTGGTCGGTGGAGATCGCGGACTTACGTCGGGCCTGCGTCGCAAAGCGCCGCGATTATTTGCGGCAACGCAGGCGTCGTCCTCGGAACCTGGAGGAGGAAGGCCGGCTGCATGACGTCCTGCAAGCAACAAGGGATAGTCTGCGGCTGGCCATTTTCAGTGCCAAGGAGAGTGGCCGGGAGGAAATGCTGGCGGGACTCGATCGAGATCCATGGGGTCGTCCGTACCGGTCCGCGCGCAAACAGCTGCGCGGCCAGACGGCCCCTGTTGCCGAGTCCCTACAGCCCAACCTCCTGGTGGAAGTTGTGTCGGCCCTTTTTCCGGACAGCCCAGTCCACGAGCCACCACGAATGTTCGAGTCTCGAGACCATAGTGAAGCTGCTGCCGACGTTCCAGCGATCACAGCTGATGAGTTCGGCGCAGCAGTCTCGAGGCTCAGGGCAAAAAAGAAGGCCCCCGGGCCTGATGGAGTCCCCGGCCGGGTGTGGGTGCAAGCCCTAGAGGTGGAGGAGTTGGAGGGACGTTTTCGGGGACTGCTCGACGCCTGTCTGGTGTCCGGGCAGTTCCCGAGAATCTGGAAGGAGGGCAGGCTCGTCCTCCTTCAGAAGGAAGGTCGCCCCCGCGACTCGCCGTCGGCCTATAGGCCCATTGTGCTGCTGGACGAGGCGGGCAAGCTCTTCGAGCGTGTGCTCGCTGCCCGAATCGTCCGGCACCTAGAGGATGTTGGTCCGGGGCTCTCTGACGCGCAATTCGGATTCCGGGGGGGCCGGTCGACGATAGACGCGATCCTTCGCGTCAAGGCCCTCTCGGATGAGGCAGTGTCTCAGGGCGGTGTGCTGTTGGCGGTGTCTATTGACATCGCCAACGCCTTCAATACACTGCCCTTCCAATGCGTGTCGGAGGCCCTGCAATACCATGGGGTCCCGGCTTATTTGCGGCGAGTCGTGGGGTCGTACTTCGAGGACCGGAGTGTCGTCTGCGTCGACGGTGACGGTCGCCTTTTGCGCCGTCAAGTGGTGTGCGGTGTTCCACAGGGTTCGGTTCTGGGCCCTCTCCTGTGGAACATCGGGTACGACTGGGTGCTCCGCGGCCATTTACACCGCGGGCTCCAGCTCGTATGCTACGCGGACGACACTCTGGTCTGTGCGCAGGGAGTCAGCTTCGGCGAGGCAGCCACTCTGGCTGAGACCGGTGTGGAGGAAGTGGTCGACAGGATCCGACGGTTGGGCCTGGAGGTGGCCCTGGACAAGACCGAGGTCCTGTGTTTTTACGGACCTCGGAGGAGGCCGCCTTCAGGGGCCGGAATAGCCGTCGGAGGTGTTACGGTCGGGGTCGGGACACAGATGAAGTATCTGGGTCTCGTCCTCGACCCGAAGTGGAAGTTCGTCGACCACTTCAAGGGTCTTGCGCCGAAGCTGATTCGGACTGCGGGAGCCCTGTCGCGGCTCTTGCCGAACTTGTGCGGCCCGAGTGCCAGTTGCCGTCGCTTGTACACCGGGGTGGTGAAATCCATGGCCCTGTACGGCGCGCCAGTGTGGGCGGAAGCCCTGACTGCCCAAACTAAGACCCTGTTTCGGAGAGCGCAGAGGGTCATGGCAGTTAGGGTGATACGCGGATACCGCACCATATCGTGCGAGGCCGCGTGCGCGCTTGCAGGGGTACCACCCTGGGACTTGGAGGCGGAGGTGCTGACCGCGGTCTACCGGCAGCGCGCAGAAGCGCGTAGCCGGGGCGGAGCACCTCCCAGTGTGGTCCAGCGATGGCGACAGGAGGCACAAGAGGCCGCCTTCGTGAAGTGGGAAGATCGGCTGGCGGAACCAACCGCCGGCCATCTGACCATAGCGGCGGTGCGCCCGGTCCTAAAGGACTGGGTGCACCGTAAGTTCGGCACGATCACCTTCCGGCTCGTGCAGGTCCTGTCGGGGCACGGATGCTTCGGTAGGTATCTGCACAAGATTGCCGGAAGGGAGGCGACCCCGGGCTGCCACGACTGTGGCTGCGCCGAAGATACGGCGCAGCACACACTCGAGGCTTGCCCGGCGTGGGCGGCGGAGCGCAGCTTGCTGCGCGCCGCGGTTGGGGCCGACCTGTCGCTGCCCGCCGTGATACAATCCATGGTGAGCAGCGAGAGGTCGTGGTCGGCGGTGGTCTCCTTCTGCGAATGCGTAATGTCGCAGAAGGAGGCAGCGGAGCGGGCCAGG